>CM035842.1:360127932-360875432 GCA_020510985.1 Pholidichthys leucotaenia | reverse complement strand
AGATTATTTAGCATCTCAGACAAGAGACAGTGGATAAACATGGGAGAACAATACTCAGGAGGTTCCTGGCGAGATAGCAGGAAGGAGTCAAGGACGTAGGGGGTTGAATGCAGTGTGATGCAAATGTCATGTTGTGTGTAGAGAAATGCCATGAAACTTAAGAGGAGAGTGCCTGCTGAAAAGTTCAGTCTGTTCTTTGCTTGTGAGATGTGTGTAATAAATCGTCTGGAATGAATCTGCCTCTTCATTTACACACTCCACAAGCTTAAATTATAAAATACCTGATACTGTATGTTGTTATTTAGACAGGGTTCATGCAATGTTGCAGTTGGTATAGAAATCGTCACTGTCGGGTGCAAACCTCTTACTTTCATATTTCGTGTTTTTTAGTTTTTTGTATAAACTCATTCTCTTTGTCACTCTTTATGTCTTTTTATGTGTTTTTTAAAGAACAAACCAATTATAAACATTGGGAAATTAGGAATTGAGATCCACATGCAGACATGCTAGAGGTGAACTTAAACATTTAAATTCCAACAAGCGACTGCAAAATGTGGCACAAGGCTGGTAAAATACTGACAAACAAAACTACTTAAAACACCAAAAACAATAACAGCTCAGGTACAGGAAACTAAAACAAGGATGCTAACTGAGAACATGGACAGGGAACACAAGACATTACAAGAGTCTGACTTCAGTGACGCAACAAGGAGTACACGGGTGGGCAGACTATAGGGACCGGGTAATGAGAGAGTGGGAGCAGGTGTGGGTAATGAAAAAGGTGAGAGTGTGGAGAAAGGAAGCAGGTGAGGCAATGAGCTGGTGACACACGAACTTTATTCCTTCTCCAACATTCAGTACAGTAAAATCTCTTGGGTCTCAGTGCATCCTCTTTTTATAATCTTTAATTCCATCCATGAAGACCCAGAAATCCCGACCATAATCATTGTGTGGAACAAAGACATGTGTGACACATTAACACAGCATAACGCCAGTACTGCATTCTCCCACCCTCTCCTCCTCCCATGGTTCTAGTGCTTCCTCCTCTCCCTGGGGGGCAAATAGTCCTTACTGTCCTGTCTGAGACCCCCCGGTGACACTTGCTCCTTCAGCACATTGTTCTCTCTTTCCCCCAGCTGCCGTCTCTGGGTGGAGAATCCCCCACCCGTACCACCACAAGAGCAATGACATAATGAGGGAGACAGAGACATATATTCAAAACAGTCAAGGATGGAATACACACAGAGGGAGACAAGACAAAAAACATCAGGAACAATACAGGGAAACACATCAAACTAAACCTAATAGTCAACTGAGAAAATCAAGGACTGAACAGGAACATAATCTAAACACACACTAGAAAACCCCAGAAGGAAATAATGAACAGCTACAGAGAGAAACATAATTCCACCCAATAGTAAATGAGAAGAACATGGACTAAAGAGGAAGTGTTACCAAAGTAAACCTAGAATCAAGCTACATGAAACTAAAGAACTGGACAGGGAGTACTTTCAGAAGAAGCTAGAACGGAACACAGTATATTAAGAAATAAAAGTCCCAACAACAGAATTTAAAACTCAAAGGATGGGGCATAATTAGTCTGCTGCTGATAATGCCGATCATAACCCGCCTGACAACAACGAAATGTAACTTGAACTTATTACTGGTGAATTTGTGTCTTATCTTTATATACAAAATCCCATTACTGTCATGAGTCTGAACTCAATGTTTTCACTGAGCTTAGGCTCTCAATTTATGGCTGAGTATTTTATGTCTGTTATGATTACACAACATAACAAAAATAACTTTTTTGTAAGTTGTCTGTGTTTTTTCAACTGATTTAAGACAAATTTGCACCGCTGAATCCGAAAATGACATCTGTTTCTCTCGATCAGGTCAGATTTTTATGTTAAGTTGGAAGCAATTGTACAGCAGTTGTACAGTTGTACTGTAAATTGAATAGTAGACATTGATAAAGGCATTGTTCAAAATTCAGAGAATTTCAAGAAATAAAAAAGAATTTTGCATCATATAAAGTGAAAATACCTGTACATGTAAATAAAAATGTAAAAAACGTGGCCATAGTTCAAAAAGTTGACCTGATTGAGCAAAACCAATGTGATTTTTGGATTCAGCACATCAAAATTGTCCTAAATCAGCTAAAAAAAACTTAGGACAATAAATTTGGTGTTGAACAGTGTTATTTTGTCTGTTTCTGTTATTTTTGGGTTTTGTGACTGAGCGCCCTCCTTCCTTCCCAGACACTCCCACCTGCTGCTCACTCTGTTTACCCTGCCATCTCAGCTGTGAGTAGTTGATTAATTAGGTCACCTGCTCGTTTAACTGCCTGCACCTGCTGCTCATTTGTTTTCACCTATTTATACACTGCTAGCTCATCCTCTCACTGCGGCAGTATTGACTGATTCCTGATGTCCGAAGGACTGATTCAACTCAGTTCCCTCTCGCAGTGCGATTTCAGCTCTGGAGAGTCCTTCTCTTAAGTTACCTTTCCACTCAGCACTCGCAGAGCGATTCCGGCTCTGGAGTGCTTTTCTGTTAGTTACCATTAGTTTGTATTTTGTGTTCCCTGCACAGTTTGGTTCTTATTTCATTTTTGTTAATAAACTAATTACTGCAGTTCAGCGTGCGGGTCTGTCTCTTTGCCCCGGAGGGTTGTTCATGACAGAATACTGCCGCCAGTAATAAGACCCAGCTGCTGCAGTTACTGCAATTTTTCCCTTTTGTTTTTTTCCACTCACCTGTTTGTTGGTGCTGCTTTGGATGCAGTAGGTAGAAGGACTACCTGATGCGCCTGGGGTGGGAGTGCTACAAAGCCGTTATGGAGATGGATGGGCTAATGTCCGTAGCGTGCAGCGGCTTCACTCCAAAGGACGCATTGTGGTATCTGGGACTCACAGAGGCAGTTGCCCGCTGGTGCCCTCAGCTGTTGGAGCATGCTGAGGGAGTGGAGAGGATGTATTAGGTGATGGTGCTGCAATGCGAAAATGGCAGAAAGGTGAAGAATTCCCTGGAAAAGCTTGGGTTTCCGCCGAAGGGGAGGTGCTCCTGGGCCTCTGTTGTTTCGACTCCTGACCAGTCTCCGGCACCCGTTCCGGCTCCACCAGCACCATGGCGATGTCATCCCACTCCAGACCGCCAGAGGGATTCTCCCGCCTCTCCGACAGCCATATCCTCGACACCGAAGCAGAAGCCCCTCTCAGCAGTTCAGCCTTCCTCCCTTTCTTCTCCGGCTGGATCTTCAGCTTCTTCCAGGCCTGTAGCTGCTATTCTCCACTCCACTTCGACATCCTCTCCTGCTGTCGAGAGGTCCTACGTTTGTTCCCTGGCTACGCCTGTCTCCAAAACAACAGGGGTGGCTCCTCCACGAGCCTCCGAGGGGCCCATTACCACTGTAGCCATGGAGAGGGATGACATTACACCTGCTACAGCAGACAAGCTCAAACACCGGGAAAACAGGCAAGTTTCATTTCATTCTATTTCAATTTATGATGATATGCCTTGCCTGATTCCCGGTAGGGAGGCTCAGGAAATACAGTCCCCTGAGCTCTCCCCACCTGCTGCAGTTATTAGTTGCTCACCAACCCTCTCCGTGTCTCCTCCTTTGGCCCTGAGTGTCCACCGACCCCAGGATTGAGCCACCAGATGTGGGAGGAGCCTGTGGTCCTGGAGGACCCAGTTCCAGTGCCAGTGGTGAGCCAACCCCCAGTTGCCACGCCGGACAAGCCACCAGTGTGGGCCACTTCGCCTGGGGGAACCGAGACTGCAATCACCATCATATCTGTTGCAGAGGCCGCTGCAGCAGAGTTAGAGCTGGGCTTCCTAAGGACCAGGGCTGAGACGTCGTTGTCGATCTGGACAGCGGTGGAGCTCGAGTTCAGCCAAGTGCTCTCCCTTGTTTTTCTCTTATCTGTTCTGGAGAAATCTTGCCTGTCTCTTGGTGAGGAGAGTTGGATGCAGCCGTCAGCTGCACCTGAGTCGCTGTTGGTGACCCTGTTTCTTTGTCTGTGCCATCTGAGCTTTCTCCCAGGGTCACCAAGGAGGTTCCAGCACTGCCAGATGTCTCCGTGGGTCCAGGCTCGTCGCCCGAGGCCACCATGGGTCCAGCTCTTCCCGCCAAGGTCATTGAGGATGCTCCGTCCCAGCCCAGGACTTCTGTGGGTGCAGCTTCCCCTCTGCCCAAGGCCGTCGTCTGGGTTTCTCCTCCTCGGTCTCCATGGGTGCTGTGTCCCCATCGGGGACCCTTGTGGGTGTTGCGCCCCAGCATAAATCCAACATGGGTGCTGCGCTCCAGTATGGGCCTGCCATGGGTGCTACGCCCCAGCCCGGGGTCCACCGTGGGTGCAGCATTGGCCCAGCCTGGGTCCATCATGGGTGCAGCATTGGCCCAGTCCAGGCCCACTGTGGGTGCAGTAATGATCCAGCCCGGAGCCACCGTGAGTGTTGCCATGCCTCAGCCTGGAGCCACCGCGGGTGCTGCCATGCTCCAGCCCAGAGCCACCGCGGGTGCTGCCATGCTCCAGCCCAGAGCTACTGCGGGTGCTGCTATGCTCCAGCCCAAACCAACCGCGGGTGCTGCTATGCTCCAGCCTGGAGCACCACGGGTGCTGCAATGCTTCAGCCTGGAGCCACTGCGGGTGGTACCGTCTCTCAGTCCGGAACCACTGGGGGTGTTGCCAGCCAGCCTGAGAGCGTCAAGGCCTCCTCTTCTCTGTCTGACGCTGTCATGATTCCTCTTCCACTGCCCGGCACCGTCATGGTTCCCCCTCCACTGCCAGACGCCGTTGTGGGTTCTCCTCCACCCCCAGACACCGTCATGGTTTCCCCCCTTCGGTCCTTCATCCCTTCATCGGGCCTACCCATGGGGGAACTGCCTCCTGGGTCACCCCTCCGATCTTGGTGGCTTAAGAACTCTGGCCGGCCACCTGACAGACTGAGCCACTGGGTTGGGTGGCCCATATTCTCCGGCAGGCCACCTGACTCATACCACCTTGCCGTCTGTCTGGCCTGGGACTTCGGCTGGCCACCTGAACAGCTTAGTTCTTTGGCGTAGGGGGCCCAGGGGCCTTGTGTAGTGTGGGTGCGGGTCCTGAGCGGGCTCCATATTTTTGTTCCCTCCTACCCGTTCCCCCCTCCTCCCACCTGGTGTGGCTCATTGCTGTGCTGTTTCTGTTTTTTTTTTTTTTTGGGGGGGGGTCCTTTTGGGTGTTACCTTGGGGTGTCTGGGATCCATCCCTTAAAGTGTGAGGGGGGGGGCTCTGTCATGAGTCTGAGCTCAATGTTTTCACTGCGCTCAGACTCTCAATTTATGGCTGAGTATTTTATGTCTGTTATGATTATTTTGTCTGTTTCTGTGTTATTTTTGGGTTTTGTGACTGAGCGCTCTCCTTCCTTCCCAGACACTCCCACCTGCCACTCACTCTGTTTCCCCTGCCATCTCATCTGTGAGTAGTTGATTAATTAGGTCACCTGCTCGCTCAGCTGCCCGCACCTGCTGCTCATTTGTTTTCACCTATTTATACACTGCCAGCTCATCCTCTCACTGCGGCAGTATTGACTGATTCCTGATGTCCGAAGGACTGATTCAACTCAATTCCCTCTCGCAGTGCGATTTCGGCTCTGGAGAGTCTTTCTCTGTAAGTTACTTTTCCCCTCAGCACTCGCAGAGTGATTCTGGCTCTGGAGTGCTTTCCTGTTAGTTACCTTTAGTCTGTATTTTGTGTTCCCTGCACAGTTTGGTTCTTATGTTCATTTTTGTTCATAAAAATCACTACTGCAGTTCAGCCGTGTGGGTCTGTCTCTGCCCCGGAGCGGCATTCATGACAATTACTCAGAACACAATGTTTCATTAATGTATGCATGTTGGTAAAAATGCACCAAAGTTGAGACTTTCTTCAAAACCAGTAACTATTAGGATGTGGAAGCAAAACAGACTGGTTTCCTTGTTGAAATAGTCTGATTTCAATTTGCCAGTTGAGATTCCTTCAACGTGACACACTGTAGTTCATGTAGTACATCCAAGATTTTTACTGGATTGGAAAACAACTGGAAACAAATAAAAGTAATTTGATTAAAAAAAAGTGCTTAGTTCAGCCCGTTCTCATGAAGCGTCTCTTTTATGTAGGAAGGGTCCTTTGGCTACATTACATGACGCTCCGAGTTATGGAGTCATTGTCTATGTTTAGGCAGTTTTTTTTCATAGGAAATACTCAACAAATTTAAATAATCCATTGTTTGACTGAATTGTAAACATGTGTTACAAATTCATTTTAACATTTGTTTCTTACAATTACTCAAACCATCCAGAACTTCAGTTAGTAGTATTCCTCACTGGTAATTAATAAGGTATGAGACTGCTGTTGGAAAAATTGTATTTGTAAACATTCTTTATTAAGGATTTAGAAAATGCAAAACTTGTACAGCTAGACAGCTTGTTTAGTATTCTGGCTGCAATTTCTTGCCAAAGGTATGGTTTCTTACCAGATTTGAACAATGGACCTCAGCCAGAGACATAACATTCCCTGAAGTTCTTTAGTCAAAATGACAAAAACATTCAAATTTCCATTACAAAGGAAGACACAGAAACCACATCTCACATGCCTACACACAGACACACATGTACACTTCCAAGTACCCCTTTGAGCCTCCCTGTGGATGATTCATCATAGTGTGATGTGGTTAATGACGACCATGTTTGCTGACATTCTGCCCTCACGACCACATGAGACTTAATAGGCTGACAAGTTGCACTTAGCTGAGTCATCAAAACTTTTCTTCATTCCCACAGTTTTTTTTCGTGTGGTTGCTGACACAATCAAGGAAGCCATTCTAAAAACTAAAACAACTGAATTGAAATTCTGCTTTAACATTGCAGAATCCAGTGACACAGCAGTTTTTACAAGCATGAGATAATGCTTACTTTACATCGTGGTCAGAATTTTTAAAAGTCGCAAATTTTTAAACAGTATACATAGGATCTCAGGGTAACCAGTCATTTAAAATAAAAATATTTATGATTACGTATAACAGTTACTATGTATTATTATGTATCCACCTTATTCCTAGGCCCCATGATGCCTTGGGTGAATTCTGGTAGCAACTTCCGGTACTAGTTTAGAACATATGGTTGTTACTGAAACAGGACACTTTTCCTTGTTTAAAAAACAATGACTTCGGCATCAGAAATGCGGGAACACGGCCTCTTGCACCTCAAAACAGTAATATAATCATACCACTTCCCATGACTATCAAGGGATGGAAAGATGACCTTAAAAAGTGGCCTCATACACAGTAGCTCTGTTAGTTAGCGCTGCTGCTAAGATGCTAACGGTGTAAACAAATGACCCGTGCTGGCAAAATGAGTCACTTTGAGGACATTTTCAAAACTGATGTAATGTTATTTCCATATTCTGCATTGAAAGATCTTCAAAACAATATTTAATATGTAGGAAGTGCATAAAAACTGACCTGGAAAGAGACGATTTGTTTATATTTTGGCTAGGTTGAAAACTCGCGTTTGATTGGTTGGGAATTACGCCTTCTGCAAAAACATAGGTATTTTTAGAAAGTACGATTTCTAAGCTTTCCAATGATACCAGATACTCACTGAGTTTTCCCAGGACTTGCCGCTACCAAACAAAGAAAGAGTCATGATTTATGACTTCTCGTTGCCTGTAGCTCGTAATGACACGGTGCGCATTCCGAATTTTGTCAGCATGTGTCCACTGCAATAAAGTCGGCTGCATTTTGCTAATGTATGTTGGACATAATCAAATTTACCTTAGAGTAGACGTACGCCACAACACTGTGCTTGGATGTCATTTGTCACGTTTGGTGAGAAACCTGCATTTATCCAGTCTGGCACAACCACGAACACCAGCAACAAGCACCAGAACTACGCCAAAGCATTCAAAAAATACAAAAACTAGAAGAGCTGAAATTAGCTGCCACTTGAGTGCAAAACACGTATGTGTACTATACATTAAAATTAATTTGAAAAACTTTTAAAAATGCAATTATAAATGCCCCTGCTACTCCACTCTTACTGACTGATTTAACACTAGGTTAGCCGAAACCGGAAGCTCTGCCCATAATCGTTCCTACAGCGGCACCCCCCGGGAATACGGTGGATATGTAATGATTTGTTCAGACAGCATGAATATCTTAAATTGCATTAAAGGGGTTATTGACTGCATTTTTTCCTCCTCATTTTACCAGCTCTCACAGATCTTAATGAAGTGTTTGTGACATATTTTGGTCAAATTTTCTATAATTATTTAAGTATTGCAGCATCATTGTAAATTCTACTTTATAGTCTTTCGCAGAGCACCTGCTTTAAATGTATGTCTCTTTAATCCTCTCAGACTGCATTCAACTCCGCCCTCCCTCTTAGGGCCTACTCTCAGTGTAGTGTTGGTTCCATGCTAACTGAGGGTTGACCCCTAAAGTTTGGAACCTTTGTCAGTGTGATTGCGTGACACCTGCAAATGTATGGTCACAAGCTGTTTTAAGTATATATTTGATATAAGCTATGCAGCGGGGAAAATACGGATTCAACACGTCAACATTTTCCTCATTAAACATATTTCTGATGGAGCTATTGACCTGAGATTTTCACCAGATATCAGTAACAACCCAAGTAATCCATACATACAAAGAAATCAAGGCAACTGTATTCACAAAACAAGTGTCAAAACAAGTGACACAGGGAATAAGTATTGACCACATGAAGAAAAAGAAGTGCAAAAAATCATAGAAAGCCAAGAAACCAGCTGAAATCCATCAGAATTTAGGAAGCCATCCCATCCCCATCAGTGCAAATTAATTTCAGCTGAGTAAGTCCTAACTGATAGCCTTTAAAAAGGTCTGTGAATATCAGATCGTCACACCACAAAGAACTCATGATGGGTAGAAGCAAAGAGCTCTCTTTAGACCTTCGCAGCCTTATTGTTGGAAAACATGGCATTCACTACAGGCATATTTCTAAACTGCTGAATGTTCCAGTGAGCATTGTTGGAGCCATCATTTGGAAGTGGAAAGTGTCATGTGTGCACCTTGGGGCAGGAGAGACAAACCCACATATTGAATGGTGTTTGTGACGTTTATTAACAAAAAGAACATAATAGTCCAAACACAGCGCCGTACATACAAAAATGCAACAAGAAAAACTTACAGGAAGATGCCTCAGAGCTGGGTGGGCTCTGGAGAAGGGAAAAACACTTCTGAGAATGGAGAAGCAGAGTACACAGAGGTATGAACATCAATATAGCTGCAGAGACAGACTAAACAGGCAGTGCTTAAATAGTAGTGACAAGAGTGATTGCAGGTGTGGGTTCAGGTAATGGGAACACTAATGGGAATCGGGACCAGCTGGGAGAGATGAGGGAGGAGCAGCTGGACTGGCAGCTTGACAGATGACGCCCATATTATATAAACCCGGAAATGTCATCTGCCAGCTGTCAACCCACAGAATAAACATGAAAAATAAACATGACCAAATGCACACTAGGAAATAATCACAAATGAAACGAGACTTGGTCAAAACAACTTGAAAACACAACCAAAGCAGTAAAAGGCAGTATAACAAAAGGGCACAAAAATACAAAGAATATAAAAATACACAGAAAGTGCCATGAAACTGGGTCTGGCAGAAATCCAGAACCCAGTTCGTGGCAGAGCCCCCTCCTCAAGGGGTGGACCCCAGACACCCCACCGTAACATCAAAAGAAAAAAAAACCTGTGTCCCCCCCGGCAGAGCACAACAATAACCCACCCAGGGTGGGTGGCAGGGGGAACAGACTAGGAGGGAATGAAACAAAAAAGGCCCGCTCAAGACCCACACCAGAGAAACACAGATTTAGACCCCTCCCCCTGGCCCAAGGAGCTCAAGGGTTCAGGGGGCTGACCAAAGTCCCAGGCCCGGAAGACGGCAGGGTGAAACCAGTCATGTGGCCTGCCGAATTCCCAGGCCAGCCGGAAGGCCAGGTGGTGACCTACTGGAGAATATGGACCACCCGACCCGGCGACTCAGTCTTTCAGGTGGCTGGCCCAAGTTCTTTAGCCACCTGCACAGGAGAGGCGGCCTGGGAGGCGGCTCCCCCACTAGGAGACCCATTAATGGAGTGGTGAGCTGAGGAGGGGGAGTCATGACGTTGTCCGGCAGAGGAGGAAGAGGGACCCTGATGGCGTCTGGCAGAGGAGAAGGAGAGACGATGCCCTCGGTGGTCTTGGGCAGGAACAAAGTTGCACCTGCGGAGGCTCCGGACTGGAGCTTTGCTGCACCCGCAGTGGCTCCGGGCTGGAGCTTTGCAGCACCCGCAGTGGCTCTGGGCTGGAGCACTGCAGCACCCTCGGTGGCTCTGGGCTGGAGCACTGCAGCACCCTCAGTGGCTCTGGGCTGGAGCACTGCAGCACCCTCGATGGGCCCCAGCTGGGCCAATGCTGCACCCTCGGTGGACCCGGGCTGGGCCAACACTGCACCCTCGGTGGACCCGGAGTGGGCCAATGCTGCATCCACGGTGGACCCTGGGCTGGGGGGTAGCGCCCATGGTGGGCCCATACTGGAGCGCAGCACTCACGTCGGGTTAATGCTGGGGCACTGCAACCATGAGGATCCTCGACTGGGACGCAGCACCCACGAGGACTCAGACTGAGGAGATGGAACCCAGATGACAGCCTCGGGCAGAGGGGAAGCTGCACCCACGGAGGACCCAGCCTGGGTCGGAGCTGCACCCACGGAGATCCCGGATTGGGACGAAACACCCATGACGACCTCAACAGGGGGAGCTAGACCCAGGACGACCTCTAGCGGCGAGCCTGGACCCACGGAGACCTCTGGCAGTGTTGGTTCGTCTCCGGTGACCCTGGGAGAAAGCTCAGATACACATAGAGAAGAGGGTTCAGGATCACCAGCAGCGGCGGAGCCCGACGAGGTGAGCTCAGGTGCAGCAGGAGGCTGCACCTGGCTCTCCTCACCAAGAGCCAGGCAAGATTGCTCTAAAACAGGCAAAAGGAAAACAAAAGAGAGCACTTGCCTGAGCTCAAGCTCCACCGCTGTCCAGAACTCCGATGATCTGGGCAATGGTGTTTCTTCGGGCTTGGCCCTCTGGAGGTCCAGCTCGGTTGCTGACTCTGCTGCGGCGGCTTCCACAGCAGGCATGACGGTAGTCGCAGTCTTCATTCCCCCAGCTGCTGTGACCCACGCTGGTGGCTCCTCCGACGTGGAAGCTGGGGGTTGGCTCCGTGTTGGCTCTGGAGTAGGGCCCTCCATGGCCACAGGCTCCTCCCATCGTCTGCCGGCTCAGTTCTGGAACCGACGGACACTCAGGGATTGATGGGGGAGATATGGAGAAGATAGGTGAAGGTTTAACAATTGCAGAAGGAGGAGAGAGCTCAGGGGACTGCTTAACCTGAGTCTCTCTCCCGGGAGTCAGACAAGGCATATCATTATAGATAAGATAAGATAAGATAAGATAAGCCTTTATTAGTCCCACAACGGGGAAATTCCAGGATTGCAACAGCACAGGGATAGCAACACTCAGAGCAACAATCAGAAGGCAAGAAAAAAACAAAAAAACAAAAAAAACAAGCAAGCAAGAGCAGCTAATATACATATGTACATATTACTATAAAATATATATATACACACACACACACAGACACACAGTGCAGAGCATTGTAGCTGGATGGAATAAATATATGAATATATGAACACACAGTGCAGAGCATTGTAGCTAGATGGAATAAATATGTAAATATATAAACACCCACAGTACGGAGCATTGCAGCTAGGTGGAATAAATATGCAAGTATATAAACACACACAGTGCGGAGCAATGTAGCTAGATGGAATAATATGTAGATATATAAAAACACAGTGCGGAGCATTGTAGCTAGATGGAATAAATATATAGATATATAAATATAAACACACCCAGTGCTGAGCATTGTAGCTAGATGGAATAAATATATAGATATATAAACACACCCAGTGCAGAGCATTGTAGCTAGGTGGAATAAATATGCAAGTATATAAACACACACAGTGCGGAGCAATGTAGCTAGATGGAATAATATGTAGATATATAAAAACACAGTGCGGAGCATTGTAGCTAGATGGAATAAATATATAGATATATAAATATAAACACACCCAGTGCTGAGCATTGTAGCTAGATGGAATAAATATATAGATATATAAACACACCCAGTGCAGAGCATTGTAGCTAGATGGAATAAATATGTAAATATATAAACACACACAGTGCAGAGCATTGTTGCTAGGTGGGATGAAACAGCATAACCGTCTATTTAGTTATCCTACATGGTATGATTATGTGCCCATACATATTCTCACCCTCCATAGCGACCGGTATGTTCCTAGTTGTATGCCGGAGAGGACCATTGTGTAAGTCTATTGCATCTTTTGCATTCAAAAAAAAAAAAAAAAAAAAAAAAAAAAAAAAAAAAAAAAAAACTATTAGTTTGTTACGTCTTTTTGCTATCTCTGCGAGCAGCCCTGCTTAGGTTGTACAGTCTGACAGCCGTTGGTAGGAAGGACCTACGAAACCTCTCGGTTGTGCACCTGGGATGATGTAGTCTGCTGCTAAATGAGCTCCTCAGTGCATCCAGTATGTCCTGCATAGGGTGGAACTCGGACTCCAGCAGAGATGACAGTTTAGCCACCGTCCTTCTCTCTCCTATCTCCTCCACCGGATCAAGGCGCTGCCCCAGGACAGAGCTAGCTTTCTTAATCAGTTTGTTCAGTCTCTTCCTATCGGCTGCAGTAATGCCACTGCCCCAGCAGACCACTCCAAAAGTGATGGCTGATGCCACCACCGTGTCATAGAATGACTTCAGCAGCGCCCCTTGTACACCAAAAGACCTGAGTCTCCTCAGCAGGAACAGCCTGCGCTGTCCCTTCTTGTAGAGTGCGTCAGTATTGTGTGACCAGTCTAGTTTATTGTTCAGATGAATACCCAGGTACTTGTAGGATGTCACCATCTCGATGTCTGTTCCCTGTATATTTACTGGTGCTGTGAGGGGCTGCCCATGCCTGCGGCAGTCCACCACCAGCTCCTTAGTTTTCCTCGCGTTGATCTGGAGGCAGTTCCGATGGCACCAGTCCACAAAGTCCTGGATAAGCCCTCTGTACTCAGCTTCATCTCCGCTGGAGATGAGACCAACGATCGCAGAGTCATCAGAGAACTTCTGTAGATGGCAATGTGTTGTGTTGTGTGAGAAGTCCGCAGTATAAAGAGTGAACAGGAAGGGAGCCAGCACCGTTCCCTGGGGGGCCCCCGTGCTACTGATGATCGTGTCGGAAACACAGTCCCGGGTTCTCACAAACTGAGGCCGGTTCGTGAGGTAGTCCAGGATCCATGATGACAGGTGCTGGTCCACCCCTGCGCGCAGCAGCTTGTCCTTCAGGATCATCAGTTGGATGGTGTTGAAAGCACTGGAGAAGTCAAAGAACATGATCCTCACCATATTCCCGGGCTTCTCCAGGTGGGACAGAGAACGGTGAAGGAGGAAGATCACCGCATCCTCCACCCCAATGCCATGCTGGTAGGCGAACTGGAGTGGATCCATCGCTGGTTCCACCAGGGGGCGGAGATGAGCAAGGAGCAGTCTCTCCAGGGTCTTCATCAAGTGGGACGTCAAGGCCACCGGTCTGAAGCTGTTCAGGTCTTTGGGGTGGGAAGTTTTTGGTACAGGTACCACACAAGATGTTTTCCACAGCTGTGGTACCCTCCCCAGTTTCAGGCTCATGTTGAAGATATACGTCACAATCCCACACAGCTGGTCTGCACAGGACTTGAGGAGCTTTGCGCTGATGCCGTCCGGTCCCGACGCCTTCCTTGCCTTGATCTTCCTCAGCTCCGTCCTCACCTGGGTCTTGGTCAGGGTCAGGATGGGGGGCTGTGTGTTGGGAGTGGGGGGGGGGTGTCGGTGGAGTGGGGAGTGGGTAGCAGGACTTGATTTCTTAGAGGCAGCAGTGGTTGTTGTGCAGTCAGGGGGGAGGGCGGTTGGTCAAATCTATTGAAAAACAGATTCAGGTTGTTCGCCCACTCCCTGCCCCCCGTGGCCTGGGGGGAGGTATTCTGGAGCCCCGAGATGGTTTTGAGGTTTCTCCAGACCCCGCTGATGTCGCTCTGTTGCAGCTTGTCCTCCATCTTCTTCCTGAAGCTGTCCTTGCCTTCTCTGATCTTTCTCCTCAGCTCCCTCTGTACAGACTTCAGCATCTCCCTGTTCCCCGACCTGAAGATTATAAGATGGAATAGAATGAAATGGCACTTGCCTGTCATCCTGGATCTTGGTGTTGTCTGCTGCAGGAGATGGACAGTTATCCCTCTCCGCGTCAACGGTAAACCCGGGCCCCTCAGTGGATTGTGGAGGAGCCCCTCCTGTGGACACGGAAGTGGGTGTAGCCGGGGAAACCTTGGAGGGTCTCTCGGCAGCAGGAGGGAGCATTCAGGCAGTGGGAGTTGCGGCAGCAGTGGAGAGAGTATGGGCTGACAGAACAGCCGGAGGAGAGAGAGGAAAGAGAGGCTCTGCTGTCCAGGGGTTGGCAGCCAGAGAGGAGGAGGGCTTCCTCTAGCGGTCTGGTGCGGGATGAAGCTGGTTTTGTGGAGCTGGAGCTGTCTTAGTTGGAGTGGGGACGGGCGTAGAGGACTGGCGAGAAGCAGAAACAGCGGCGCCCCGGGAGCACCCTCCCTTCAGCGCGAACCCGGCCTTCTTCGGGGACTTCCTCACCCTTTCTCCATTCTTGCATCACAGTGCTGCCACCAGGGATATCCTCTCAAGTCCCTCAGCATGCTCTGAGAGCTGAGGGCATCGACGAGCTGCTGCCTCCGCCGGATCCAAATACCATAATGCGTCCTCCAGAGTGGAATATGTGCATGCCGTAGAAATTAGCCCGTCTATTTCCATTAGGGCCTGGTAGCACTCCCACCCCAGACACATAGAATAGCTCTGTCCTGCTGTGTCCATCACGAGCTCCAGAAAACAGGTGGATAAAAAAACACAAAAAGGTGAAAAAATGCACCAACACCACAGCTGTTTTTTTTTTTTTTTTTCTGGCGGCTATATTCTGTCATGTGTGCCTTTTGGGGCAGGAGAGACAAACCCACGTGCTGAATGGTGTTCGTGACATTTATTAACAAAAAGAACATAACAGTACTAACACAGTGCTGTACATACAAAAATGCAACAAGAAAAACTTACAGGAAGATGCCTCAGAGCTGGGTGTGCTCTGGAGAAGAGAAAAGCACTTCTGAGATTGGAGAAGCAGAGTACACAGAGGCATGAACATCAATATAGCCGCAAAGACAGTCTAAACAGGCAGTGCTTAAATAGTAGTGACAATAGTGATTGCAGGTGTGGGTTCAGGCAACGGGAACACTAATGGGAATCGGGACCAGCTGGGAGAGATGAGGGAGGAGCAGCTGGACTGGCAGCTTGACAGGTGACACCCAGACTACACAAACCCGGAAATGTCATCTGCCAGCTGTCAGCCCACAGAATAAACATGAAAAATAAACATGACCAAATGCACACTAGGAAATAATCACAAATGAAACGAGACATGGTCAAAACAACTTGAAAACACAACCAAAGCAGTAAAAGGCAGTATAACAAAAGGGCACAAAAATACAAAGAATATAAAAATACACAGAAAGTGCTATGAGACTGGGTCTGGCAGAAATCCAGAACCCAGTTCATGACAGAAAGAACATCATTTTACCATAAACCCGCCATGACCAGGAGCTCTTTGCAAGATTTCTGACAGAGGAATCAAAAGAATCATCAGAAGAGTTATCCAAGAGCCAAAGACCAGTTGTGGAGAGCTCCATAAAGACCTGGAGTTAGCAGGTACTGCTGTTTCAAGAAAACAATAAATAATGCACTCAACTGACATGGGCTCTATGCCTGCTCACCTTGCAAGACTTCATTGCTGAAGAAAAAGCATGTTGAATCTCATTTAAAGTTTGCTGCACAAAATTTGGGCAAGCCAGTAAAATATTAAGAGAATATAGTCTGGTCAGATGAGACCAAAATTGAACTTTTTGGATGCCACAACACACAGCATATTTGGAGGAAAAATGGCACTGCACATCCCATTATGGTGTGGGGGTCTTTTTAGCACATGGTACAGGCAGACTTCATATAACTGAAGGAAAAATGAATGGGAAAATGTACAGAGATGTCCCTGATAAGGACCTGTTGCCATCTGCAAAGATGCTGAAGATGAAATGAGGGTAGACATTTCAGCAAGACAATGATCCCAAACACACAGCCAAGAAAACTCTCAACTGGCTCCAGAGAAGGAAAATAAAGTTGCTAGAATAGCCCAGTCAGTCACCTGACCTGAATTCAATTGAAAATCTATGGAACTGAAGATCAGAGTTCATAGAAGACTCCCACAGAACCTTCAAGATTTGAAGACAGTTTGTATCGTAGAAAAGGCTATAATCACTATTGAGCAATGCCTGCGCCTAGTTTCTCCATACAGGAGGCATCTGGAAGCTGTTATTACCAACAAAGTGTTATGACCCGAGCGCCGGTTCTGATCGCGCTCGGGCTAAGTTATTCTCGCTGCCGGTCTTGACAGCTGCGGGCTGTATTCTGGCCTCACCGGGCTCTTATTGTGAAAGTGCTCGGTGGGGCTTCCGCCTGTCAATGGCCGGTCAGCTGATTGTCATTACCGTCGTTAGTGCTTCGCCCTTTTAAGGCCGGCACTGACGACGGTAAGACGCAGGATTATTAGTCGACATTGGTCAACGTTACGTCTGAGTGGCTTCATCCTGCCAAGCCCTGGGTCTGCGCCTCGTCATACCTGTGAGTGCCGCAGACCTTCATGTCAGGTCTGTCATCTTAGTTATGTCACAGTTAGCTCGTAGCGGCTGGGTTAGCCCTACGAGCCCAAGTCTAAGTCATGTGTTTGTTTGCCCTTATGGGTTCATAGTTGTGTTTTGTCACGTCTGAAAATAAATAACATCTCAGCCAAACTCGCTGGTGAACTCTGTGGCGTCTCTTGGTGATCCATGAGGATCACCACATGACAGTATACTCCTGCCAGGTCGCCCAAATGGGGGCGCCGCATTGAGACGCCGTTTCACCGGGAGTTTGTGCCTTTATTGGACTGTTGTTTCTTCTCGTTTGGGTGTCAACGTCTGGAGAATGCCGTCTTCCAGGGGCCGCGGTCAGCGTCTGGACCAGGAGCTAGCGAGCGCGTTGGAATACGCCGATGGGGCGCTCCTCGCCGCTACATTTGACGACACCTCCAGTTACATGCGTTGGCATCTGGGCGTCGCTGAGGAGTACCTGGACAGCCTTCCCCTCGACTACGACGATCATCCGGAGGTGATATCGAGGTGGGAGGAACTCGCCGCTCAGCGCGAGGTTCTTCGTGGGCTGGAGGAGGAAGAGAGCGGGAAGCAGAGGAGGAGGCATCCTCGCTCCCTGCGTTGGTGTCCCGTTCCCGTCCCGGAGCAGGTCCAAGAGTATGCGCCGTCTGGGGGCCGACGAGGACGTCGGCGTAACAGCGCGGGCAACCCTCAGCGGAATCCCCGGCTGGACTCGCTGCCGGCGTATCCCGTCAGCGAATCTTCGAGAGCGGTCCCACCTCGTTTTCCTAGGGGGCCCTCTGTCGCCATCCAGCGGGGAGAAGGAGGAACAACGTCCCCCACAGCAGGAACCATCTTTGCCCCAGGAGGAAGGCAAGTGATCGTTTGTTTGTCACATCTTAATAATGATCTGCCTTGTCTGACTCCTGGGGGCGGAGTTCGGGGTTCGCAGCCCCCTGAGCTCCCTCCACCTGCTGTGGATGAAATTATTAAACCTACTGCCTCTGTGTTCTTCCCCGTTGAGCGGTCCGCGACGCCAGGCCAGCGTCGCCGGACGAAGAGGGCCCCTGCAGTGCTGGATAGCCTGCATCCGGCCCTGCAGTCACGTCTTGGACGGAGGAGAGGAGTGGACTGCGGCCCGGAGCCTGAGCCGACGAAGAAGCGTCCCCGGGTCTCCTCGCCGGAGCGGTCCGAGCCAGTGGGTCAAGGGTTCCCTGCCTCCACGCCATACGGGTCGTCGGCGTGGACGACAGCGTGGGAGGAACCTGAGGCTGCTGATGACATCGTGCCAGCTGCGGAGCCCGACGCAGCTGAGTCCGAGTCAGCTGACGAGAGTCGCCCTGAACCCGGATCGTGGGAGTCCTGGGTGGCAACGGAACCCGAGTGCAGGCAAGTGCTCCCTCTTATGTCTCTGTCCTCTTTTGTTGAGCATTTTTGCCTGCCTCTCGGGGAGACAAGTGAGGAGCAGCCGTCTGCTGCGCCCGAGCTCGTCTCGCTGGGTACCGTTGCTACCGGTGATGCTGATCCCGGTTTTTCTGTCCCTGAGCTTTGTTTTAGTGTCGCCGGCGGGGAATGGGTCGGAGTCACCGAGGTGGAGGTCCCAGGTTTGGGGGTGGAGTTCGTCAGCGGAGCTGCACCGGAGGCCCAATCGGGTCCCACCGCAGGGGCGGTTTCGGCCCAATCGGGGTCCGACGTGGGTTCGTCGGAGGCCCAATCGGGGTCCACCGCGGGTGCGGTTCTGGCCCAATTGGGGCCCAACGTGGGTGCAGCTGGGACCCAATCTGGGTCCAGCGGTGATGCAGCGCGAGCATGGTCCATTGGCGGAGGAGGAGCTGCAGACCCTTCTTCACAGAGCGGCTTCTTGGCTCGTCCTGCTCATCAATCCCTTCAGAATCACCGCCCCTTTTCATCATCGCCGGGGGCCATGGGGGTCCCTGTTCGCTCGCCCCGGTTCTCCCAAGTTTTGTTCTCGTCAGGGAGGACGCTGCGGGTTGTTGATGCCCTGGACTGGTGGCTGAGGGACACGGGTCGGCCGCCGGAGGGACTGTTTTGCCGGTTCGGCGCCTCGGTTCGGCCACCCGACCTGTTATGTGTGCCATGGGGCTGCCTAGTTCGACCACCGGAGAAGCGGACGTGCGGGACTTTGGACTCTGGTGAGCCGCCTGGTCCGCCTCCGTTGACCATCGGTCGACATAAACTGTCGGGGGGTGGTAGTGGTTCCTGGGTGTGTCTCTGTATTTGTGCTTTTTTTTTTCTTTGTCCTGGTTATGTTGTATCTAGTGCTCATGTCTTTGTTTTGAAAGCCACAGTCAAGTCATAGTCATGTTATGTCAAAGCAAGTTTAGATTGTCTCTTGTGTTTTTGAAAGCCACAGTCTAGCCATAGTAAAGTTATGTTAAGCAATTTTAGATTGCTTCATGTGTGTTTGCAGTAGCCCTGCTGGTTTATGTATAGTCTGGGTAGAGCGTGTAGTGCTCTGTTTGTTTTTTTTTTGTTTCATGTATAGTTTGGTTTGAGCGGGTAATGCTCTGTTTTTGTTTCATAGTCTGGTATGAGCGGGTAATGCTCTGTGTTTTTGTTTTCATAGTCTGGTATGAGCGGGTAATGCTCTGTTTTTTTGTTTTTTCATGTTAAGTCTGGTATGAGCAGGTAATGTGTTCTTGTATCTAGTTTATCTGAACCTGTAGTTCTGGTTTTTGTTTTCCTTTGTACATTTTTTTTTCTTGTTAGTCTTGTCATTGTCTTGTATGGTTTTTTTGTCTTGTATGGTTTTTTGTCTTGTTCATGGGTTGGTTTCTCTCCCTCCGCACCTGTCCCCCAACCTCCCACCCTGGGGGGGGGGCAGGGGGAGGCAGGGTGGTTCCTTGGGGCGTTCGGAGTCCGCCCGTGGAGGGAGGGTACTGTTATGACCCGAGCGCCGGTTCTGATCGCGCTCGGGCTAAGTTATTCTCGCTGCCGGTCTTGACAGCTGCGGGCTGTATTCTGGCCTCACCGGGCTCTTATTGTGAAAGTGCTCGGTGGGGCTTCCGCCTGTCAACGGCCGGTCAGCTGATTGTCATTACCGTCGTTAGTGCTTCGCCCTTTTAAGGCCTGCACTGACGACGGTAAGACGCAGGATTATTAGTTGACATTGGTCAACGTTACGTCTGAGTGGCTTCATCCTGCCAAGCCCTGGGTCTGCGCCTCGTCATACCTGTGAGTGCCGCAGACCTTCATGTCAGGTCTGTCATCTTAGTTATGTCACAGTTAGCTCGTAGCGGCTGGGTTAGCCCTACGAGCCCAAGTCTAAGTCATGTGTTTGTTTGCCCTTATGGGTTCATAGTTGTGTTTTGTCACATCTGAAAATAAATAACATCTCAGCCAAACTCTCTGGTGAACTCTGTGGCGTCTCTTGGTGATCCGCGAGGATCACCACATGACACAAAGGCTTTTGTACTAAATATGAAATGAATTTCACCAAGCGTGTTCAATACTTATTCCCTGTGTCATTCCACGTTTTTAAATATAACATGTTTTGTGAACACAGTTGCCTTGATTTCTTTGTATGTATGGATTACTTGGGTTGTTACTGATATCTGGTGAAAATCTCAGGTCAATGGCTCCATCAGAAATATGTTTAATGAGAAAAAATGTCAACGTGCTCAAATCTTATTTTCCTCGCTGTATATACAGTATAGACTGCAATAGTTGCAGCTGGTTTGTCCTATTTTTCTGTGTGAATGTACATGTTTTTCAACAAAGAAACTGTGTTTTTTTGCAAATCTGCAGCTCCTTGGCCGGCTGTTCCCAATGTTGTGGCCTCAGGTGATGAGACCGTGTTAAGTTTATGTGCCTGTATTTTAAATAGCCTAAATTATCAGCTAAAAAAAGTTAGCAGATTTTTTTTCAACTGCTCTCCCTCCCACCAGCTGAGGCTGTTTGTGTCTGTTTATTAAGTGTAGGATAATTTCCTTTGCAATAGTTGAAAACAACATGCTCCATGCTGGAAACTCCGTAGAGGGGCTTTTTGTCTGCCAACAACATCAGGCGGAAAGCTCTGGCGACCGCATGAAAGCAGCCGAGGCATCTGCCCCGGCTTCATAGAGCCTCGTTGCTGCAGTGTGGGTAAGTGGTTTCAACTATTCAGTTGTAGGCTACATTAATTTGAGAATAGTTTCCAAATTGTTAATTATTTTGTTGCCACTCTTAACCACTTAACTACAAACCTTTAATTTTTAAAATGCATGCCTCCGATGGCAGGCTGTTGTGGCTGTCGGGAAAGTTGGTGACAGAAAAACTCACCACTGCTGCCAAAAATAGTCTCTGTGCTGTTTTTAAATTGTAGCTCTCTTCTACGCAATTTTTTCTTGTGAATGTCCCCCCCCTCACATAAATTAAATGTTTTTCGCAAATTTACGACTTTCTTTCTAGTAAATTTCTGACCTTTTCCACTTATAGCTATATTAGACTTTCTTCGTGTAAATGTGAGACTTTTTCATGTAAATTGGAGACTTTTTTTCTGGTAAATTTAAAGTTTTTTTCTCATCAGTTTTATTTTTCTTTCCGGCGGAAGGTCGTCTATTTAGGCCAAGATGTAACACAGCCCTGAAGGGGATGTCCTATGCTCTTTAATTTAATGTCAGCTGCAAAATATCTATTTCTATACGTATTTTCATGCTGCTTGTGAACTACAAACTCCAAATTTTTATTAATTTTTAAAATGGATGATGTGTGCTCAGCCGACTGTCAGCTGCCACCATCCACACACCCCCTGTAGTGAAAACATAAGCGTGCATGACACACACTGCCTGTGCATGACAAGAACAGGGAGAACTGTGCTAAACAAAACACAGTGTGAGTATGGCCAGTGCTGACCCCCTGCTGAGAGTGCCATGTCACCTCGGCGTGGAACAAGGCAAACGGCACCAGCGAGAGTACAACCTTATGTAACGTGTGTGTGGTTAGGGCAGGAATCAGAGGTCAAGGAACTTCTTTCAAGCATTTATTTTCTGGATAATGAAAAATAAAACAAGGTGATGTCCTCCACCTCCACAATGGAACACAGTGCTCCTCACAGAAGGGCAAACTTTCTGTCAACATAAATTTTTAACATTATTTGTAACATAGTATACATAAAAAACAAACTGATAACATATTTCTTAAAATAAAACCTATTTAAATTACATACAAAACATATAAAAGAAACAGTGCCCTCTTGTGGACAAAACATAACACCAGACAGTAGTGTGGATTAACAAATAAAAATCATAAAAACAATAAACAGTCAAAAGTCATACCTGGATAATGAAAAATAAAATAAGGTGATGTCCTCTGTTACGTCTTGAAATGAAGAGTAGTCAAGGTGACGTTTTATACCTCGATGACATTTAGACATCGATGGCCTCACTCACACCTTCACGGGCTACCTCAGCTTCTGTGTGGACAAATCCGTTCCCACCAAGACCATACGATGTTGCTCAAACAACAAACCCTGTATCAACCCTGAGATAAAAACACTCCTGAGAGAGAAGAAGAGGATCTTCAGGTCGGGGAATAGGGAGATGCTGAAGTCCGTACAGAGGGAGCTGAGGAGAAAGATCAGAGAAGGCAAGGACAGCTTCAGGAAGAAGATGGAGGACAAGCTGCAACAGAGCGACATCAGCGGGGTCTGGAGAAACCTCAAAACCATCTCTGGGCTCCAGAATACCTCCCCCCAGGCCAGGGGGGGCAGGGAGTGGGTGAACAATCTGAATCTGTTTTTCAATAGGTTTGACCAACCGCGTCCCCAAGTCCTGTGCAGACCAGCTGTGTGGGATTGTGGCGTACATCTTCAACCTGAGCCTGAAGCTGGGGAGGGTACCACAGCTGTAGAAAACATCTTGTGTGGTACCTGTACCAAAAACTTCCCACCCCAAAGACCTGAACAGCTACAGACCGGTGGCCTTGACGTCCCACTTGATGAAGACCCTGGAGAGACTGCTCCTTGCTCACCTCCGCCCCCTGGTGGAACCAGCGATGGATCCACTCCAGTTCGCCTACCAGCATGGCATTGGGGTGGAGGATGCGGTGATCTTCCTCCTTCACCGTTCTCTGTCCCACCTGGAGAAGCCCGGGAATGTGGTGAGGATCATGTTCTTTGACTTCTCCAGTGCTTTCAACACCATCCAACCGATGATCCTGAAGGACAAGTTGCTGCGCGCAGGGGTGGACCAGCACCTGTCATCATGGATCCTGGACTACCTCACAAACCGGCCTCAGTTTGTGAGAACCCGGGACTGTGTGTCCGACACGATCATTGGTAGCACGGGGACCCCCCAGGGAACGGTGTTGGCTCCCTTCCTGTTCACGCTTTATACTGCGGACTTCTCACACAACACAACACACTGCCATCTACAGAAGTTCTCTGATGACTCTGCGATCGTTGGCCTCATCTCCAATGGAGATGAAGCTGAGTACAGAGGGCTTATCCAGGACTTCGTGGACTGGTGCCATCGGAACTGCCTCCAGATCAATGCGAGGAAAACTAAGGAGCTGGTGGTGGACTGCCGCAGGCATGGACAACCCTTCACAGCACCAGTAAATATACAGGGAACAGACATTGAGATGGTGACATCCTACAAGTACCTGGGTGTTCATCTGAACAATAAACTAGACTGGTCACACAATACTGACGCACTCTACAAGAAGGGACAGTGCAGGCTGTTCCTACTGAGGAGACTCAGGTCTTTTGGTGTACAAGGGGCGCTGCTGAAGACATTCTATGACACAGTGGTGGCATCAGCCATCACTTTTGGAGTGGTCTGCTGGGGCAGTGGCATTACTGCAGCCGATAGGAAGAGACTGAACAAACTGATCAAGAAAGCTAGCTCTGTCCTGGGGCAGCGCCTTGACCCGGTGGAGGAGATAGGAGAGAGAAGGACGGTGGCTAAACTGTCATCTCTGCTGGAGTCCAAGTTCCACCCTATGCAGGACATACTGAATGCACTGAGGAGCTCATTTAGCAGCAGACTACATCATCCCAGGTGCACAACCGAGAGGTTTCGCAGGTCCTTCCTACCAACGGCTGTCAGACTGTACAACCTAAGCAGGGCTGTTCGCAGAGATAGCAAAAAGACGTAACAACCTAATAGTTTTTTGAATGCAAAAGATGCAATAGACTTACACAATGGTCCCCTCCGGCATACAACTAGGAAAATACCGGTCGCTATGGAGGGTGAGAATATGTATGGGCACATAATCATACCATGTAGGATAACTAAGTAGAGGGTTGTGCTGTTTCATCCCATCTAGCAACAATGCTCTGCACTGTGTGTGTTTATATATTTACATATTTATTCCATCTAGCTACAATGCTCCGCACTTGGTGTGTTTATATTTATATATCTATATATTTATTCCATCTAGCTACAATGCTCCGCATTGTGTGTTTATATATCTACATATTATTCCATCTAGCTACATTGCTCCGCACTGTGTGTGTTTATATATTTACATATTTATTCCACCTAGCTGCAATGCTCCGTACTGTGGGTGTTTATATATCTACATATTTATTCCATCCAGCTACAATGCTCTGCACTGTGTGTCTGTGTGTATATATATATATATATATATATTTATAGTAATATGTACATATGTATATTAGCTGCTCTTGCTTTTTTTTCTTGCCTTCTGATTGTTGCTCTGAGTGTTGCTATCCCTGTGCTGTTGCAATCCTGGAATTTCCCCGTTGTGGGACTAATAAAGGCTTATCTTATCTTATAGTTTTATTAAACACTCTAACAGAACGTACAGGAGTCACCACACTAAGCCTGAGAGTCCACAGCGAAGAGGCAGGCTGTCTCCCGCTATGGCCTTTTATACCCCGGGTGACACCACCCCCAGGAGGCGGGGCGTCACCCCCTCTCTACACTAGGGCACCACCATATGATGCACACAAATATATAAATAATATAAATAATATTCAACATTCTCCTCCCCACTTTGAAAAGACACAAACACATCAATTGCCCCCCCCCCTTTAAAAATTTATACCCGACACACACTCTAAACACAGAAATACACAGAGCTATCCACTCATACCATACCGGCCCAGCGGACCACTCCGCTATTTAATTAAACAGTCAGTAAACATAGAAGGGTCACACACCAAAATAAATTAAACCCAAGGAAGAGAAATACACACATTGTAAACATTTGGAACTATAGCAGTTGTAAACCATACACTCACACAATGGCGGTCCCCAAACTCTTCACTCCAGCACTCCCACCCCACAACATGGGCAAAACGCATTAACAATACCGGTCACACTCACTTACTGTTTGCATTAAACATTCACACATCAATGTAATCCTATTCACCACACACTCATGCGGGGCACTCAGCACACAAACAGTGGTCCTTACTCTTTAGCATGGTGGTGCAGTTTTTAGCACTGTTGCCTTACAGCTAGAAGGTTCCAGGTTCAAATCCCCAGGCTGGCAGGGGTAGGAACCTTTCTGTGTGGAGTTTGCATGTTCTTCCTGTGCTGCGTGGGTTTACTCCGGGGGCTCCGGTTTCCTCCCACAATCCAAAGACATGCTTGTTAGGTTAACTGGTTCTAAATTGTCCCTAGATATCTGTCTCGTATAGGCCCTTAGAATAGAGGGTTAGTACTAGTGAAGCGCTTTGAGTGGTCTTTGAAACTAGAAAAAGCGCTATATAAGTACAGATCCTTATCTCTTTTTTTTTTTTTTAACTAGTGACATTAGTAATAAAATTTCAAAACTTGCTTTAACAAGACACACCATTAGCCCCTCAAACATGAAGAAAAAAGTCCCACTACAGGGCTTCTGGCGGCTCCCCCTGGAGCATTTGTCCCGCGGCCCACTGCCAGAGTGTCTCCGGCTCTTCTTCACCGGAGACGGGCTGCACTGGCATTTCTCCGCCTCCAAATGCCGCAGCTCATTCGGGTGCTGTCTGGACCTATCCGTCAGCTCAAGGTAACCGTCATCACAGGTCCGCACCACCTGCAGTTCACCCTGGTCGTCTTGCTGCATCCTTGACTTGTGGACCCGCCCAAGCCGAGACGCAAACCTAGGGCGCACATTATCACCCATGCCCGAGAGGGTACGCACTGGCTTCTGTGGTCCACGGCATCGTGACCTGGTTTCCACGCAGTGTCGTAGGGTCCCGCCGAACCAGCCCGAGCTCTGTCCCTGGTCTTTATTTTGGGCACGCCTAGGGCTCATGCCATGTGGTCTCGCCCCGATCGCTTTCATTTTATGTGTTAAACCGGCCGCGTTAGCGCCTGGCTCAACAGTGGTACTCGGCCAGCCACCGGAGCCACGCTGCGTCTGCTCGTTAGTCCTCCCCCCCCCCCGGGCGTCCAACTGTGCTGTTCGGGCCCCTCGTCCAGGGTACCACGATTGCTGGCACGGGACACTCGGCGTGGCGACGTTCCACAGTGCTGGTGGCGCTTCTCCACCCCTACTCGGTCTGGGCATGTCCAAGTCTCACACTTCTTTGCCGTTTCCCACGTTGAACGGCCAATCCCACTGCTCACCGCCGGACCACTCCTCTTCGACGCTGCAGGCGATAGAGAAACCAAGCCTGTAGAACAGATCACAGCCCATTAGGTTATTTCCTTCACGAGACACCATGAATTCAGTCGCACACATTGAAGCCAACTTGTACCTCGCTGAGAGCCATACTTAACCCACAATGTCCAGAATGAATGAATGAATCTTTATTTCGGATAGATTAAAAGTAAAGATTAAAAGAAAGGAACAGAATAATATAACAAAGGAGAAAAACAAATCTTACAAGGTCAAATTAAACAATAACTCCTCTGATTATACAGTTCAACATAAGTTATCCGAAATGGGTGACGGCTGAAGCCGCAGCTTATATTGCCCACCCATATTCCATCCAAGAATTCAAAAGAAAAACAAAACAAGAGCGATTGCAATTCAGAACAAAGCTAAGACAAAACGTGACAACTCCCCCCCCCCACCAAAAAACCCCAAAACTTTGGAGTATTTCTTCCTTTAGTTTTTGTTTAAATTGTCCAACCGTTGTACATGATTTTAATTCAGCTCCAAAAGCATTCCACAGTCTGACTCCCTGCACTGAGACACAGTGTTGCTTGGTGGTAGTTCTCACTGAAGGTTTTTGAAATATACATGTTCCTCTGAAATGATATTGTTTCTCCCTTATTTGGAACAACTTCTGGATATTTGCGGGCTGTGATATATTCTTCACTTTAAACATTATTACTGCAGTTATAAAATCAACCAGATCTTTCAACTTGAGAGCTTTTAATTTAAGAAAAAGTGGGTTTGTTGGTTCCCTGTAAGCAGCTTTATTTATTATTCTGATAGCTCTCTTCTGAAACATAAAGGTTGGATATGTTTGTTTTATATGTATTTCACCGTACTTCAGTACAATATGTCATGTATGGGAGTATTAATGAATGATACAAGGTATATTGTGTGGGTTGATTCAGCGAATATTTCACTCTGTGTAGTATTGCTATTGATTTGGATATTTTACCTTTAATATAATTAATATGTGACTTCCAACACAGTTTATTATCAATTATTACTCCAAGAAATGTAATTTTGGATACCCTTTCAATCTCTACACCATTTACACTGAGTTTAGATACTAAGTTGTTGTGATGGTTGTTAAAAATTATAAATTTTGTCTCACTTAAATTGAGCGTTAATTTGTTTGACTCAAACCACAGTTTAAGCTTTCCTAATTCCTTTCCGAGTGTATCCAAAAGTTGTTCCAAGTTGCTTCCACTGCATAATAAATTAGTGTCATCTGCAAACAATATTAAATCCATTTTTTTCCGAAACTTTACATATATCATTTATATACATATTGAATAACAATGGCCCCAAAACTGAACCCTGTGGGACTCCACAAGTAACCTTCAGTAACTGTGAGTTTTTGCTACCAACACATACATACTGATATCTGTTCTTTAAGTAACTACATAACCAGGACAGTGCTACCCCCAGTACCATAATTTTGTAGTTTCTTTAATAATAAATTATGATCCACTGTATCAGATGCTTTTTTAAGATCCAAGAATACTCCAACTGAATACTCTTTATTTTCAACGGCAGTTGATATTTTTTCTATAAATTCCATTGGCGCAAATGCAGTTGTCCTCTTGTGTCTGAACCCATATTGCTGCTCACACAATAAATTATTCTTCATTATGAAGTTGTCAGTTCTCTCACAGAATATTTTTTCAAGTATCTTGGAAAATTGCGGCAATAGAGAAATAGGTCTATAGTTTGAAAATTCCACTCTGTCACCCGTCTTGTATATCGGAATTACTTTAACTATTTTCATTGCATTGGGAAATATACCTAGAGCTATACCCAGAGCTGCGGCCGCAAGGTGGTCGGTGCATCTCGTGGTGGCAACCCCCGAACCAAGTGGTGGACACCAGTGGTGAGGGGGGCCATTAAGCTGAAGAAGGAGTCCTATCAAGCTTGGTTGGCTTGTGGGACTCCCGAAGCAGCTGAGGTGTACCGGCAGGCCAAGCGGAGTGCAGCTCGGGTGGTTGCTGAAGCAAAAACGCGGGTATGGGAGGAGTTCAGTGAGGCCATGGAACAAGACTTTCGGTCGGCTTCAAAGAGATTCTGGCAAACTGTTCGGCGGCTCAGGAGGGGAAAGCAGCTCCCCGTCCACACTGTGTATGGTGCGGATGGGACACTGTTGACTTCAACTGGGGATATCGTCGGGCGGTGGAAGGAATACTTCGAGGATCTCCTCAATCCCACTGATACGCCTTCCACAGAAGAAGCAGGGTTTGGGGACGAGGGGGATGACTCGCCTATTACAGGGGCTGAGGTCGCCAAGGTGGTTAAAAATCTCCTTGGTGGCCGGGCCCCGGGGGTGGATGAGATTCGCCCTGAGTACCTCAAGGCCTTGGAAGTTGTTGGGTTGTCATGGTTGACACGCCTCTGCAACATTGCGTGGAGGTCGGGGGCAGTTCCTTTGGCATGGCAAACCGGGGTGGTGGTTCCTCTCTTCAAAAAAGGGGACCGGAGGGTGTGCTCCAACTTTAGAGGGATCACACTCCTCAGCCTCCCTGGGAAGGTCTATGCCAAGGTACTGGAGAGGAGAGTCCGGCCGTTGGTCGAACCTCGGATTCAGGAGGAGCAATGTGGTTTTCGTCCTGGCCGTGGCACATCGGACCAGCTCTTTACCCTCTCGAGAATTCTTGAGGGTTCGTGGGAGTTTGCCCAACCAGTTTACATGTGTTTTGTGGACTTGGAGAAGGCATTTGACTGCGTCCCTCGTGGATTTTTGTGGGAGGTGCTTCGTGAGTATGGGGTATCGGGCTTGTTGTTACGAGCTATTCGGTCTCTGTACAACCGTTGTGAGAGTTTGGTTCGTATTGACAACACTCGGTCAGAGTCATTCCCAGTGAGAGCTGGACTTCGCCAGGGCTGCCCTTTGTCACCGATCCTGTTCATAATTTTTATGGACAGGATTTCTAGGCGCTGCCAGGGAATGGAGGGTGTCATGCTTGGTGACCACAGGATCTCATCTCTGTTGTTTGCAGATGATGTTGTCCTGTTGGCTTCATCCAGCAATGACCTACAGCTCTTGCTGGGATGGTTTGCCGCTGAGTGTGAAGCGGCTGGGATGAGAATCAGCACCTCCAAGTCTGAGTCCATGGTCCGCAGCCGGAAAAAGGTGGATTGTCCTCTCCGAGTTGGGGACAGGCTCCCGCCCCAAGTGGAGGAGTTTAAGTATCTTGGGGTCTTGTTCACGAGTGAGGGGAAAATGGAGCGAGAGATCGACAGACGGATTGGAGCAGCATCTGCAGTGATGCGGACGTTGTACCGGTCTGTTGTGGTGAAGAGGGAGCTTAGTTGTAAGGCAAAGCTGTCGATTTACCAGTCAATCTACGTTCCTACTCTCACCTATGGTCACGAGCTTTGGGTAATGACCGAAAGAACGAGATCGCGGATACAAGCAGCTGAAATGAGCTTTCTCCGTAGGATTGCTGGACTCACCCTCAGAGATAGGGTGAGGAGCTCAGTCATCTGGGAGAGGCTCAGAGTAGAACCGCTGCTCCTCCACATTGAAAGGAGTCAGTTGAGGTGGTATGGGCATCTGATTAGGATGCCTCCTGGACGCCTCCCACTTGAGGTGTTTCAGGTACGTCCCACTGGGAGGAGACCCCGGGGCAGACCCGGGACTCGGTGGAGAGACTATGTCTCCCAGCTGGTCTGGGAACGCCTTGGTATCCCCTCTGAAGAGCTGGAGCAGGTGGCTGGGGAGAGGGAGGTCTGGGCTTCTCTGCTTGAACTGCTGCCTCCGCGACCCGGACCTCCGGAAAAGCGGTAGAAGATGGATGGATGGATGGATGGGAAATATACCTGTTGGGAGAGACAGGTTACAAATATACGTCAGTGGCTTCACTAAGCATTCAATGATAGTTTTGACTAGAAGCATGTCAATACCATCACAGTCCGTAGATGTTTTACTTTTAAACGATTTAACAATTTCAATGACCTCTCTCTTGTCTGTGTTCTTTATGAAAATGGAGTCTTTTATAGCAATGTTTTTGATTTTTGTATCACCTGTAGATGCCATAATGGGTATTTCTTGAGCCAAATTAGGACCAATGCTAACAAAAAATTTATTAAATTCATCTGTGTCATGGTCTGAGCACTGATGTTGTCCACGCTCGGGCCATGCTTCATCTCCGCCAGGTTTGACAGCAGGGTTACCTTCTGGCTCCCCAAGCTCTTATTGTGACAGCGCTCGGAGGAGCTTCCTGCTGTCAAAACCTAACAGCTGTGCTGCATTTACGGCTCATCAGCAGCCCGGCATTTAAGCAGGTGCTGAAGAGCAGTACAATGTAGCAGTCTCGTCGATTATTCCCTCATCAGACACTGAGCGAGCGGTCCTCGTCTCAGACGTCAATATTCCTGAATGATTCCACGTCTACGATCATCCCTCGTCCTTATCCTGAATCGTAAGTGAGCTTGATCAGCCTTATGGTCTCTGTATCTAGTGTAGTGTGTTTAAGCCCATCGTGGCTCATTACTTTCTATTACTTTGTGTTATCTTCTGTTCATAATAAAACATCTTGCAAACCTCACTGACAACTTTTGGCGTCTTATGGTGGCTCGCGAGGGCCACCGTGACAGTAGACTGCTGCCAGGGCGCCTAAATGGAGGCGCCAAACCGAGATGCCATTCCCGGTGAGTTTGCATTAATTGGACATTTGTTCTTCCCTGTCTGGGTAACTGCGTGCTGAGAGAATGCCGTCGCGGAGGAGCAGCGCTCAGAATCTGGCGGACGCTTTGGAATTCGTAGATGAAACGCTCATCACCGCCTCCCTCCTCGACTATCACAGCGACGTACGCTGGTACCTGGACTGCGCTGAGGATGTCCTGAATCGTCTTCCCCGCTACGCCGACCACCCTGAAGTCGGCGCGAGGAGGGACGACATCGCCGCACAGTGCGAGATTCTCCGTATGGTAGAGGAGGACTACGGTAGGAAGCAGAGGAGAAGGCATCCTCGCTCCCCGCTTTGGGATCCCGTTCCTGTCCTCGATCCAGCCCAGGAGTTCGCGCCATCCGGGGGTCGTCGAAGACGTCGGCGCCACGGCCAAGATAAACCTCAGCAAGAACCCCGTCCGGATCCTGTTCCGGGCCGCCAGAAGGACTCCACCACCCTGTCAGCTGTCTCTTGGGCATCTAGCCAGGAGGGAATTCCCGCAGCCTCTCCCCCCGGGTCATCTTCCCCTGCTGTTCCGTCAGCGCTCCGTGCCCGGTTTGTCCCGGCTGTCGTCCCCTTCTCCTCGATGCCTTCCCCGGCTGCTGTGCGTGCCAAGAGTTCTGCTTCGGCGAGCCCCGTCAGTGAACCTTTGCGAGCGGCTCCTCCTCGTCCTTCCAGGGTGCCCTCTGCCACCATCTGGCGGGGAAAGGGAGGAACAATGTCCCCTGCAGCAGGCACCATCCTCCCTCCAGGAAACAGGCAAGTGCAAGTTCCTTCTTTTCATCATAGTTGTGATTTGCCTTGTCTGACTCCTGGGGGCGGAGTTCGGGGTTCGCAGTCCCCCGAGCTCCCACCACCTGCTGTAACTCAAATTACTACACCTGCTGCCTCTGTGTTTCCCTCTGCTGAGTGGTCCACGACACCAGGCCTACGCCGCCGGACGAGGAGGGGGCCTGCAGTTCTGGAGAGCCTGGTTCCAGCCCCGCAGCCACGTTGTGGGCAGAGGAGAAGAGTGGACTGCAGCCTGGAGCCTGCGCTGATGGCTAAGCGTCCCTGGGTCTCCACGCTGGAATGGTTCGAGCCAGCAGGTCGTGGGTCCCCTGCCGCCACGCCGGGCGGGTTATTGGCATGGACGTCAGCGCTGGAGGATACACAGACTGCAGTGACCATCATGCCAGCTGCGGAACCCGCCGTAGCTGAGTGGGAGCCTGAGGACGAACTTCTCCGCCTTGAACTTGGATCGACAAAGTCCTGGACGGCGACAGAACCTGAGATCACACAAGTGCACTACCTTATCTTCCTTCTTTCTATTCTGGAGCATTTTTGCCTATCTCTTGGGGAGACGAGCCGGGTGCAACCATCCGCTGTATCTGAGCCCACCCCGCCGGGTTCTGTTGCTACCAGTGATTCTGATCCCGATCCCTTCTTGTCTTCCGAGCCTTGTTGCAGAGTCACTGGTGCGGAGCCAGTCGTGGTCGCTGTGCTGGAGGTTCCAGGTTCGGGGTCGGAGGTCGTCGCCGGTGCTGCGCCGACCCAATCGGGGTCCGACGTGGGAGTAGCCGTGACCCAGTGGGGGTCCAACGCCGGTGCATCCGAGACCCAGTCGGGGTCCAACGAGTCCCAATCGGAGTCCGACGCGGGTGCAGCCGCGACCCAGTGGGGGTCCAACGTGGGTGCAGCCACGTCTGCAGCATCGGTATGGGTCCAGGACGGTGGAGGAGCTGCAGACCCTTCGCCGCCTGACATGGTGCGGGCTCATCATCTCCTTCATTCCCCTCATCCGAGTCACCGCCTCTGCTCTTCATCGCCGGGGGCCGTTGGGGGTCTTCTACGCTTGGCCCGGCTCTCCCATGTTTTTCCTCCACCAGGGAGGCTGCCGCGGGCTGTCCTCCCACGGTTCTGGTGGCTGAGGGACGCGTGTTGGCCACCCGAGGGACTGTTTCGCCGGTTCGGCGCCTTGGGCTGGCCACCCGACACTCTGTGTTTCCTGCTGGGCGACCTAGTTCTGCCGCCGGAGAATTGGACTTTCCGGGCCTGGGACAGGGGTAGGCCACCCGATCAGTTACTATTCCCTGTATCCACCTGCTGGCCTTGGGACGCAGGGAGACCACTGGAACTGTCCCCATGGGTTTTGGTCTCCGCCTGTCGCCATTTGTCTGAACTGTCTGGATTAAAGGTCATGCGGGGTGGTAATCTTGCTCTGTGTTTTTCTGCCTGTGTCAGTGTGGTTTTTTTTTTTTACGTCTCGGCCCGTCCTGTGTGTTTTTGGGCGTTATGGAGTATTGCATTTCCTGTTTTTGTGCCCTGTAATTGTTTTCTGCCTTAATCATGGTTTTTACATTCGGGAATATTGTATTTTCTGTTATCGTGCCCTGTAATTGTTTCATTTGTAGTCTGCCTTAACCATGGTTTTTGCTTTTGGGAATATTGTATTTTCTGTTATTGTGCCCTGTAATTGTTTCATTTGGACTCTGCCTTAATCATGGGTTTCGCTTTTGGGGAATATTGTATTTTCTGTTATTGTGCCCTGTGTTCAGTGTATTTCATGTGTTTGGGAGTTGTTGTTTTTTTTTTTTTTTGGTTGTCTCTGTGCTTCTGTGTTCATCATGATTTTTGGTCTATGGCTGGTCCTCTCCCTCCAGGCCTGTTCCCCCATCTGCCCGCCCTGGGGGGGTGGGGGGGTGGGGGGCTTGGGTGTCATTGGGCGTTCGGAGCCCGCCCTTGGGGGGGAGTTACTGTCATGGTCTGAGCGCCGATGTTGTCCGCGCTCGGGCCATGCTTCATCTCCGCCAGGTTTGACAGCAGGGTTACCTTCTGGCTGTCCGAGCTCTTATTGTGACAGCGCTCAGAGGAGTTTCCTGCTGTCAAAACCTAACAGCTGTGCTGCATTTACGGCTCATCAGCAGCCCAGCATTTAAGCAGACGCTGAAGAGCAGTACAATGCAGCAGTCTCGTCGATTATTCCCTCATCAGACGCTGAGCGAGCGTTCCTCGTCTCCAACGTCAATATTCCTTAATGATTCCACATCTACAATCATCCCTCATCCTTATCCTCAATCGTAAGTGAGCTTGATCAGCCTTATGGTCTCTGTATCTAGTGTAGTGTGTTTAAGCCCATCGTGGCTCATTACTTTCTGTTACTTTGTGTTATCTTCTGCTCATAATAAAACATCTTGCAAACCTCACTGGCGACTTTTGGTGTCTTATGGTGGCCCGCGAGGGCCGCCGTGACAATCTGCAGGTGAGACTGCATTCACACGCTGAGTCGTTTTTTTTTTTTTTTGAAAGATTGGTTGGGTAGCTTGTATTTCTGTTTTTATTTCCAAGAATATTGTTAAGTATTGTCCATGTATTTTTTAATATTATCTCTGTTTTTCTCCAGTTCTTTACTGTAATAGTCTCTTTTACTACATCTCATTATATATATTAACTTATTTTTGTATGTTTTATACCACTGCTCTGCTTCTTTTGTTCTTTTCTTTAGAAAAGCTTTATATAATGAATTTTTTTTAAAAATAATAAGGCGGTAATATTTTGGGCCGCCTCGCCAAAATATTACCGCCACGCCAAGAAGGCGATATGAATTTAAGAAAAATACAGTATATGAAGCAAGAGTACCCAGCTCACCTATAATGTCAGTGAGCTGCTGAAGAGGATTAACATCACTGTTAGGTGTGGATGTCTGGGGACCCTCCCCCATCATATCAGGAACAGGTGTAGAACATGTACTTTGTCCCAAACCTCTCGTATCTACAAAGTCATGGAACCCTGCTCCCCTTCCCTTTGGTAAAACAGGAGTAGAATAATCGTCCATCATATTTTAACCACTGTGAGTATCTGCGGTGTGCTTAGAAATAGCAATGCTAATCATAAAGAGCAAATAAAATAGAACTGAAGCTTTTCTTACTGAAACCAGTGCACATAATGCCCTAATTTGTTCTCAGATCTATCCAGAAATGTTGACCAGGAGAGCTGCAGCAACCGGTGGCGATGACCATCAAGCCAATCTGAAGATCCAAGGGTCACGGCACCAATTCAATTCAATTCAGTTCAATTCAGCTTTATTTATATAGCGCTATTTCACAACAGTCATCTCATAGCACTTTCAACTGTAGGGGAAACCCCCACAATTGCAGAAAGACCCCAGCAATCAGGCGATCCCCTGTGAGCAAACACTTGGAGATGGTGGAGAGGAAAAACTCCCTTTTAACAGGAAGAATCCTCCAGTAGAACCAGGCTCAGGGAGGGGCAGTCATCTGCTGCGACTGGCTGGGGGGTGAGGGGATAGAGAAGAAGAAAAGAACAGATATGTAGAGAGCAAACAGCACGACGGGGACTCTTACTATGGGAGAGAACAAACAGATGTTAATGACTAGCAAAAATATTTCATTGAGAGTGAAGAAAGGAGTGAAGCCCAGTGCATTGTTGGAGGTCCCCCGGCTGTCTAAACCTATTAGCAGCAATACCAAGGGACGGTTCAGGAGCACATGATCCCTCCTTAATTATAGGCTATATCAAAAAGGAAGGTTTTAACCCTATTCTTAAAAACAGAGATCGAGTCTGACTCCCGAATCCAGATTGGCAGGTGGTTCCACAGGAGCTTGATAACTAAAGGCTCTGCCTCCCATTGTACTTTTGGAGAGTCTAGGTATTACAAGTAATCCTGCATTTTGGAAGTGTAGTGCTCTGTTAGGGTAATAGGGTAGTATCAGATCTTTTAAATAAAAAGGGGCCTGATTGTTTAGAGCTTTGTAAGTTCTTTGTAAGAACTGCCCTATACCAGGAAATGGGCTGGCATGCGCTGGCGTCTGTTAACGTTCGTCGTGTCAAAGAGCTATCTTGTCCACTTTTGTTTGTTTTTATTGATTTTGTTTTTAATTTTTTATTTCTATTTGGTGATATTAGTTTTTGGATCCTGGGTTTAATCCCAGCCCCCGACCAACAGTGATCTGTGTGGAGTTTGCATGTTCCCCCCATGTCTGCGTAGGTTTACTCCGGGATTTCTCCGGTTTCCTCCCACATGCCAAAAACATGCAAGTTAGGTTAATTGGCATCAAACTGGGGATTCTAAATTGTCCTTAGGTATGACTGTGAGAATGAATGGTTGTCTGCCTGTCTGTGTTGGCCCTGCGATGGACTGGCGATCTGTCCAGGGTGTACCCTGCCTCTCGCCCAAAAGATGCTGGGATAGGCTTCAGCTCCACCGCGACCCAAAAAGGATTAAGCGGAAGAAGATGAATGAATGAATGATATTAGTTTTTGTTTGGTGTTAGCTTGGTATTGGCCTCGCTGAAAAGCCCGATGTAACGTGTGGGTGGGTCGGACCCCCGACTGGGCTGTTTTTACCGGGCTAGGCTAACCTGCTAACCTGTTTTTAGCCTTTTTAGTTGTTTTTAGCTAACCTGTTTTTAGCTGTTTTAGCTGTTTTTGGCTGGCTGGCTGGCTATCCACCTTATCGCCTGGCACGCCATGGCTCCATCCTTGACGTGTATCCGCTGTATATCCCTCCTTAGTAAGGTTTCTGAATTGGAAGCGAGACTCTCCAGCCTCTATAAGATTCGGGAGGCTGAAGACCATCTTGACACCATTATTCTTGGGCGAACAACGGCCCCGGCAACCGATTCGCAGCTGGCAGAGACGGCTACCTACCTAGGGGAGTTCAGTGCATCTCCGTCCACTTCAACCCCTGCTCCGGCTTCTTCAGATGTCCATGACCATAGCAATAGACACTGGCTTCGTCTCGGGGCTAAACCCAAAGCCCCGGTTGGGTCTTCTCACACTCAATGTGCGCCCTGGACCTTGGTTGGACCAGCCGGCAGTCATCGTCGATCGGCCAGACAGGGCCGCGCCTCTTCTCTTCCCTTGCTCCTGGAAAATAAATTTGGCATCCTTTCTCTGGAGGATTTTCCCCACCTGAACACTGGCCGTCCGCCTGTGGCCACCTCTCCTCCTCCTTCCTCTCCTTCAGCGGCGGCTCTAGCCCGCAAACCCTGGACTAAGACTACTCTAGGTGTGCCAAATTACACACCAGCTCCAAATAGAAGAGAGTGCATCACTCCGCCTTCACATCAACAACACCATCGACAAAATTATTCACCTCGTCAGAATCCACTGACAAAACCCCACCAGACGACGCTGGTAATTGGTGACTCGATTATGAGGAACATCAGAAGCAGGTACTGTATCACGAGATTTTTTCATGGGGCCAGAGTGTCTGACATTGAGGCTGTTACCCCTGCCCTTCTAAATGAATTCCCCCACGTTAAAACTGTCATAGTACATGTTGGATACAATAACATCCCAGATGAAGCATCAGAGATTTTAAAGAGTGACTTCAGGAGCCTTCTGTCCACTCTTATGAACTGTGGCAGACGTGCGTTTATCTCTGGGCCTATGGCACCTCTCAGACGAGGTTGCAATTATTTTAGCAGAGCTCTCAGTCTTAATACTTGGTTGTGTTTTACATGTCCTATTTTTAACATTGGTTTTGTAGTCAATTTTAACTTGTTTTGGAACCGCCCATCACTTATGAGGCCTGATGGCATCCACCCAAATATCTATCAATCAATCAATCAATCAGTCAATCAATCAATCAATCAATCAACCTTTATGTCATGATGCTATGCATACAACTGTAGTGGAAGCAAGATGAAATTGCGTTTCTCTAGGCATCCGTATTGTAAAAAGAACATAATTTAAAAACACACTCACACCCCTCACCCCGACAGCCTTTCACACATCCCTGAGACACATTTGGATATTACAGTAATAACTTATTACAGTTGCAGTTAAAATGATAATAACTGCCTATGTATACGTATGTAAAACAATTAAAATGGCTAAGTGAATCTAAGTAGCTAAGAGAAATAAATACTTAAAACTGACTAAAACTATAATATACATATAATACACATAATGTCCATAAAGTGCAGTACTATGTGTAAAGGATTCCGGATCAACTGTTCAGCATCCTAACAGCTTGTGGAAGGAAGCTGTTGATCAGTCTGGTGGTTCTGCCTCTGATGCTCCGGAATCGTTTGCCAGATGGCAGCAGTTCAAAGTGTTTGTGCAGAGGGTGAGAGTGGTCCTTAACAATGTTCAGTGCTCTGCTCCTACAACGACTCTGAAAAAGTTCTTGAACAGAGGGGAGGGAAACTCCAGTTACCTTCTCAGCTCCCTTAACTATCCTCTGCAGAGCTTTTTTGTCTGACATACTGCAACTGGAGTACCATGTTGCAATGCAGTACGTCAGAACACTCTCCACCACACCTCTGTAGAAGGTCCTGAGGATGCAGATGGGGAGAGAGGCCTGTTTGAGTTTCCTCAAGAAGTGCAGTCTCTGCTGGGCCCGCTTCCTGATCCCCAAGGAATTCTTGCTCCAGGTCAGGTCCTGCGAGATCTGCACTCTGAGGAACTTGATGTTCTCCACTCTCTCCACCGTACGGCCGTTGATGCAGAGAGGGACGTGTTCAGGCCGTGACTGCTGGAAGTCGATAATCATCTCCTTCGTTTTGTCCATGTTGAGCACCAGATTGTTCTCCCTGCACCAGCCCTCCAGGTCTCTAACTTCTTGTACATTGATTCCTCATTCCTCTGAATAAGTCCCACCACTGTGGTGTCATCCGCAAACTTAATAATCTGGTTCTCCACGTGTCTGGACACACAGTCATGTGTTACAAGTGTAAACAACAGTGGACTGAGTACACAGCCTTGAGGGGATCCAGTGCTCAGTGTGATGGAGTTGGAGATGTTGTTTCCAACCCGGACAGGAAATCTCTCGGTCAGGAAATCCAGGATCCAGAGACCGAGAAGGAGTAATTTCTCCATCAGTCTCTGGGGAGTAATGGTGTTAAATGCTGAACTGAAATCGATGTACAGGAGTCTGGCATAGGTGTCTTTCTGATCCAGATGGGTAATGATAGAGTGCAGGGTGGTGACTATAGCGTCCTCTGTGGAGCGATTTGAATGATACGTGAACTGGAGCGGGTCATGTGATGCAGGGAGGCAGGCTGTGATGTGTTGTTTAACAAGCTGTTCAAGACACTTCATCACAATTAGTGTCAGTGCGACAGGACGATAGTCATTCAGACAGGACACAACCGCTTTCTTTGCCACCGGTACTATGATAGAGGTCTTAAAGCATCTAGGGACGATGGCGTGACTCAGGGGAATGTTATATATGTCAGTCAGGACATCCGCCAACTCAGTCGCGCAGAGTGGGAGCACATGTCCCGGGATGTTGTCCGGACCTGCAGCTTTACGTGGGTTAACCCTGATTAGGGTCCTCCGTGTGTCCGCTGCGTTGATGGTGATAGCTGACCCAACAGATGGTGAAGATGGGCCAGCCCTCCCTCTGATTGTCGGGTTTGATGCTTCAAAATGTGCAAAGAAGTTATTGAGCCTGTCTGGAAGCAACGCGTCATCATCATCGACCCCCTGCCTAGACTTATAATCAATCAACGCCCGTACTCCCTGCCACATCCGTTTGATGTTCTCTGTGTCACAGAAATGTCCCTGGATTTTCTCTGCGTAGGCGCGTTTCGCCGTCTTAATTCCCTTTGCGAGCGCAGACCTGGCTGAACGAGGGCGATCCTGTTCTTTTCTCTAAAGGCTGCATCTCTGGCTGTGAGCAGCGAGCGCACCTCTGCAGTCATCCAGGGTTTATAGTTGCCCCGTGCAGTGATAGTCTTCACTATAGTGACATCCTCTGTGCACTGTGCACACTGCGATGTAGCTGGTGACCATTTCAGCGTACTCCTCCGCATCAATCCTGTCTCCCTGAGAGGCTGCTATTTTGAAAACCTCCCAGTCTGTATTCAGAAAACAGTCCTGAAGTGCCGAGGCTGCACCCTCTGGCCAAGTCCTGAATTGTTTCTCTACTGGCCTGCTGTGCTTCAGTAAAGGTTTGTAGGCAGGCACCAGCATCATGGATAGGTGGTCAGAATGGCCGAGGTGGGGGCGAGGTGTTGCCTTGTATGCATTTGGGAAATTTGTGTACACCAAGTCCAACATATTCTCTCCTCTGGTCTTAAAGTCCACACATTGTTTGAACTTGGGGAGTACAGTCTTTAGACTGGTGTGATTAAAATCCCCTGCAACCACCACAAAACTGTCCGGGTGTGAAGTTTGAAGTTCACTGATAGCATCGTGCAGCTCTCCGAGTGCCTTGTTAGCATTAGCTTTGGCATTAGCGCTAGGAGCTCTGTAAACAACAGCTACAAACACGTTGGTGAATTCCCTCTGCAGATAGAATGGCTGGCAGTTTATGATAAGGAACTCCACCAACGGAGAGCAGTGTCCTGGTGCAGCCACAACAACCTGCAGCTGAATGCTCTGAAGACAGCGGAGATGATTGTGGACTTCAGGAAAGTCACATCCCCCCTGCCCCCCCTCACCATCACAGGCTCTCCCATCACCTTTGCAGATTCCTTCCGCTTCTTGGGCACCACCATCACCCGAGACCTCAAATGGGAGCCAACCATCAGCTCCCTCATCAAAAAGGCCCAGCAGAGGATGTTCTTTCTGCGGCAGCTGAGGAAGCTCAAGCTACCCACCAAGATGTTAGTGCAGTTCTACACGGCCATCATCGAGTCCATCCTCACCTCCTCCATAACTGTGTGGTACGCAGGAGCCACTGCCAGGGACAGACTAAGGCTGCAGCGCGTCGTGCGCACTGCTGAGAAGGTGATAGGCTGCAAGCTCCCATCTCTCCAGGACCTGTACATCTCCAGGACCTGGAGGCGTGCTGGCCGGATCATAGCCGATCCTTCACATCCTGGTCACATGCTGTTTGCCCCCCTCCCCTCAGGTAGAAGGCTTCGGTCCATTCGGACTAAAACCTCCCGGCACATGAACAGCTTTTTCCCCTCTGCCATCAGACTGCTGAACACTAAGTGACTTTTGACTCTCGTGCACTATGTACAGCAGCTCAACCAGACTCATGTCAATCATCACTGTTTTTCTGTTGCATTATTGACTGCACTATGTGGTACTTCACATTATCTGCTACATGCTAATTTTTTAAAACTGCCTTGACTAGTACTACTCATTATTACTAGTATTATTATTATTATTACTTATTATTACTTATTTTTCTACACTTATTGCACATTTCTAGTCCTTTAGTTTTTTAGTTTATCCCTTTTTCTCATTATGTTTTTAATGTTGCAGCATGGCACCGAGACAAATTCCTAGTTTGTGTATCACATGAACAATGGCAATAAACCTGATTCTGATTCTGATTCTGATTCTGATTCTGTTTAGTTGCTAACGTGGCATTAACACACCAGTTCTTGTTAATATAGATACATATGCGCCCCCCCCCCCCCCGGCTCTTACCGGAGCTAGCGGCCTCCCTGTCCACCCGGAACGATGTCATCCCTTCCAGCTGAATGGCCGCGCCAGGGATGTTGTCGTGGAGCCACGTCTCCGTGAACGAAAACACACAGCAGTCCCTCCACTCTCTGCGGGTTTCTCTCAGCAGAAGCAGCTCGTCCAGCTTGTTGTCGAGGGAGCGGACATTGGAAAGAAGGAGCGACGGTACTGCTGGTCTGGAGGGGTTAGCCTTTAGCCTAGCATGAATTCCAGCCCTCTTTCCTCTCCTTTGTTTACGTTCGCGCCGCTTATACTTCCTCCTCTCCCGGGTAGCTGCCAGCCTAACCCCCGATAGTATTCCATGCTGGCGTAGAATGTCCAAATCGCACCCGAACGCTGCAATTCTTGCAGCGTACATTACCTTGATGCTTAATAAGGTCTCTCGGTTGTAAATTGTATGTCTGGGATGATAAAAACACTCAAAACTCTCACACTCACTGATGCCTAGAGGGGCCGCAGCATCCATGCGTGCCGCCATCCTATTATAGCCGCTGCCTAAATAGACTTGGTGCACGTGTTTTAAGGGACAGTCTGCTCTATTCCATTCAGCATTTTTTAGTACAGTGACTGAAAATTGGTGTGTTAACTCACTCTGAAGTTCCTGGGTCTGCCAATCAGCCCTTTTTTGGTCTTGTTTCCACTTCTCATATTAATCCCATAAATCCAAATAATCCTCATTGTTTGGATCAGTCTTCGACTTACAGTGGGGTAAAAAAGTATTTAGTCAGCCACCAATTGTGCAAGTTCTCCCACTTAAAAGATGAGAGAGGTCTCCAATTTTCATCATAGGTATACCTCAACTATGAGAGACAAAATAAGAAAAAAAAATCCAGAAAATCACATTGAAGGATTTTTAATGAATTAATTGGTAAATTCCTCGGTAAAATAAGTATTTGGCCACCTACAAACAAGCAAGATTTCTGGCTCTCACAGACCTGTAACTTCTTCTTTAAGAGGCTCCTCTGTCCTCCACTCGTTACCTGTATTAATGGCACCTGTTTGAAATCGTTATCAGTATAAAAGACACCTGTCCACAACCTCAAACAGTCAGACTCCAAACTCCACTATGGCCAAGACCAAAGAGCTGTCAAAGGACACCAGAAACAAAATTGTAGACCTGCACCAGGCTGGGAAGACTGAATCTGCAATAGGTAAGCAGCTTGGTGTGAAGAAATCAACTGTGGGAGCAATTATTAGAAAATGGAAGACATACAAGACCACTGATAATCTCCCTCGATCTGGGGCTCCACGCAAGATCTCACCCCTTGGGGTCAAAATTATCATGAGAACGGTGAGCAAAAATCCCAGAACCACACGGGGGGACCTAGTGAATGACCTGCAGAGAGCTGGGACCAAAGTAACAAAGGCTACATCAGAAACACACTATGCCGCCAGGGACTCAAATCCTGCAGTGCCAGACGTGTCCCCCTGCTTAAGCCAGTACATGTCCAGGCCCGTCTGAAGTTTGCTAGAGAGCATTTGGATGATCCAGAAGAGGATTGGGAGAATGTCATATGGTCAGATGAAACCAAAATAGAACTTTTTGGTAAAAACTCAACTTGTCGTGTTTGGAGGAGAAAGAACACCATACCTACTGTGAAGCATGAGCGTGGAAACATCATACTTTGGGGCTGTTTTTCTGCAAAGGGACCAGGATGACTGATCCTTGTAAAGGAAAGAATGAATGGGGCCATGTATCGTGAGATTTTGAGTGAAAACCTCCTTGTGGCTGGGTCTTTCAGCATGACAATGATCCCAAACACACCGCCCGGGCAATGAAGGAGTGGCTTCGTAAGAAGCATTTCAAGGTCCTGGAGTGGCCTAGCCAGTCTCCAGATTTCAACCCCATAGAAAATCTTTGGAGGGAATTGAAAGTCTGTGTTGCCCAGCGACAGCTCCAAAACATCACTGCTCTAGAGGAGATCTGCATGGAGGAATGGGCCAAAATACCAGCAACAGTGTGTGAAATCCTTGTGAAAACTTACAGAAAATGTTTGACCTCTGTCATTGCCAACAAAGGGTATATAACAAAGTATTGAGGTGAACTTTTGCTATTGACCAAATACTTATTTTACTGAGAAATTTACCAATTAATTCATTAAAAATCCTTCAATGTGATTTTCTGGATTTTTTTTTTCTTATTTTGTCTCTCATAGTTGAGGTATACCTATGATGAAAATTGGAGACCTCTCTCATCTTTTAAGTGGGAGAACTTGCACAATTGGTGGCTGACTAAATACTTTTTTACCCCACTGTATAACCCTACAGAGATTGTGTCTGTCTCCCGTTACCCAAAATATCATAACTCAAGACAAATACAACACAACTTGATAAATACACGTCTTTCTGCAGCTCCTCCTCATCCCCCCCAACTTTGCCCCTGTCTTCTCCCTTACATGTTATTTAATTGTGTTAAAGGTAATGCTACAGTGGTTCTCAACATATGGTAATAAGGTCAGTTGACATTTATGATGTTATCAGTGTGCTGGATGATTTCAAGGCTTGTGGGATGGATTGCATTTTTGCTGAACATCTTAAAAATGCCAGTTACAGGCTCTGTCCCCTGTTTGTCTTGTGTTTTACAGGACTGATTCATGGTGTCCTTCCAGATTCCATCATGTCTGTTCTGTTCATCCCTGTCCTAAAGGACAAGGCTGATAAATTAAACAGTATTGACAACTATAGACCTATTGCTCTTGCTAGTGTCCTTTCTAAGGTGCTGGAAAGAATCCTGTTAAGAAAGCTGGAAAAGTTTTGTTGGTACTACTGACAAACAGTTTGGTTTTAAAAGAAATTATGGCACAGATGTGTATTTATGCTTTGAAAGAGCTTATTTTTAAATATAGAAGTCAGAAGTCTACTGTTTTTATGGGTTTTATTGATGCCTCTAAGGCTTTTGACAGATTTAATCACAGGAAATTATTTGAGAAACTGATGGATAGAGGTGTCCCTAAATGCATAGTTAGAATTCTTGTGTTCTGGTACGCTCATCAGAATATGCCGGTTAAATGAGGTAATACTATATCTGAACCCGTTTGCCTGAGTAATGGTGTTATATATGCAGATGACTTGGTAATTTTTAGTCCTTACAGTCCTTAGTCCTTACTTTTATTGAAGGTATGTTCAGAGTACAGTAGAAGTCATGATCTAGTTTTTAATGTTAAAAAAAGCAATGTCATGATTGTCAGAAGTAGAGCAGACAGAAAATCAATTTTTCCTACTTTCTACCTGTGTGAGAACAGTCTGACATCATGTAAAGAAATAAAATATCTTGGCCATGTCATCACCGATGATCTGACTGATGACAGAGATGTACAGTGATGTGAAAAAGCGTGATTTCTCTTTTTATTTTGTACTGTATGTCTGTCACACTTAAATGTTTCAGATCATCAAACCAATTTAAATATTAGACAAAGATAACCCAAGTGTAGCGTTACCAGCTGGTTTGAGATTAAAAAAAAAAAAAAGATCCTTTTCTTGGAGAAGAACTAAGACCCCCTTTCTTACCTTTCACCTAAAGACCACAGCTTTGAAACCACATTCCATTGGTAAATTGACCCTCAAATCTCCTCTTGTACCAGGAAGTTTGGGACTTCCTCTCATAAAATTCAATAAAGTGCATTCCAATGAGATAGTTTTATGTTTTAATAGCTGTCTGAAATTTACCTGATCTGCACTCCCTTTTCTCTCCAAATTATGGAAGTCCAACATTGCCCCCAAATGGACGAGTGAAGTATTATGTCTCATCCTCAAATTAACCATAATCCCACAGGAATTAATTTCCTTTTTTCCTCAAGACTCTCTTTTTTCAAAAGATACTTCTCAGGACACACTGGAAGATTAGGAGTGGACTCTGACATACAATTGTGGTTTGAAATGTTGTATTAGTCATTGATTTGAATGTATTGTATGTCTGAAAGTATGTTACACAAAACTTTATTCAATGCATGTTAATATGGAATTGCAAGTTTATGGAAATGCATGTTCACTGTTGTAATAATGAAAAATAGCCGTGAATCACTGAAGTTTAGTTTAGCTTATATATAATGTGAATTCCAGTTTGATCATTTTTTTCCATGAAGCTCACGTAAGCCATCTGACTTGAATCAGCCAATCACCAACTAGTCTAGTTTATGTGACACCTCTTTCATCCTAATGGTCAGTTTCAGACAAAGAAACTCTTCCTGATTAGACAAGAGTCCATTCTTGTCTCCTGTTCTCAAATATAACTGGACCTTTTTACTGCCAGTCAAGTTTTTTTCTTCGGGAAAGCGCTCACTTTAAAAGTTGGAAACTCCCAAGTTTTTTAGTTCTTGTCCCTGTCTGAGTCCTGTTCAGTTCTTGTCTGAGTCCTGAGTCTTAGTCTTGTCTTGTTTTCAGTTCTGTTAAGTTCTGTTCTTGTGTCCTGTTCAGTGTAGAGTTGTTTTTTTTCTTCACCCTTTCTCTAGGGAGAGACCTTTTATTTTTTTTTTTTGCCTTCCTTCGTTTGAGCTCAAAATGTTCTTTACTGCCTGGAGTGAAATTCCGTCTTTCTCTCCTCAGACATAAACTACCGTTCAAAAGTTTGGGGTCACCTCAGACAATTTTGTGTTTTCCATGAAAAGTCACACTTTTATTTACCACCATGAGTTGTAAAATGAATAGAAAATATAGTCAAGACATTGACAAGGTTAGAAATAATGATTTGTATTTGAAATAATAATTTTTTCCTTCAAACTTTGCTTTCGTCAAAGAATCCTCCATTTGCAGCAATTACAGCATTGCAGACCTAACATGATTGCACAAGGGTTTTCTAATCATCCATTAGCCTTCAGACGCAATGAGCAAACACATTGTACCATTAGAACACTGGAGTGATAGTTGCTGGAAATGGGCCTCTATACACCTATGTAGATATTGCACCAAAAACCAGACATTTGCAGCTAGAATAGTCATTTACCACATTAGCAATGTATACAGTGTATTTCTGATTAAAGTTATCTTCATTGAAAAAAAGTGCTTTTCTTTCAAAAATAAGGAAATTTCTAAGTGACCCCAAACTTTTGAACAGTAGTGTACTTTTAATATTTTTTTTAAGTTTTCTCTATTTTTTCTCTTAAATCACTGTGTCAAAGAGGATTGATTTTGATTTTTCTCACATTTAACTAGAAGTTTGCTCTCACTCAATTACCACGGCATCGGAAGAACTTGGATTTCGTGGCTTAAATATTTTTATTCTTTTCTTCAAGTTTTGTGACTTTGATCAGACTTTGAACAACCTACAAACTCTGGGACCAGGGTGATTCCTCTGAAATCCTGTGTTGTTCCATCCGGATGATATCCACATCAGCGGAGCAAGCCAAACCTCTCATCTTCCCCAGGTCGCTGCTTCAAGACAGTTGAGTTTTGGGAGAAGTTATCTGCGGGCAGATAATTTCCATGCATCTGATGATCAGTTAGGATCCAGCTGAAATCAATCCCAACCAACTCGACTGTAAGCACGACTCATTTTCTCTCTGCTGGACTAGGCTATGATGTCAATCCCAACTGAAGAATGTCAAAATTTCTCATGTTGAGATCTAGGTCATAAACTCTGACCAGAGTTGTAAAATTGAGGAAAAGTAATATCCATCTTTTCATTAACCTCCATTCCTTTTTAGAGTAACACAAATTTTCCTTTTTCATGTAAATTAGCTTTTATCATTTTCTTCATAACATTGAAGTTTCTGCTTGATTTTTTTTTTGTGTGTGTGTGTGTGTGTGTGTGTGTGTGTGTGTGTGTGTGTCCAGTCTCGATTCACGCAGAAGAATTCATGAATGTTTGAGACTGATTGCTGTGTCTTGTCTGTGTCTCGCTCTTCTTCTGCTGCATCTCGACCCAACGGAAATTATGGAAATTATGGAATTGAGCTGGGCTTTAATGCTATTGACACCACTTTTTAAAAGGAAATCGGGCCAGGGGGAGCCCAAGTGGAGAGACTCATGGAACAATTGGAACTCACGTGTCTGCGTGATTCGACTGAAGATGTGGAAGACATCTACCTGTTTTGGCTTCATGATCACAGGATTTCTGCTGATTGGCTTTGGAGTTTTCCTGGTGTATCGAAAATTAAAGAAATTGGAAGAGCTAATCAAAATACGGACCCGGCGAAGCTCCTTCAATAATTCGACCAGCTGGGGGGAGCACTGATAGCGGCAATGGTGAACTGAATTGGAAAGGTGGCTGCACAGTGGCGCAGTGGTTTAGCACTGTGGCAGCACAGTTTTACCCTCGGCCGGGGGATCGCGGGGATCATGAGATCGTGGGTTCGATCCCAGCCCCCGACCAACAGTGAGCTGTGTGGAGTTTGCATGTTCTCCCCGTGTTGCGCGGGTTTACTCCGGGATTTCTCCGGTTTCCTCCCGCACACCAAAAACATGTAGGTTTAGGGCGCTCGCGCACGCAGCAACCAGCAGCCGGTGGCTTGTCACCAGACTGCAAACCAAGTCTACCTACGGGTACAAATAAGTAACAAAAAAAAAAAAAAAAAAAGGTGGGAAACATCTCGTGTCGCTGGTGTTCTCCAGAGAATGATTTTAAAGCCTGTGAATGTTAATTTTAATTGTGATGCACAGAATCGCATGAGAGAGGAAATTTCTATGCTCTAAGTGAACTGTGCCTATCAGGCCTTGATTCGGCGCCCTTGAGATTTCATTCCTCCTGGAGGAAGATAAGGCAGAAGGGAGTTTTGGCTTGGCTTCTCCCTAACCCAAACACACTGGTGTGCAGTAATCTGAACTCTCAAGAACAGCGTCATGTGACTAGCATGGATTTTACCATCGGACATGCACTGAGAGATGAACTCTTGTGGACATGCTATCTTTGTTTTAGGACACTAAAGACATAACATCTAAACGTTGCTCAGGAGAGGATTTTTGCTGTTCACCAGTAACTGATACACACACTGCATACAACATTACATGACTGATACACATACACTGACACACATACACACACACTGTCTCTCTCAACTTGCTTTGTTAACGTGTGTATTGTAACTTGTCTGCTAAGTGTGCATTGAGGGTTTTTTTTCTATGTGATCATAATTTTGCTCATTCGAGCGCTATTCTGATAACTATGGTTTTTTTCTCTCTGCCCAATGTGTCATCCCCTCCCCCTTCCCCTCTTTACCCCCCACTGTATGATGAGGCGCCTTGCATGGCTGCCGCATCATTAGGAAACGCTTACCGAGCGCGCCTAATGTCAAGTCAAATTCCTCGTATGTGTAAACATGCTTGGCAATAAAGTTCATTCTGATTCTGATTCTGATTTTGATTCTGATTCGGGTTTCTCTTCCAGCTTTTCAGAGAGAGCAGACGCTTTTTCCTCCTTCTCTCCCTCCTCTCCCTTCTGATCCCAGCTTGCAATGTTGCGTTTTTGTCTGTGTTTAGTCGCTCTTCTGCTGAATCTTAATCTAAATGGAAATTATGGATCTGGAAAGCGGCTTAACTGTGATTGTCACCACTTTAAAAGAAGAATCGGGTAAGGAGGAACCCAACGAGGAGACTCATGGACATTGGAATTCATGCGTCTGTGGAGATTTGGCAGGAAACATTATTGGTTATGATCTCAGGACTTCTATTTTTGGCTGTGAAGTTCCCTGATGTATCAGAAATTGGAGGAAGGTGAGAGAGCTGATCAAAGTGGACCCGGTAAGCTCCTTCACCAAATTCGACCAGTTGGGGAGGGCACGATTAGCGGCAAACGGTGAACTGAATGACAGTGATTCAGCGGAGGAATACATCTGGAGCCCTGTGCTCTCCATGGAATGCCTGTTTAAGCCTGTATATGGAAATTATGAAGCACAAGCGCATGAGAGAGGAAAATTCTATTCTCCGTGGGCTCTGAGCTGTGTAGATTTGACCTTGTTTTGATGCCCTGTTTACATTCCTCCTCGATGAGATAAGGTAGATGTGGCGGCTGCTAACCCAAACAATCGACAGACAGCTGCTGTTGTTTCAGCGGATTGAACTTCTCAAGGACAGCCCATGTGCCTTCATCTGCAAGCGAAGAGATAGACTCCGGACTTGTTTATAAGTCACATGATTAAAACATCTATCCACTGCCTGGAGGCGCCCTCTGCTGTTCACTAGCAACTGTCACACCTACACTACACAAATGCATACAACATTACACGACTGACACATATATACTGACTCATACATACACTGCCTCTCTCAACTCTTGTTTTTGTGTGATCTATATTGTCTGCTAATTGTGCATAGAGGTTTTTTTTCTGTGTAGTCAAAATTTGGCTCATTTGAGCTTTATATGAGCTTATACGAGCGTTATTCTGATTAACTATGTTTTTTTCTCTCTGCCTATTGTGTTTTCCTCCCCCTGTATGACAGGCGCCTTGCATGGCTGCCGCGTCATTGGATGCGCCTAACGTGCGCGTCCAATGTCAAGTCAATTCCTCGTATGTTTACTTGTAAATATACTTGGCAATAAAGCTGATTCTGATTCTGATTCTGATTCATAGCTGGTACAAAGTTGAATTATTAATAAAAGTGTCCATTCTTTTGGACTGGTGCCCCACGAGCTTACGTGTGTTGGTAATGAAGGGAAACCTCATTCCCACCCACACATACAGTATATGTCATGATCTGAGCACGGAGGGATTCCGTCATGCTCAGTCTCTTTGCCTTTTTTCATATTTGTATAGTGTTGCATTTTTGAGTTCTGTTCCTGTTATTCTATGTTTGGTTGGTTTTCACTTATTCTGTATTGTTTCTTGGTGTGACTTATTTTCCTGTTTTCATTGTAGTTTTGTTATTTCATGTTTGGGTTTACTTGTCTTTATTTGTCATCACATTATATTTTTATCTTGCCGGTTTTTCTCTCTCTCTCTCTCTCTCCCAGGGTTGCAGCTGTCAGAGGCACTTCGAGGTTTCTTCCCTGATTGTGGGTGGTGCCCCTGTCAAGCTGTCAGCCCCGTCTCCTCATGACTCACAGCCGATTGTCATTACTTTCTCCTGCAGCCCGCTCATGTGATCCACACCTCCTTTCATTTGTGTTCATTTGTTTTTGGCTGTATTGAAGGACGGTTATTTCTTTTCCTTATTTCTGGAGTCTAAAGAGTCATACTGCATCAGAGCCCTGTCCCTGCCCTGACGTCCTTCATGCAACCTGTCTTCTCCTTGTCGTTCCGTTTGTAAGTTTACTTTGTGCACAGTGTGGATTTTTGTGTTTGCCCACTGTTTGAACTTTTGTGTTTTGTTAATAAATATCACAAGCTACATTTCAGCGTCTGGGTCTCCCCTCTCTGCCCCGAGGGGCAATTCATGACAATATATATAAAAATTAAATAATCTTTGTACTTAGTAACAATAAACCCCTACACAAGTAAACACAAAATGCAGTTTTTAAATGAAGCTGTTTATTATTAAGGGAAAAGAAAACCTACATGGCCCTGTGTGAAAAAGTGATTGCCCCCTAATCCTAATAACTGGTTGGGCCACCCTTAGCAACAACAACTGCAATCAAGCATTTGCTATAACTGGGAATGAGTCTTTTACAGCGCTGTAGAGGAATTTTGGCCCACTCATCTTTACAGAATTGTTGTAATTCAGCCACATTGGAGGGTTTTCAAGCATGAACCGCATTTTTTTAAGGTCATGCCACAGCATCTCTATCGGATTCAGGTCAGGACTTTAACGACTAGGCCACTCCAAAGTCTTCATTTTGTTTTTCTTAAGCCATTCAGAGGTAGACTTGCTGGTGTGTTTCGGATCATTGTCCTGCTGCAGAACCCAAATGCGCTTCAGCTTGAGCTCACGAACAGATGACCGGACATTCTCCTTCAAGATTTTTTGGTAGACAGCAGAATTCATAGTTCTATTTACCACAGCAAGTCTTCCAGGTCCTGGAGCAGCAAAACAGCCCCAGACTATGACACTACCACCACCATATTTTACTGTTGGTATGATGTTCCTTTGCCTGAAATGCTGTGTTACTTTTATGTCGGATGTAATGGAACACACACCTTCCAAAAAGTTCAACTTTTGTCTTATCAGTCCACAGAGTATTTTCCCAAAAGCCTTGGAGATCATCAAGATGTTTTCTGGCAAAAAGTGAGACAAGCCTTTATGTTCTTTTTGCTCAGCAATGGTTTTCGTCTTGGAACTCTGCCATGCAGGCCATTTTTGCCCAGTTTCTTTCTTATGGTGTAGTCATGAACGCTGACCTTAAATGAGGCAAGTGAGGCCTGCAGTTCTTTGGATGTTGCTATTGGATCTTTTGTGACCTCTTGGATGAGTCATTGCTGCACTCTTGGGGTAATTTTGGTCGGCCAGCCAATCCTGGGAAGGTTCACCACTGTTCCATGTTTTCGCCATTTGTGGATAATGGCTCTCACTGTGGTTCGCTGGCATCTCAAAGCTTTAGAAATGGCTTTATATCCTTTTCCAGACTGAGAGATCTCAGTTACTTTGTTGTTTGTCATTTGTTCCTGAATTTCTTTGGATCGCAGCATGATGTCTAGCATTTGAAGATCTTTTGGTCTACTTCACTTTGTCAGGCAGGTTCTGTTTAAGTGATTTCTTGATTGAGAACAGGTGTGGCATAATCAGGCCTGGGTGTGGCTAGAGAAATTGAACTCAGCTTTCCAAAGATGTGATAAACCACAGTTAATTTATGTTTTAACGGGGGGGGGGGGGGGAATCACTTTTTCACACAGGGCCATGTAGGTTTGGAATTTTTTTTTTACCCTTAATAATAAACACCTTCATTTAAAAACTGTTTTGTGTTTACTTGTGTAATCTTTGTCTAATATTTAAATTTGTTTTATGATCTGAAACATTTAAGTGTGACAAACATACAAAAAAAATGAGAAGTCAGGAAGGGGGCAAACACTTTTTCACACCACTGTCTATAGACAGTACCGTAACCTTTATGCCCAAGCCAACATGTTAATTAGATGGTTTAGTATGTACACATACCTTGTGAAATGTAATTTTTTAAAATCTTTTTGTACATCTATGTATACAGCTCATTTGTGGTGTAGTTATAGCACTAGCAGTTTCAGGAGGCTCAGAGTGGCCTACAGTGACTGTATATGGATGCTGTTTCATGTTCCTAAGTGGCACAGCGCCACTCAGTTGTTTGTGTCATCTGGAGTCCCAATTTTAGAGGCTCTTTTAAGAAATTTTATTTTCAGATTTAAATCACGTCTGGATGCAAGTAGGAATGGCATCATTGTGGCTTTAAGCAGTCCAAGCAAGAGTTGCTATCGTTAGCTATCCAGCCTGAGAGCACACTGGCATGATAAACTGCATTTTTATGTGTCTGGAATAAAGTTTAAATAAAATAAAAAATAAAACCCTCCTGACATGGTTGAGGTGACCCACAGAACAGACACGACTCAGGGTTAACACAATTAGCGTACTTTATTTGTTAACGTGAGTGATTGGGTGCGTGAGTGCGGTTATATGGTGTAATGTTGTGTAGTGCAATCCGTGTATTCCAGCTGGGGTGGCAGAGCACCGTACAGACTGGCAACCCTGTAAAGAGACAAGGGCCGTTAGCTTACAGTACACCTATGCAGCACGTCAGATGTTATAGTGCTTACTGTCAACAGATGTTGAAGCGTCTTCAGGTGGCGCCGAAGCTGCAGCCAGGGAGACAGTGTCTGCGGGCAGGTTCAATTCAATTCAATTCAATTCAACTTTATTTATATAGCGCCATTTCACAACAACAGTCATCTCATAGCACTATCAACTGTAGGGGGGACCCCCACAGTTGCAGAAAGACCCCAGCAATCAGGCGATCCCCTGTGAGCAAGCACTTGGCGACGGTGGAGAGGAAAAACTCCCTTTTAACAGGAAGAAACCTCCAGCAGAACCAGGCTCAGGGAGGGGCAGTCATCTGCTGCGACTGGCTGGGTTTTTTTTATTTATTTAGCGAATGCAAAGTCCTTAAGCCAAGCAGTTGCCTCCTGGTTTGCTGTATGGAGGGTGTGTAATCCTCCTTCCAGTCTTTGGAGCGGGCAAGCCTCTATGATGTGTTCCATAGTTTGCTCCTCTCCACATGCGCACAGTGGGCTAGGGCTACTGCCCCATCTGTGAAGGCTGGCCAAGCAGGGGCCATGTCCAGTCCTGAAGCGATTGAGTGTAGACCACTGTCTCCTTGGGAGGTTGGTGCCCGGGACCTGTTGGTTGGGGTTTATCACCAGCTGTTTGTTTGGGACCTCCTTGGTTTCCCATTCCTCTTGCCAAGCTGTCTGGATGGTAAAGTCAGCTGGGGGAGGGTTTTTCCAAATCGGCCGTCTGGATGAAAGTCGGGCAGTGGGTGGGGTGTAGATATCTGCATGGATTGGTAAGTGAGGAAAATCTTTAACTTTTTGGAGCATCCTTTGAGTTAATGCTGCTCGCCGGATGTGTGGAGGGGCTATGTTTGACAGTACAGAGAGCCAGGGGAGTGGTGTTGAGCGGATTGTTCCAGTTATAGTTCTCATGGTTGAGTTGAGCTGGGTGTCTACATGGTGGGTGAGGGGATAGAGAAGAAGAAAAGAACAGACATGTAGAGAGCAAACAGCACGATGGGGACTCAATCTATGGGAGAGAACAAACAAATGTTAATGACCAGCAAAAAAAAAATATTTCATAGAGAGTGAGGAAAGGAGTGAGGCCCAGTGCATTACTGGAGGTCCCCCGGCTGACTAAACCTATTAGCAGCATAACTAAGGGAGGGTTCAGAAACACATGATCCATCCCTAATTGTAGGCTATATCAAAAAGGTAGGTTTTAGCCCTATTCTTAAAAACAGAGATCGAGTCTGACTCCCGAATCCAGATTGGCAGCTGATTCCACAGGAGAGGAGCTTGATAACTGAAGGCTCTGCCTCCCATTGTACTTTTGGAGATTCTAGGTATTACAAGTAATCCTGCATTTTGAGAGCGTAGTGCTCTGTTAGGATAATACGGTAGTATCAGATCTTTTAAATAAAAAGGAGCCTGATTGTTTAGAGCTTTGTAAGTGAGAAGAAGGATTTTAAACTTAATTCTAAACTCTATGGGAAGCCAATGAAGGGAGGCCAGAACCGGAGAGATATGATCTCTCTTTCTAGTACCTGTTAAAACTCTTGCTGCAGCATTTTGGATCAGCTGAAGACTTTTTAAAGATGTTTTAGGACAGCCTGATAATAAAGAATTACAATAATCTAATCTCGAGCTAACAAAAGCGTGGATCAGCTTCTCAGCATCACTCTGAGACAAGATGCTCCTAATCTTGGCAATATTACGCAAATGATAGAAGGCAGTCTTAGAAACAAATTTAATATGTGAATTGAAGGACAAATCCTGATCAAAAATAACTCCAAGGTTCCTCACAGAGCTATTAAGAGAAAGAGTAACTGCGTCCAAACTGAAAGTTTGATTTGGAAAGGAATTTCTAAGGTTTTTTGGACCAACAAGAATGACTTCAGTCTTATCTGAATTTAATAGCAGGAAATTACAAGTCATCCAAGCTTTGATTTCCTTAAGACAGGCTTCTAACTTGGCTAATTGATTAGTATCATCTGGCTTCACTGACAGGTATAATTGTGTGTCATCTGCATAACAATGAAAATGTATACAGTGCTTTCTAATAATGTTGCCTAACGGAAGCATATATAAACTAAAAAGAGTAGGGCCTAGCACAGATCCCTGTGGAACTCCATGACTAAGCTTTGAGCTGAAAGAAAACTCATCATTTACATGAACAAACTGGAACCTATTAGATAAATAAGATCTAAACCACTGCAGCGAAGTTCCATTAAGTCCAACATAGTGTTCTAATCTATCAAGTAGAATATTATGATCAATAGTATCAAAAGCTGCACTAAGGTCTAAAAGGACAAGTACAGAAACTAGTCCATTATCAGATGCAATGAGGAGGTCATTAGTGACCTTCGCTAAGGCTGTTTCAGTACTATGATGGATTCTAAACCCAGATTGAAACTCTTCAAGTAAACCATTTCCCTGCAGGTGGTCAAATAATTGCGTAGCAACAACTCTTTCTAAGATTTTTGAAATGAAAGGGAGATTAGAGATTGGTCTATAGTTAGCTAAAGCTCCTGGATCTAGCGTTGGCTTTTTGAGTAAGGGTTTAATTACAGCCGTTTTAAAAGCCTGCGGTACATGGCCTAAAGTTAATGAAGAATTGATTATATGAAGAATAAAGCTACCAATAAGTGGGAAGACTTCTTTAAATAACCTGGTAGGAATAGGATCTAAAAGACAAGTTGAAGGTTTGGATGAGGAAACTACTTTGTCTAACTCACAAAGGTCGATTGGAGTAAACTCATCAAGACAGACATCAATAGAAGGAGTTGTAGTAGTTACAGTATTTAAGTTAACTGTGGGAAGAATCTGATTGATTTTATCTCTGATGGATGAAATTTTATTATTGAAAAAGTTCATAAAGTCCTGACTAATAAGCTCTAAGGGGATGCTAGGATTGACAGAGTCCTGACTCTTTGTCAACCTGGCTACAGTACTGAAAAGAAACCTGGGATTATTCTTGTTCTCTTCTATTAATGCAGAGTAATAACTCGTTCTAGCTTTTCTAAGAGATTTTTTATAAATTAAAAGATGATTTCTCCAAGCTAAATAGATTTCATCTAAATTAGTAGAGCGCCATTTTCTTTCTAATTGACGAGTCTTCTGTTTTAAGCTACGAGTTTCTGTGTTGAACCAAGGAGTTAAAAATCTCTGATTAGACTTTTTCTTTTTTAAGGGGGCCACCAAGTCTAGAGCCTGATGCAGAGAAGCTGAAACACTATCCACCATGTTATCAATTACAGAAGGAGCAAGCTGTCTATAGCTTATTTCCGTTGTGTTGACACATGGCATAGAGGAAACAATCTGCATAAATTTGGAAACAGCATCATCTGAGAGGCATCTACTGTGATAATATTTTTCTTTAGGAGCCAAATAGTCAGAAATAGTAAAATCAAAGGTTAACAGACAATGGTCTGACAGTACAGGGTTATGAGGAGACACTACCAGATTTTCTATTTCTATGCCATATGTCAGAACAAGGTCCAATGTATGGTGGAGGTAATGAGTAGAATTTCCTACTTTCTGAGAAAACCCAATCGAGTCTAATATTGAATTAAAAGCCACATTAAGGCAGTCACTATCTACATCCACATGTATATTAAAGTCCCCTACTATAATTATTCTATCAGATTTCAACACTAAATCAGCTAAGAAATCAGCAAATTCGGATAAAATTCTGAATAGGTTGATGGGGGACGATAAACAATGGCAAATAAAATTGGGTTTAACCTGAAATTGCTAAAGTGCCCAATACTGAGGACCCGCCGCCGCCGCCTGGAGGGAGAAGGAGGTCCGCCGTTGCGGGCTCCGCCTGTGTACAGGGGAATGGACAGGTTTAGAAGCAATAAAGCTTACTTGGTGGTTAGTCCAGGTGAAAACAACCCGGACATCGTACCACTGGGCTTCGAAGCCGATGGCAGGAGAATTCAGTGCAGGGAAGCACAGAGGCAGGGTGTGGTGTGATTCACGGAAAGAATCAGACGACTCCGCGCCCAGCACTGGTCCTGATGGGAATAAATTGAGCCGCAGGAGATGACAGGCAGGTGCGTACACAGGTGCCGTGATTGGTGGCCATGACAGTACTCCCCCCCCTACGGCACGCCTCTCGGTGTGCGTTCCAACCTACCCGGGTGCGTCCGATGGAAGTCCCTGATGAGCTGCTTGTCGAGCACGAGGGCGGGATGCACCCAGGACCTCCACTCCGGCCCGTAGCCCTCCCAGTCCACCAGGTACTGCAAGCCACGCCCCCGGCAGCGGACGTCCAGGATGGAAGAGACGGGCCACGCCAGGTTGCCGTCGATCACTCTCGGTGGAGGGGGAGACCTGGGAGGGGGACACAACGGGCTGGAGGAGACAGGCTTAATCTGAGAGACATGAAAAGTTGGACAGATGCGGAGGGAGGGGGGCAGAGTTAGACGCACAGACACTGGGTTAATAATTCGACATATAGGGTACGGGCCAATGAACCGCTGGGCGATCTTCTTGCACTCCGCCTTCAGGTTGATGTTTTTAGTAGAGAGCAATACCTGCTGACCCACCTGATAAGCCGGGCCCGGAACCCTGCATGGATTCGCCACCGCAGTGTTGCGTTCCGCCGTCCGTTGCAGTGCCTTTCTGGCTGCCTTCCAAATCCTTCGACAGCGTCTTAGATGGGCCTGAACCGATGGAACGGCAATGTCCCCCTCCTTTTCAGGGAACAGCGGAGGGTTGTAACCCAACGACGCCTCAAAGGGGGACATGTTGGTAGCCAAGGACACCGCTGTGTTATGGGCGTATTCAATCCAAGGGAGCTGTGTGCTCCATGATGATGGGTTGGCGGCAGTGACACACCGCAGCGTTGCTTCCACCTCCTGGTTGGCTTGTTCACATTGCCCATTGGATTGCGGGTGATACCTGGAAGACAAGCTCACCATAGCCCCTAAGGCGGTGCAAAAGGCCTTCCAGACTTTGGAGATAAACTGGGGCCCTCGGTCCGATACTATGTCCTGAGGGATGCCATGCAGCCGAATTACATGCTGAACCAGCAGATCAGCTGTCTCTTTGGCAGACGGTAACCCCCGCAGAGGGATGAAATGAGCCGCCTTGGAAAATCTGTCCACCAGCGTGAGGATGGTGGTGAAGTTATTGGACGTGGGGAGGCCTGTGACAAAATCCAGCGCCACGTGGGACCATGGTCTACCCGGGACGGGGAAGGGGTGGAGCAGTCCAGCCGGCGGCGATGAGGATGTCTTCCCAGTAGCACACTCAGGACAGGCACGGATGTACTCCCCCACGTCCTTCTGGAGGGATGGCCACCAAAACAACCTTTGTAGGAGCGCCACCGTGCGTGCCCTACCCGAATGGCAGGCGGATTTGGAGGTATGCCCCCACTGGATGACCTCCCCTCGGACCGCTGTGGGAACAAATAATTTGCCCACTGGACCCCCCCCCCCCCCCGGGTCAGCTTCGTCAGACTGCACCCTTATAACCTTATCCCGAATGCCCCAAGCGAGGGCGCCAACAACACATGCTGGAGGGAGGATGGGGTGTTCGGCCTTCTCTGCTGTCTCTGGGGCGAACTGATGAGACAGGGCGTGAGGCTTGGTGTTCTTCGACCCAGGGTGGTAGGTGAATTTGGAGGTATGCCCCCACTGGATGACCTCCCCTCGGACCGCTGTGGGAACAATAATTTGCCCGCTAGACCCCCCCCCCCGGTCAGCTTCGTCAGACTGCACTTATCCCGAATGCCCCAAGTGAGGGCGCCAACGACACATGCTGGAGGGAGGATGGGGTGTTCGGCCTTCTATGCTGTCTCTGGGGTGAACTGACGAGACAGGGCGTCAGGCTTGGTGTTCTTCGACCCAGGGTGGTAGGTGATGGTAAAGTCGAACCGTCCAAAAAACAGCGACCAGCGGGCCTGTCGGGCGTTCAGCCTCTTGGCGGTCCGAAGGTACTCCAGGTTCTTGTGGTCGGTCCAGACAATGAATGGCTGTGACGCTCCTTCCAACCAGTGCCGCCACTCCTTCAGGGCCAGTTTCACTGCCAAAAGCTCCCTATCCCCGATGTCGTAATTTCGTTCTGCTGGGGACAGGCGGCGAGAGAAGTAGGCGCAGGGGCAGATCTTACCGTCTGCCGGAGAATGCTGGGACAGCACAGCCCTCACCCCAGAATCAGAGGCGTCCACCTCCACCAGGCACTGAAGGGTGGAATCCACCTGCGTCAAAATAGGCGATGATGAAAATCTGACCTTCAACTCTGAGAACGCGGCGTCCGCCTCTTCCGTCCAGCGAAAGGGAACCTTGGTGGAGGTCAAGTTGGTGAGGGGGAGGGCGATACGGCTGTAGTCCTTAATAAACCGGCGATAGAAGTTAGCAAAGCCCAAGAACTGCAGCAACTGTTTACTCGATGCGGGGGTGGTCCAGTCCACCACCGCCTTCACCTTTACTGGGTCCGGGATGATCTCCTTCGGGGCAATAATGAAGCTGAGGAAAGAGGTCCTGGAGACGTGGAACTCACATTTCTCTGCCTTGACGTAGAGCTTATTCTCTAGCAGCCGCTGCAAGACTCGCCTGACATGCATGCGATGCTCCTCCATGGACTGAGAAAAGATTAGAATGTCGTCAAGGTAGACAAACACGAAGGTGCCCAGAAAATCTCTCAAAACATCATTAATAAGACGCTGGAAGACGGCCGGAGCATTGGTCAGCCCAAACTTCATGACCAGATATTCAAAATGCCCACTAGGGGTCCTAAAGGCCGTCTTCCACTTATCCCCCTCACATATCCACACCAGGTGATAGGCATTGCGCAGGTCTAATTTAGTAAAGCAGCAAGCCCCCCGGAGGGAATCGAATGTGGAGTTAAGGAGAGGGAGAGTATACTTATCCTTGATAGTGATGTTGTTAAGTTCCCGGAAGTCGATGCAGGGCCTGAGGGAGCCGTCCTTCTTCCCCACGAAGAAAAACTCCGCCCCACCGCCGAATATAAAGGTCTAATGATACCTGAGCTGAAAGACTCCTTAATATATGAGTCCATGGCCGCGGGCTCCGGAGCAGACAGGTTGTAAAGTCTGCTAGATGGCAGAGGAGCGCCGGCCCACAGATTAATAGCACAATCATACGGTCGGTGAGGGGGGAGGGAAAGGGCTTGTGATTTACTGAAGACGGCCCCAAGGTCATGGTATTCCGGTGGCACTTTTGACAGATCCGGGGGGGAGAGGCAGGGACATCCAAAGGCGTGGCAGGTGAGCATACAGCAGACTGCAGACAGGCACTCAGTCAGAAAGGGCTCCACAACACGATACTTCCCGAACGCCAGTCAATTGAAGGGTTGTGCAGATGCAGCCAAGGGTAGCCCAGAATGACCGGGGATGATAACACCAGTAGGACAAACAGATTTAACTCCTCCCGATGGTTGCCCGAAATGATGACTGGCACCAAGGCGACCTGATGAGTGACAGTAGCCAACGCCGCCTTTGACAGGGCAATAATCTTAAGGGGAGATTTTAACGGCTGCGTAGGTAGACCCAGATGGGTTGCCAGACTCCTAGAAATGAAGCTCTGCTCGGCCCCTGAGTCAATGAGTGCATGTGTCTTATGTTCTTTGTGACCAAAGCAAAACTGAATAGGAATGAGAAAGCGGGTGAGGGGATTGTTATCATTTACGTCCGTGAGTCCAGCTACTTCGATGCACGGACCTCCCCTTTTGGCCGCCTAGGACAGGAATTCAGGTCATGCTCCTCGCTCCCGCAATAGACACACAACCCCAACTCATGGCAGTGCTGTCTCTCTTCAGCAGGAAGTTTCGACCCCCCCATTATCATTGGTTCTTGGTCCTCAGAGAGGTCAGTAGACGGGAGGGCCAGTAGGGGGGGCTGGAGAGCACGGTGTGGCCTATTCTCCGCGCGGATGGAAGTCTTACGCTCCGCAGCTCGTTCCCTCAGACGGTTGTCAAGGCTAATGGCCAGGGAGATACACTCATGCAGCGTAGAGGGTTTCTCCAGGCAGGCCAGCTCGTCCCGCAGGCTAGGGCTCAAACTCGTCAGGAATATACTACTCAGGGAGGCATCTTCCCACCCGACCTCCGTAGCTACGACCTGGAAGTCAACAGCGTAATCAGCGACTGCCCTCGACCCCTGCCGAAGGTTTAACAGGCGAGAGGTGAGCACATCTTCTCGGTTCGAGTGGCTAAACACTTCCTGAAATTCCTGGGTGAATTGAACATACAGTATGTCATAGAAGCATAATCGGCCCTAGCCACAACCGCATAAGCCCATGCTAAAGCCCGCCCCTCTAACAGATTGATCATATAGCCAATGCGGCTCTGGTCAGTGGGAAAATCTCCGGGAACCCATTGGAACACGATTTCGCACTGCATGAGGAACCCCCTGGCTTCTCCCAACACCCTTTAAAATGGGCGGGAGTAGGGACGGGAGTGAGCCGACTAGCGGAACCTGTAGAGTGAGGGCTAAGCGAAGAGCTAGTGGTGGAGCTAGCGGTAGAACTAGCGGGAGCTGAGGAGCTAGCTGGTGCTGTGGTGAACCCCTGTGGGCTAGCTAAGCGATCTAACCTATCGGTGATTCGGGTTAGCTGAGTTAGCATCACCTGTTGTTGGTACGCTAATAGGTCTACCCGAGCCTCAAGATGGTTAATACGGCGCACGAGTGCACTGTCTGCCGGGTCACTTTGGCGGAGTCATACTGACATGGTTCAGGTGACCCACAGAACAGACACGACTCAGGGTTAACACAATTAACGTACTTTATTTGTTAACGTGAGTGATTGGGTGTGTGAGTGCGGTTATATGGTGTAATGTTGTGTAGTGCAATCCGTGTATTCCAGCTGGGGCGGCAGAGCACCGTACAGACTGGCAACCCTGTAAAGAGACAAGGGCCGTTAGCTTACAGTGCACCTATGCAGCACGTCAGATGTTATAGTGCTTACTGTCAACAGATGTTGAAGCGTCTTCAGGTGGCGCCGAAGCTGCAGCCAGGGAGACAGTGTCTGCGGGCAGGTTAGCTGGAGGTGGAATAAAAGTCCGCCGCCTGGAGGGTGAAGGAGGTCCACCGTTGTGGGCTCCACCTGTGCACAGGGGAATGGACAGGTTTAGAAGCAATAAAGCTTACTTGGTGGTTGGTCTGGGCGAAAATGACCCGGACGTCGTACTGCTGGGCTTGGAAGCCGATGGCAGGAGAATTCAGTGCAGGGAAGCACAGAGGCAGGGTGTGGCGGGATTCACGGAAAGAATCAGACGACTCCGCACCCAGCACTGGTCCTGATGGGAATAAATAGGGCCGCACGAGATGACAGGCAGGTGCGTACACAGGTGCCGTGATTGGCGGCCATGACACCTCCAGCTTAGGAAGGAAGCTTGGGATCAGACCGCCAAGGTCTCTGCCTTCGACCACTACCTGATCCACATAGCACCGGATCCCCATGGTCCCTCCTGCAGGTGGTGAGCCCACTGGAAGGCGGACCCATGTGACTCCTTCGGGATGAGACTGGCCGGGTCCCATGGGCGGAAACCTGGCCATGAGGCGCTAGCCATTGAGCCCCTTACCCAGGCGTGGCTCCAGGGTGGGGCCCCGGTAACCCCATACAGGGTGGTTCCCCAGTATGGCTTCATCCAGCAATGACCTACAGGTCTTACTGGGACGGTTTGCTGCTGAGTGTGAAGCGGGTGGGATGAGAATCAGCACCTCCAAGTCTGAGTCCATGGTCCTCAGCCGGAAAAGGGTGGATTGTCCCCTCCGGGTTGGGGACAAGCTCCTGCCCCAAGTGGAGGAGTTTAAGTATCTCGGGGTCTTATTCACAAGTGAGGGGAGAATGGAGCGAGAGATTGACAGATTAATTGGAGCAGCATCTGCAGTGATGCGGACATTGTACTGGTCTGTTGTGGTGAAGAGGGAGTTAAGCTCTAAGGCAAAGCTGTCAATTTACTGGTCAATCTCCGTTCCTACCCTCACCTATGGTGATGGGGTTTGGTTAATGACCGAAAGAATGAGACTGCGGATACAAGCGGCTGAAATGAGGTTTCTCCGTAGGATTGCTGGAATCACCCTTAGAGATAGGGTGAGGAACTCAGTCACCTGGGAGAGGCTCAGAGCAGAACCACTGCTCCTCCACACTGAAAGGAGCCAGTTGAGGTGGCATGGGCATCTGATCAGGATGCGTCCTGGACGCCTCCCACTTGAGGTGTTTCGGGCACATCCCATTGGGAAGAGACCCCAGGGAAGACCCAGGACTCGCTGGAGAGATTACATCTCCCAGCTGGTCTGGGAACGCTTTGGTATCCTCTCTGAAGAGCTGGAGCAGGTGGCTGGGGAGAGGGAAATCTGGGCTTCTCTGCTCGAACTGCTGCCTCCGCGACCTGGACCTCCGGAAAAGTGGTAGAAGATGGATGGATGGATGGATGGATGGACCCTCCAATAAACGTTGGGCATGGCAGAATTAGCAAAAATAAAATAAATGTTTTTAAAAATAGCATTTCTTTCGGGGCCTCAAATATGCCGGAGCCCCTGGGCTCCTGCCCCGGTAAGCCCTCTGGATACACTGGGCCAGTTAGGCACCCACACAGTGCTGTTGCTAGAGACTGCAGAGGATAGGCGTGGGTCTGTATTACTGTTCAGTGACATTCTAATTACACAAGAGAACACAATTTGAGTACTTACTGCCAGATGTAGAAAATCATTTTGTCGCTAATGCCCAAGTGCAATTATCCCCTTCTCCCTTCTCATCCCTGCAAGCCTGCTTTCACAATAGTATCACCATTCCAGGCCCAAGCACACTTGCCTATTTATGCATTTATACAGTAGGTGGCGATATTCGTGTAGCTGCTCTGTAATTCACCAAGCAAAACACAGAAGCAAGAAAGAAGAAGGCACCACTCACATCATCACATCAGCAGCAGCGTGATGTTTGTTTATGTTCCTTGCAGTAAATAAATACTGACCATTACTTTCATAAATCTTCAAGTTATGTGTGTAGTATTTGGCTGGCATATGTTTTCACCGTCCAGATTTTCAAGCAAGCATTTTGTTTCTGTGTTCCTCAATAAAACTGCTTTTGCCACCATGTTTGTAATGGTAAAAACTATAGAGCTGAATAATTATTACATTTAGTGGCTCATTTCCTCGTCTGAGCATGGTTACGTTCATATCTCCTGTAACCAGTACTTAAGTACACATCAGTCTTGAGACAACCTTCTCATGTGGTGGTGCAGTATGCCTAAGTATGGTACTTTGGGGCTAAAGTGTAATTGGATATGGGCCAGGTTCTTTGTGTGAAACCACCTTTAGTAAACAGGAAAGAAAGCCCGAATTTCTGTATCTGCCAGCCTTTGTTGAGATTTAAATTGTAATTCTATGCTTTGTTCATAAGTTTTCTTCTCAGGGATTACTTGCATACAAAGAGAGTCCTAAAATGTAACTGGTCAGCATCACTAGGACCAAAGTGGGCAACTAATAAGAACAAGAAAACTTCTTTTACCAAAAATCATGCCCCTTGAAGCAGAATTTTTAAGGATGTCAGTAACCAGACACTACTGTGTATAACAGTCTCCATCTCTGAGAAAGGCTGACAGATTGAGTCTACATTGTGTTTTTAAAGAGGTCATTGACTGAAAAATTGTGTTTTTGTAAGTTTTAACCTCCCAAAATGTGTCTACTGGTCACATGATTATTGAAAAATATCAAAATACTCATTTCTGTGGAAGAAAACCACACAGCCTTTATATTGTTTCTGTGTCCAATTAGCCATTTTGACTCAGCTGTAGGGCTGAAACAATTAGTCGACGTTGTCAATAATGCCAATCATAAAAATTTGTCGACACAGATTTTTATTGTCAACAAATTGTTAATTTTAAAGTTTATATTCATGCCGTGGGAATGTTCAGTTTAACTGTTCCAGCAAAGAAGAAGAGGAACTGAGACACAGAGAAGGCCAAAAGTTTCCAAAGTATGGGAGGATTTTACCGAAAATTCATAAATGAATCAAGTTAAATGTAGACTGTAAAGCAGTGTTGTCATATCACAGCTGAACTACAGTAATGCATCCATTCCCTCTTCCTCTCCGTTCCTCCGTCTCCGGCCACTTGTCAGCAGACTGCACCAGTAAGGTTAGCAAGTAACGTTAGCACTTCTTATTTTCAATGAGCGACTCTCAGCTTTAGAAAACTGACATTATTAGTGTGTACTGTTTAAATAGTTTACCTGCTGTCGGACAATGATCTCTCTTACAATGGTTGCTGACAGCTGAGCTGCTTCTGTTATGCTAACTATATGTTAACTGCAGTAAATGGGTGAATTATAGGAGCAGCTTGCTCTTTTTTATATTCTCTGCTATTGTCACCGTAATATCAGCCTTCATTCTGAATATTAGTGCATCTCCCCACACTGAGGACCAGGCCCTCAAAGGAATTAAAACATGATTTTTGCTTTATATTAACTAGTAATTTAGAATGGAAAATTGTCGCTACTCCACCTCCACGACCAGAACTTCTGGGATTATGATAGTTTAGGTAACCAGAGGGAGTTGATTCATTCAAACGAACATAATCATCTTGCCCTAGCCAAGTCTCTGTGAGGGATAATAAATCGATCTGATGATCAATTAATAGATCATGGACTAAAAGAGACTTGGGAGTTAGAGACCTAATATTTAATAAACCATATTTAATTTTTAAATTATGAGGAGGAACAGAGGCCAAATCATTGAATTTAGAGACTTGAGGTTTGATCTGAATTTTACCAACATTTTGTTTAATCACTTTGGGATGTTTATGCACCATATTTTTATTAACTTTGGGAGGAGCAGACAAGGGTTCTCACAGTAATGCTCTCACCACAACTCAGCTTTTTTTCCTGCACCATATACACCTTCAACAGAGAATGGCAATGACAACTTAGAGTTATTCATAACTCGGACCTCTTTCCAAAAGTCATAACATTATTTTGTAACTTCCTGGCGAGAGAGTCAGCTGTCATTGTATTCTCTGATCTTTTGATAAATGAAGTGCTTATTGGAACCTAACTCTGGAGAGTTTTTTATGCTCAAATACTACACCATGGTGGGGCCAGCCAGGTTTTATAAGCATCTCTTGCTGCAGCATACTACTCCTTCACAAAGTCACTCTAACCAGGTTTAACATCATATTCCTTCGTCTTAAATTCACAGGAAGGCTTACTAGAAGCGCTAAGAGCAGTTACAATATTATCATACAAGGCACACAAATCAGAAACATGTTGTGGGTTGTTGCAGTTCATATTAAAGCATAATAAAGCGTCCATTGGTAGTTCAAGCTTACTGAACAATTCCTCAGTTATAGTGGAGTATCTCCTTATATCCTCCTCAGCAAGTTTTGACCTGTCCAGATTCCTAAAATTAATATGTTTATCAGGAGCTTCTAAGACAGGTAAGTTCTCAGTATTCAACCTTATAGCAACTGGTATATGATCAGAAAAAGTGATACCATAACAGATTTCAACATTAGACAAGGCAGTATAGGCATCTGCTGTACATATTCAGTGATCCAGCCAAGAAACTGTGTGCCAGGCATCACTAATATATGTAAAGCTATTATCAGGCAGGAGCAATTTGCTGGCTATAATGAGATTACTGTCACTACAGAACTGCAATAGATGCTTTGCAAAAATAGAACTGTCATCTGACAAATCAGCATTAAAATCCCCAATAATGAAAACACAGGTATGAGCATTAGCCTCAATAAAAGAATGAAGAATTGCCAACCTATGAAGAAATTCATCCTCAGAATGATATGACTCAAATGGTGTATAGATATTTATGATTGTGAACTTCTTTTCATTAACATTAATCTAACCCAATGGCCCAGCCCACATTCAGTCTTATTACCTTCACAAACGGGTCAAGTTTGATGTGCCACAAAATGGCTACTCCCTCCAGTATCCTACCTCTGGCCATCTTCATGCTGAAATCAGTAGTGGATTCTCCAGCAGCATGAAAACAATTGTGTAAGCTATTCAATTTGTCCAAGTCTTGTTTGGCCAGCCATGTCTCTTGTAAACAGAGAATATCATACTCCTCCAAGAGTTTATCCACAGCCAGCCTTCGTGCTTTATCTGCAGCACTGTGTCCTATGCTTAGACCCCGTGCATTATAAGATACAACTCGAATCTTATTCATTTCCATATCCAAGTGGTAATCTACTGCCCACTGGCCCCTGTCACACCATCACCACCGGTCAAAGAGATCTTCTGGGAGCTAGCATTCCTCTTGGAAGCCACTGGGACACCTGCAGTTCCTCTATGGCACTGCTCATAATATGGCCTGACATAGCATCCGGCAGGCCAAAGCTGAGGGTCATACATCTCCATAACCTTGTTACATTCAGCAGTTACATGAAATGAATTGAATCTGCCAGATGCCGAGTGAATTTTCTGACACATGACATCCCACCACATTTTCTCTTTCAAGTAGTCTCGGAGGGAGTCAGCGTCCAGACTCGGAAAAAATCTGGTTGCATACACACTCACCATTTTCGTTTTGATGGCTTGTATGTTAGTGCCATTTCCAATTATGCCAGTAGTTTTCTACCCCGTTTCACTGTAGCTTGTGTTGGACGAGGATTACTACATGTGGAGAAAGTTCCTTGCACTTGTCTTCGGCAATGTCCTTCCTTTGCGACAACACTCCAGGCAGGAGACTCTGGTTGGCCTGAGTTCACAACAGCTCCGGAAGCAGCCCGCTCTGAACTGCCGCAGGGGGCTCCATCACCAGGCCTTGGGAAATCAGCCCCACCTCCCAAAGAGTTCAGGACGGGGGAGCCACGCGGCTGCACAACAGCAGTAAGCCGAACGTCCAGAGAAGTTGTTACCACCCACAGAGTCTCACAAGCAGTTGCTTGTGCTTCAAGAGTTTGTTTTGGCGTATCAGCTTTTTATTTGTTGAGGCGTACATCTGTCTCACCTGCTTAATTTAATTGGTTATGAGTTGACATTTGACTTGATTGATGTTAGATGTGGGCCAGTAGAATCGTATGGTGGATGAATGAATAAACGAGTAATGGTGGATGTTCGGAAATACGATAGCGGTGCCCAAAAAAGAAAAAAGAGGAAATAAAAAGATGAACATGAAAAGGAGGTTTTGAAAAAGACTCCTAAATTGACTGTTTTTTTTTTTTTTTAAACAAAGTAGCGATACAGCCAGACAGATGTCAGCTGCACAGTCAAAGCTAGATGTTTGTCAAACTGTTAGCCCTGGAAATGCTAACATGGACATACTGGTGGAGCCGCTGTTCGATAATCCATCAGAGGGCATCACTTTACCGGCCACAGAAGCTCCGGGTCATCAAAGTTGCAAAACACCCATTGGAAGGGTTAACGATTCCTACAGCAATGATCCTGCTCTCTGGGGAAATATCACTGATATTGTGCGGGAATACTGGGCCAAAAAAGGACCGGAGAACCACCAGAATAAGGATGCTGTCACGATCTGAGCATGGGGAGATTCCGCTGGGCTGAGTCTCTTTGCCTTTTGTTTCATATTTGTATAGTGCTGTAGTTTTGAGTTGTAATTCCTGTTATTTTACCTTTGGTTGATTTTCACACATTCTGTATTGTTTTTAGTATTTAGTAATAATAGGAGCGAAGGAGCGAAATACCCCTGCTGTTGCCGCAGACAGCCTTGTCACCCTTGTTTTTATAAATGGTGACAATTATGGCGTCTCTCCATTGTTGTGGGATGTTGTCATCGACCCAGACCTTGGTGATGTACTTGTGCAGGGTTTTTGTACACAAGTAGCCGCCTTGTTTCAACAGCTCGGCAGGGATGTTGTCATTACCAGGGGACATGTTGTTTTTGAGAGAGCGGGTAGCTGATAGATCCTCCAGGAAGGTTGGGGGCTGATCCAGGTCTTGCATCGGAGGAAGTGTAGGCAAGTCATCGAGAACAGTGGGGTCTGCATCTGAGTCCTGGTTAAGCAGGGTACTAAAGTGTTCAGCCCATCTCAGCAAGATGTTAGGCTGATCCTTTAGGATTCTCAGCCCATCTGCTGTTTTCAGGGGAGTGATGCAGTGATTTGTTGGGCCGTAAATCTTCTTGACAGCATTATAAAAATTATGCATGTCATTTTTATCGGCAAAGGCCTGGATTTCATGTGCCTTTTTTGTCCACCACTCATTCTGTATTGTCTGAGTAGCCCTTTGTACATCCCGCCGAGCTCTCTGCCACTGATGCCTGATGATAATGGATGAGGGGTTCCTTAAGGTTGCCTGATGTGCTCTGTGTTTGCCCTCCAGCAAGTCATGGATGGTGTCCGAGTTGTCATCAAACCAGTCTTGGTGGTTCTTTCTCTTATAGCCAATCGTTTGGGCTGCTGCCTCACAAAGAGCCGAGCTGATGAAGTCCCACTTCTGGTCCATGGTCTTCTCAGGCAGACTCAAGAAATACTCCACCCCCCCAGTTTCTCAACCAGGGAGCGACGAAAGTTATTTCTTGCATCCAGATTTGCCAGACAGGAGCAATCAAGTTTCCTCCTTTTGGGCCCTTGTAGTCGCAAGGGGGGGCGCGCTTGCATGTGGACCTTGGCCACGATCAGCCGGTGATCTGTCCAGCATTCTGCACCTCTCATGGCACGGGTGATGTGGACATCTCTGATGTCACTGCGCCTCACAATGATGTAATCAATCAGGTGCCAGTGTTTAGAGCGAGGGTGCATCCATGATGTTTTGTATTTGGCCTTTTGCTGGAAGATGGTGTTGGTTATGGTCAGGTTATGCTCAGAGCAGAGAGTAAGCAATCTCACTCCATTTGCATTAGCCTGGCCAACTCCGTGTCTGCCAAGGACTCCACTCCATATCTGGTTGTTCTGACCCACTCTGGCGTTAAAATCTCCAAGTAAGAAGATCTTGTCATTCTTGGGGATCCGGCGAAGAGTTTTGTCCAGTGACTGGTAGAAGGAATTCTTGGCCTCACTCTCCGATGGCAGGGTCAGTGCATAGGCACTAAGAAGTGTAGCAAAGCGATTCTTAACCAGGGGGATACGGAGTGTCATCAGTCTCTCATTAATGCCAACAGGTGTTTCACTGAGTCTTGGTAGAAGGGTGTTTTTGATGGCCAGTCCTACACCATGCAGATGTTGTTCTCCTGAGGGGTAACCCCTCCAGAAGAATGTGTAGCCCATCCCTTCCTCTGTTAAAGAGCCCTCATCTAGGAGCCTGGTCTCGCTCAGTGCAGCAATATCAATGTTGTAGCGACTCAGTTCAGCAGCAACCAGAGCTGTTCTCCTATGGGGTCTATCAGAACCTCGATCCAGGAGTGTCCTTACATTCCATGTTGCCAGTTTTAGGTTGCATGTTCTCTTTTTATTATTTCGACCGCAGAGGTGGAATGACCCAACAGGCGTGGTAACCTGTTCAGGCGAAAGATGGGGGGGCAATTTTTAGGCCACTTTTTCTAGGCTCCTCCCCAGTTGGGGTGAGCAGTGCTGTCCTAAATAGGGCTGCTCAATCACACAGGCGTCTGCCAAAAACAGCTGCCACCCCAGCTGTTAGCAACCATAATAGCCCTGTGCTGCTGACGTGCAGGGTTATAGCTAGGAGCTCCCAGTAACATTCATACCTGCTCCCGTCACCACACACCCTGTCGCCGCCAGACGTCCAGGAAGGTAAGGCCCACCATGGTCAGAAGTGGACACCTGCGCACTGAATTATTTAGAGTGCCATAGGGGGTGCGCGCTTCCCAATAGCACTGTCTTCGCGATGATGAGGTACACCCAGTGGCGTGGGTAAGCCCATGATGACCAGTCCCTCAACATGGCTGCAGGAGGCTGCCGGGTCCTTGGTCTTTTAAGTCCCGCCTTTTGCGCACCACCAGCGCATTGCTTTTCTGTCAGGGGTTGCTCCCTTAGCCTTCACCTTAATAGATTACCCACAAGGCAGTGGGGCTATTTACCCATAGTTGGGGCAGGGGTTGCGTCAGGGTGTGTCCACACAGGGTGGGCCTATACGCCGCGTCTCTGGGGCCCCCTGCTGCACCGAGATCCCCTCCAGTTTAGCCTGGGACCGCAGGGTACCCAGTTACCATGTGTGGCCACGAGGAGGCACTGCAGGGGTCTTGGTGGTGGAGAGGCTATGTACCAGCAGGCGGAGACTTATGCACTCGGCTCCTCTTTTCACCCCCAATGGGGGCTAGCTGGTGGCGGTAGCTGTAAGCAGAGCAGCAAGCAGAAAGCAACATGCAACATATGCCATGCAACATGCACTATCTACAAACATCTCTATGTTACTATACTACTGCACTAAGCGCTTCACATGCACCCTGTGTAACCCTATGTCACACGCACACACTAGAGTATGTATAGACAGGCAGACAGACAGATGGACACATAGGGGAGTGACTGCCCTGTTGTATCCATACTTAGGCAAATAACGAGTGAGTAGTAACTTGGTTTATGGAGCTTTATTAGAATACAACTATAATACAAATAAGGCTTACGGCACTCGTCTGCAGGCCAGGTGTCTTCCTGACGAAAGAGGACTGGCCCCTTCCGCACACCTCCTTTATACTAGGAGTGGCGTCACCACCGGAAACTGGTAATTAACCACCCTATACTATTCCCCGTCCAACTCGGCTGCCATCTTACTATTACCAGCCTATTTACAAACATAGCATCCCCCCCTTCAAAAAAGTGTCAAACATACTGGTAACCCACCCAAATTTGTCTCCCAACTCACGCTCTAAACCCAAAATATGTACAAAAAGAAACAAACTGCCTGTTTATGTACATAACATGCCCTACCCATGACCCAGCGCTGTCAGCGTGAATAAATGCTGACATGACAACATTAGCGGTGAAAATCCAATCATCATCCAAAGGCTCAATGTCAAACTAAACACTTTTTCTTGATTTATTGTCTTCATTTTTTTAGGAAAAATTAATCAAAAATTTAACTTGCTTTGACAACACAATAAAAACAATTACACTCTAGTAAAGTTTGCATTTCCTAGGAATACTAGTGTAAGTTATATTTTAAACATAACCTTCAAACCCTCTGGACATGTTCTCCCCAATCTTGTACATTTCACAGAATTCAAAACCTACAAAATGATTTATACAAAAGGTCACGCAGTGGCACTTACACAAAAACTCATGCTGAGCCACATCAATCCCTAAATGAGAACCAGATGATGTGCAGAACAAATAAAATCGTTTGGAACATCAGATCTGTTATTATATGTGTATCTTTTGTGTTGTTATAAATTGGTCTGCCAAAACAGCCCGGAGTCACAGAGTTGTGTGGTGGTCCTTTGTGTTTGGCGACTATTTTGGCTCCAGACTTGTCAGTTCTGTTTACAGAAGTGAAAGAAACCATGACTAAAAATCATGTCCCCCAGCTGCAAAAATGTAAAACCAGTGGTTAAAGTGATTTTCTTTAAGTGTTCCATCCTTTATCCTCTTGTCAATTTGTGCACAAACACCTGTCTCCTTTGCCAGCATACACATCAAAGGAATAAACTCCTTGAAGGCAATAAATGATGTCTCCTATGCCAACAGATGACAGAACAAATTGTGACCATGTGCAGAGAGATGGTATGGGCTATAATTTAGGGAGTGTTTATTATTCTGACAGCAAAGGATGCACAGGAGGGGTTGGGATATTTTATAAGGGGTATAAAATTAAGTTTGGCAATAGAATTGGGACAGACTGCTCTAAATCGGAATGTGGAGGATACAGAAAATATGTCATCCCAAAAATAGGATCTGTATTAATATGGCTCTTTCAGTTATTTTAAGTGCTTCTGTCAAAATTCTGCAACACATAATATTTATAATGTTATGTGACTGAAGCTACCATAAATAGATGATGCAAACAGGAACTATATTGTTGCGAATGGTTGAAGTGGTTATCTGAGGAAATAGCTTTTATGGTGTTGGGTCACACTGACTCTCATGGTTAACGTTCTTATATAAACGTATTCCCCAAATCTTAGCCAAATGTATTTGTTTTGTTTTTGACCTTGATGCTTAACTGCACCTCTGATACTGGGACAGTGTCAAAATCTGGAGGGGGTGGGGGACACGTGACAGAGTCAATAAGAGCATTTCTGCTTGACTTCCCAAGTGGGTTGTGTGGTGTCGTGAGTGTGGTAGTGTGTGTGTGCTGCTGTGCCCACCCCTGGCGTGTCAGGTGGGCACGGCCCACTTGTATATATAGTTGGGTGTTCATAATAAAGTGTTGTTGGTTCACTGCATGAGAGAGACTCCAACTCCTTTCCTCATACATTACATTTGGTGACGAGAAGAAAATTATGGGAGCGTTTGGGCTACCTCAACCCCTGATACTGTTTCTGGAGTACACGGGAGAGCAGGTGGTCCTGTGGCTGAAGTGGTGGGCCATGTTTGAGGATTACATCAGGGCACTGGGCCTAAGTAGACTCGACGGGAGATGACGACGAGCGATTCTGGCCCACCATCTCAGCGCAGCGGGCTGAAGAATTCTCGGTATGTTGGGTGAGACGGAGCGCTATGAGGATGCTGTCGAGAGGCTGGCCAAATTCTTCGCCAGGCAGACGAGGACCACAAAGCTGTAGGTGGCGGGAGTGTTGGCGTCAAATGAGGCTAGGCTAGTTAGCTTGGGGAAGCTAACAGCACATTCAGTGTCTATGGACAAGTTAGTCACAAAACTAACTGCGTGCCAAAAATGGGCTCCAGGCTACTGGCTGGGCATCGAGGTGGGACCGGGGCCGTGAGTTGGGGAGTCCCCAGTCACTGAAGATGGCGGGCCAGCCAAGAAGCGCAGAAAGGTGTGGGACTGTAGTGCTGGTGAGTTTGATGGCACGGTGTGTGATGAGAGTGGAGAGGGAGAGCAGCAACAGGAGTCACCCCCGCAGCTGGAGGCTGGGCTGCGGGAGAGCAGGACCGTGGAGGCTGAGAACCCTGGGAGGTAGCAGTGGCAGTCGGGCGCAGAGACAACGCAGCGGAGCGCCTTGGACGAGGGTGCTGGGAGCAGCAGACTCCGACGCCTTTCCTCATACAAAACAGGTTGTTCCTATGGCAAAGCTAGTAGAGTGCTGGACCCTGGGGTGTCCTCCAGCAGGACGCCACCAGTTGGGCTTTACCACCCCCTTGGTCACATAAGCATGTATAAATCTAGTTCCTTTTAAAGTTTCCTGTTTTGGTTTTGTCTCAATGTGGCAGTGATGCACTGTAGTGAAGGTATATACATGTGGATGATGTGATGGCACTTATGCAGACACACATGCATATTGGTTTTCATGTTTGATGGGGACCAGTTTTCTGCTCATCACTTGTGGGGAGTACCCTTTCTACACAGGCAGAGATTCCTTGCATTTAGATAAATAGATTAACTCGGGGGGGGGGGGCACTACCCCAGTACAATGGTAGGGGAAACACTGAATGCAAAACATTTCTTGCAGACTCAGGCCTCAGAAATGGTACCACAGATGCCACGGGCACAGGGACGCATGCACAGGATGACGTCATCATGCCAGGACTATAAAGGAGGACAAACGGCGGGAGTCAACCTCTTTTGGTGCTCTGACTTCCAACAGTCAACTGCCCTGTACCACCCCTCTGTTAGCTTAGGCTGTAAATTAGCTTGTTATAATTATTGGTTTGAATAATAAAGTAACCTTCAACACGTGGACATGTCCACTGGTTTCATTCAGCAAACACAGACATAACATTGGCAATGAGTTAAACTGGTCTTCTGGAGGAGAATTAACTATTTCCTGAAGATGGAAAATAGTTAATTCTATTCTAATAGTTTCTAGCACCCCTGCCACCATTCCTCACCACGCCAGGTGAGCTGCCCATTCCGTGGCCTTGTTAGTTTGAGTGTTTTGAAATGTATGTGTCAGCTATGGACCTGGCTAAGGCTAGCAAGCTTCGGCTACATGCTATGTTAATACACAGCCTCGGAAGCAAGGGACAGCGTGTATTTAGAACATTGGGCCCTGCAGACACCTAAGACTAATCTGTTGCCTTATTGGCTGGACATTTTGCGACACCCAAGAATGTGCTGGTACGGGTAATCAGGTTTTGCCAATGCTGACAGGGAGCAGGAGAGGCAATACAGCAATACGTCACCATCCTCCGCTGTTTGGCGAGTACATGCAGGTTTGCACAGTTGGAAGACGAGATGGTGTGGGACCAGCTAGTGGAGCACACCACCAATATGAAGCTGTGGGAGAGGCTGCTGATTTCACGAGACGACATGCCGCTGGTGAGGGTGGTGGAGTTGGCGGTCCAGTTGGAGGCCACCACCCAGCTAATATCACAGTTATGAGCTTTGCAGCAACAGCCTCCACAAGCACAGGCTGTTGCCCTGGTAGAAGAGCCTGACACCGCTGCCGCAACCTTTTTGGAGGACCCTGAGGTGAATGTCATGGAACGAGAAGACATCATGGGTCGCCGACCATGTGGCAGCTGTGCTTCCCCTACACAATGGACGCGCGCTGTCCAGCAAAAGGACGGCGATGCCAGTGCTGTGGTAAGCTTAATCACTTTGCCAAAGTGTGCCATTCAACACTATAAATGACAAGCTCCCCACCCAGCTCAATTGGACTGCCAACAACCATTCACTCTGTGGACTTTAGTAATTTGGGGTACAAGTGGTGTACAGTGAGGTTTGACGATATCAGCCTGCCATTACTATTGGACACCACTGCTACCTGGTCACTAATGAACTGGGTCACAGTGAGGAAGGTCTTTCCTTGGCATTCAGTCAAGCAGGATGTGGTGGAGCTCTACTATGGATACAGGCACACCAAAATCAGCCTCGTAGTAACCATCACAGTAATAGTTCACTACGGGTCCAAAGTTCTCCCAGCGTTCACCTTCCAGGTAGCGATGCATGGTGACAACATCCTGGGGTGTGACCACTTTCATGAATTGGGTTTCACCATCATTGACCACCAAAGACTTTGACTGCTGATGGCCAGAGCACGTTCCACCCAGATGTGGGTACAGCCACTCCAAGCTCTGCACCGCACAAAGAGCAGAGCACGGACTTGACTCAGATCCTCGACTGGCATAAGCCTCATGGAGCTGCCGTAAAGCTGCAAGACATTGGGTCCGTGGCCAAGCAGGACCCCGGAGAACGACACCAGTGCAGAGCGCATCCTGCCACCGGCAAGAACATCATGCCACCACAACAGTCAGCATCATCCAGCATCATTCACCACCTACGAGACGAGAGAGCAGCAGCAGCATCGCCTGAAGCCCAACAGTTCAGTGCTCACGGTGCTCAATTGGGTTCGGGTCCGGCGATCCGAACGCCCTGGTGACCTGCAGATGCTCCGGTCACCGCCGATGCAGATCATTGCGCAAGTGGGGCAAGCCACATTCCAGATGGCCAATGATTCGCGATGGCATGCCAGCCGTCTGAGGAAGGTAAGGTCAACAGCTTCCCCCGGATCAAGACGCAACATTGGAACCAACCCAGGGACTTTGCTGATGAGCAGGCTGTGATTCCAGCAAGCTGGCACCCAGGTCCACTGTGGCCAGATCCACCAGGGTCATGTCCACCGCGGGCTCGCCAGAGACCCCCTGAGATGGGACAGTAAGAAAATGACTCTGTTCCCTTAATATATTTAAACAGAGCATGCTTGGTTCTTAAGTGGAAGAATAATCCACTCAACCATGCGGGGTTATGCTGGTAGTCTACCTGGCTACCCAGGTTTAAAATAATGGTTTGGTTATGATGTATGGAACCTCACGTAGTTTATGGTTTTAGGTCTTAGAAGCTAATTTACCATATTGTGCTTTTGGCATCAGGCAAATATGAGTACCTTAAGTATTAGCTAAATGGTGTGCTTTGACTGTATGCAGTATTTATTTTACCACCATGCATATGCTCGCCACAGCACAGGTAACAATACACTGTGGAATATACAGTCATGTGAAAAAAACTTGGACACCCCTTTAAATATTTATTTTTTTTTATTAAGAAATGTTCACATATCTATGTCTAACCTTGCTTTTGTTTTTATTTGCATTTTTTAAAATTTATTTTATAAATTATATATTTATATATTATAAAATATATAATATATTAAAATATTATATATTTTAGCCATTGTAAATGGGAATGAATGTGGGGGGGGGCTAAAAAAGATGGGGGATGTCCTAATTTATTCTTCACTCTTTATTTAGAATTACATTTTACAGAAAATTTGAAAAAAGTCTTTAGTTAATTTTTAATTGTTTTGTTGTATTATGTGAATCTCCCAGTATTTTTTTAACATTGATATTAAATATCCATACATCCAAATATGCAAAAAACAAAACAAAACAAAACAAAACAAAACACAGAGGCTTATACAGGGTGTCCTAATTTTTTCACATGACTGTATGTGTGTTCTGCTTTGCTACAACCCTGCCACGAGATGAGTTCCAAGTTGGTTATCTAGTCTAGTCCACGCGCATCTATGTTAGCTAGCTCTGATTAGTCCCCCTGTGCTGTACCCAGTTGTAGTCTTGATGCTATTTTACAGTATATGGGTCTGGCTATATATATTTAAGATAAGATAAGATAAGATAAGATAAGCCTTTATTAGTCCCACAATGGGGAAATTCCAGGATTGCAACAGCACAGGGACAGCAACACTAAGAGCAACAATCAGAAGGCAAGAAAAAACAATATCTAGTAAACATATGTCCATATTACTATAAATGTATATATATAGACACACAGTGCAGAGCATTATGGTTGGTTGGTGAATGTGCAGCAGAAAGTCTAAGCTCTCTCTCCGCGGATGCGGCGAGCCAGCTGGAGGTCTTTGGGCATGATGGTGACCCCCTTAGCGAAGAAGAGACCACCAGGTGGGCCTCGCTGGTCTCCTGCAGAGCCATGACGGCGAAGCACAGGAAACGCAGGACGGTCTTGAAGTCCTGAGCAATCTCCCTCACCAGGCGCTGGACGGGCAGCTTACGGATGAGCAGCTCCGTGGATTTCTGGCAGCGACGGATCTCTCACAGAGCCACGGGCCTGTGACGGCGAGGCCTCTTCACTCTGCCGGTGGCCGGAGCGCCTCTCCGAGCAGCCCTGGTGGCTAGCTGTCTCCTGGGGGGCTTCTTCCTCCAGTAGATTTTACGGGCGGTCTGCTTGGCTCTTGCCATCGCTCTTTATTATTCTGTCTTATATTTCTGGCACGCCGCCTAAACTCCAGCCCGGCACCCGCGTCATTTTCGCTACAGCTCCCGGTATGTCGAGTTTCCCATTAGCACCGGGCGGCGGCCAAGTGCTAGCTAGCACTAGCTCCTCCCCGCTGTAGCGTCTCCCGCTGCAAACCGTGGCTCCGTCCGCCGACCCGGGAGACCCCCGGGGCGATCCGTGCGTCCGTGATATATATACAGAGTGAAAGGTGTAGAAAGAAGAAGGAAGATAAAAAAAAAGGCTGTTGCAACGGGCAGCCTACTCGTGTGGCGCCACCGGTCCGGCGGAACCGGAACCGGAAAAATATGCACATATTTATATATGTGCTGTACTAGCTGTAGGCCATCACATCGCCACAACGGTTACCCAGCTAAAGGTAAACCAACACCAGTGAGGTTCTGTTTTTTTCCCTGGGGTGGGGGAGTGGGGGGTAAATGTGGCATATGGGAAATGGTACCACAGGTGCCACGGGTGCAGGGATGTATGTACGGGATGACGTCATCACACTGGGACTATAAAGGAGGACTAACGGCAAGAGTCGGTCTCTTTTGGTGGGCCGCCTTCCAACAGTCAGCTGCCCTGTATCACCCCTCGGTTAGCTTAGGCTATAGGTTCACTTGTTGTAATTATTGATTTGACGACATGCCGCTGGCGAGGGTGGTGGAGTTGGCGGTCCAGTTGGAGGCCATCACCCAGCTAACATCACAGTTATGAGCTTTGCAGCAACAGCCTCCACAAGCACAGGCTGTTGCCCTGGTAGAAGAGCCTGACACCGCTGCCGCGACCTTTTTGGAGGACCCTGAGGTGAATGTCATGGAACGAGAAGACATCATGGGTCGCCGACCATGTGGCAGCTGTGCTTCCCCTACACAATGGACGCGCGCTGTCCAGCAAAAGGACAGCGATGCCAGTGCTGTGGTAAGCTTAATCACTTTGCCAAAGTGTGCCATTCAACACTATAAATGACAAGCTCGCCACCCAGCTCAATTGGACTGCCAACAACCATTCACTCTGTGGACTTTAGTAATTTGGGGTACAAGTGGTGTACAGTGAGGTTTGACGATATCAGCCTGCCATTACTATTGGACACCGCCGCTACCTGGTCACTAATGAACTGGGTCATAGTGAGGAAGGTCTTTCCTTGGCATTCAGTCAAGCAGGATGTGGTGGAGCTCTACTATGGATACGGGCACACCAAAATCAGCCTCGTAGGAACCATCACAGTAATGGTTCACTACGGGTCCAAAGTTCTCCCAACGTTCACCTTCCAGGTAGCGATGCATGGTGACAACATCCTGGGGTGTGACCTCTTTCATGAATTGGGTTTCACCATCATTGACCACCAAAGACTTTGACTGCTGATGGCCAGAGCACGTTCCACCCAGATGTGGGTACAGCCACTCCAAGCTCTGCACCGCACAAAGAGCAGAGCACGGACTTGACTCAGATCCTCGACTGGCATAAGCCTCATGGAGCTGCCGTAAAGCTGCAAGACATTGGGTCCGTGGCCAAGCAGGATCCCAGAGAACGACACCAGTGCAGAGCGCATCCTGCCACCGGCAAGAACATCATGCCGCCACAACAGTCAGCATCATCCCGCATCATTCACCACCTACGAGACGAGAGAGCAGCAGCAGCATCGCCTGAAGCCCAACAGTTCAGTGCTCACGGTGCTCAATTGGGTTCGGGTCCGGCGATCCAAACGCCCTGGTGACCTGCAGATGCTCCGGTCACCGCCGATGCAGATCATTGCGCAAGTAGGGCAAGCCACATTCCAGATGGCCAATGATTCGCGATGGCATGCCAGCTGTCTGAGGAAGGTAAGGTCAACAGCTTCCCCCGGATCAAGACGCAACATTGGAACCAGCCCAGGGACTTTGCTGATGAGCAGGCTGTGATTCCAGCAAGCTGGCACCCAGGTCCGCTGTGGCCAGATCCACCAGGGTCATGTCCACCGCGGGCTCGCCAGAGACCCCCTGAGATGGGACAGTAAGAAAATGACTCTGTTCCCTTAATATATTTAAACAGAGCATGCTTGGTTCTTAAGTGGAAGAATAATCCACTCAACCATGCGGGGTTATGCTGGTAGTCTACCTGGCTACCCAGGTTTAAAATAATGGTTTGGTTATGATGTATGGAACCTCAAGTTGTTTATGGTTTTAGGTCTTAGAAGCTAATTTACCATATTGTGCTTTTGGCATCAGGTAAATATGAGTACCTTAAGTATTAGCTAAATGGTGTGCTTTGACTGTATGCAGTATTTATTTTACCACCATGCATATGCTCGCCACAGCACAGGTAACAATACACTGTGGAATATACAGTCATGTGAAAAAAATTTGAACACCCCTTTAAATATTTATTTTTTTTTTATTAAGAAATGTTCACATATCTATGTCTAACCTTGCTTTTGTTTTTATTTGCATTTTTTAAAATTTATTTTATAAATTATATATTTATATATTATAAAATATATAATATATTAAAATATTATATATTTTAGCCATTGTAAATGGGAATGAATGTGGGGGGGGGGCTAAAAAAGATGGGGGATGTCCTAATTTATTCTTCACTCTTTATTTAGAATTACATTTTACAGAAAATTTGAAAAAAGTCTTTAGTTAATTTTTAATTGTTTTGTTGTATTATGTGAATCTCCCAGTATTTTTTTAACATTGATATTAAATATCCATACATCCAAATATGCAAAAAACAAAACAAAACAAAACAAAACAAAACACAGAGGCTTATACAGGGTGTCCTAATTTTTTCACATGACTGTATGTGTGTTCTGCTTTGCTACAACCCTGCCACGAGATGAGTTCCAAGTTGGTTATCTAGTCTAGTCCACGCGCATCTATGTTAGCTAGCTCTGATTAGTCCCCCTGTGCTGTACCCAGTTGTAGTCTTGATGCTATTTTACAGTATATGGGTCTGGCTATATATATTTAAGATAAGATAAGATAAGATAAGATAAGCCTTTATTAGTCCCACAATGGGGAAATTCCAGGATTGCAACAGCACAGGGACAGCAACACTAAGAGCAACAATCAGAAGGCAAGAAAAAACAATATCTAGTAAACATATGTCCATATTACTATAAATGTATATATATAGACACACAGTGCAGAGCATTATGGTTGGTTGGTGAATGTGCAGCAGAAAGTCTAAGCTCTCTCTCCGCGGATGCGGCGAGCCAGCTGGAGGTCTTTGGGCATGATGGTGACCCCCTTAGCGAAGAAGAGACCACCAGGTGGGCCTCGCTGGTCTCCTGCAGAGCCATGACGGCGAAGCACAGGAAACGCAGGACGGTCTTGAAGTCCTGAGCGATCTCCCTCACCAGGCGCTGGACGGGCAGCTTACGGATGAGCAGCTCCGTGGATTTCTGGCAGCGACGGATCTCTCACAGAGCCACGGGCCTGTGACGGCGAGGCCTCTTCACTCTGCCGGTGGCCGGAGCGCCTCTCCGAGCAGCCCTGGTGGCTAGCTGTCTCCTGGGGGGCTTCTTCCTCCAGTAGATTTTACGGGCGGTCTGCTTGGCTCTTGCCATCGCTCTTTATTATTCTGTCTTATATTTCTGGCACGCCGCCTAAACTCCAGCCCGGCACCCGCGTCATTTTCGCTACAGCTCCCGGTATGTCGAGTTTCCCATTAGCACCGGGCGGCGGCCAAGTGCTAGCTAGCACTAGCTCCTCCCCGCTGTAGCGTCTCCCGCTGCAAACCGTGGCTCCGTCCGCCGACCCGGGAGACCCCCGGGGCGATCCGTGCGTCCGTGATATATATACAGAGTGAAAGGTGTAGAAAGAAGAAGGAAGATAAAAAAAAAGGCTGTTGCAACGGGCAGCCTACTCGTGTGGCGCCACCGGTCCGGCGGAACCGGAACCGGAAAAATATGCACATATTTATATATGTGCTGTACTAGCTGTAGGCCATCACATCGCCACAACGGTTACCCAGCTAAAGGTAAACCAACACCAGTGAGGTTCTGTTTTTTTCCCTGGGGTGGGGGAGTGGGGGGTAAATGTGGCATATGGGAAATGGTACCACAGGTGCCACGGGTGCAGGGATGTATGTACGGGATGACGTCATCACACTGGGACTATAAAGGAGGACTAACGGCAAGAGTCGGTCTCTTTTGGTGGGCCGCCTTCCAACAGTCAGCTGCCCTGTATCACCCCTCGGTTAGCTTAGGCTATAGGTTCACTTGTTGTAATTATTGATTTGACGACATGCCGCTGGCGAGGGTGGTGGAGTTGGCGGTCCAGTTGGAGGCCATCACCCAGCTAACATCACAGTTATGAGCTTTGCAGCAACAGCCTCCACAAGCACAGGCTGTTGCCCTGGTAGAAGAGCCTGACACCGCTGCCGCGACCTTTTTGGAGGACCCTGAGGTGAATGTCATGGAACGAGAAGACATCATGGGTCGCCGACCATGTGGCAGCTGTGCTTCCCCTACACAATGGACGCGCGCTGTCCAGCAAAAGGACAGCGATGCCAGTGCTGTGGTAAGCTTAATCACTTTGCCAAAGTGTGCCATTCAACACTATAAATGACAAGCTCGCCACCCAGCTCAATTGGACTGCCAACAACCATTCACTCTGTGGACTTTAGTAATTTGGGGTACAAGTGGTGTACAGTGAGGTTTGACGATATCAGCCTGCCATTACTATTGGACACCGCCGCTACCTGGTCACTAATGAACTGGGTCATAGTGAGGAAGGTCTTTCCTTGGCATTCAGTCAAGCAGGATGTGGTGGAGCTCTACTATGGATACGGGCACACCAAAATCAGCCTCGTAGGAACCATCACAGTAATGGTTCACTACGGGTCCAAAGTTCTCCCAACGTTCACCTTCCAGGTAGCGATGCATGGTGACAACATCCTGGGGTGTGACCTCTTTCATGAATTGGGTTTCACCATCATTGACCACCAAAGACTTTGACTGCTGATGGCCAGAGCACGTTCCACCCAGATGTGGGTACAGCCACTCCAAGCTCTGCACCGCACAAAGAGCAGAGCACGGACTTGACTCAGATCCTCGACTGGCATAAGCCTCATGGAGCTGCCGTAAAGCTGCAAGACATTGGGTCCGTGGCCAAGCAGGATCCCAGAGAACGACACCAGTGCAGAGCGCATCCTGCCACCGGCAAGAACATCATGCCGCCACAACAGTCAGCATCATCCCGCATCATTCACCACCTACGAGACGAGAGAGCAGCAGCAGCATCGCCTGAAGCCCAACAGTTCAGTGCTCACGGTGCTCAATTGGGTTCGGGTCCGGCGATCCAAACGCCCTGGTGACCTGCAGATGCTCCGGTCACCGCCGATGCAGATCATTGCGCAAGTAGGGCAAGCCACATTCCAGATGGCCAATGATTCGCGATGGCATGCCAGCTGTCTGAGGAAGGTAAGGTCAACAGCTTCCCCCGGATCAAGACGCAACATTGGAACCAGCCCAGGGACTTTGCTGATGAGCAGGCTGTGATTCCAGCAAGCTGGCACCCAGGTCCGCTGTGGCCAGATCCACCAGGGTCATGTCCACCGCGGGCTCGCCAGAGACCCCCTGAGATGGGACAGTAAGAAAATGACTCTGTTCCCTTAATATATTTAAACAGAGCATGCTTGGTTCTTAAGTGGAAGAATAATCCACTCAACCATGCGGGGTTATGCTGGTAGTCTACCTGGCTACCCAGGTTTAAAATAATGGTTTGGTTATGATGTATGGAACCTCAAGTTGTTTATGGTTTTAGGTCTTAGAAGCTAATTTACCATATTGTGCTTTTGGCATCAGGTAAATATGAGTACCTTAAGTATTAGCTAAATGGTGTGCTTTGACTGTATGCAGTATTTATTTTACCACCATGCATATGCTCGCCACAGCACAGGTAACAATACACTGTGGAATATACAGTCATGTGAAAAAAATTTGAACACCCCTTTAAATATTTATTTTTTTATTAAGAAATGTTCACATATCTATGTCTAATCTTGCTTTTGTTTTTATTTGCATTTTTTAAAATTTATTTTAGCCATTGTAAATGGGAATGAATGTGGGGGGGGGGATAAAAAAGATGGGGGATGTCCTAATTTATTCTTCACTCTTTATTTAGAATTACATTTTACAGAAAATTTGAAAAAAGTCTTTAATTTTTAATTGTTTTGCTGTATTATGTGAATCTCCCAGTATTTTTTTAACATTGATATTAAATATCCATACATCCAAATATGCACAAAACAAAACAAAACAAAACACAGAGGCTTATACAGGGTGTCCTAATTTTTTCACATGACTGTATGTGTGTTCTGCTTTGCTACAACCCTGCCACGAGACGAGTTCCAAGTTGGTTATCTAGCCTAGTCCACGCGCATCTATGTTAGCTAGCTCTGATTAGTCCCGCTGTGCTGTACCCAGTTGTAGTCTTGATGCTATTTTACAGTATATGGGTCTGGCTATATATATTTATATATGTGCTGTACTAGCTGTAGGCCATCACATCGCCACAACGGTTACCCAGCTAAAGGTAAACCAACACCAGTGAGGTTCTGTTTTTTTCCCGGGGGGTGGGGGAGTGGGAGGTAAATGTGGTGGTACCACAGGTGCCACGGGTGCAGGGATGTATGTACGGGATGACGTCATCACGCTGGGACTATAAAGGAGGACTAACGGCAAGAGTCGGTCTCTTTTGGTGGGCCGCCTTCCAACAGTCAGCTGCCCTGTATCACCCCTCGGTTAGCTTAGGCTATAGGTTCACTTGTTGTAATTATTGATTTGAATAATAAAGTAACCCTCAACACATGGATGTGTCCGCTGGTTTCATTCAGGAAACACAGACATAACAGGCTGTTCATGTTTCTTTCAGCAGTCTCTTCACAGCCATGGGGAAAAGGCTGTGTTTGAAGCTTGAGTAGGTTAATTTTGTCTTCTTTTATTATTTGCTTTTTGTTCTTATTAAAGACACAAAAAAAGGCTGTGTTTGAGTCTGTCGTTTCGAGCTTGCATGATTCTGAGTCTGCCAGAGGGGAGGCTGGTGAGCAAAGAATGTCCTGTGTGGGTAGGGTCACTCTGGCTCTTTGTGGCCCATCGGAGTAGACGGCTTGAGTAGATTTCATCCGGGCGTGGGAGTGGGGAGCCAATGATCCACTGAGCCGTCTTCATGACTCGCTGCAGCCGTTTCCTCTCTGCTGTGGTGCAGCTAGCATACCATACCATGCATCCATAAGTAAGGATGCTCTCTACTGCGCAGCAATAAAAGTTCTTCAGCAGAGGTGGAGGGAGTTTGCTCCTCTTCAGCGTTCTCAAGAAGAAGAGATGCTGCTGGGCTTTTATAATGATCTGACTGGTGTTCACAGTCCAACCCAGGTCCTCTGAGATGTACAGCCCGAGGAACTTGAAGTCTGTGACACGTTCCACCTACTTCCCATTGATGCTCAGGCCTGAATGCAGTGTGATTCTTGATTTCCAGAAATCAATGATGATTTCTTTGCACTTCCTGGTGTTAAGGTAGAGATGGTTCTCACGGCACCAAACGACCAGTGTCTGGACCTCCTCTCTATAAAATACCTCATCATTGTTGCGGCTCAATCCCATGTCAGTTGTGTCATCTGCAGATATGATGAGGGTATTGGAGCCGTGGATGGTGATGCAGTCATGGGTGTATAGCGTACAGTAAACAGGACTGGACTCAGGACACAGGCCTGAGGAACACCAGTGTTGAGATTGATAGTGGACAATGTGGAAGTGCCCATCCTGATGTGCTGGGGTTTATTTGTCAGAAAGTCCTTAATCCACAGACGGAGGAGGGTTCTGAGTTGCAATGTCTGTAGTTTGTTGATCAGCTGGCTGAGGCTGAAAGAGTTGAATGCTGAGCTGAAATCAACAAACAGCATCCTAATGTATGTGTTGGGGCTTTCCAGGTGGTTGAGGGCAATGTGGAGGGCAATGGAGATAACATCATCTTTGGATCTCTTAGACCTGTAGGTGAACTGATGTTGGTCAACGCCGGGTGAGATATGGGCCTTGATATGCTGCAACACTAACCTCTCCATGCATTTCATGATCACCGGTATCAGGGCCACAGGCTGATAGCCATGCAATCCTGTAATAGCAGAGGTTTTGGGCACAGGGATTATGGTGGTATTTTTCAGGCAGGTGGGGACTGTAGCTTGGTGCAGCGTGCGGTTGAAAATGTTGGTGAGTAATGCAGCAAGCTGACAAGCGCATGATTTCAGCACTCTCCCTGGTACTCCATCCAGTCCTAGTGCTTTACTGGTATCAATGCCCAGTAGGACCCTCAGTACCTGGTATTGTTGGAGGGTGAGGGGTTGGTCATGCTGTGATGGTGTCAGCAGGACATCCTCTGTCTGTCTCCTGTCCTCTTCAAAGTGGGAGAAAAACGTGTTAAGTTGGTCCAGTAAAGAGCTGTTGACAGGGGAGGGAATATTGTGGTACTGTTTGTAATCCGTGATGTTCTGGATGCCTCACCATAGAGAGCAAGGGTTGCTTTCTCTGAAGTTGGCCTCTATCTGCTCTTTATACTTTGTTTTGGCAGCCTTGATGCCTTTGTTCAGGTCCGCTCTAGCCTTCCTGTAGGCCTGTCTGTCTCCTGACCTTAGTGCTGAATCCCTGGCCTGGAGCAGCGTTCTAACCGTAGCGTTGAACCAGGGTTTTTGATTTTGAATATTTTAACCTGCTTCCTTGTTATTACATTGTCTATGCAGAAGTTAATGTACGACACAACAGAGGAGGTGTGAAGCTCAATGTCTGAATGTTCAAAGAGTTCCTACATAGTGTCCTTAAAACAGTCCTGCAGAATTAATGTGGCCTCCTTAGTCCAGCACTGCACTGTCTTGTGCTGTGGCTTAGACCTGCAAATAAGTGGCCTGAAAGCTGGTGTCATTAACAGGGAGAGATAGTCTGAATGTCTGAGGTGAGGAGAGGGATGAGCTTTGTAGGCTCCAGAAATGCTAGTGTAGACCTGGTCTAATGTTCTACCCTTCCTTGTTTTAATGTTCATATTCTTATAAAATCTGGGGAGCACAATCTTCAAATTAGTGTGATTGAAATTGCCAGTGATGATGAAAAAGCCCTTAGGATGTTTGTTCTGCTGTCTGATGATGCTGTCATGCAGTCTGCTCATAGCTGTGTTAGCATTAGCTCATGAATGAATATACACGGCGGCTAAAACCACAGCAGTGATTTCCCTGAGCAAGTAGAAAGGTCTGCACTTTAATAATAAAAACTCCAGGTCTGGGCAGCAGTGTCTCTCTATAGCAGTATTGTCTGTGCACCAGCCATTATGAATATAAATGCCCCCCCCCCTCCGTCTTACCGGAGTCCAAAGTATGGTCTGACTGAAAGATCTTGTAGCCTGCTAGCTCCACGGCTAGGTCCGGGATATTTTCGTGCAGCCAGGTCTCCGTTATCACTATAACACAACTGTTCATCCAGTTGTTAACAGTCCATAGTTTAATCTGGTACATTTTGTTGACCAGGGAGTAGGCATTAGTGAGAAAAATACTGGGAATCTCAGGTTTATGTGGAGTCGCAGTTAGCCGGCTCGCTTACCCCACTTCTGCTGTCTTTCACAGTGCCGTCGTCGCCTCCTCTTGGTCCATTCACGCCGACATATCATCCCCGGGAATGAGTCAAACCCTTCCGGGGTCAAGCCGGTCCAGTATTTTTTCATGCTGATGTGACAGAGATCATCCTGCGCAGTTCGCCCCACACGGGACACGAACCCGCGACCTCTCAGTCAACTAACACAGTTCGAGCATGGGAGACACAGCACGATCGCGCTGAGCTAAAGGTCCGACCGATAGCTCAGCGCTACCGATACTGTATGAGGCTTTGGGAGGGAGGTTTACTAACGTTCTACGCCGAACAGTACTAGTTGGCATCCGTTACACTCTCCCCCTTAAACCTCACTCCCATGCCGGGTTCACGGCACCAGTGTGACAGAGATCATCCTGCGCAGTTCGCCCCACACGGGACACGAACCCGCGACCTCTCAGTCAACTAACACAGTTCAAGCATGGGAGACACAGCACGATCGCGCTGAGCTAAAGGTCCGACCGATAGCTCAGCGCTACCGATACTGTATGAGGCTTTGGGAGGGAGGTTTACTAACGTTCTACGCCGAACAGTACTAGTTGGCATCCGTTACACTGATAAGTTGTGTTCAAGTGTAAGTCTTACTCAAGCAGCTGCTAACGAAGGTAGAGCTCTGGGTCACTGCGTCTATACGCGCCGCTGCCGCCATCCTGAGATGGTATGTTTGTAGGTTTTAACTGTCTGAAATGAGTCTACTGGTCATGTAATTATCAAAAATTTTTCAAAACAGACAATTCTCTTAAAAAACACACAGCCTTCATCAAATTTTTCTCTCCCAGAAATGTTTTTGACACTTCCAAGTGAATGGTATACGTCACAATTAGAAAAAGCCAACCCACCACTATCCTAAAGACCCACCCACTGCTCTATTTTTGACCCACCTAGCTGTCCATCATGTAGATGGAAGGGGGGGGGGCTAAAGGTAGCCTATTAGCGCCTGAGCTATTAGCCACCAAACTAACACTGGTACCAGGAAGCTTGCTGTAAGCGCATCTTATATTGCTATTTTCTTCAGATCTTAGTCACCCTAATAGCCATCCCTGTTACCATCTCCCAGTGGTTTTGTCACGATTCTGCAGTGGATCGCCAGCACCGGCACACCGGTCGCTGCAACCAAAACGGTCCGGGACCAGATGCTGCTGGTTGGAAGCTGCTGGCTCTCACGGCCAGCTTCCCCACCATCTTCCGGGGCTCTGCGCGACTCTGTTCTCATGAGCAGCATAGGGTAACCACCTTCTGAGGGGACATCCCCTGGCTGGCCGTGGGAGCCTAGTCTCACGGAGCAGGACACTACCCTTTGAGATCCCATGGCTCGGCAGCTCGGCTTGGCAAGCTTTGCTTCTTCTCGGCCTCCAGCCAGCAGCCTCCATTCCCAGGCCAGGCCAGTTGCAGCAACCGAGGGGCCACCTGGCCCATGGTGCTGGCAATTTGCTGTAGAGGGAGGTCAGAATTGAATAGGTGAAGCATGTTTCTTAAAGTGATAGGCTTTAAATCAGAGAGTTTCAAGAAAGCCAGGCAAAATATAAAACAAATTTGCTTCAATAATTAAAAAAAAAATAAAAAAAATGTGGACAAAATATGTCACAAACACTTCATTAGGACATATGTGAGCTGTTAAAATGTAAAAAGAAGTGCAGTCAATGACCCCTTATTTGAAATTATACTGTAAGTAAAACACATACTTTCAATCAGTCAATCAACCTTTATTGTCATGATGCTATGCATACAACTGTAGTGCAAGCAAGATGAAATTGCGTTTCTCTAGGCATCCGTATTGTAAAAAGAACATAATTTAAAAACACACTCACACCCCCCTTACCCCCCACCCCGACAGCTATTCACATATCCCTGAGACACATTTGGATATTACAGTAATGTTAACTTATTACAGTTCCAGTTAAAATGATAATAACTGCCTATGTATGTATATATAAAACAATTAGAATGGCTAAGTGAATCTAAGTAGCTAAGAGAAATAAATACTTAAAACTGACTAAAACTATAATATACATATAATATACATAATGTCCATAAAGTGTGGTAATATGTGTAAAGGATTCCGGATCAACTGTTCAGCATCCTAACAGCTTGTGGAAGGAAGCTGTTGATCAGTCTGGTGGTTCTGCCTCTGATGCTCCGGAATCGTTGGCCATATGGCAGCACTTCAAAGTGTTTGTGCAGAGGGTGAGAGTGGTCCTTAACAATGTTCAGTGCCCTGCTCCTACAACGGCTCTGAAAAAGTTCTTGAACAGAGGGGAGGGAAACTCCAATTACCTTCTCAGCTTCCTTAACTATCCTCTGCAGAGCTTTTTTGTCTGACATACTGCAACTGGAGTACCATGTTGCAATGCAGTACGTCAGAACACTCTCCACCACACCTCTGTAGAAGGTCCTGAGGATGCAGATGGGGAGAGAGGCCTGTTTGAGTTTCCTCAAGAAGTGCAGTCTCTGCTGGGCCCGCTTCCTGATCCCCAAGGAATTCTTGCTCCAGGTCAGGTCCTGCGAGATCTGCACTCCGAGGAACTTGATGTTCTCCACTCTCTCCATTGAACGGCCGCTGATGCAGAGAGGGACGTGTTCAAGCCGTGACCTCCGGAATTCGATAATCATCTCCTTCGTTTTGTCCACGTTGAGCACCAGATTGTTCTCCCTGCACCAGCCCTCCTGGTCTCTAACTTCTTCCCTGTACATTGATTCCTCATCCTTCTGAATAAGTCCCACCACTGTGGTGTCATCTGCAAACTTAATAATCTGGTTCCCCTCGTGTCTGGACACACAGTCATGTGTTAAAAGTGTAAACAACAGTGGACTGAGTACACAGCCTTGAGGGGATCCAGTGCTCAGCGTGATGGAGTTGGAGATGTTGTTTCCAACCTGGACAGACTGAGGTTTCTCGGTCAGGAAATCCAGGATCCAGAGACATGTGGCGGTGTTCAGACCGAGAAGGAGTAATTTCTCCATCAGTATCTGGGTAATAATGGTGTTAAATGCTGAACTGAAATCAATGTACAGGAGTCTGGCATAGGTGTCTTTCTGATCCAGTTGGGTAATGACAGAGTGCAGGGTGGTGACTATAGCGTCCTCTGTGGAGTGATTTGAATGATATGCGAACTGGAGTGGGTCATATGATGCAGGGAGGCAGGCTGTGATGTGTGGTTTAACAAGCCGTTCAAAACACTTCATCACAATTGGTGTCAGTGCGACAGGACGATAGTCATTCAGACAGGACACAACTGCTTTCTTTGCCACCGGTACTATGATAGCGGTCTTAAAGCATCTAGGGTCGATGGCCTGACTCAGGGAAATGTTATATATGTCAGTCAGGACATCCGCCAACTCACTCGCACAGACATGCATCATGAGATGCTTTCGTGCGATGCTATCTGAAATAAAACATGAATACACTGTATCAGTCTACATGGATAAAGATGTCACACTGCTTTCTAAATATGGCTTAAAATGTAAATATTTGAAGAAAACAGAGGAAAAGGTGCACAAACTCATGGTGGAATTTTGAAGCCATACCTTATCTAACAAATTTAAATCTTAAACACGTAGGTGATGGTTATTTCTATAAATAAACTACTCATTTGATCCTACCTAAAATTCTTTTTACATAATTACACCGTGTCATAAGATATTAACTTGACAGTAATCCACAATGTCATATAGTAATCTGTCTGTGAAGATACTGTCCGATCCTCGACCCAAAATAAGGCCCTTACTGATGCTGACTGCAGCCCAATAACCATAAGATGGGATGTACAAAAGAGGGCTTAAGGAACAAAAAAATGTTTTCAAAGGCCACAGAGAGAAGGATTATACTTATACACACCGCTAATCTCATTTTGACAGGTACCACACCCACTTTGACCTGACCTGACCCTGCCCCTGCCCCCATGACCTCGCATAATTAGGTTGTCAATCAAAAGTGCTTTGAAAACATGACCTTTGACCTCACGTAATTAGGTTGTTAATCAAAAGTTTGAACCTCTCCTCAAACTGGCAGATTGTGTTTTTAATCAATTGTCCATATGTGTTTTAGAGTTAGGATGGGGTTAATGATGACAAGAAGTCTTGACAGATTGTGTTTTTAATCTATTGTCCATATGTGTTTTAGGGTTAGGATGGGGTTAATGATGACAGAACTTATTGTCTGAAGTGACATCTTTGTAGTCTTTCAATTTACAAAAACAAAACAGTGTCTGTAAAAAGCTTTGAAGCCACCATTCTCTTGGCTATGGGATAGGGTTAGGATGGGATTAATGATGACAAGAAGTCTTGGGGTAAAGGCTGTACACACGGTGCAGGACCTAAGGCAGACTTTGTGTGACAATACCACAGATTAGACTCTCACAAAAACTGCAGCATCATATTTTGCACATTCAGATCAGGGTTTTAAAGGCAGACTGACCTGAGCAAACAGGTGTATTTGATCTTAACACAAATGATACATCTGGCAGAAAAGCCAATACACTTCATTATTTAAATTATGCCATTTCTACAATAAAGCACAGGGCTGCCCTACAAGATGCAAATGGGGAAAAGGGTCTCCCCCCAGTGTAACATATGACTTTAAAAACAACTTTTATCTATATGCTTGTGGTGATTAGAGTTTATTTTATGCTGATACTAGGAAATTTAACATTTCTCCTGTAAAAGCATTTTATATTTTGTGTTTACATTTTTTAATGACCATACAACAGCCTTCTAAGAATTGTCTGCATGAAACAATTCTGTCAAACTCCCCACAACTTGTACGTCATATTTACCAATGGTTAAATTAGTTTTGTAACTTTAAGGCAGAGGTTTTTTTTTTCAACCACTCATGACAACTTTAAACCAGAATTTGAAGAGGGTTTTTTGGTGGTCTGTGCATCTGTGTGTTCTTTTTACCACACCATATGACTTGAGCTTTTGTACATGGTGGGAAATTTTAAAAGAAAACATAGCAAAGCTTTTTTTTTTTTTTTTTTTTAACAGGGTCTGCTCTTGTGTAACATAAACTTCTGCCCTGTATCAGGGTGATTACCCCCCCTTCTCTTTCACTCACACACACACACAAACAAACAAAAAACATCAGTCACAGTGGTCATTCGCATTACAAAGCTTTTCCCCAATCCCTACAGGGGGTCTTTGTTTTGTCTATAAGTATCAATGAACAACCCCTGAAATGCATCTTCACACTGAAAGGAAAGTGGCACAGGCAAGCTGAGAGGTGATATTTGACTTTCACAACTTTATAAAAACCTTTTTTTTCTCTGTATTGTTAAATAAAACTTGACTTTTTTTTAGAAATTAAAACACACGCCAAAATCCACTCTCCACCAAGCTACAGTGGTAAGTTTTAATCATGTTATTTTTCTAATTACTTGATCAACTGTTTCATCTGTTTTGTTTTTTGTTTTTTTGTGACTGATCTGTGAAAAGTCTTACACAGATAAAACCGCTATTATTTTATTTGATAAAAAAATTTATCTCATCATTTGTCTCAGAGTCAGATCCGCTTTTAAATCATGTTTTCTGTCTTTTGTAAAGATATTCTACCTCAACTCAAAGGGGTAATAAATCTTTCAGGTATGTAAAGATCATTATTGCATCTATAAAACATTATGAATGGTCGCTGAACAAAAGAAATGCACTTACAGATTTCGAAGACACCCCGCTGAGATCCAATGATCAAGACAGCCTACTTGGGGCTTTGGATGAAATCTGATGTTCTGAGGACGATCCCGCGGTCTTAAGAGACCACGAACAGCCCGGGGTCGGCGTCGAGCATCCTGCAGCCCTACGTTCAGCGGCTGCTCCACAGCTGAATAACACCAGGCCTCCGACGCGAAACCCAGCTGTGTTCACTGGGTCTATAGCCGGTATAGAGCCCGTGGTCACCCAGCTTGAGAGCATTTCGTTGACCAGAGGCAAACAACCAGCATTGCTGAGAGACAGGCTGACCCACGCTACGGTGTGTGCTTCCAGTAAGCTCCTCCAAGTTTTAAAAATTGCTGTGCTAAAATGTAAAGTGGGGATAGCGTCACCCTCCGATGATGTAGCAGGTCGCCATTGGCCCTCTCACAACGTCTTTGGGTGATGATGTAAACGTCCCCACGTTGTTTTTTTCCATGTGAAATAAACTTATTATTATTATTTTACAGAATACGAACTGATTCCTTCGACATCGACCGGTGGGGGTGGGAGCAGACCAAAGTGCCCTCATAAAAAGACCACGTCTGTGAGAAGTCCGCCCAGTGGTATGTACTGATCCGCACTCCTGGATTGATATTAAATGCCGCAAACCCTGTCATCATTTTGTACCTGCATCATTCACCCATAGACACCACTGCACCGGAGTGTAGGATGCTGAGGAGGCGGGGGAGGAGGAGGACCACGCCAACAGCCGACGTAAGATGACTGTTTGAAGGTATGTATTAAAAACTATTTAAAACGACCATCCTGCTTGGAAGATAATTCGGTGTCTCTAAGAGTAAAAAACTGAAATACTGTATGTATTTTATTATTTTTAACATGTTTGTCACGATTAATTGTACATCTACCACTTTGGTCAACCGAGGTTCTTTTAAATAAATAAATAAATAAATATATACAGTATACTGTATATATATATATATATATATAAAATAAACCTTTGACCACCCACCAACTTGATTTGAAATGAAACTGTAATGATGCCGAGCATGGATCTGTTCCGCACTCGGGTTTTTGTTATTATTCTTTTTCTGTGTAAATATTTAGTTCTGTTCCCCTATTTGGGTTGTGCTTTTATTTTGACAGCGTCGTGACAGGACAGGCTGTCAGTCTGTTCGCAGCCGGTCACAGCTGTCAATGGTTTACTGATTGCTTTCATTCAACACCTGTTTGTCCTTGTGTTAGTAGTATTATTTAAGCTGGTGAGCGAGGCTTATTCCTCACTGCGTCCTCGCTTCCCTCAGGCTGGAGTCCCCTACCATGACTCCAGTCCATTTTCGGCAGAAGGTTTCGTCCTCGCCAGTTTATGTAAGTTGTCATATTGACTCGCTACTCTTTATGTACTTGTTATCACCCCATTGGGTTTCCTCCTTACTTTTTGTATATCCGCCCCTCGAGGCGAGTGTTTGTATTGATTATTGTTTCTTATTAAATCCTCAATTTAGACATCAAGGGTGTCTAAATGGGTTAGGACGTGTTGGGGTGGAATGCAGAAATGAGCTCCTACATTTCCACTGAAATACCCCACTCATAGCACAGCGTCTCTCCAATAGCCTCTCCTAACCAAATCCTACTGTCTGGCTTCTTGTGCCAACCCTGTTTTCACTAAATGACAGAGGGTGTCAGCGAGTCTCTGGCGCTATAACCAGGTTGCTCTGGGTAGGTGGGGCTCGTCAGACTTGGGTGTCAGTCCACCTAGGAGAAGGACCACTCTGATTTCAAATCCAGGTTCAGGTTCAGGTTCAGGTTACTTTATTTGTACCTGTAGGTAAATTTGTTTTGCAGTCAGGTGACATCCATATTTACAAACCACAATTACATTCAACATGAACACAAACACAGGCACACATGTAGCTGACTATAAACATGATAAAAGTACTCAAGGCTTCACCAATCAGGACATAGGACAAAGAGATAAGAGAGGGGAAAAAAAAACAAAAAACCAAGGAGATAAGAGAGAAGGGTCATATTAAAGTTAAAGACTAGTCAAAGAGGTTAAAAACTCAAAAGTCTAAAAACCAATAAAAGATTTAGAACCCAAATAAAAAACCTACAAAAATAAGTAAATATAAAATAAAATTAATAAATAGGTAACTAAATTATGTGCAATATATTGTTACATCTTGTTCAACTCTTTAACAGCAGCAGGAACAAAGCTGCTTTTGTAGCGCTGGGTTTTACTTTTTGGGACAGCAAACCTCCGTCTTGAGGGAAGAAGCTGAAAGTGGCAGTGCAAAGGATGGGAGTCATCATTTAAAATGGAGGTAGCAATCCTCTGTACCTGTCTGGTGTACAGGGACGTCAGGCTCAGCTGTGACTCACCAAGCAAACGACTGGACCATCTAACTACCTGATCTAAGGATTTCGTCTGTTTCAGTTTTATCTGACCAAATTATGACACTAAAGAAAAGGATAAAACAGATTCAATAAAAGCCCAATAAAACATTGTCATTATGGTTCGGTCAATTTGGAAACATGCAAGTTTTCTTAAACAATGCAAATGTTGCTGACCCTTTTTGCACACCCTTTCACAGTTCTCTTCAAAGTTTAAATTACTATCAATAATCGTCCCAAGATATTTGTAGAATTGTACACATTCAGTGGTCTGGCCTTTTAGTACAGTGACTTCGTGCGTGGGAGTTTTCCTCCTAAAGTCAGTAATCATATCTTTAGTTTTTGTCGTATTCAGCTGCAGGTAGGAATCCTCACACCAGTGAACAAAATCATCAACTACTGGGCCGTGGCCACTCTCACCATCCTGGAGGAGACTGACAACAACTGAATCATCAGCATACTTTATAATGTGTCTGTTGTCATGTCTGCTCCGACACGTTTGTGTACAGGATGAAGAGTAGTGGTGACAACACACACCCCTGCGGAGAGCCAGTAGAAGAACACTTTTGGTCAGACAATGTACCATTGACCCTTACTCTCTGTGTCCTGTTGGTTAAAAAATCCAGAATCCAACCCACCAGATTATTACTAACTAACTAACTAACCTGCACTTATATAGCGCTTTTCTAGTCACAAAGACCACTCAAAGCGCTTTCATTAATACTAACCCTCTATTCTAAGGGCCTATAGGAAACAGATATCTAGGGACAATTTAGAACAGCCAATTAACCTAACATGCATGTTTTTGGCATGTGGGAGGAAACCGGAGAAATCCCGGAGTAAACCCATGCAACACGGGGAGAACATGCAAACTCCACACAGATCACTGTTGGTCGGGGGCTGGGATCGAACCCATGATCCCACGATCCCCACAATCCCCCGGCCAAGGGTAAACTGTGCTGCCGCAGTGCTAACCACTGCGCCACCGTGCAGCCCACTTATTACTCAAATCAAATTGTTGCAGGAGCCTTTCAACTAAAATATGAGGTTGGATTGTATTAAAGGCGGAAGAAAAGTCCACAAATAAAAGCTTGGCGTGTGTCCCATTAAAATCCAGATGTTCAAAAAGCATGTTAAACAGAGTGACAGTGGCATCCTCTACTCCTCTGTGAGGCCTATAGGCAAACTGCAAAGGATCCAATGCATGCTCAGTCTTCTTTAGGACCTCAAATCTGACCAGTTTTTCAAAAATTTTCATTAAAATTGAAGTCAAGGAAAGTGGTCTAAAATCATTTGCCATTTTAGGACAGCTGGATTTTGGAACGGGGACAACCACAGCATCTTTCCAGATCTTAGGCACATGTTGTGTCTGTAAGGACTTATTGGAAATGTAGTGAAATACAGGACTCAGTTCATGTGCACAGGACTTTACCAAGCGCCCACATATATTATCAGGGCCCTGACTTTTGTTCAGTTTTACAGCACAGAACACCCTTTTAACATCCTGCACCTCAATATTAAAGTGCTGATTGTCTTTGAGTTTCTGTTTCAAACCTTGGGTTTCTGTGCTACAATCAAAGGAGTCAAAATGACCATAAAAACAATTAAGAGCATTAGCCAGCTCTGTGTCTGAATTAAAACCATCTAAAAACACACGATTACTGCACTCTGTGCTCTGAAGACCTGCAATAGTTTTCATACTGGCCCAGGCTGAACCAAGTTTCTTTGTTGCCATCTTGCTTTCCAACTCTGATTTATAATTCTGTTTTGCTCTTAAAATTTCAGCCTTCAGCTCTTTTGTGGCAACCTGCAGCTCAGAAACAGACCCCTATTTAAAGGCAAGTGCTTTCCTCTGTAAGTAGGATTTAACTGATTTAGTAACCCATGGCTTGTTGTTGGGATATATTTTGACACGTTTACGTGGAACGATCATGTCTCTACAGAAAGCCATGTATAAGCATGTCACATCCACTAAAGAGCCCAAATCTTCTCCGCAGGCGAGCGTGAACACCTACCAGTCCGTACAGTTAAAGCATTCCTGGAGGCAGTGCACTGAATCCTCTGTCCACACGTTTATGTCTCTGGTCTTCGCCTTGTCTCTTCTGAGAGCAGTTTTATATGTGGGCAGCAAATGTACACAGTTATGATCTGAGGATCCTAAAGGAAGGAAGGGGAATAGATTTATAGGCCCTCTCAATGGATTCATAGCACAGGTCCAATGTCTTTTTTTTGCCTGGTTGGGCAGGAGACATACTGATAAAAGTTTTTAAGTGTCTTCTTTAAAGAAACATGGTTAAAATCCCCAAGCATAAAATTTGGAGCCTCTGGGGAAATCGACTGCAACCGCTGTACCATATCAAAGACAGTGCTGGAGGCGGAGTCAGCATCCGCTCTCGGGTGAATGTACACAGTCATTTTGAAAAGTTGGGGGAACTCGCGGGGCAGATAAAAGGGGCCTAGCGATACGGACAGAAGCTCCACATCTGGTGTACAGATGCGCTCTCTGACCGTGACAGATGTACAGTACTGTTTATTAATATATAAACATACGCCGCCCCCCTGACGTTTCCCCATTACCTCTTCCTGCTGATCTGAGCGAAGTGGGGCTCCAAAGCCATCAATCCACAGGTCCACATCCCGGTCATGCGCCGTAAGCCACGTCTCCGTGTAAGCCATGACACAGCAGTTCTTGAAATCCTTCTGATATCGTACATTCCCTTGAATTTCATCCACTTTATTTCTCAGGGATTGTACGTTCCCCATAATAATGGAAGGAAGAGGAATGCGGTTAAGCTGATGCCTCCTCAGGTTTAATCTTACACCTCCATGCTTTCCGCGTTTCCTCCTCTTGTCTCTCTTTTCACCGCTGTGTCCATGAAAATCTCTTAAAATAAAGTCCGGCAGTTGCGGCACGGACTCAAACACAGATGCTGCATTATCCATGTTTAAATGCAGTAACATGTCTCTGGAATACTGTATTCTTCCCGGCGTGACCGCGATCGCGCTTGCCTCCAAAACAAAGAGCCGGTAGGAAAGAAACGACAAAACGTGCAAAAACAAGAAGGAAATCCATACTGATGGAACCAGGGAGCTCTTCGTTATATAGTCCACAAACATTCAAGGACAAAAACGGCACAGAGAATTACATTGAAACACATTAAAGGGCATAAAAACAAAGACACAGACGTCAAACTTTTTTCACCCGCTGCCGGTCGCTGCGTGCACATGCGCCCATCTGGGCAGGTGGTACCCATTAGCCTTGGCCGGCAAACTACCTAGGACAAGGTAAACTCTGATTCCAAACCTCTTCTGCCTTGCGGCTATACCTGATTACAGGAAAGGCTTCGGGAGTAAACCTCAAGGATAAATCCAGAGTGGAGCCTTAAGGCGGTTGGCAGATGCTCAGCACTACTTCCGGCAACTCCTGCAGTGGAACTGGTCCCAAACTGGATTGGATCATCCTTTCCTTTGGAGTCAGCTAGTGACACCGAGAGGGGGACACTGACGTATGGGCAGCCCAGTGTCTCCATACTACCCCGCCCAGGCTTTTAAGCGCAAAGTGGAGAGGTCACTCCAGTGGTGTCGCAAGATTCCGGCACAACACGGGACAAGGCAGTTACTGGTTATAAGCTCCAACTGACTGGTGTAGGGGGGAGTGCCAGGGGGCTCGTCCGATGTTGGGAGAAGCCTTCGCAGCTTCATTGGACAGCTACCGCCCGCCTCAAGCTGGGCAGCCCCCAGCCAGTGAGGCGCCGCCCCGCCATGGCTTGCCTGCTCTACTGGGTGCGTAGAGCTTAGGAGTCTCTCCCGACAAGCAAGCGTCAATCTGCACCAGGCAGTCAAAAGGAGAAACATACGAAGACTCCAGCTCTTCAATTTGCAAGCTGGAACGTTCGCACCATGCGTCCCGGACTTACCACTGATCTCCAACAAATGGATGACTCTCGCAAGACCGCCATCATCAAAAAGGAACTGGCACAACTTAACATCGATGTTGCCTGCCTTCAGGAAACCCGCCTGGCCGACAGCGGCTCTCTTAGAGAATCAGACTACACTTTTTATTGGCAGGGCCTGTCCCAGGATGAGTCCAGGCAGCATGGTGTAGGTTTTGCAGTGAGGAACTTGCTGATCACCACCACAGAAACTCCTACAGGAGGGTCCAAAAGAATCCTCGCCCTCCGCATGAAGACATCATTGGGCTTTGTGAACATCCTTTCTGTGTATGCCCCGACCCTCACGTCCACTTCAGAAGCCAAAGATCAGTTCTACGAGGCTCTGGAGGAAGTGCTATCTAGAATCCCCCGCTCTGAAGGCTTATTTTTGCTAGGCGACTTCAACGCTCGCGTCAGAGCAGACTGGCAAATGTGGCCATCCTGTCTTGGCCACTTTGGCATAGGCAGGACGAACGAGAGTGGACAGAGGCTGTTGGAATTCTGTTGTCATCATGGCCTCTGCATTACAAACTCCTACTTCAAGTGTAAAGAGCTGCGGAAAGTGTCTCGGAGACACCCCAGGTCCGGTCACTGGCACCAGCTAGATCTTGTCATCACCAGAAGAGCGGACCTCAGCAGTGTTCTTCACACGAGAAGCTATCACAGTGCTGATTGTGATACAGATCATTCCCTTGTTGCCAGTAAAGTCATACTGAAGCCAAGGGAGATCCACCATGCCAAGACTAAGGGTCTTGCATCAACACCTGCGGAATTTCCGATCAAGGCTCAGACCTTTGCTGACAGCTTTCAGAGGAAACTTGAAGCTCACCTCCAGTCCGATATCCCAGGTGACGTGGACACAAAATGGAACCACCTTCGCGACGCCATCTATGACTCAGCCATGACCGCGTTCGGAAAGAAAGAACGCAAGAATGCTGACTGGTTTGAGGCTCACTGGGATGAAATGCAGCCAGTCACAGAGGTCAAAAGAGAAGTACTGCTGGCTCACATGCAGAACCCTGGCCCTGGAACACGCGATGCCCTTCGAGCAGCAAGGAGCAAGGCACAACAGATTGCCCGCCGTTGCGCCAGTGAGTACTGGCAGAACCTGTGCACCAACATCCAGGTAGCTGCCGATTGCGGATATGCCAAAGGAATGTATGAGGGCATCAAAACAGCTATTGGCCCCACAAGCATCAAAACAGCACCACTCAAGGCCAAGACAGGCAAAGCCATCACCGACAACACCAAGCAACTTCAGCATTGGGTCGAGCATTATCTTGAATTGTACTCGACCCAGAACATCGTGACAGACATTGCCCTCGACACCTTGCCTGGCCTACCAGTCATGGAAGAGCTTGACAAAATGCCCACGCTGGAAGAGCTCAGCAAAGCCATAGACTACGTCACCTGTGGCAAGGCTCCAGGGAAAGACGGTATCCCCCCAGAAGTTCTGAAACATGGAAAAACAGCCATCTTACAACCACTATATGATCTCCTCTGCCTTTGCTGGAAGCAAGGTCACATTCCCCAAGATATGAGCAATGCCAACATAGTCACGCTGTATAAGAACAAAGGCGACCGCAGTGACTGCAACAATTACCGCAGCATCTCTCTTCTGAGCATAGTTGGCAAAGTCTTCGCCCGGGTCATCCTGTTCTGCCTGCAGAGCCTCGCTTTGCGAGTCTATCCTGAGTCCCAGTGTGGCTTCAGAGCTGGAAGGTCCACAGTGGATATGATCTTCTCCCTCCGTCAGCTGCAGGAGGTGTCGAGAGCAGCAGCAGCCATTGTTCCTTGCGTTCGGGGACCTGACCAAAGCCTTTGACTTAGTTAGTCAAAGCGGGCTCTTCCAGATCCTGCGAAAGATGGGTTGTCCCCCAAAGCTCTTTGCAATCATCTCCTCCTTCCACATGGACATGCAAAGTACTGTTTGCTTTGATGGAGCCACCTCAGATGCCTTCCTAGTTAGCAGTGGAGTGAAGCAGGGTTGCGTTCTAGCACCGACTCTCTTTGGGATTTTTTTCTCAATGCTCCTCCACTACGCCTTCGCCGACTGTCCTGAAGGTGTCTACGTCTGCACGAGATCAGATGGAAAACTCCTCAGCATCGCAAGACTTCATGTTAAAACCAAAGTCTACGAGGTCCTCATACATGAGCTGCTGTTTGCAGACGACACTGCTCTAGCATCGCACAGCAAGGAGGGCCTGCAGCACCTGGTCGACAAACTGTTCCATGCCTGCAAGTAGTTTGGGCTCATGATCAGCCTTAAGGAAAAACAACATCATGGCACAAGATGCTGTCTCCTGCCCTGTCATTACCATTGACAACACACAGCTGGAGGTTGTGGACACCTTCACCTACCTAGGGTCCACTGTTTCAAACACGCTCTTGCTGGACACCGAGATCTGCTCCAGAATCGCCAAAGCAGCTGCTGTCATGGCCAAACTGAACAAGCATGTGTGGAACAGCAATCTGCTGAGTTTGAAGACCAAGTTACTTGTATACCAAGCTTGCGTCCTGTCCACTCTCCTGTACGGCAGCGAGTCCTGGACAGCCTATGCCAGGCAGGAGAAGCGGTTAAACGGGTTCCACCTCCGCTGTCTTCGGTGCCTTATGCACATCAAGTGGCAGGACAGAGTCCCCAACACCGAGGTCCTTGAGCGCGCTGACTTGTCAAGCATCCCTGCATTTCTCAGCCAGAGATGTCTCCGGTGGCTCGGCCACGTGCACTGCATGGAGCCTGACAGTCTGCTGAGAGAAATCCTTTACAGAGAATTGCGGGCGGGCGTCCGCCGTGTGGGCCGACCGCTGTTGCGTTTTAAAGAAGTTTGCAAACGCAACATGCGGTGTGTGCAGATCAACACCAATAACTGGGAGGTTATTGCCAAAGATTGAGCCACCTGGCGCCACAGTGTCAAAGAGGGTGTTCTCAAGATGGAAGAGAACACGAGAGTCCAGATGGCAATGAAGCGTGTGGCGAGGAAAGAACGTGCAGCATCAGCACATGCACCATCAATCTTCATCTGCGCCAACTGGTCCAAAGACTGCCACTCAAGGATTGGGCTGTATAGTCATTCCATGCGCTGCTCCAACCCTTGACGCGCTAACCATTGCCTCTTCGAGACGAGGATGCCAGAGAGAGAGAGAGAGAGAGAGAGAGAGAGAGAGATTTGATTTTTCAACACACCTTTATTGTCACAAATTCAACAGAAAAACACAACAACTAAAACAACTAAAAGAAGCAATGGAAAAGAAAAATGACTCACTGACAAGAAATCAAAGACACAAGTAACCATACCAGGAAAACTAAAACAAAAAACTTGCTTCTTACATCAGGATTATACCATAGGTAATTTCCCCCTCCTTAACACAACACAGGATGTGCTTAAAGCACCACATAGCCTCAAAGGTTTCAACATTTTGCATCAGATGATAGTAATTGTAATCAATCATTATTCGAGCCTTAATCATGCCAACCAGCATGTCTTTTACATTACAATCCAGTATTTGTTCAATTTTTCTTTTCCTACTAACATAGATAGCCATTTTAGCCTGACCCAGGATGAAATTTAAAAGTTCACTCTTTTTCTTAGTTCTCTGCCTATATGGAAAACCCAAGATAAAAAATCTGCAGGGAAAAGACTTCTCCAAACAGATAAAACAGCTTCCCCAAAAAAACAAACAACAAATGCAGTCTGTTACAGTCCAGAAAACAATGAAACACAGTCTCTTTCTGAGGACAAAAAGGACAAACCTCAACAACATTTGGGTTTAAAATGGAGATAAAAGCATTTACAGCCACAGCACCATGTAAAACTCGCCATTGTAGGTCTCCAACCTTCTTAGTTAATGGTGGTTTATAGAGTGCTCTCCAGGCAGGCCTCACCTCTGAACCCAAACCCAAGTGTTTCCTCCATGGTGTATCAGCTCGACCTTTTAACTTATTTACATTTAAAACTTTCACCAAAAGTCCATACATTTTTTTACCCAGAGAGTCACAAATGTTAATGTGTTCAGAGTTTAAAAACACACCAGTGCCATCTTTAAAATCAGGAGATAAAACACTAAAAGGAAAAGGCTCATCAGAAGTTCGCACAGAGTTTTTGCAGTGTAAAACAATAGCAGAGTGTTCTTCTGCAGACAGGCAGTCTCTCCAATCTTTCAGCAAATTCATTATAGTTCTGACTGAAGAAACACCAAGAGCAGAGCACAGGGCAACAGCATTGTCCAAGTTAGGACCACATAAATTTACCAAGTGTCCCAGCATTGTGACCTTTGCCGAAATGAACTTTTTTAAAACAGAAGGTCCTAAAGCATTGCCCACATCAAAACGGGTCCCGAACACAAGTGGTTCCTTTAAAAGCCAGAAAGGTGACAAGGAAGCCTGGGGAGAGTTCTTTTTAAAAAGTCCCCAGATTTTAAAAGCACTTTGGTAAAACTGGGGAAGTTCTGGGAGTTTTTGGCTCCTTAAGTCCATTAAAAACAGCGACTCCTCTAGTCCAAGCCCTCCACAGCGAGCCAGGACAGCCCTGGCAATAGGTCTCCACACAAGGTCGAGGGGGCCACTCAGCAGTCGCTGAATGAACTGCAGGCGGAAGACAGCCCCCCTGCTGGCCAGATGGATGAGCCCTTGACCACCTTCTTCCCTCGGTAAAAACAGGATGCTCTGTGGAACCCAGTGAAGACGGTCCCAGAAAAAGTCCACGACTATAGACTGCACTCTGGCCAGCAAATTGGGTGGAGGGTCCAGACAAGACAGTCGATGCCACAGCATCGAAGCAATCAAATTGTTGATGATTAAAACACGACCTCTGAAGGACAAGTTTGGCAGAATCCATTTCCATTTTTTTCAGTCTTCCTTCAACTTTTTCTAAAAAACACTCCCAATTTTTCCCAGTAAAAGTCTGATTTCCTAAGAACACACCAAGATATTTAAAACCACCTTGTGTCCATGAGAGGCCACCAGGTAGGGCAATTTTTTGTGGTCTCCCCCCCACCACAACAGCTTCACTCTTACCCCAATTCACTCTCGCTGAGGAGCACTCACCAAAAAGATTGACAGTTCTTAAAAGGTAGTCTACATCATTTTGATTTCTTGTAAAAACAACAACGTCATCAGCATAGGCAGACACTTTAAAAACAGAGTCAGAGTTGGGGACTTTAAAACCAGTGAGGCCTTGCCTTAGTTTACAAAGGAGGGGCTCAATGGCAAGAGAGTACAACATACCTGAGAGGGGGCAGCCCTGTCGGACACCCCTCTCAACTTTGAAAGGAGCACTCAAACCACCATTAATCTTAAGAATACTCTCAATGTCTCTATACAAAGCCTGGATCTTGGCGATGAACCCTGAGCTGAAACCAAAGGCCTCTAATGTCTGCCAAAGGTATGAATGTTCAACTCGGTCAAACGCCTTTTCTTGGTCTATTGAAATAAGACCAAGTTCTTTGACCAATGAGCTGGAGAGGTCCAAAACATCGCGAATTAAAAAAATGTTGTCTGTAACCAACCTACCAGGTACACAGTAGGTCTGGTCTACATGTATGACCTGCTCCATCGCCTTCCTCAGTCTGGTAGCCAACACTTTGGAGAGAATTTTGTAGTCAGTACAGAGGAGGGCCACCGGACGCCAGTTCTTAATGTCTTTCAAGTCGCCTTTCTTTGGAAGGAGGGTGAGGACTGCTCTCCTACAACTTAGGGGCAGGTGACCCTTCCGCAGACTGTCAGACAGTACTTCCAGTAAGTCCTCACAGATCTCAGACCAGAACGCCTTGTAGAACTCCGATGGTAGACCATCTATCCCTGGGGCTTTTCCACACTGAAGAGACTGGACAGCCACTGCTAGTTCTTGCAGAGTGATCCCGCTCTCCAGCTCCGCATTCATGCTAGCCATCACCTTTGGCAAGTCCGTCAAAAAATGACTCAGTGCATGTGGATTCTCAACAAATTCTTTCTTAAAGAGATCCTTGTAGAAAGCAGCTGCAAAGCGACGGATCTCCGCAGACTCATGGATCAGCCGCCCGTCCTCGGAGCTAAGAGAGTGGATCATCCTCCTCTGACCATTCTTCCTCTCCAGACCAAAGAAAAAATGAGATGGAGCATCCATTAGTGCGATGTTCTGGAACCTACTGCGTACCACAGCGCCCCTGGCAGCCACACCTAGTAGGTCAGTTAAAACAGACTTTTTGCCATTGAGGGCCTCAAAATGTCCTCTTTCTCCTGTGGAGCCTGCCAAAGACTGCAGCTCCACTACTTCTCTCTCCAGGTCCCTGACAGACCTGGCCAAGTCTCCAGAGACATTGCGAGTATACTGTAGGCACAGATTCTTTATTTGGCTCTTCCCTACATCCCACCACTGCTGCAAAGAACTAAAATTTGATTTTGTTAATTTAAAATTACTCCAAAAAAACATAAAAGCAGTTTTAAAACTGTTATCCGATAAAAGTGACGTGTTAAAATGCCAGTATGCACTACTGCACTTTATATTCTTGATAAAAACACAACACTGAACCAGGGAATGATCTGTGAAGCCAACAGGGACTATAAAAGCACTTTTAAAAATGCTAAAATGGTGCTTAAAACTGTAAACCCTATCCAGTCTAGCTAAGGACAGAATATTGTCCTTTCTATGGCTCCATGTGTACTGTCTAGCCTTGCCATGAAAATTTCTCCACACATCACACAGATCATGAGCTTCTATGAGACCTTTTAATACTCTCTTGGATGCAGCATGTGGCTCTGGGTGATTCCTATCCATAAGAGGATTTTCTGTACAATTAAAATCACCTCCCACAAATAAAAAGTCATCATTATTGCAATTTTTGATCGTGTCATCTAAAATATTTAAAAAGGCCAATCTTTCTGTGCCTACGGTTGGAGCATACACATTTATAAAAACAACTTTCACATTCTCAAAAACAGCTCGAACTTTTAAAATGTGGCCTGCAATTATCTCATCAATGTCATAAGAAAGTGGAATAAAATCTCGAGAAAATAAAATACCCACTCCACCACTACTGCTGCTTTTATGACTAAGAAAAATTTCCCCTCGAAATTCCCTCCTCCAGTCAGCAGCATTGTCCTCAGAACTATGAGTCTCCTGAACAAACAGAACATTAATTTTCTTGCATTCTGCAAGAGTAAAAACACACGCTCGCTTGGACATTTCCGTTGCTCCATTGATGTTGTGTGTGCCAAAATTAAAACTACACATGTGTATAAGAGGGCAAAGCCAATACAAAAACAGAAAAGAAAGTGAGCGATAAAAGACTAATCATCCTGGGCAATTTGGTTCTTAACTTTTAGTACAAGCTTTTTTAGTCTGTAGACCTCCTGATCAGTAAAACTTTCCTGCTCAAGCTCTCCCCTATTTTTCATGTAGACCCGAGCAGAGTCAACAAAACGTTTTAGATCAGGGAAGAAGTTTTCAACTCTAACCATTCTGGATCCCTTAGTGTCCTGCAAAAACTTCTGTATTTTTGTGAAGGGGTAACCGCCTCCACTGGCCACATCATCACTGCTTTCACCATCACTCTCTATCTCAGACCCAGCATAGGAATCTGGCTGAGATAGAGAAACCTCAGAACTGTCTTTGACAACCCTTTTTACTTTGCTCCTCTGCTGTTTGGTTTCCAAATTCTTCCGCTTGATTGAGATTTTACATAACTCTTCATCTATTTTGATGTCATCCTCGTCCTCCAACACTGACTGAGCCACCCTGGTAGCTGTCTCTTCCTGTCTTTCGCTCACCCTGTGCTGTGCTTTTATATTCATCTTTCTAGTCCCACCATCTACCTGGGCCTCATTTGGCTCATCTGTCTGACCCTCAGCGTGATCCCTCTCGGTAATCTCACCCTTGTCCACAATGTTGGTCTGTGCAGCAGCCCTGCGATGTGCTTTAACTTTTGCTGCCGTTTCATTTATGATCGACAGGCCGGCTGCGGAGGGCGGCAAAGCCGCCCCGCTGCCAGACGGCCTCGCGGCCTTGGCCAAAGTGCCGCCGCCAGACGGCCTCGCTGCCTCGGCCGAAGCGCCCGACGGCGCAATAGCGCCGTCAGTTTCAGAAAGCGGCAATGCTGCTCCGTCACCAGACGGCCCCGAGGCCGCACTAGCGGCCTCCCCCGAGTGATCACCCCCCACTCCCTGAGGGCACAATCGAATCAAGTGTCCCTCCATTCCGCAGCCGAAACACTTCATATTATCGGAGGTGACGTGGATGGTATAATCAAAGCCGTCAATCCGGTATTTAAATACGAGGTTGAGGCTTTCCTCGCTATTCTTTAAAATCATGAGCACCTGTCGCCTAAAAGACATGACATGCTTTAAATGCGGGGACTTACAACCGAGAGGGATGTGCTTAATGGGGGACAAAAGCTGCCCGTGTCTCGACAGCTCCTTCTCCAACAGCTCATTCTTTAAAAATGGTGGGACATTTGAGATCGTAATTCTCTTCGCGGGATTCACCAGAGACAGAACAGGAACCAGTGTGTCTTTAATCACAACCCCGCTCTCCACTACCTGGTTAACTTTTTCAACACTATCGAGGAAGATCACCACGGCACTATTCATTCTAGAAGCTGATTTAATGCTTTCATAACCGACCAGCTCCCCCACAGCCAGACTACACTCCTCCACTGAGCAGCTGACAGCCGGAGTCAGTTTGACAGCATGCCGGCGTGTCAGCTTCTCGAACCCGGAGCCTCGCTCCAAAACCATGCTGACCAGCAGAGCTGGCAGCAGAAACCCCCCTCCCAGAACGCCTACCCCACCCCAGCTACAGAAAACAACAAAAATTAAGATTATTTAGCAGAAAAAACCCTTAAACACAAAAAGATAGAGAAAAGTTTTAGATAAATCACTCACGCTGTCACACGCTCTCAGCTCGCACTCACGACCACGCCCACTCAGAGGGAGAGAGAGAGAGAGAGAGAAATAGAGAGAGAGAGAGAGAGATTAAATCATCAAACTCCCTGCAGGCGAGTGGTGCCTTATTAATGCTCTTTATGTGCCAAACATAACAGCAGGACACAGCCTGAAAGGTGCCAGTGGCAGTGAGTTTGTGTTTTTTTTTTTCCTTGGCGCTATTTTTCCCCTATTCACTCACCTTTTTGGGCTGGACTGAGTGCCATGCAGCATGTTCCCAGCACGCCGGAGAAGGAAGGCAGCCAGGGGCCCCAGTACAGATGAGCAGTGGGCAGCTGAATTTCTCCAGGGCCACATTGCTGATGCTCTCTCATCCCGTGGCCCGAATAAGCTTCTGAAGAGCGTGGTGGCAGCAGTCTGGGTTGTCGAGACATATCCCAGCCTTGGTAATTATCCTGAATTCGCTGAGCTGCTGTCGACCGTCACCGCTCTTCAGCTGCGTTTTCCAGATTTGGCGATTCGCTCGTCTCCAGCTCAAAGACAATGCCTCCCGGCACAGAACCAAGCTCCTCCCCGTGACACAGCTGTACCAAGACGGATGGAGGAGAATCACCAGGTGAAGACGCCAAGAGCTTTGCACCATTTCCCTGTTACGGACGGCCAGAAGAATTCTCCAGTCTCTCAGCCAGCAAATTGTTCCTCGCCACGGCAGAGAGGAAAATCAGGAGCTGCAGCCCTTGGGTTTCCCTCATCGGCTGTTTTGCCAGTCTCTCATTCCCGGGTCTTCGCAGCTGTTACCCCCTCCTCCATGATGTCTTCCTTCGCTGCTAAGAGCCCAGCTGTTTCTTTCCTGGCTCCGCCCGTGACTGTGCCTGTAGGAGTGGCTCCTCCTCGTCTTTCAGAGGGGCCCACAACCTCCACAGTTATGGATAGGGAGAAAATTGATCCTGCTGCAGCAGTCACCACCGTTTCCCAGGAGAACAGGCAAGTGTTTTTTCATTCTAAATCTTATTTTGGTGAATTACCTTGTCTGATTCCTGGGGGTGAAGCTCAGGTTTTTCAGTCCACTGAGCTTTCACCACCTGCTGCATCCACAAAGAATTTATTTGCTACCTCTGTGTCTCCTCCTATACCCCTTGAATGTCTGCTGAGCCCAGGATCAAGCCGCCGGATGGAAGAGGAGCCTGCGGGCCTGGAGATCCTGGTTCCAGCCCCACAGCCGCAACACGGACGGAGGAGGAGGGCTATCTGCACCCTTGTGCCTGAGCCGACGATGAAGCATCCCCGGGTGTCACTGGAGCAGAGCTCAGCCCCAGCAAGAAGTGAACCTCCCGTTGCCGTGCCGAGTGATCCATTGGTGCGGGTCACATCGCTAGGGGGCTCAAGGACTGTCTTGACCATCATACCGGCTGTGGAGGCCACCGCAGTCGAGTGGGAACCCGAGATCTGCCTCCTGAGGACCAAGCCCGGATTGCTGGAGTCCTGGACGGCGGTGGAGCTCGAGATCAGGCAAGTGCTCTATGTTGTCTTTCGGTTTTCCGTTTTGGAGCAATCTTGCCTGTCTCTTGGGGAGGAGAGCCGGGTGAAGCCACCCGCTGCATCCAAACTCACCTCGCCGGGCTCCGCCACTGCCGGTAACCCTGACCTCCTTTGTCTCTCTCCTGTCTCTGAGCCTGCTCCCAGGGTCGCCGGAGATGATCCAGCTCCGCCTGAGGTTTCTAAGGGTCCAGGTTTGCCTCTGGAGGTCATCCAGGGTGCAGCTTCCCCCCTGCCCGAGGCCGTCGTTTGAGTCCCTCCTCAGGTTGAGTCGCCGTGGGTGCTGCGTCCAGGTCAGGGACCTTTGTGGATGCTGCACTCCAGTGTCAGTCCTACGGGGGTGCTGCGCTCCTGCATGGACCCGTCGTGGGCGCTATGCTCCAGCCCGGGTTCCACCGAGGGTGCAGCTAAGAGCCAGCCTGGAGCCACTGTGGGTGCTTTGGAGCTCCAGTCTGGGGTCACTGAGGGTGCAGGTGAGATCCAGCCTGAAGCCACTGAAGGTGCAACGTTGGCCCGGTCGGGGTCCACCGAGGGTGCAGCTAAACTCCAGTCTGTGGTCATTGCGGGTGCTTCGGCGCTCCAGTCTGGGGTCACCGCAGGTGCTTCATCGGCCCAGCCAGGGTCCACCATCGGTGCTGCTAAACTCCAGCCTAACGCTGTCGTGGTTCCCCTCCCTTCTCCGTCGCCAGACGCCATTGAAGTTCCTCTCCTCCGGTCCGGCTTCCTGCTATCCAGCCTCCCGGTGGGAAAGCAGTCTCCTGTTTCACCCCTGCAGTCCTGGTGGCTTAAGAACTCTGGCCGGCTGCCTGAAAGACTGAGCCGCCGGGTCGGGTGGTCCGTGTTCTCAGGCAGGCCACCCGACTCATTCCATCCGGTCGTTCGGCGGTCCTGGGATTTTGGTTGGCCCCCCAAACTGTTTTCGTCCAATTGGGGTCTCTGGGGACTTGGTTGGCATCCTGACCTTTTCCATTTGATGGTTGGGTGGAGCCAGGACGCCGGGAGGCCACTTGAACTCTTTCTTCATTCAATATGTATGACCCGGTTCTCTTCATATTCTGTTTATTAAATCATGGTTCTGGGTTTTCGAGTGTGTTGTTTTTGTCTCTCCTGCCGGGCCTGGATCCCCCCACCACCCTCCTGGGGCTGGTTTTTGTGTCTGTTACTGTTTGGAGGGGGTGTTCTCCTTTCCCTTTTTGATGTTACTGTGGGGTGTCTGGAGTCCACCCCTTAAGGGAGGGGCACTGTAATGATGCCGAGCATGGATCTGTTCCACGCTCGGGTTTTTGTTATTATTCTTTTTCTGTGTATATATTTAGTTCTGTTCCTCTGTTTGCGTTGTGCTTTTATTTTGACAGCGTTGTGACAGGACTTCCGGCTGTCAGTCTGTTCGCAGCCGGTCACAGCTGTCAATGGTTTACTGATTGCTTTCATTCAACACCTGTTTGTCCTTGTGTCAGTAGTATTATTTAAGCTGGCGAGCGAGGCTTATTCCTCGCTGCGTCCTCGCTTCACTCAGGCTGGAGTCCCCTACCCTGACTCCAGTACATTTTCGGCAGAAGGTTTCATCCTCACCAGTTTATGTAAGTTGTCATATTGACTCGCTACTCTTTATGTACTTGTTATCGCCCCACTGGGTTTCCTCCTTAGTTTTTGTATATCTGCCCCTCAAGGCGAGTGTTTGTAATGATTATTATTTCTTATTAAATCATCGAACTCACTGCAGACAAGTGGTGCCTCATTAATGCTCTTTATGGGCCAAACATAACAAAAACATATGTACATACAGAACCACCGTGAGTAACGTTGATGTATTTTTGCTCCGCTGTGCAGAATTAAACCAAGCACCGAATCCAGCTGTCCCGTCTGCTCCAGAGATCCTGTTTGACAGCGCCCCTGAGGGAGCCCTTCAACGCTGTGTGTGTGGGACGAGAACTGGGGTGCAACAGCATCTGACCACCGTGTTATCACTCTGCAGGGTCATGCAGAGTTTCATGACCTCCGTCCTGGCCATCTGTGAAAAAGTGTAATGTTGTGGCCGACACACATTGTGGGCTCACGCTGCCACAGAGACAGGACTGAATGTGTATTGTGGGGTGTCACGTCTGCAAGGACTAAGGACTCGAATCTACAGGAGGTAACAAGGAAGTGTGAGATTTGTCTCTTTGTCCCACAGAAGACGCCCCGGAGGGTTTTCCGGTTCATCAGGAAATGAGAGACAATGGTGAAGCTTCAAGGGGATGCTTTGTAACTGTATGTTGACTGAAGACACCATGTGACTTGAATTCTGATGCTGGAAATGTATAAAAGGGGGTTGAAGTATGATTCTTTCTCTTTCCTGCTTTGAGAATGCTAGAAGCTGCGTTCTGTCAAATAAAGCTGGTTTTATGACTGAAACTCAGCCTCGTTATTTGAGCATGCTTCTACAATGTAATCTTTTTTTTTCTCCTCTATATCCAGGGTATTGTGACAAACTGTAATAAGCTATCATGAATGAAAAATCACAATCGGACCATGTTGAATTGGGGGATGAGGGGGGGTGAAAGGCCACCAGAGTGGGTAACAGACTATGATTACACAATAGAAGATTTAACCTATTTACATCGGTCTCTAATTGGAACGAATGAAATGCACAGGGCCGTGGATGAATTAGTTCGTATTCCAGCGCCCTTTCGGGTTGATTTACAGGATAGCGCGGATGAAATAGGTGAAACAACACCCCAAGCAACAGCAACAATAACAACAATAATAATATCACCAGCAACGCACTTCATCATCTAGAATATATATTTGAGAATCAAAACCATCCACACCTCCCGCCTCACAAATCATCAATCACTCACAACCCCTTCAACCTCCACCGAACAGCTAGAGCTTTCCCCTAACACGCAACAGAGTGGGGGGGTTGCGTTCTGACACTCGTGACCGGGATGCAGCATCCTCTGGGCACGGGGAAGTCAGAATATTCTCATCATTTAACACGGTGAGAATTACATGTCGCTTACCCGTGCCTAAACGATATGACGTGTCCAACATCGCAGACTTTTATAACGATGTGATGGGCATCCTCAGAGAATTGGCTGAGGATGCCCGATCACACGCAGAACGCAATGACATAATCCAGCTAGAAGTTGTTGGTGAAAGCGCGAGGAGCAACATCCTTGTTACAGCCGCCGCCGCCGGGGGTAATATTTTACCGGCTTTTGAGGGTTTGCTTGACCGGGTAGTGCAGTCGGGCAATAGCATTGACGCGGATGAGGGTTTAGAATTAATCCTACAAGTGGTGCATAACCCCAGAGGCGGTGGTAAACGCAGGCTAGCGAAAACGTTAGACTGTGAAATTATCGATAAAAAAAGACATCATTTGTATGTTATGTGTAGCGAGAAGGATCAACTCTGTTTCTCTACTAGCTTGGCACATCTGATGAACCCCCATCCAGACAACCACGCTTGTAAGGCTTTGGGTAAGACGATACAAAATCAGGAGGGTCTGGGTGACCAGATGCCCGTCACTTTTAGCGATATAGCTAAATTTGAATGGATTGTAGGATGTAAAATCATGGTGTTTCACAGAACATCTCACAGTCATCCCGTCTTGCATTTTGAGACAGACTATAGCGATCGCTCAAAACCTTTGTTCCTGTTCTTATTGCAAAACCATTACTACGGTGTAAAAAATCTCACAGCTTTCATAGGTACGGCATCCGTTTGTAACTACTGTTACAAGGCTTTTAATAACCCATATTCACACTATTGTAAAGGATGCTGTTGGGTTTGCAATGACCCCGTCTGCCCTACGGAAGAGCTCAGGGCCGTAGAATGTTTAGACTGTCGCAGAAAGTGTCGCTCTCCGACCTGTTATGCCAGACACAAAGAGGCCAAGCGAGGTGCTGTAACCGCACCCTACAGGAGTATCTGTGACGCAATTCAATTCAATTCAACTTTATTTATATAGCGCCATTTCACAACAACAGTCATCTCATAGCACTATCAACTGTAGGGGGGAACCCCCACAGTTGCAGAAAGACCCCAGCAATCAGGCGATCCCCTGTGAGCAAGCACTTGGCGACGGTGGAGAGGAAAAACTCCCTTTTAACAGGAAGAAACCTCCAGCAGAACCAGGCTCAGGGAGGGGCAGTCATCTGCTGCGACTGGCTGGGGGGTGAGGGGATAGAGAAGAAGAAAAGAACAGACATGTAGAGAGCAAACAGCACGATGAGGACTCAATCTATGGGAGAGAACAAACAAATGTTAATGACCAGCAAAAAAAATATTTCATAGAGAGTGAGGAAAGGAGTGAGGCCCAGTGCATTACTGGAGGTCCCCCGGCTGACTAAACCTATTAGCAGCATAACTAAGGGAGGGTTCAGAAACACATGATCCCTCCCTAATTGTAGGCTATATCAAAAAGGTAGGTTTTAGCCCTATTCTTAAAAACAGAGATCGAGTCTGACTCCCGAATCCAGATTGGCAGCTGATTCCACAGGAGAGGAGCTTGATAACTGAAGGCTCTGCCTCCCATTGTACTTTTGGAGATTCTAGGTATTACAAGTAATCCTGCATTTTGGGAGCGTAGTGCTCTGTTAGGATAATACGGTAGTATCAGATCTTTGAAATAAAAAGAAGCCTGATTGTTTAGAGCTTTGTAAGTAAGAAGAAGGATTTTAAACTTAATTCTAAACTCTATGGGAAGCCAATGAAGGGAGGACAGAACCGGAGAGATATGATCTCTCTTTCTAGTACCTGTTAAAACTCTTGCTGCAGCATTTTGGATCAGCTGAAGACTTTTTAAAGATGTTTTAGGACAGCCTGATAATAAAGAATTACAATAATCTAATCTCGAGCTAACAAAAGCGTGGATCAGCTTCTCAGCATCACTCTGAGACAAGATGCTCCTAATCTTGGCAATATTATGCAAATGATAGAAGGCAGTCTTAGAAACAAATTTAATATGTGAATTGAAGGACAAATCCTGATCAAAAATAACTCCAAGGTTCCTCACAGAGCTATTAAGAGAAAGAGTAACTGCATCCAAACTGAAAGTTTGATTTGGAAAGGAATTTCTAAGGTTTTTTGGACCAACAAGAATGACTTCAGTCTTATCTGAATTTAATAGCCGGAAATTACAAGTCATCCAAGCTTTGATTTCCTTAAGACAGGCTTCTAACTTGGCTAATTGATTACTATCATCTGGCTTCATTGACAGGTATAATTGTGTGTCATCTGCATAACAATGAAAATGTATACAGTGCTTTCTAACAATGTTGCCTAACAGAAGCATATATAAACTAAAAAGAATAGGGCCTAGCACAGATCCCTGTGGAACTCCATGACTAAGCTTTGAGTTGAAAGAAAACTCATTATTTACATGAACAAACTGGAACCTATCAGATAAATAAGATCTAAACCACTGCAACGAAGTTCCATTAAGTCCAACATAGTGTTCTAATCTATCAAGTAGAATATTATGATCGATAGTATCAAAAGCTGCACTAAGGTCTAAAAGGACAAGTACAGAAACCAGTCCATTATCAGATGCAATGAGGAGGTCGTTAGTGACCTTCGCTAAGGCTGTTTCAGTACTATGATGGATTCTAAACCCAGATTGAAACTCTTCAAGTAAACCATTTCCCTGCAGGTGGTCAAATAATTGCGTAGCAACAACTCTAAGATTTTTGAAATGAAAGGGAGATTAGAGATTGGTCTATAGTTAGCTAAAGCTCCTGGATCTAGCGTTGGCTTTTTGAGTAAGGGTTTAATTACAGCCATTTTAAAAGCCTGCGGTACATGGCCTAAAGTTAATGAAGAATTGATTATATGAAGAATAAAGCTACCAATAAGTGGGAAGACTTCTTTAAATAACCTGGTAGGAATAGGGTCTAAAAGACAAGTTGAAGGTTTGGATGAGGAAACTATTTTGTCTAACTCACAAAGGTCGATTGGAGTAAACTCATCAAGACAGACATCAAAAGAAGGAGTTGTAGTAGTTACAGTATTTAAGTTAACTGTGGGAAGAATCTGATTGATTTTATCTCTGATGGATGAAATTTTATTATTGAAAAAGTTCATAAAGTCCTGACTAGTAAGCTCTAAGGGAATGCTAGGATTGACAGAGTCCTGACTCTTTGTCAACCTGGCTACAGTACTGAAAAGAAACCTGGGATTATTCTTGTTCTCTTCTATTAATGCAGAGTAATAACTTGTTCTAGCTTTTCTAAGAGATTTTTTATAAATTAAAAGATGATTTCTCCAAGCTAAATAGATTTCATCTAAATTAGTAGAGCGCCATTTTCTTTCTAATTGACGAGTCTTCTGTTTTAAGCTACGAGTTTCTGTGTTGAACCAAGGAGTTAGAAATCTCTGATTAGACTTTTTCTTTTTTAAGGGGGCCACCAAGTCTAGAGCCTGATGCAGAGAAGCTGAAACACTATCCACCATGTTATCAATTACAGAAGGAGCAAGCTGTCTATAGCTTATTTCCGTTGTGTTGACACACGGCATAGAGGAAACAATCTGCATAAATTTGGTAACAGCATCATCTGAGAGGCATCTACTGTAATAATATTTTTCTTTAGGAGCCAAATAGTCAGAAATAGTAAAATCAAAGGTTAACAGACAATGGTCTGACAGTACAGGGTTATGAGGAGACACTACAAGATTTTCTATTTCTATGCCATATGTCAGAACAAGGTCCAATGTATGGTGGAGGTAATGAGTAGAATTTCCTACTTTCTGAGAAAACCCAATCGAGTCTAATATTGAATTAAAAACCACATTAAGGCAGTCACTATCTACATCCACATGTATATTAAAGTCCCCTACTATAATTATTCTATCAGATTTCAGCACTAAATCAGCTAAGAAATCAGCAAATTCGGATAAAAATTCTGAGTAGGTTGATGGGGGACGATAAACTATGGCAAATAAAATTGGGTTTAACCTAAAATTGCTAAAGTGCCCAATACTGAGGACCAGGCCCTCAAAGGAATTATAACATGTTTTTTGCTTTACATTAACTAGTAATTTGGAATGGTAAATTGTTGCTACTCCTCCTCCACGACCAGAACTTCTGGGATTTTGACAGTTTAAATAACCAGAGGGAGTTGATTCATTTAAACCAACATAATCCTCTTGCCCCAACCAAGTCTCTGTAAGGGATATTAAATCAATCTGATGATCAATTAACAGATCATGGACTAACAGAGACTTGGGAGTTAGAGACCTAATATTTAATAAACCACATTTAATTTTTAAATTATGAGGAGGAACAGAGGCCAAATCATTCAATTTAGAGGCTTTATGTTTAATTTGAGTTTTACCAATATTTTGCTTTATCACTTTGGGATGCTTATACATTATATTTTTATTCACTTTGGAGGGAGCAGACAACGATTCTCTGATGGGGAAGTCAGGGGCTAAGCTGAGGGGTGGCGGATGAAGAGGAGCTGCAGAGAGGCGTGTAAGACTGCGACTCTGCTTCCTGGTCCCAACTCTGAGTAGTCAGGGTTTTGGAAATTTGGATAAAAAAGATGCCAGATTGTTAGATAAATGAGAAGCACCATCCAAAGTGGGATGAATGCTGTCTCGTCTCATAAGACCAGGTTTTCCCCAAAAAGAGCTCCAATTGTCAGTGTAGCCCACGTCATTTTTAGGACACCACACAGACAGCCAGCGGTTCAAGGATGACGAGCGGCTAAACATGTCATCACTGGTCAGATTGGGGAGGGGCCCAGAGAATACTACAGTGGCAGACATCGTTTTTGCAAAGTCACACACCGATTCTACATCAAGTTTCGTGACTTCCGACTGCTGGAGATGGATGTCATTAATGCCGGCGTGAATAACAATTGTGGAATATTTACAGTTACTTTTAGCCAGCATTTTCAAATTTGACTCGATGTCGCCTGCTCTGGCCCCAGGAATGCATTTGACTATGGCCGCTGGAGTCTCTAGGTTCACGTTTCTGACTACAGAGTCGCCAATGATCAGAGTTTTTTCCTCAGCGGGTGTGTCGCTGAGTGGGGAAAAATGATTAGAAACGTGAACAGGTTGGTGGTGAACCGGGGCTTTGCGACTAGGCTTCCTTCTCACCGTCACCCACCCAGTCTCCTCGCTGCTGAGGAGAGCCGGGGAACCGCTGACAGGGGGGCCTAAGCTAGCTAGCTCCGCTGCAGCTAATGGGCGTCCGTCGAGATTAACTGGCGCAGACGGTGTTTCAATGCAGCGGAGCCGGGATTCCAAATCAGACAACCTCACCTCGAGCGCCTCAAAAAGACAACATTTATTACATTTACCGTTATCACTAAAAGAGGCAGAGGTGTAGCTAAACATCTGACAGAGAGAGCACACCAGAGGAGAGGAAAGAGAGCTAGTAGCCATAGCTAATGGCTGGAGAGCAAACCACACAGGCAGACAGCAAAACAGGAAGTGACGATACATTACCACGAGGAAGCCACGAGGAAGTGACGATCCCACAATAAAAAAATGTACCCTCTGCAACTTTTCCTATTATGTTAATAAAACCGCAGGTACATCCCCACACCGTTGTGGCCGGTTAAAATGTAAAATTTGTGGGGGTGCAATTACAACAGGCTTCTGAAGCTGATGATCATTAGTGTTACATTCAGCCACTCCCCCTGCAGGTTAAACCGAGTTGGTTTTTTATGACATTGAAACATTCGTTGACGACAAAGGGGAGCATGCGCCGTTTCTTGTGTACGCTAAAACATTGAAAGGTGAAGAAAAGTGTTTTTACGGTACAAACTGCATAAAACAGTTTCTTTTGCATTTCAGGCACGAAAAGTACAGGCATAATGTATTCATAGCACATAATGCCAGAGGGTTTGACGGCTACCTGATCTTGAACAGTATGATAAAAGAGAATATAATACCGCAACAAATTCTCATGACGGGCATTAAGAGCCTAAGTTTTCAGGAACCTCATTATAACCTTAAATTCGTCGACTCGATATCCTTCCTACCTATATGTCTGAGCGCGATGCCTAAAGCTGTAGGTTTTAGCAAGGTGTGAAAGGGGGTCTTCCTCCATGGATATTCTGTCGCGGAGCGTCTAAATTATGTTGGTCCTTACCCACCACCGTCCGACTATGGCGTAGAACGTATGATGGTCGCCAAGCGGACGGAGTTCGACGAGTAGTATGACGGGGTCAAAGACGGGTCGTTTGACTTTAAACGGGAGGCTCTGCATTACTGTAAAAATGACGTGGACATTCTAGCCAAGGGGTGCGTTAAATTTAGAGAGCGGTTTCTCACCGACACAGGTGTGGACCCTTTCTCCAGTGTCACGATAGCATCAGCCTGTATGAAAGTGTTTCTCACCAATTACCTGGCCCCTAACACCCTCGCCATCCCATGCCCCTACAACTATAGACGTCAGTGTAACAGATTTTCTTATGCCTCGATCCAATGGTTAAAATGGGTTATGCACAGTCAGAAAATATTCATCCAGCATGCTTTAAACAGGGGGGGGAAACAAATGGAGCTCTTTTTTGTAGACGGCTACGCGGAGATCAATGGTTTGAAGCACGTCTATGAGTTCAACTGCTGCTATTTCCACAGTTGTGTTTGCAGTTTTAAAAGCACAGAAATCTGCCCTCTGAGGGGTGTTACATTTGGAGAGCTGCAGGTGGAGAGCACGAGTGGGATGAGGTGAAAAAAATCATACGAGGAGGTGAAACAGTTTCTGAAAATGTTTAACCCACCCGAGCCCCTCTTACCACACCGGGCCCTTTACGGGGGCAGGACAAGCGCTCTAAAACTGAGACACACCACAGGGCCGGATGAAACAGTGCACTATGTACATGTCACTTCTCTGTACCCCTGTGTTAACAGCACATGCTTTTACTCTCTAGGCCACCCCACCATCATTTACAAAGATTTTGGGTATCCTCGAAGCTATTTCGGCTTAATCAGAGCTACCGTCGATCCACCCCACGGCCTCTTTTTCCCCGTTCTACCCTACAAAAGTTCAGGACGTAAATTTACCTTTCCACTGTGTCAAACGTGCGCGGAAACCAACCATCAAGATGGTGTTTGCAGCATGGTGACAAGGCGAGAGCATTGACAGGGGTCTGGTTCACTGTGGAGTTTAACAAAGCCCTGGAGCTGGGGTACAGGGTGGGTGAAATCACAGAAGTGTGGCATTTTGATCAGAGTAGCAACACGGTGTTTGTAGATTACATACACAAATTTCTAAAAGAAAAACAGGAAGCATCGGGTTACCCCCAAGATGTCACTGATCAGGAGAGCAAGGACAGATACATCAGGGACTATCACCGTCAAATACAAGAGAATCCACTCCGTTGTCGCGTCTCAAAACTGATTTTGAACTTGCTTTGGTGGAAATTTGCGCAGAGAGATAATCTGATTCAGACTGTTGTGATCTCAGAACCTGAAGAGTTTTTCACCTACTTGTTTTTGGATAAATACAAGGTGGAATACTTTCATGTTCTGGATGACAACAAAGCACTGCTTAGGTGGAAATATAACCATTGTTGCATTCTACCCCCCAGTAAAACTAATAACATCTTATCTGGTTATCTGGAGAAACTGCAAGAGAGGGTTCTTTACATCGACACGGATAGTTTAATTTATGTGGTAAAGAACAGTGAGATGCCTCTGGAGTTGGATGATTATCTGGGGGATTTGACGGATGAGTTGGACGGGGATACCATTCAGGAATTTGTATCCGCAGGCCCCAAGAGCTACGCCTACCAAACGAGGAACGAAAAGAAGGTCGTCATGAAAGTCAAAGGTATCGCGCAAACCCAATCATGTTGAGAGGGTGTCAATTTTGACAGCATCAGAGATTTGGTGGAGGATTACATGACAAATTCGGGAGAGAGAGTGATTGAGACACCACATTACAACATAGGACATGATAAAAGGGGGTTTGTATTGAGAAACTTGTCATTTCAGAAAAAGTTCAGAGTTGTGTATGATAAAAGACATCTCTTTAGGGACGAGACCACTCTGCCTTTTGGTTATTAGATTTTTTTGAGGAAAAAAAATGTCACATCTTACCCAGGATATAGAAGAGATTGATTTTCATCCTAGGTTCACCTTTCCATTTTCATGTTTGGTGGTGGGACCGAATGGCTGTGGCAAGACTTATTTTGTTTCAAAGGTACTGGAAGACTGTGAACATGTTGTAAATATTGTACCTGAAAACGTTGTATGGATTTATACGTGTCATCAGCCTATGTACAGTGAACTGCAGAAAGTGAATAAAAGAATAAAATTTGTAGAAGGACTCCCTGATTCTTTTGAAGATGAAAACCTGTTTCCTCCCGATCAGAAACACTTGATTATTCTGGATGATGCTATTTTTGAAGCCTCTGACCATCCTGAAGTAGTAAGAATTTTTACCCAGTACAGGCATCATAGAAACATGAGCATCATGATGCTTATGCAAAATGTGTTCCATAAGGGTAAATACAGTCGCACCATTAGTCTGAACAGCAATTATCTGGTGATGTTTAAAAACCCATGGGATAAACTACAAATAGATATATTAGCACGTCAAATCTTCCCATCACAAAAGGCCTTCTTCCTAGAGAGTTTTGAAGATGCCACCAGAGATCCCCACGGCTATTTAACAGCTTACCTTACATCCTCCTGTCCAGAACAATACAGGTTGAGGATGGGTATACTTCGTTGTGAGAGGTTGACCGTCTATGTGCCCAAAACATCAGCCTAGTTTATCATGTCTGCACATATGAAGAGGAACGCTATTTTACCCACGGCACTGTACCACGCCTCCCCCAAAATGTGCAGGGATGTTCTCATCCACAGCTCTCTGGACTTTATTCAGACATTGTGTGAGATCGCTCTGAATCTTTTAAAAGGAAACATTCCATTGTTCGACTGTCAGTTCAAGAAACTACAAAGGCGGAAAAAAATTATCAGACTGTTGGCCGATAAGAAAACTAGTTTAAAACGCAAACACCAGGTTCTGAAAAAACAGTCGGGCGGTTCTCTATTGCCTCTGCTAGCCGCTGTGGTGCCCATGATTGGGGATCTTATCGGTGGACTGGTGAGAAGAAATTAAAAATAAAAAGATGACTTTGAAGAAGGCCCAGAAGATGTTTCTGCTCACACCTCAACAGTTAAACCGTATGACCGGACTGACGACCGTCAGAGAAAATGCAGAGGATGATTTGGACTCCAGAATGAGAGCCGTATTAAATGAACCAGGCTTGAGTGTGTTATGTCCATAACTGATGTGAAAGCAAGTACACTGTTGTTGCAGTTTACGGAACTTTATTAATAACAGTGTCAAAGTATATAAAGAGGCTTACGGCACACGCCCTGCTCACCAGGTGGCTCCACGACGAAAGAGGCAGAGCCTCTTTCGCCCACACCTTTATACCATGAGCGGCGTCCCCACCGGAAACCGGCAGTTGCCACCCCGGTCTAACCCATGACCAACCCGGCCGCCATGTTAGTCATACAGCCTATTTACATACACAACATTTCACCCCCTCCACTTCAGAAAATGCCAACCGCACAGATAGATCTCCCACAAATTTGCTTCCCAACTCACACACTAAAGCAAAGCAAGTACAAAAAACAAGCAAACTATCCATGCGCACAACTAACTGGGGGGCCAGGTAGACTATTAGCACCCCCACACAGCTGGGTGGATTATTCTGCCGCCGAACACAGAACTAGGCCGTGTAACTAAGAGAATAAAACAAAATAAAATCAAAATAATCCCGGAACAGCTCAACATAAATCACACAAACATAAGACGAATACTAGCTACTGGCGGCCTCCCCCCTCCCAACACACCCTCACACACTGGGCACATTACAAACGTTGGGTATGTAAATAACCAATTACATAATTTATACGGGCCAAACACACCCCACCACCCCAAAGCTGGGCACACAAAACATTATTCTAATAAAACCTCTTCTCAAAATTAGTACACAATTTACACAAGTGAGCCCCACAGGTTGAAATCCCACAAATAGATACCATAATTATAATACAAAACTAACCACACAAAGAGCTCACATTCCCGAATTTCCCTCTTCTTCCTTTCATTTGAATTTAAACAGGGCACCAAACAGTAACAAACAAACACAAACCAAAAATAAAACACAACCAGACTGAGTCTTCCGGTCTGGACGCCATGGCGATAGCAGCTTAACGCTGAAACTCCCAGACCCAATCCAAGAAAATATCTTGAAAATCAAACTTAACGGATTTTTGGAGGAGTGAAAATCAAAAGACAAAATCATCATGTCTAAAGGAAAACAGGGGAAACTGAAATTTTCCAGGCCAGGACACGTATCGGCCGGAGAATCTGATCCGGATGATTTCCGTTCAGAAGACGAGGAGCTAAATGTAGCTAACAAGAAGGTTAGCTTGAAAACGCTATTTGAAGAACTACGACGATTTCGCCGTGAGGTTTGGGCCAAATTTCGTGAATTCAGAGACGAAATAAAAAGGACAAACAGCAGAGTGGACCAGGCCGAGAACCGAATCTTGGAAGCAGAGGAACGAATAAAAGTGCTTGAAGATTCTGTGCTGGACCTACGCAAGAGACAAGCATCAATAGATGCTAAGCTAACCGACCAAGAAGGAAGACAAAGGAGAGACAACATAAGAATTCATGGTCTGGTAGAAGGAGCCGAAAACGGTTTTAACTCAATGGCAGAATGCATGGAATCTTTACTAAGAGAGAAATTGGATATTCCACAAACCACCGACTTGAAGATAGAAAAGGCACATCGTTCATTAGCCGCTAAGCCAGCGGCGGAAGCACCCCCACGTTCGGTGTTGGTAAGATTTTCCAATTTCAAAATAAAACAAGAGGTTGTAAGATTGGCTTGGCAGAAAAAAGGATTTATGCACCAAGAGAGAAAAGTCTTCGTGGAACACGATTACACCCCGGAGGTCCTTAAAAAGCGCAGGGAATATAATGACGCCAAAAAGGTGCTACGTGAGAAGAAACTGCGCTTTCAGACGCCATTTCCTGCGAAGTTAAGGGTCTTCTACGGTGAAGAAACATGTCTCTATAATTCGGCGGAAGAAGCAACAGCTGACATGGCGAGAAGAGGGCTCCCGGTAACGGTGTTTAAACCCGCAGCTGACCCGAGCGAGAGGATCAAAACTCAAACGTGGACCACACAGAAACCTTCAAAATCCACGGGCCAGCAGCGGGAAACCCAGCGCCAGAGCGTCACGGATAAACTGGCCGTTTTCAGGTTGGAATAGCGACCTTTTTTTTTTTTTTTTTTTTTTAGTCAACCTGCACATCCAACCCCCCTCATACAAGGTAACAAACATTAAAGGAGATGCATATTCAGCATGTGGTAAAACATTTCATGGAACAGTCATAATATTAGAAACAAACAAGTTTAAAAAAAAAAAAAAAAAATCTTGTTAAAATAGAAATGTGTCAATGAGCCACATGTTCTCCCCACACGAACAAATACTGTCCTAGTGTGGATGTTTGCTGTGATGGGGGTGGGAGGGTGCACACAGTCTCACAGGGTATAGGCATAAAGGGGAGAAAAAAAAAATCATTACAAGTTCGGATTGGGTTCTGAAACTCACGTTAAAAGCATGGGACAACTTACAGGGGTAAGAGAGGGCCCTCAACACGTAACAGAGTTTGAGGAATTTCCCTCAGAGCCTACACTCCATCAGGGCTCTTACAGGGTCTCTAAAAAGACCTCAGCTCAGGAAGTTCTTTTGACAGTTTTCTGTTTTGGAGTTTTATACACTATGTTCTTAATGTTTTTCTTGTTCTTAATGTTATTTCAGTTTCTGAGTAGCACAAAAGAGGGCCACCACACTGTTATACTAAATAAAACAACACAATGGAGAAACCGGGTGTAACCAAAATAATTTCATATAATGTAAAAGGAATCCTGAATCCAGTTAAAAGATCCAAGATTCTAGGCAAAATGAAAAAAGACAAAGCAGGAATAATACTTTTACAAGAAACCCACCTAACAGACGTGGAGCACACTAAACTCAGTAGACAAGGGTTTAAAATGATCTCTTCATCTTCATATAAGTCAGGAAGGAGGAGGGGAGTAGCGACATTGATATCAACCAAAATTACATTTAAAAAAAAATCAGAACACAAAGATAACGAGGGGAGATACAGTTTGGTAATTGGGCGGCTAGAGGGAGAAGATATCACCCTGCTGAATGTATATGCACCCCCAGGGGCTAACTGGAAATTTTATAAAAATGTATTTGACCTAATGATAACTAAAGCTCAAGGTTTAGTGATATGTGGTGGGGACTTCAATCTAAGACTGAATCCATACTGGGATGCTTCTGGTAATTCTCCACATCAAAATAATACCCAAAGCAGGAAGACTCAGATGCTACTAAAAGAAATGGGAATTTGTGATGTGTGGAGGGAACTCAACCCCAGTGTAAAAGATTATACATTTTACTCAACACCACATTCATCTTACTCAAGGATTGGCTATTTTTTTATGTTTAATAGAGACATTGGAAGAGTAGAAACATGTAAAATAGGACTGATGGATCTCTCTGACCACAGTCCGATCTATATGGACTTAAATATCCAAAAATACACAAATAATACATTTTCTTGGAGGTTGAATTCAAATGTCCTGAAAGGACCACTGAAAGATGAGTTGGAATCAGACATTCTCAGATATTTGGAAGAAAACGATAATGGAGAGGTATCCCCTTTAATACTGTGGGATGCATGCAAAGCTGTAATAAGGGGGAAGATTATTGCAAAACTGGCAACCCAAAAGAAACTGAGACAAGAAAAACTAACCGCATTAGAGTCAGAACTTAAGAATCTAGAAAAAGAACACAAAGGCAACACTCATTCTATTGACTCGCTCAAGATTAAGGAAATTAAAAACCAAATAAATGAGATCTACACAATAGAAATCCAGAAGAAACTTACATTTTTGAAACAAAAATACTATGAAGCAGGCAGTAAATCGGCAAAATTGCTAGCCTATAAATTGAGGAAACAACAAACAGAAAGAGCAATCTACAAAATCAGAGACCCAGTATCAAAGGAAATAAAATTCAGAATTCAGGATATTCTTAAAAGCTTCGAGAATTACTACAAGAACTTATACTCCCACAAAAAACATAAAAACGCATCCAAGGCACTCCTAAACACATTGAACCTTCCCCAACTTACGGAGTCACAAAATAAAACACTAGTGTCAGAAATACAACCTAAAGAATTGGAAAAAGCAATTATGAAACTTAAAGCTAACAAATCCCCAGGAGCAGATGGCTATACAGCAGAGTGGTACAAAACCTTTAAACAGCAACTATCTCCTCTCCTCCTGAAAACATTTAACCAGGTCCTCCACACAGGGGAAATCCCCTCCCTCCTGGAGAGAAGGGGTCATTGCAGTTATACCTAAACCTGAAAAGGATAAACTAGAATGCTCCAACTACAGACCAGTTAGTGTATTAAATCAGGACTATAAGCTTTTTACCACTATCCTTGCCAAAAGGTTAGAAAATATACTGAGGAACTTAATTCACGTAGACCAAACAGGTTTTATAAGACAAAGACAGACACAAGACAACATTAGACGCACTTTACACATAATTCATCATATAAAAAAATATAACTTAAATGCAGTCATATTGGGATTAGATGCTGAAAAAGCTTTTGATTCAGTTGACTGGTCTTTCCTATATAGAATCTTATCCAGTTTCAATTTTCATAACAACTTCATTAGAACTATACAGGCATTATATAAAAAACCAACAGCTAAAATAAGGATTAACGGTAATTTATCATCATCTTTTGAGCTGGAAAGAGGATGTTGTCAGGGCTGCCCCCTGTCTCCACTGCTCTTTGCAATCTTCATAGAACCTCTGAGCCAATGGATAAGACAAAATCAAAAAATTCAAGGTATTACACTTGGTCAGAAGGAACATAAATTAGCACTCTTTGCTGATGACATTTTAATATACCTAGGGCAGCCGGACACTTCTTTACCAGAACTAATCTCAGTTTTTTCAGAGTACGGAGATTTATCGGGGTACAAATTAAACATGCATAAAACCCAAGTTTTAACATTCAACTATGACCCAAATCATTATTCACTAAGCAAACTCAAAACTAACTGAGAGATGGAATCTATGAAATATCTGGGGGTCAATATCCCGAAACAACTCAACAAAATTATAACACTAAACTATGATCCACTGGTGACAAAAATAAAATCTGACCTAGCAAGATGGAATATGATACCATTCTTGGGTACTGCACAAAGAATTGAAGCAGTCAAAATGAATATACTTCCACGTCTTCTATACCTTTTCCAAACAATACTGGTAGAACCTCCCAAAAAAACATGGCAGGAGCTGGACAGAAGGATCTCAAGATTCATATGGCAGGGCAAGAGACCTAGAATCAGATATAGAACCTTACAGCTAAACAAAGACAAAGGTGGGCTTGCGCTGCCAAATATCAGGGACTATTTTAAAGCCGCACAAATTAAAACTTTAATAGAGATATGTAACCCAGTCTACACTGCACAATGGAAGGAGATCGAATGCCAAATAACAAGTGACATCCCCCTACAGGCGATAATAGGGAACAATGCCTTACCTAAACTTTTGAATAACACCAACCCGTGGATAGAGACCCCGCTAAAAATTTGGTTTAAGATAGTCAGAGAGAATCAAACTAAAGAGCCCTATCAACTCCTGCAATGGATTGCCTATGACCAAAACTTTACTCCTAATGAAACAGACACTAGATTTAAAAAGTGGAAAGAGAAAGGGCTGATAAAATATTACAGTTTTTTTAAGGGGCAAACTTTAAGAAGTTTTGAAGATTTGAAAAAACAAGGTCTAATAAACCAAGATCTTTACAGGTTCTTTCAGCTTAGACACCACATAAACAATATACTTAAAAAGGAGGATTTGGAAAGGGCCCAGTCAGGTGTTCTGAAGGTCTTCTTAATGGCATATAAAGGGATCCCAGGGATCAGATACATTTCTAAAATATACCAAGGTCTTCAAGACTTAAAAGGAGACAACACATCATATATAAAAGAAAGATGGGAAAAAGAGGGGAATTTCACTTTACAACTGGAAATATGGGAAAAGCTAAATAAACAGCAATGGAAAAGTACCTCATCCCTGCAATGGAGAGAATTTGGATGGAAAAACTTGGTAAGATTTTTCAGAACACCTGCACAAAACAAATTTACCCATAAGGGGTTGAACTGTTGGCGCTTGTGTGGTGAAAAGACTGCAAATCATTTTCATGTGTTTTGGTCATGCCCAGTTATCCACCAATATTGGACCAATGTACGGACAATATTGGGGAAAATATTCAAAATAACAGTTCCCTTTTCTTTTGTAACTTTGTATTTGGGTTTACTACCGGACTCACTGGAAATACGAGGAGATAAATACTTATTCAATGTTTTAATATTGGCAAGTAAAAAAGCCCCAACTAAAAAATGGATGCTGAAGGACTGTCCTACACCTGAAGATTGGATTAACGTGATCCAAGACATTTACTCGATGGAAAAGTTGACATTCGCACTGAGACAGGACATGGATGGGTTCATGAACTTTTGGCAACCCTGGATCGCATATGTGTCTTCCATTAGATCTAATCTTTGACAAATACCATTTCAATAATGGTTCCGCTCTTTGTTCCAACACTACTCAGATGCTCTTTTACTTTTAATTACCTATTTTTCTTTTTGTTTGTTTTTTGCTGTTTTGTTTGTTTGTTTGTTTTTTATTTTCTTTAATTTCACTTTTTCTTTCACTTTAAAAAAAAAGAGGTGTTGTAATAATTATTCTTCCAATGTTGTCAACTAGCAAAAAATAAGGGAACATGTGATGAAAATGTAAACAATGCAATGCTGCAATGACCTGTATACCCTTTACAAAAACTTAAATTAAAAAAAAAAAAAACACAACCGGACTGAACAGAAAAGACACAGACAAACAAAATAAAATAATTCTCTCAGTCCTCCGGCGGGGGCTCCCTCCGCGACGTCCCGTCTCCAACACCTTATGCAGCTCATTCGGGTGCCTCCAGGTCTGGTCAGACAAGTGTAGAAACCCACTGCACCGAACAACCTCCACTCGAAGCTGCCTCCTCCCGTCGTGCTGCTCTCGCGAGCCGTGCTCTCCTCTCATCTGGGCCTCAACCCTAGGTTGCACGAGATCGCTGACCTGCAGGGAGGCCCGCGACTTAGTAGTCTCTCTCAGGTGGTTTAATCACACGATGGGGAAACAAACTGTTCACGGTCGTCATGTTCAGCACCGAGATAACAGCACCTGTGTCAATCAACAGCGGAGCCACGACACTGTCAAGCATGACATCACAACCGATCCTCTCCGCAGTCGCTAGGGAGACCGCATGCATGATGGTGGGAGACTTCTGCGCAGCACCTGGGTATCTCCTACGGCTCCTGTGTACGAAGTTGTCGCACGTCCTGGCGAAGTGGTCCCGCAGACCGCACATCGCTTTCCTCTCGCTGGGCACACACTGGCTTTACAGTGGTGAACAGGGGACCCACACCCATAACAACAAGGTGTACCAGGGACAGATCATATCTTCACCACTGTGTCATACGAGTCACCTCCGGTATCACTGTCGTTAGGGTCCCAACTCGGTGCCTCTGTGCGAACATCATCTTCGCTCCGAAGAGCCTCTTCAGGCAGGCCCCTCGCGATGATCTCCGCTGCCTCGAAACGCTGGGTGAGCTCAACAGCTGTGGCTAACGTCAACTCCCTTGGAAACTCCAACAACCTGGACCGGAGCGCTTCACTACACACATGTTCTGCCATTTGGTCCCAAATCATTTCTTCTTCCAGACGTCCAAACTCACACCCCCTCGCCAGCCTGTGGAGCCCGGCCACGAACGTTGATACCGGCTCCCCCAAACGCTGGCGGCGCTGTTGAAAATGGATGTGTCAGACCATGACACTCTCACCAGAGCGAAAATGGCACCATTAATTCCACCACGCCATCGAAACTGTCGGCCCCACCCAGGCTGTTCAACACTCTGTGCCCGTCAGTGCCCAATTTATGGATTAACACTGACCTCGCACGGAGCCGCTCACGCTCACTGAGGTTCAAGACCACGAGGTAGTTGGTAAACGGACACACAGATCGCCCCAAAGGTCTCCCGAGTCGGCGGACGGAGCCTCTGTTTACAGCAGGAGACGATACAGCAGGGAAGAGCTAGCTAGCACTCAACCGCCACCTGGTGCTAACAGAGAAACTTGACATACCGGGAGAACTGAAGCGAAAACGACGCGGGTACCGGGCTGGAGTTTAGGCGGCGTGCAAGAAATATAAGACAGAATAATAAAGAGCAATGGCAAGAACCAAGCAGACCGGCCGTAAATCTACTGGAGGAAAAGCCCCCAGGAAGCAGCTGGCCACCAAGGCTGCTCGAAAAAGCGCTCCGGCCACCGGCGGAGTGAAGAAGCCTCACCATTACAGGCCCGGTACCGTGGCTCTGAGAGAGATCCGTCGCTACCAGAAATCCACGGAGCTGCTCATCCGTAAGCTGCCCTTCCAGTGCCTGGTGAGGGAGATCACTCAGGACTTCAAGACCGACCTGCGCTTCCAGAGCTCCGCCGTCATGGCTCTGCAGGAGGCCAGCGAGGCCTACCTGGTGGGTCTCTTTGAGGACACCAACCTGTGCGCCATCCATGCCAAGAGGGTCACCATCATGCCCAAAGACATCCAGCTGGCCCGCCGCATCTGCGGAGAAAGAGCTTAGACTTTCTGCTGCACATCCACCAACCACAATGCTCCGCACTGTGTGTCTATATACATATATATATATATATATATATATATATATATATATATATATATATATATATATATATACAGTATATATATATATATATATTTATATTAATATGTACATATGTATACTAGCTGCTCTTGTTTTTTCTTGCCTTCTGATTGTTGCTCTGAGTGTTGTTATCCCTGTGCTGTTGCAATCCTGGAATTTCCCCATTGTGAGACTAATAAAGGCTTATCTTATCTTATCTTAAAAGACGAGAACCAATGAGGCCATGGCATGGGCGGCGTGCCTGGCACCTCCAAAAATGGCCGAAGTTCAGCACCGTCAATATCCATTCCAGCTTTTACCTCGTCGCCAAATGTTATGTCCATAACTGATTGGAAAGCAAGCACACAGTTGCCACCCCGGTCTAACCCATGACCAACCCAGCCGCCAACTTAGTCATACAGCCTATTTACATACACAACAGAGTGCTAATGAGAAAATTAAAAAGTACGATGCTCTACTGCAGAGATACCTCATGCTCATGAAACAGGATCATAACGAACGACGGTGGGTAACGCTGACTCTGCACCGGGAGCCTGATACCTATCCCTATCAGGTGTTGGTGGGGGTGGTGAGAGCGAATGTGCTTGTGCCTCATCTTCTGACGATACCCGTGCATTATCCGCCGCGGGTGCTCCCGCATCACCCTGCAGCATGCATGATGGTTTAGATTTTGACGCTGTGGTTGAAGAGGTTCTACAAAACCTCCCCACGCGTGATCGTAAGAACGCCGAATACATCCTGAGGAAATTGCTCCAGCGTTATGGGGGGTGGAATTCAAAGGGGGAGTTTGTTTACAAGGGCGAGGCCTTGAAAGGGTCTCATATGACTGATTTATTCAAACACCTCTCACTCCCTTTTAAAAAACACCAACCCCCTGCACCTGCAGGGTGGTCGAAATTTTTAAACACACTGTCTGAGCTCAATATTCCTTTATCGGCTGTGAGCAACCCACAAGCGTGTGATCAATATCGACTTCTTAAGACGAATGCGGGCAACATCGCCGTTGTGGGTTTTGAAAAACCTCGAGACGTACGCTGTGCCAGAGAGGAAAAAAAAGAAACTTCTGCCAACCCCAACCTGGATCACACCCCGTGAGAAAGAAGAGTCCGAATTTAAGATTGAAAAACCTCAAGACGTACACCGTGCCAGAGAGAAAAAAAGAAACTTCTGCTGTCCCCAACCTGGATCACACCCCTTGAGAAAAGGAGAGTCTGAATTTGAGACTAGAACGAGGAGGAATAGAAGACAAAAGAAACTCTCCCCTCAGTGGACCACCCCTTAAGAAGAGAAATTTGAGATTAGATATAATTGTAAACCACACAACTTTTTCTGTTTTTTTTTTTAACAATAAAACATTTATTCATGTGTACAGTCTTTTTTTTTCTTTTATGTAAAATCACAAAAAGGGTAATTATTCACGGTATTAGTAACACAGTTGTCAAACATACACTCTATATCATCAGAGAGTGTATATATCATACACTCTTTATCCTAAGTTTCTATACAAGACAGTTTTTAAACAGTTGTAAAGAACAACACCCCTGTTTAGGGGGTGCACCAATTTTATTTTTGATACCAATCTTGATATTTTATCACAAAATTGTACACCATCAGGTCATTTTTCATCACATCTTCATCGTACAATGACAGTACACGTTCAAAAAATAATCCACAGGTCCGATGTGCCAGGTAATAGATGCAGTGTTGACCGCAAGTCGTTGATAGTTGATGCTGTAACTGAGCATTGTGGTACATGATGTTTTGTGAATGCTCCTCCAAGAACTTTAAGACGCTGTCGGGATAGTAAAAAAAATTGGGCGGAAACCTGTAAGAATCAAAAAAGGTGGCTTTGCCGTACTTTTCCAGGGTGATGGCTAACCAGTGCTCTCCGGGCACGTGTGCGGGATGTGTGTTGATGACGAAGTAGGCAGGGGGTTTAAAGGCAGGGGTCAACGACGGTAGCTGATCGGAGGGCCACACCCCACAAAACACATCTCCCAGCAGACGACACAGAAGACTCTCCAATTGAATATTATTCATGTTCCTAGTAATAGTCCACCAGCACTTCTCTTTTAGAGTTAATTTCCAGAATAGAATTGCAACAGGCATAGACTATCAACGTCATGGTGTGGGAAAGGCCTGTTCTAAATCTCATCTCTAGTCTTAAATTATCATTCGACATGGTGAACAGGGCGTCGTTGTCATCCCCCGGGGTGAGATTAAACACAAACAGGGTGTACCCATTGTTAAATTCCTCTCTGCTGATACTGAGAGGTAAATCTTTAAGATGTCTCCCTGTTGCCAGGAACATGTTGTAAAATTCCCTAACAGAGAGTTGGTTATTAAACTGAGGTTGGAAAGCCTTGGCGGGGATCTGTCGACTGTCCTGACAGACAGCCAGATATTCCACATCGTTGTGAAAAAAATTGAAAGGCGATAGGTCTCTTCTCCCCGTGAAAGCCTCGTGATGCATCATACCCAGAACCACATATTTGGGAATGGCCCCCAGAAACAGATTCTCCTGGTTGCACATCCTAGAATTTTGTGGGATGGAGTATGTTTTTACATTGACGCGTGAGAGGGGGTAGAGTGCATTGCCTTTCATTAGGGCTGCGGCGTGGCCTAATCTGACCGCGGGGGACACGGACACTTTTTTAACAAATAGAAAGGCCCCCAGTATTTCCAAACGGAAAGTGGAATCACCGGCTCCCGAGAGATAGGAATTGTTGTTAGCACGGGTTAGTTTGATTCTCAAATCGACAGAGTTCAGGATGAGCTTCTCGCAAAAAACTATGTCCCCGTGAAGAGGACTGAGCAGGTGCACTTCGCGAAAATTGGCGGTAAAACGGGCTCTTTCATTTAAACCCGCATTAGGGCCATCCACGGTCACGATAGAATCTACAGCTCTGGCCGTATCTTTGTAAAAAAGACTGGCACTAAACTGGCTCTTGAGCGTGTCCTCGGAATAGTTTAGTATCGTCTCAATTAAGGCTCGGTAGGGGTGTGTGGCGCTGGATTGTGAAATCAATCTGTCTCCCAGGATCACATCGCATTGACTGAAAATTGTATTTAGAGGGAATGTCTGCGTTGGTAATTTTCACACAGAGGTGCAGCAGGGTGTCGTTCATATCGAGGTACTTCTCCCCATCTCCGGGGATGAAAAACTCTATAGGACCTCCGTCGGTGATGGCTGACATTGGGGAAATTTCCGTGTAGATTTTATCCTCCACAGAGAGCTGCATCATAGGCGCTGAAAATAAATCCAACTCAGCCAGGGTGCATTCGGGAGATTTTTGATGTAACAGCGCCATATTTTTTCTAGTTTAGTTTCTTCAAAAACTTTTGCTTAAAATATATCTGAGCTCCGACTTCCAGACTCCCTCATCACCCACTTACTTTTCCCAACTGATTTTCTCTTTTTAGGACCGGTGCGTTTATGGGAGAGCGGCACTTTCGCCCGGGGAGTTGCTTCCTCGATCTGCACGACAACATCATAATACCCCCCGAGCCCTCTTGTCCCGAGTCTTTGTTCATCATTTTTCCCACCACTTGGTTAAACACGTCTGATGCAATGCCGCTAGCTGCCGTTTTAAGATGAGGTTTTGCAATGGTGAAACCTTTCTTCACCAGAGGGGCTACAAAACGGAACAGTCTTGAAAACAGTGAGTCCGATACCACATCCGTACATGACGGGTGCTCCGTAAAACCCCGGTAAAGCACCCCCTACTTGATTCTCATAATAATGTACAAAACAGTGGGGATCCTCCCTCAGACCTGCAAGAATCATTTTGTTTGTTGAGACGTCGTAACTTAACGCGTCTGATCACACACCGATACCAACTGTGCAATGGCGGTCGTAGTCAGAATGATGCACGTGTGTGTGGATGGACGTGTTATATATGTCGTTTATTCGAGGTTTAGGTCTAAAGTGGAGCGTCACTATAGTCTTCCCCTAGGTAAATTCCACTGGCTTGTTTTGATCCGTTTTTAACTCCACATGGTTGGTTTCAATGTGCTGTTTCGCTACGGGTAAATAATAAGTTGGGTTGAAATGCTTTGTGATAAAGTCACCGTACGTTCCTTCGATACTGATCGTTCTCAGGAGTGGTGCATAAGAGTCCCCCGCTAATTGCGGACGTACCACGTCGCTGTAACAGTACATGTGATAAAATCCGGCCTTCAAATCAGCCGGATAGGGTGCCAACTTCCGATCAGACTTGAACCATTCTCCTGGTTTGACACCCAGCATGTAAGCCACCGGCGCGTCAAAGCCTATGTGAGTTGGACCTCCACTCTGGAAATCCATTCTTTTCTCAATGCTGCTGTAGACCATATAAATATCAGAATTAATTTTACTAAAAAACCCCTCCAGCTCAGCCCTGAACCGATTTAAATCGTTGTAATAACCGCCTGTAATCCTTTGATAATGCACTTTAGTCTCTGTTTCTGGTTCTTGCGGTTTTGCTCTCCAATAAAAGTAGGCAAGTAGGCAGTAGACCATGACTCTGTCATTGTCCAGCGTTATTTTTTGCAGCTCCGCCTCATAAAACGATCCTTGAATCGGTTCTCCATCATAATCCTTCAGTTTGTAGACAGGGGGGTTGCGGGGGATGCACTTGGACACCTTAAAGACTTCATCCGCAAAACTCTGTTCATATTTCTTATCAAACACTCCCCTCAACTTTGACATCCTGACGGAGTCCCCCTTTTTAAAATTCATCTTTTATCGGTCACTCTGTCGAGCTCGGGGTGTGCTGTACAGGTTTTGAAACACTTAGTTCGTGTTCTCGGCGGTCACCTGCGTAGGTGCCATTTTAATACTGATGTGATAAGCTCGATTGTACCCTGCCACCAAGTCTTGTAAGACGTCGGGGTCCCGCAGTGTGTTGTTGGCTGTAAAATACCTCCACATTCTGCCTTTTAACTTGCGATTAAACCTTTCAATCACAGAGGTCTTGAGATCGCTGGCCGTGGAAAAATGTGTTATACCATGTTTTTCCATTAAAGCCTCAAAACTTTTGTTGAAAAATTCTTTTCCTGCATCGGTTTGTAGTTTGACAGGTGTTTGGTTTTCTTCAAAAATGGATTTAAGGTCCCGTACCACCTCAGCGGCCGTCTTTCTCTTCAGAGACAGTACATACACCTGTACATATGCCTTCTTGGAAAATACATCTATAACCGTTAATTGTAGCTGTCATTATATTCGGCTAAGGCCTGCATATCGCATAGATCAGCTAGGTATTGGTTTAATGGTCGTGGAACAAAAACTTTTTTTCTAGGAAAATGTACTCTGGCGGGTCTGTGTAAGGTGTAAGCATCCTGTTCAGATAAAAACTTTTTGACCCTTTTGACCCGACCTTCTCCCCCGTTTCATCTTGCAAGCCCTTGCGGAGTCGTTCTACACCTCTGAAGCTACCTGGGTGTGCCGGGTTGTAATACATCGTTTTCATGATGCGTGTCTCTGACATAATGAAATCAGAATGAGAAAAAAAGACAGGACAGAGTATCTTTATTCAGCTTCTTTTAACCTCTTGCACTCCGTTGTACCGCGGGCGGGCAGGTCTCTGCGTCCCAGAGCGCATGAGGGCACTCTCGTGCGTCCTCGAGCGCACGAGGGCGCAGGAGAGTGCACTGAAAAAAAAAAAAGTCCTTCCACTACAGACACAGCCGCGAACAGATTGGATATGATTGACCTCTCATTCGACTAATAAGAGCCTTGAATTGGGTTTCTGAAACCTTGAAGAACCAATGACTGAAAACCTAGCAAGAAGGACCCGCCTACCAACGCTGTGAATGCAGTGAGCCAATTGAAGCAGAGAAGTTCGCAAGCTGTTTTTTTTTAAGGCTGGGTGAAGACAGACTGCTGCAGCAGATCAAAAAAGGACCCGCAGGAAGAACCGTCACAGACCCAGCAGCACGGAGACCACCCACAAATGCAACCTGTGTGACAGCGACTGCCATTCGCGCATCGGCATGTTCGGCCACAGGCGGTGCTTATTTTGTTTTTGTTCCAGCAGAGTAGACGTTATGATTTTATTCCATGGTCATAGACCGACGGAGGCCGACAACGAAGGCTGAGTGACACACACGCGTTCGCCAGTCTTTTTTTTAATTACTACTGTTATTTGTTTTGAAAAATCGTTTGCCAAAAACCGCAATCATAGAAGCACAAAACCGCAATAATGGAATTATGTTTTGATCGGGTCACGAGACCAGAACCACGAGCGGACCAGCGTCGCGTTCATCTGACAATGAGGAAGAGAAGTTCGCCAGGACACTGCTGTGAAGAGGTAAGGTGTTATAAGCTAAATTATTCTTTATCCCTGAAAATTGTAATCCAAAATGACTTTTGACCGATCAGTAAATTACAACTGTGCGGCGCACGAAGTCTGAAGTTCGTGCGCCGCGGTACACGGGTCGTTCGCCACGTCCAGACCGTGAATGCCGCCCCCCCCGCTATTCTTCTGTAGCGAGGGGGGGGGGAAGCCGCGGTGACTGCGCCGCTGTCGCCACATCGCCACATGAGGCTAATCCGTCATGTAGCGATGGCCGATGTCCATCCTCTGTAGCAGGGGGGGGGGGGGACTTCAGACGACAAGTTCCGGTCAAAGGTCATGTTTTCAAAACACCTTTGATTGACAGCCAAATTACGCGTAACCCCATCCTAACCCTAAACCACATATGGACAGCAGATTAAAAACACAAGCTGTCAAGCCTTCTTGTCATCACTAACCCCATCCTAACCCTAGACACATATGGACAATAGATTAAAAACACAATCTGTCAGTTTGACGAGAAGTTCAAAGCACTTTTGATTGACAAACTAATTACACGAGGTCAAAGGTCATGTTTTCAAAACACTTTTGATTGACAACCTAATTACGCAAGGTCACGGGGCGGGGTTAGGGTCAGGTCAGGTCAAAGGGGCCGTGGCACCACGTCTCCTGCCACAAGACAAACTTGCACGTTTGAACTTTGCAAGGGAGTACCAAACATGGGAGAATGAAAAGTGGGTAAAAGTTTTATTTTCTGACAAGAAAAAATTTAACCTGGACAGTCTTGATGGTTTACTTTTTTCCCCCTTGTCCTGTCAAGCAGCTAGGTAAGCAGAACAGAAATCTGCTTCCCTCATTGTGCCTGTCACGGTGGCCCTCGTAAGCCACCATAAGACGCCAACAGGTCACCGGTGAGTTTGCAATGATGTTTATTAGGACGAAAGAACAGAGGATAACACAAAGTAACAAAGTAATGGAAAGGAATGAGCCTCGATGGGCTAAAACACACTATAATGAAAACAGGATCACAACAGGGTAAACTTACAATGGTAGACAATGAACAGACAGCGTCAGAGCCGGGGAATGCCCGATGCGTCAGACAATGAGGAGTTTTGACGGAGACTGCTGCATTGGGCTGCATTCAGCGTCCGCTTAAATGCCGGCCGCTAATGAGCCCTGAATGCAGCACAGTTGGCAGGCTTTGACAGCAGGAAGCTCCTCCGAGCGCTGTCACAATAAGAGCCCGGGGAGCCAGAGGGTAATCACTGCTGTCAAACCTGCAGGAGATGACGTATGACCCGACAGTCAGCCTAAATGCAAGGTGCAACACCAAGAGAAACACACACAAAGTACGTTTGACTGTTTATTGATTTTCAAAAGAGCGAACTTGAGGATAAAACTGTCACTCGCCAGAAGAGCAGCAGCCTGCAGATGGAGGGACGAGAACTGGTTAGCAAGAGGAATGGAGGAAGATTTGGAAATCCAAATTACAACACTTACATAGAAGAGAGAGAGAGACAGGCTTAGAACCCAGTGAAGGAGATGAACCATCAGGTCGGAACTGCTGGTAATGGGAATGATGAGCTGTGTCTGACCAGGTGGAGTGGAGGAACTGCAGCAATTGAAGCAACAGGCTGGTGAGCAAACCAAGACCCCTGGAGACACACTGCTTCGTTGGCAGCAACCTGGAGAAGGAGGAGGAGAGAGTCATGTCAGGTAAATAATAATCTAACATAAAAAGCTTTACAAGTTAGATATGATCTGCTCAAGGCAGTATACCCAAACGAGCCAGCGTTGAATCATCGAAGGGCACTTCCTTATAAATGCTGGCTCAGCAGAATCAGCAGGTGCGTCAGATGAGGTAATTACAGGAGAGCAGAGAAACAAGATAGTGGGGGCGAGTGCTCACCAGGACATAATAACAAAATACTGGGAGATTTATATAATACAACTAAACAATTAAAAATGAATTAAAGACTTTTTTTCAAATTTTCTGTAAAATGTAATTCTAAACAAATAGTGAGGAATAAATTAGACACCCCCATCTTTTTTAGGACACCCCCACATTATTCCCACTTACAATGGCTAAAATAAATGTAAAAAAAAAAAAAGCAAATAAAAACGAAAACAAGGTTAGACATAGATATGTGAACATTTCTTAATAAAGAACTGAATATTTAAAGGGGTGTCCTAATTTTTTCACATAACTGTATGTGTACGTTTATATGTGTGCATGCATGTGTATGAGAGTGCATGCAAAGTGAGTGTGTGTGTGTGAGTGGTTTGCTAGGAGACATTCAAAGAGGGCAGCAGGTCACAGCTCCCCCCCCCCCCCCCCAAAACACAGAGCAAGCAAGACAGTGCCACCAGCCTACACAGAGCACAAATGCCCCGAAGCCAGCAAGCCCCCAGGGCAGCCGTGCAACTGCCCCAGGAGGGCTGGCTGAGGGAGGCCGGGCTGCAATGCAGCCAGCGCAGCACACCCCTGGACCAGCAGGGCCAACACTAGCCTCTGGGCCCCAGGCACCCCTTCTGGCGCCTGGGGCCCTTCAGTGGCCCCTTTAGGCGCTCTTCAGTGGAACAATGGCGCTGCAGGTTCTCCGGGGCGTCAAACAGCATCCCGCTTGACTGATGGCCCTCTTCTCTTTGGTAATGACTGGGTCTTTCAACAGGACAATGCTGCAGTTCACAACACTTGGTTGATGAAGGACTTCTTCCAGGAGAATAACGTTGCCCTTTTGGACCATCCTGTATGTCCCCATGATCTAAATCCCACTGAGAACATTTGGGGATGGATGGCAAGGGAAGTTTACAAAAATGGACATCAGTTCCAGACCTTAGATGCCCATTATCAAGCTATCTTCACCATATGGAGGAACGTTCCCACCAGCCTCCTGGAAACACTCACATCAATTCAATTCAGTTCAATTCAGTTTTATTTGTATAGCACCTAGTCACAACAAAAGTCATCTCAAGGCACTCGATACATAAGCACAAATCACGAATAATTCAGAGAAACGCCCCAATGATCAAATGTTCCCCTATGAGCAAGCACTAGACAACAGTGGGAAGGAAAAACTCCCTTATAGGGCGAATTCACACTGCCATTGTTTGGTCCGGACCAAAGGAACTCTGATCCGCTTCCGTGGATAGTTTGGTTAGTTTGGTGCAGTCTGAACACGCATTCGAACTCTGGTGCACACCAAACAAGCTTAGTCTGGTCTACCTGAAAATGGGGGGGGGGGGTCTCGGTTCACTTGCAGGTGAACCCTGGTGCGCTTCACTTGCGCTGTGAATGCAAATGGACTATCTAGTGGACCAAAGGGCGGAAGCGCCCCTTGGTGTAACCCTAGCAACATGTAGTCTCAGAAGAGGAAGTGACATTTACCGTAGTACATTTTGGGTAGAAAATAACAACAAAGACAACCGCGTGATTTCAAGAAATCCTTTTACCAGAGAAAGCCGAGGAGGAAAGTTAAAAAATATCTTGTTTGTAGCAGACAAACAACCTGGCTGAAGGGAACGGATTTCCATTTTCGGTCCTGGCCAATTGATGAGCCGGATTTTTCTTCTTTGCCAAGATTTTTTCTTCCTGGACAGTGGTGGTTTTGGCTACAGTGCCCCAAACAAGCAGTTGTTGTAAATGCGTGACGTTGTCCAGGCAGTTTGGTCCACTTGAGTAAAGTGCAGTGTGAATGTGGACCAAACCAACGAAGGTGCGAAAATTCTCGGCATTCCCCGTCCAATCGAACCGAGATCCCCAGATTATTCTGGTGTGAATGCAGCTATAGGGTGAAACCTCTGGCAGAACCAGGCTCAGGGAGGGGCAGTCTTCTGCCACAACTGGTTGGGGGAGGAGGGGAGGGGAGAAAGGAGGAAAAGGAAGAAAGAAGAGGCATATTATTCATAACATAACAACAACATGCAGGTAGACAGCTTATGACGCACAAATTCTATCAAAGCTAATTTGACCTAAGATTACAGGATTTTTATGGGCTTTTTTCAGGCTTATTAAGCAAGCTAAAGAATCTCATCGGAAACACTGCGAGCAGACATCCGTAGCTGGACCTGGTGGTGTAATGCCCAAACACTGTGCAGAGTGTGCATAAATAGCAGGGTTTTTTTTTTGTTTTTTTTTTTAAATATGTGGACATAGTAGATCCTAATAGTAAAATTCAAAACTATGACATGCAAAATCCAATCTACACTTGTAAATGACATCCAGTTAAAACATACACATCTAGCTAGCCAGCTGTTACATAGGTCATGTACAGACGTGGACAAAATTGTTGGTACCCCTCTGTTAATGAAAGAAAAACCCACAATGGTCACAGAAATAACTTGAATCTGACAAAAGTGGTAATAAATAAAAAGTCTATGAAAATTAACCAATGAAAATCAGACAATGCTTTTGAATTGTGGTTCAACAGAATTATTTCATAAAACAAACTCATGAAACAGGCCTGGACAAAAATGATGGTACCCTTAACTTAATATTTTGTTGCACAACCTTTTGAGGCAATCACTGCAATCAAACGATTTCTTTAACTGTCAATGAGACTTCTGCACCTCTCAGCGGGTATTTTGGCCCACTCCTCATGAGCAAACTGCTCCAGTTGTCTTAGGTTTGAAGGGTGCCTTCTCCAGATGGCATGTTTCAGCTCCTTCCACAGATGTTCAATAGGATTTAGATCAGGGCTCATGGAAGGCCACTTTAGAATAGTCCAATGTTTCGCTCTTAGCCATTCTTGGGTGTTTTTAGCTGTGTGTTTTGGGTCATTATCCTGTTGCAAGACCCATGACCTGCAACTGAGACCAAGCTGTCTGACACTGGGCAGCACATTTCTCTCTAGAATACCTTGATAGTCTTGAGATTTCATTGTATCCTGCACAGATTCAAGACATCCTGTGCCAGATGCAGCAAAGCAGCCCCAGAACATAACAGAACCTCCTCCATGTTTCACAGTAGGGACAGTGTTCTTTTCTTGGTATGCTTCATTTTTGTGTCTGTGAATATAGAGCTGATGTGCCTTGCCAAAAAGTTCCAGTTTTGTCTCGTCTGTCCATAGGACCTTCTCCCAGAAGCTTTGTGGCTTGTCAACATGCAGTTTGGCAAATTCCAGTCTGTCTTTTTTATGATTTGTTTTCAACAGTGGTGTCCTCCTTGGTCGTCTCCCATGAAGTCCATTTTGGCTGAAACAATGACGGATGGTGCGATCTGACACTGATGTACCTTGACCTTGGAGTTCACCATGAATGTGTTTAGAGGTTGTTCTGGGCTCTTTTGTTACCATTTGTTTTATCTGTCTCCTCCTGCGGCCACGTCCAGGGAGGTTGTCTACAGTCCCGTGGATCTTAAATTTCTGAATAATATGTGCAAGTGTAGTCACAGGAACATCAAGCTGCTTGGAGATGGTCTTATAGCCTTAACCTTTAACATGCCTGTCTATAATTTTCTTTCTAATTTCCTGAGACAACTCTCTCTTTTGCTTCCTCTGGTCCATGTTTAGTGTGGTACACACCATGTCACCAAACAGCACAGTGACTACTTGTCACCCTTTAAATAGGCCGACTGACTGATTACAAGTTTGTAGACACCTGTGATGTTAATTAGAGGACACATATCGGTTGAACATGTCTCTGTTGTCACATTATTTTCAATCTTTTCTAGGGGTACCATCATTTTTGTCCAGGCCTGTTTCATGAGTTTGTTTTTTAAAATAATTCTGTTGAACCACAATTCAAAAGCATTGTCTGATTTTCATTGGTTAATTTTCATAGAATTTTTATTTATTACCACTTTTGTTAGATTCAAGTTATTTCTGTGACCATTGTGGGTTTTTCTTTCATTAACAGAGGGGTACCAACAATTTTGTCCACATCTGTACACAATCAAACGCATGTGCAGTGGGTCCCATCAAGCATGCCTCAACGAATTTTTGAAGTGATCAACTAGAACAGTGGGGCTAACTACTGAGCCCCCTTTTTTTTTTACACTTTTAGTTCAGTTTTTGGGGTTTTCTGGGCTATGGTCTTAAACTTTTGATCAGCTGACGAACAGGCTGTTTGAATTTAAATGCAGTTTTCAATAAATTGCCTACTCTCTGTTTTTTTTATCTTTTGCTCCTGTTTCTTCTTTTTGCATTTTGAAGCTCTACTTACAACCTAGTGATTCACCAGTGTGAAATGTGAATATTTGTAATTTTACCCCGGTTGTAAGATTTTGATCAGGAGCATATTACATCAATAAACAAAAGTTTGCATAGCTATGATTTTTACAGGGTGCACTCCCAAATGGGTTCTGAACTCCACGTTGAGGCTCTACACTAAGATAGTTGCCATGGTAATATGCTCAGTATGCTTCCCCCACACACAGACCAATATATTACTCTGCAAATGAAAGCTACTTAATCCGGTCTATATTTTTAAACTGTGACTCCTCTCTGATCATTTCTCTTCCTGTGAGCATCCGTCTCTGTGTGGGAGTTAAACTTTATGGAAAAGTTGCAAGCATTTCCTTTATGAAATGAAAATGGCTGTATTCTTTTACTGCAAACATTTCATCATATTATTTTAATGTGCCAGCCATATTCTGTTGGTGACTGTTTTCATAGCTTTAAATCCTGGTTAAACTGTTTAACATGTGTAGGTGTTTCTCAGCCATTCAGGGAGAAATATAGCAATCAAAAAGTGAATCTGGAAAATGTGTTGCGTTTTTCAGTAACAGCGGCACAGAAATAAAAATGTCATTAGGAATTTACACGGCCACCTTAATCTCTGCAGTTCAGACTCGTGGCTTCTGTTTTTAGGGCTATTTTATTCAGCTTTAATCTGTCACCACTCCTGAAAGAAAATCATATTGAACAAGCTGTAAATAAAATATTTTCCTACTGTAAACCAGAAATTTTCATCACAGCAGGTTTTATTATTTACAGTGGTGTTGTTATGCTTCTAAGTCCTTGTGGGAAGAGAGTGGTTTAGTGGTGATGTCACTGTCTTCATGTTTCAGATATTGTTTGTTTTTGCTGCTTCAAACATTTTTAGTGGAAAATGTCTCTGACTTTTCCGATGATGAATCGTCTTTTATTTTGTCTACCGCCCCCCCCCCCCCCCCAGCTCCTAATATCTCAGGAGGTTGTCTCCTTCCCTCCTGCTGTGGGACAATAATCAGTTAACTCTAGTCGCTGAAACTCATTTCCTCTACTTTTCCATTATTTGCTTTGCAATTTTCCACCCAGTATTACACAGTTTACTCACTCTGTGTCCCAACAGCACACATACGCTTGCAACTTTTATATCATCTGTTCACAACGGCGCATGCATGAACAAAATGGTCAGCCAATTGATGTGGTGACTGAGAGAAGTACAAATACAACATAAAGATTTGTGTGCTTGTTTAATAAAGCTCCACAACATGAAGATGGCATTCTTTAAAGTGATAAGACTGAAAGAAAACAGAGACACAGATAAAGCACTTGAGAGGGAACCAAACTCAAACACAGCTGCAGCCATCTCCAGATGTCACTTGAACTCTGCCTTATGTGTCCATGTTGTTTCTCTATAAGGCCCATCTTTCTCACCCTGATTTACCTTTGTCCCTGCTCTCAATGCCTCTCTGCCTGTTTTACTCTCTCTCTCTCCCCCCAGATATCTGCTCACCAGCTGCGCTCAGATGGTGGAGAGGAGCAGACGGAAAGGGTTTTTATAGAGTGTGCGTATACACAAATACCCACATGGACACACATGCAAACATGAACTCAGAGAATGTTGCAAAAGCGACCCGGAACAGTGGGGGATCCAGGACTTTTTCCCTATGCCTAAAATCTCGTATTTTCCACTTCTTTTCAGTGTCGATGACTGCATCAATATGAAACAGATCCCCCAGATTACAAGTAACTGCAGACAAACATGGTTAATGGTGAGAGAAGGTCAGGAATTTGGCTGTTTCTCTGCCCTAATCGGATTACTCTTTCTCTCAGTGTGTGAGTGTGTGTGACTAATGTGAAAGTGATTAAACTGCAGCTTTTAGTTCACAAAATGAAGACAAAATAGGGTTGCCCAAGTTAGTGTTTTTCAACCTGTTTTGAGCAAAGGAACCCTTTTTACATTGAAAAAAACCTGTCAGACCCCACCAAAGAAAATTGTTACAAAATGACGCATTGCATACAACATCAGTGGAAACACGCGAACACATGCATTTGCTCCGGGCAATGCGTGTGCACGTGAATTCACATCTGCACAAGTTGGATTTTGTTCAGATTGGGCCAAGAGTTTGCTTGATGCTTGGTCGCAATTGCCACTGGCGTTCCACCGTTGCTGGGAGATCGAATTAGTTTGAAAATGAGACAGCCACTTCCTGAGACGTCTCTCATCAGGTGGGGGCTACCATGAAGGGGGTTCTTTTCACGGAGATGTGCTTGTCTTGGTTGCATCCACCGCTTGTTTGGTGCTGGGGGTGACTGAGGTTGGGATGTGGTTTCTGGGAGAGATGGTGACATTTTCCTGTCCAGATAGTGTTGTGGGCTCAGATAAGGTGCTCTTTTTTTTTTTCATTTCTATGGCAGATACAGTATGACTGCAGGGGAAGAAAAGGAGGGATTGGGTTTGTGCTGTCACCCACTGACATGGAGGAGCCACTGCAGTCACTCAAGCACAACAATAACAAAATATTTGCAATTTTTTTTGACCAATTAAGAAGTGAAATTAGAAAGCTTCTTGAGAACCCCTGAACTTTTTCTCAATAACCCCCTGGGGTCCAAGGACCACCGGTTGAAAAACACTGGCCTAGCAAGTAGCATTGATTCAATGTTAATTGTGAACTGTAATTCTGTGTGAAATAAGTGTGGAAATTATTGTGATTATATGTAACTTAAACAGCTGAACTGCATTTGTGGGAGCATTTATAGAAGTTGAAATCCATGCCTTCCTGGTGAAACATGTAATTGTAAGAAATTTTTCCTGAGCCTCCTTCAGTTTTGAGAGCTACAAGTTTGCATAATGTAGAAATGCATTAACCTTTATGAATCACCCAGTGGTTATTAAAAAAACCCCCAACTACTTCCCTGAAAACTTCCATTTCTATTGTGGGCAAAAATTAAAGAGAACCAAAAGTGGCAAAAATTTGTCAGAAAAAGAACTCAAGTTTATTTAACCCCATACAATGGGGAAGATGGGGGGGGGGGGAGAAATGCCAACTTCATTGCAGTACATTATTTGCAGGATCTTCCACGAAAAAAAAAAAAAAAGTATTTTTCTTTCAAGTGACTACAAAGATATCCACCTGAGGGCCGGTTGCACCACAAGGTCTTACAACCAGCCTTAAGCTAAGTCAGTTATAACTTTGTGTTCCAAGTATGGTTTTATATTTATGCAAGTTGCACTATCAAGGCATAGGTCTTCTTTTCTCTAAATGTTGTTAAGTGTGTCTTCTTCTTTCGGCTGCTAACTTTAGGGGTCACCACAGCGGATCATCTGCCGCCACCTCACCCTATCGCTTGCATCATCCTCTGTAACAACAACCCTCTCCATGTTGTCTAAGTGTTGTAAATATTATACTTGTAGTCAGGTGGAGGCTGAAAGTCAAACAAAGCTTGTGTCTTTACAGCTAACTGTTATGACTCACCGCTCATCAGCGGCGCCAGCCGCGCGCACACCTGCTCCTCATCAGCGGCGAGGTATTTAATCCACTCTGCCCTGGGCTTCGGCCTGAAGCCGTCTCTCTACTTCAGCCCCTTTGCTACTACAGATCTCAAACCAACTAGCGAAGATATCCTGGGTAAGCTCCCCTTACCTCTCTCCTCTAGCTTTCCCCTGTGCACAGGCGGACTTCATCACCTCGCCGTTGGCTCTACGCTGCTGCCACAGGTACCGCAGGTCGCTGTCTCCCGGGTTCCGCCCTTGTCGACGCCAGCCACCTGTCACAACCAAGTAAGCCAGCTACCATCATTATTCCCTGTATTGGTGTGGTGCCCGTTACCCTTCTCCCTCTGCTCTCTCCCACAGGGTTGTCCGGCTGTACAGCCTCCTGCCCCCGTGCCTGACGCAGACGCCACCACCAATACATTCTTATTCCACAGACACGCAGCCATACACTCCCTTGTTGCTAATAAAGCTGTTAAATCTATCCTGAGCCTGCGTGTGTGTCTCCTGGGCCGTGTATTATGTCACTAACAGCAACCTTTCAACAAAGTAGCAAGTTAAGTATGATTTTACATCAAGCTAATAGAAAAGACTGAATACAAGCTAATGGATATAAAAAGTAAAAAGGAGTGAGAGCTTTTGGAGAGATGAAATAAGGAAATTTTCATCCAAATATGCCTGTCTGTGTCAAAAAATTGGATCATTTTTGGATCATCCAGCAGGTAAAAGAACCAAACTTGTCAAAATCACAACATAAGGCTTAACTGAGAACAAACTCAAGCTTCTCCTATAGGAATCTCAGTAGCCTGACCTGAACACCATGAAAACCTTGTGGGCTGAGCTGAGAAGAGAGAGGGCTGAGGAGTCTGAATGATTTTGTACAGGAATATTCTCAGATGTTCTATATGTGATAGATAATATAGATAATAAGATGGCGGCAGCACGCACGGATGCAGCGGCCCCTCTTGGCATCAGCGAGTGTGAGAGTTTTGAGTGTTTTGACCTTCCCAGACGTACATTCTGTAAAACTTACAACCGTGAGACCTTATTAAACATCAAGGTACTGCACGCTGCAAGAATCGCGGCGATCGGTTGTGACTTGGACATTCTACGCCAACATGGAATTCTGGCGGAGTCCCCGCTGGAAGCTACCCGAGAGAGGAGGAGGCGTAAGCGGAGCAAACGCAAGCAAAAGCGTGGAAAAAGGGCCGGGATCCATGCTAGGCTAAAGGCTAACCCCTCCAGACCAGCGGTACCATCGCTCAGTCTCTCTAACGTCTGTTCCCTCGAAAACAAGCTGGACGAGCTGCGTCTGCTGAGAGAAACCTGGAGAGAGTGGAGAGACTGCTGTGTGCTTGCATTCATGGAGACATGGCTCCACGGCAACATTCCTGATGAGGCCATTCAACTGGAAGATATGGCGATGTTCCATGCCGACAGGGAAACGGCGAGCTCCGGTAAGAGCCGGGGGGGTGGGTGGGCTATGCATCTATGTTAACAAGAACTGGTGCGTCAATGCCACGTTAGTGTATAAACACTGCTCTCCGTTGGCAGAGTTCCTTATTGTTAATTGTCGGCCATATTATTTGCCGAGGGAATTAAGCAACGTGTTTGTAGCTGGTGTTTACATAGCGCCGAGCGCTAATGCTAAAGCTAATGCTAAGAAGGCACTCGGGGAACTGCACAATGCGATTAGTGAAATCCAAACTTCACACCCGGACAGTTTTGTGGTGGTTGCGGGGGATTTTAACCACACCAGCCTAAAGACTGTGCTCCCCAAGTTTAAACAATGTGTAGACTTTAAGACCAGAGGAGAGAATATGTTGGACTTAGTGTACACAAACACAGATGCATATAAGGCGATACCCCGCCCCCATCTCAGCCTTTCTGATCACATATCCGTGATGCTGCTGCCTGCCTACAAACCTTTATTGAAGCGCAGCAGGCCAGCAGTGAAACAAATCAGAATTTGGCCAGAGAGTGCAACCTCTGCACCAAAAGACTGTTTTCTGCACACAGACTGGGAGGTCTTCAAAATAGCAGCCTCCCAGGAAGACAAGACAGATGTGGAGGAGTATGCTGATACAGTCACCAGCTACATCGCGAAGTGCACAGAGGATGTCACTACAGTGAAGACCATCACTATGCGGGGTAACCATAAGCCCTGGATGACTGCAGAGGTGCGCTCGCTGCTTACAGCCAGAGATGCAGCCTTCAGAGCGAAGGACAGGATCGCCCTCCGCTCAGCCAGGTCTGCGCTCTCAAAGGGAATTAAGGCGGCAAAGCGCGCCTATGCGGAGAAAATCCAGGGACACCTCTGTGACACTAGGAACACCAAGCAGATGTGGCAGGGAGTTCAGACACTGACGGGCTATAAGTCTAGGCAGGGGGTCGATGATGACGACGCTTCGCTTCCAGACAGGCTTAACGACTTCTTTGCACGTTTTGAAGCATCAAACTCGACAATCAGAGAGAGGGCTGGCTCACCCCCACCATCGGTCGGACCAGCTTTTACCATCAACACAGCGGACACACGGAGGACCCTAACCAGAGTCAACCCACGCAAAGCTGCAGGTCCGGACAACATTCCGGGACGTGTGCTCCGAGACTGCGCGAGCAAGTTGGCGGATGTCCTGACTGACATTTATAACATCTCCCTGAGTCAGGCCATCGTTCCCAGATGCTTCAAGACCTCTATCATTGTACTGGTGGCAAAGAAACCAATTGTGTCCTGTTTGAATGACTATCGTCCTGTTGCACTGACACCAATTGTGATGAAGTGCTTTGAACGGCTTGTCAAACCACACATTACAGCCTGCCTCCCTGCATCACACGACCTGCTCCAGTTTGCATATTGTTCAAACCACTCCACGGAGGATGCTATAGTCACCACCCTACACTCTGTCATCACCCACCTGGACCAGAAAGACACCTATGCCAGACTCCTGTACATTGATTTCAGTTCAGCATTCAACACCATTATTCCCCACAGACTGATGGAGAAATTACTCCTTCTCGGTCTGAACACCGCCACATGTCTCTGGGTCCTGGATTTCCTGACTGAGAGACCTCAGTCTGTCCGGGTTGGAAACAACATCTCCAACTCTGTCACACTGAGCACCGGATCCCCTCAAGGCTGTGTACTCAGTCCACTGTTGTTTACACTTCTAACACATGACTGTGTATCCAGACACGAGGGGAACCAGATTATTAAGTTTGCAGACGACACCACGGTGGTGGGACTTATTCAGAGGGATGAGGAATCAATGTACAGGGAAGAAGTGAGAGACCTGGAGGGTTGGTGCAGGGAGAACAATCTGGTGCTCAACGTGGACAAAACGAAGGAGATGATTATCGACTTCCGGCGGTCACAGCCTGAGCACGTCCCCCTCAGCATCGGCGGCCGTTTAGTAGAGAGAGTAGAGAACATCAAGTTCCTCGGAGTGCAGATCTCACAGGACCTGACCTGGAGCAAGAATTCCTTGGGGATCAGGAAGCGGGCTCAGCAGAGACTGCACTTCTTGAGGAAACTCAAACAGGCCTCTCTCCCCATCTGCATCCTCAGGACCTTCTACAGAGGTGTGGTGGAGAGTGTTCTGACGTACTGCATTGCAACATGGTACTCCAGCTGCAGTATGTCAGACAAAAAAGCCCTGCAGAGGATAGTCAAGGGGGCGGAGAGGGTAATTGGAGTCTCCCTCCCCTCTGTCCAAGAACTTTTTCAGAACCGTTGTAGGAGCAGGGCACTGAACATTGTCAAGGACCGTTCTCACCCTCTGCATAAACACTTTGAACTTCTTCCATCTGGTAAACGATTCCGGAGAGGCAGAACCCCCAGACTGATCAACAGCTTCCTTCCACAAGCTGTCAGGATGCTGAACAGTTGATCCAGAATCTCTCATACACACTACTGCACCTACGGACATTTTGTATATTATTTGTATATTATAGTTAGTTAGTTTTTTTTCCCCAAGTATGTCTCAGGGATGTGTGAATGGGTGGGGGTGGGGGTGGGGGTGAAGCTATGTGTGAGTGTGTCTTAAATCATGTTGCTTCTATTTATATGGATGCCGAGAGAAACGCAATTTCATCTTGCCTGCACTACAGTTGTATGTACAGCAATATGACAATAAAGTTTGATTTGATTTGATTTTCATTTGATTTGATGTGATTTGATTCTGGTTCTGATTCTGATTCTGATCTGATTCTGATTCTGATTCTGATGTGATACTGGAGGAAAGTACTCAGTACATTAATGAGACTTTTTCTCTGAATATATTCATTTCATTTAAAGGTTGAACTTTTTTCATTTTTGCGGTGAGAAATTAAGCTGGTTCACCTAAAGATGTTTCTCTCTCTCCCTCTCTCTCTTTTTTTTTACTAACCTTTAAATGTGGTATTGTAGAGGGTAAAAGGGAAGGATGTGGAAGCGAGGCATGAGCATAGGTCGACACAGATTCTTTATTGACCCTCTAACATATGTACAGCCTATGGACCCCAGCGTGGACACTGGGGCTGTGTGTCTGTAGCAGCCTAGAAGCCTGGAAACCTCCCCCAGTTTCTCTACGTTCTCTTTATATAACTTTATCAACCTCACATAGAAACTGGGGCTGGCGCATATTGCATGGGTTTGAACAAAGGAAATGTGTGGCGTGATTATCATAACACTTGCTACATGCAACATAATACATTCACCCCCCTGCCCATAATGCTGTAGCTGGGAGCAGCAGGGGGCGAAGGCACATCATAGTCTGTCTAGTTACCCTTCTGGGGGGCTACCCCCTTCAGTCCATTGTTCTGCCCCTCTTCACTACTTCTGGGTGTGAGAGGATGTCCACCTGCAGTGTATAGTGTCAACAAACAGGCCGCCCACGAACACCCAGAAGGGGCTGTAGCCCCCTCAGTCCTTTGGGTCAAGACGGCGCCCATGGTGGCTGCAGCGGGGGATTGCCGCTCCGGTTGAACTGTCCTGCTGAAGTGTGTCGGAAGGCATGTCAGTCTGTGGGGGGAAAGGGGGAGGGGTGAAAAGCACTTTCTTCTCTGCTCCAAGTTCCAAGACGTTGAACAGCCGTGGTTCATGTGTGCACGAGGTCCAGTGCGCGTCGTGCTGATGGAAGAAAGCCAGCAAACGGCAGGTTTCTGGGATGGAGGTGCGAGCAGAATGATGTGGAGGATGAGGGGGAAGTGGGGGGAAACAATGGGGTGCCGGCCCAGGACGTTAAATGCATCTGGGCCATGCAAAAATTGCGTGCAGATCAGCCTCGGGTGAGGGATTTTTCCGGTAAACCCTCCAGTGATCCGCAGCGGCTGTGAAAAAAAATTAAGTCTCTGACGACTCCTAGTGCGGGCCTGGTCCTGCGAGGATGTGGGGAAGGTGAACAGCTCAATTCCCCAAGGGTGTATAGTGGCTGTGAAAAAAATCAAGCTGTGTCAGGGAATTTGGCAATCTTGCTTTAGGTGCGGGGGCAGTCCTAAAGTTTCTGGGAAAAGCAATCGGCTTAATTCCCCATGGATGTGCAGTGGCTGAGAAACAAACACATGTTCTGCGGGCGAGGCTGCCCGGCTGCTTTAGGTGCGATGCGCAAAGCCTAAAGTATCCGAGGATGGTGATCGGCCGTGTTTCCCGGGAATGTGCAGCGGCTGAGGATGATGTATAAGTCTTTGGAGCCGGTTTGTCCCTGGTGCGTGGCGTGTGCTGTGGCCACATAGCTTAAAGTTGTGCTGTCCTCATAATCCTGCGGTGTGCACACGGGGCTTCTGTGCACCAAAACTCCGCTGACGGGAGGGGAAGCCAGGGTCAGGGAGCTTGATTCAAACATGCAGACGGTGTCGATTTTCCCCTTTCAGGCTGTTTCTGTGCGGTGCTTGTTTCGCTGATCTTGATGCATCTCGGTCCCCACGCTGCTTGCTCCCTCTGGCCCTTGAGGTCGGCATCATGGAGAGAGGAATAGGCGCACACGCTCCAGTGTGGATGAGAAGGATGTAGACGATCCCTGGTACTCCGGAGTCCACAGCGCGGTGAAAGGGAGTAGATGGTCCATTACACGTCAGGACACCAATATGGAGAAAAAGGAGTCAGCAGCGCGGTGAAAGGGAGAGACAGTACATCTCACGTCAGGTCACCAATGTAGAGGGTTAAAGGGAAGGATGTGGATGTGAGGCACAAGCGTAGGTTGACACAGGTTCTTTATTGACCCTCTAACCTATGTACAGCCTATGGACCCCAGTGTGGACACTGGGGCCGTGTGTGTGTAACAGCCTAGAAGCCTGGAAACCTCCCCCAGTTTCTCTGCGTTCTCTTTATATAACTTTGCATAGGAACTGGGGCTGGCGCATATTGCATGGGGTTGAACAAAGGAAATGTGTGGCGCGATTATCATAGCACTTGTTATGCAACACAATACATTCACCCCCTGCCCATAATGCTGTAGCTGGGAGCAGCAGGGGGCGAAGGCACCTCATAGTCTGTCTAGTTACCCTTCTGGGGGCCTACCCCTTTCAGTCTATTATTCTGCCCCTCTTCACTGCTTCTGGGTGTGAGAGGATGTCCACCCGCAGTGTCTAGTGTCACCACAGTGTCTTGTTATTTATAGTTCAATACTTCCAAAATAGTTTTGTGCCTCACATAATGTAGTTAAATGTACAATAATGAAACAAATAAGCTATCAACATTCCGGAAAATATAGTATTTTCTTTCATTTTAAATGTTGGACCAGAAAAGCTAAATGCTATTAGAAAAGCACTGTCCATGACAGGGCCTTCAGCAAGTATCTGTTCTGACAATTGACTGCTAAAGCTGCAAATCTGTAAAGCCAGGTGTGGTTTCCATGATGACACAGGCTTTAGAGGGAGCTGGGGAGATGAAGGGGTAAAGTAAAAAGGCATGGTGGAAAGGGAGGTGAAAGATGGGTCATGTTAGGTAGAACAAGTTTAACAGGACAATAAAGATGGATGTATGTAAACAAAGCTCTGGTGTATCAGGAGAAAATACTTCTTGTGTATGCAAAATGACCATCTGCATCACAGAATACATCAGATTCTGTGAAAACACAACCATGCAAGCTCAGACCATGCACTGTTTACCCAACAACAAACCATGGATCACCGGTGACCTGAAAGGATGTCTTAACAAGAAGAAGGGGACTTTTAGGTCTGGAGACAGGGAGGAACTAAGGAGAGTGCAGCGTGAACTGAGAGAGATGCTGAGGATGTGTAAAGACAATTACAGGAGGAAGTTGGAGGATAAACTCCAGCAGAGCAATGTGAAGGATGTGTGGTCTGGAATGAAACACATCACTGGGTGTAAGGGAAGAGACAGACAGACATCGGGGAACCTTGAGAGTGCTGATGAGCTGAATCTGTTTTTCAAGAGGTTCAACTCACCATCTGTCACCCCCACAACAGAGCCAGACCCCCACACACCCCTCCCCCTCCTCTACAGCATCTTTCTCTCTCTCCCCCCTCACCCCCTTTTCCCCTCCTCTGAGGACATCAGCACCAACCCCGACATCACTGTGACTACAGACCAGATTAAGAAACAGCTGGAGAGACTCCGTCAGCAGAAGGCTGAGGGCCCTGATGGCATCTCCGGCTGGATCCTGAAGACCTGTGCCAACCAGCTATCTCCAGTACTGAAACACCTGTACAACCTGAGCCTGAGTCTGGTGAGAGTACCGGTGCTGTGGAAGACATCCTGCCTGGCTCCTGTCCCCAGAAGTCGTCTCCATCAGACCTGAATGACTATCGACCAGTTGCCCTCACATCTCATGTGATGAAGGTCCTGGAGAGACTAATTTTAGCCCACTTGAGGCCACAGATGAAGACGTGGCTGGACCCTCTGCAGATTGCATATCAGCCCCATTTAGGAGATGAAGACGCTGTCATCTACCTGCTGCAACAAGTCCATTTGTACCTGAATGGTGGAGGAGACACTGTGAGAATAATGTTGTTTGATTTCTCCAGCGCCTTGAATACCATTTAGCTACTGCTGCTGGGTGAGAAGCTGCGGCTGGTGGGGTCGACAGTGCTGTAATCTCCTGGATTACTGACAACCTGATAGGCAGGCCACAGTTTGTCCAGCTGGGCAGCATCTTGTCTGATGTGGTGCGTAGTGATACAGAAGCTCCACAGGGAATTGTGCTTTGTCCTTTTCTCTTCACCTTATACACCACTGACTTTCAGTACAACACTGAGTCATACCACCTGCAGAAATTCTTTGATGACTCGGCTGTTGTTGGGTGTATAAGAGGGGGAGAGGAGGGGGAGTATACGGCACTGGTAGACAGATTTGTGCCATGGACCAAGCAGAATCACCTGAGGCTGTACGTCAGCAAAACCAGAGAGATGGTGATTGACTTCAGGAAGAAGAGGACACCTTCCCATAGCAGATTAGGGGGAAGGATGTGGAGCTAGTGGAGGACTACAAATACCTGGGTGTCGTGATCAACAACAGATTGGACAGGAACTCTACCACCGATGCTGTGTACAAGAAGGGGATGAGCAGACTCTACTTTCTGAGGAAGCTGAGATCCTACAACGTGTGCAACAAGATGTTGGATCTTTTCTACCAGACCGTTGTTGCCAGTGCCATCTTCTTTACTGCTGTCTGTTGGGGTGGCAGTATCAGAGCCAGCGACATCAACAGACTTGACAACATTATCAAGAAGGCTAGCTCTGTGATTGGTCTCAGGCTGGAGGCTTTTGAGAATGTGGTGGAGAGGAGGACACTGAGCAAACTGTTATCCATCATACACAATCCTGATCACCCCCTTCATGACACACTGGACGAAGTCCAGAGTGAAGCACTTTCTTCAGCAGACTGCTACAGCTCCGCTGCCGAATGGTCAGGTACAGGAAATCTTTCCTGCTACATGCCATTTCACTGTAAAATAATTCACTCTATTGTTGAATCTTGGTCATAACAATGCTGCGACACTGCACCTTACAGTCTAGTTGGTACCTCACATTTCACCCTGCGCCCAATAGTCCTGCATTGTACAACTAGTATAATCCATGTATCTATGTGGGTCATTATCTGTTCATCTGCGATGTATATAAAGTTATCTAGGCAGTTTTGCTTTCCCTGGGTAATTCCTTTTTCTATTATGCTGTGTGTGTTTCTGTCGTTTTAGTTGTCTACTGTGTCATGCTGCTGTTTCACTGTAATTTCCCAGTTTGGGATCAATAAAGTATCTATCTATCTATCTATCTATCTATCTATCTATCTATCTATCTATCTATCTATCTATCTATCTATCTATCTATCTATCTATCTATCTATCTATCTTCCACTTGAGAATCAGCTTGGATTTCAAAACTTTGACATTATGAATAGGACGAGATGATGACATTTGAGTATTATAGACATGCAAGAAATAAGTGTTTGCTCACATCTACAGCTTTTGGATGAAGCTCTGCCCTCTCCTCTTCACACCCCTCTCTGAGCAGCCGGATTTCCTGTGTTCTTTCCTGACCCCTAACCTTAGCCCTCCAGGCCCTTTCTGGGGTCATTTGAGAACCCACAGTTGAATGGCATAAATCCTTTTTTGGAGAGACAGGATTCTCATTGATTTCAGGTTTGGTTCACATCCAACCTGAGATGACCTTGTGAATTAGAAAATAATAAATAAATGAAGAGAAAAGGTTGTAATAAAGTGCAAACCCTAATTCCAGTGAAGTTGGGACATTGTGTAAAACATGAATAAAAATAAATACAATGATATGCAAATTCTTTTCAACTGAATACAAGTATATTTAATATTCAAACTGATAAACTTCATTTTATATATATATATATATATATACAGTATATATATACATATATATGTGTATATACAGTATGTGTATATGTGTATGTATATATATATATATATATATATATATATATATATACACTACCGTTCAAAAGTTTGGGGTCACCCAGACAATTATTTTGTGTTTTCCATGAAAAGTCACACTTATTTACCACCATGAGTTGTAAAATGAATAGAAAATATAGACAAGACATTGACAAGGTTAGAAATAATGATTTGTATTTGAAATAATAATTTTTTCCTTCAAACTTTGCTTTCGTCAAAGAATCCTCCATTTGCAGCAATTACAGCATTGCAGACCTAACATGATTGCACGAGGGTTTTCTAATCATCCATTAGCCTTCTGACACAATGAGCAAACACATTGTACCATTAGAACACTGGAGTGATAGTTGCTGGAAATGGGCCTCTATACACCTATGTAGATATTGCACCAAAAACCAGACATTTGCAGCTAGAATAGTCATTTACCACATTAGCAATGTATAGAGTGTATTTCTGATTAGTTTAAAGTTATCTTCATTGAAAAAAAGTACTTTTCTTTCAAAAATAAGGAAATTTCTAAGTGACCCCAAACTTTTGAACGGTAGTGTATATATATTTATTTTTGCAAAAATTCACTCATTGTGAATTTGATGCCTGCAAAATGTTACAGAAAAGCTGGGCCAGGGGCGTGTTTACCACTGTATTACAGGACCTTTTCCTTCTAACAACAGTAAGTAAGCATTTAGGAACTGAGGACACTAAGGCTACGGTCACACTGCAGGTCTTAATGCTCAATTCCGATTTTTTGCCGAGATCTGATTTTTTTGTGTGAGCGTTGACATTATAATTTAAATGTGACCCCATCAGACTCCAGTGTGAACGGTCTACAGCTATGAAGTGACCCACATGCGCAGAAGAAAACAACGTCAGACACAGCGTTGTGTTTACGGAAATAAAAATGAGCCCTGGCCGATTGGGGGGGAACAGAACTTCTTCACCTTGATGCAGGGCAGCAAAATAAAATGTTAAAATCATAAATATGAGACTAGCTTCATTCTTCTACATGCCAGATGACTGCTGTGATCAGCTCTGCTTTAACAGAACTGATCGATTAAACAGCTCTCTTTAAAATGAGACTCCGTGTCTCAGTGGGATTACCTGTATAAATATGGTTAATAAATAATCCTCGCGATTACAATAGGGCTCTCGCCCAATGATGTTGTCAGTGGCTCTTGCCCTAATAAAGTGCACTGCTCGTACCAGTGGTGTAACACGGAAGAAGAAGCCACCAGAGACTCCCTTCTCCTGTGTGTTCCCCTATCTGTCCATTCAGCTCCACAGTCATGTTGGTATTAACTTTACATTTTAGCTATTACAACAGCCAGGACTCATGGTGTGCTGTTTACAGGGAAAAAGGAATTTGCAGCGTCCAGTAAATGTGCCATTACTATGCGCCTTTTTGTCTGACGGTTTCAGCCCAGAACCCCCACCACCACCACCACCACCACCGAAATTTGGGAGTTCTTGTGCAGTCGGAGCCAACAAAATTACAATTCAGAGATAAAAGGAAGAAGATTGATTAAAAAGAGTGCACAAATCAGCTGTCTCCCATGCTTACTGTATCCTCCACCGCAGAATTGTAGCATCTGTCTCACCTCAATGAGGAAAAAGTCGGATGAAATGCGACATGACTGTTCAGACTGAGGTCACTTTGGAAAATATCAGATACGTATCCAAATTAGGACCACATATGAAAGTGGCCTGGGTCTGCTGTGAAAAAATTGGGTATGTGCTGTTCAGATTGTCATTAAAAAATCAGATATGGGTCACATTTATGCAAAAAATCAGAAATGAGCATTAAAAACGGCAGTGTGAATGTAGTCTAATTGTTGAAGCTTTGTAGGTGAAAGTCTTTCCCTTCCTTGCTTGATGTATGACTTCAGTTGCTCAACAGTCCAGTGTCTTTGTTGCCGTATTTTGTGCTTCATAATGCAGAATGTGGCTTGGCATTGTCTTGCTGAAAAAAGCAGGAATGTCCCTGAAAATAACGTTGCTTGGATGGGAGGATATGTTGCTCCAAAACCTGTATGCAACATTCAGCATTAATAGTGCCTTCACAGATGTGCAAGTTACCCATGCCATCGGAACTTACACACTTCCATACCATCACAGATGCTGGCTTTTGAACTTAATGCTGATAACAATCTGGATTGTCCTTTTCCTCTTTAGCCTGGAGGACACAATGTCTATGATTTCAAAAATCTGAAATTGACTCGTCAGACCACAGCACATTTTTTCACTTTATGTCCGACTATCTCAGATGAGCTTGGGCCCGGAGCAACCAGCGGTGTTTCTGGGTGTTGTTGATATATGGCTTTCACTTTGCATGGTAGAGTTTTAACTTGCGCTTCTAGATGTAGTGACAAACTGTGTTAATTGACAATGCTGTTCTGAAGTGTTCATAAGCCCATATCATCCTTTACAGAATGATGACAGTTTTTGATGCAGTGCTGCCTGAGGGATTGAAGGTCATAGGCATTCAATGTTGGTTTTCAGCCTTGTTGCTTATGTGCAGAAATTTCTCCAGCTTCTTTTAATCTTTTGACAATATTATGGACTGCAGATGACGAAATCCCTAAATTCCTTGGAATTTTACATTGCAAAAACATTCTTAAGCTGTTGGACAATTTGTTGGACTGTTGGACTATATCCAGATGTTCACAAAGTGGTGAATATCGCACCATCCTTGCTTGGAAATGACTGAGCCTTTCGGGGATTCTCCTTTTATACCCAATCATGACACTCACCTGTTTCCAATTAACCTGTTTGCCTGTGGAATGTTCCAAAAAGGCGTTTTTTGAGCATTCCTCAACTTTCCCAGTCTTTTCTTGCCCCTGTTCCAGCTTTTTTGGAATATGTTTTAGGCATTAAATTCAAAATGAGTGAATACTTGCAAAAAGACAATAAAATTGATCAGTTTGATCATTAAATATCTTGTCTGTTTAGTGTAGTCAATTGAATATAGGTTGAAAAGGATTTGCAAATCATTATATTCTGTTTTTATTTTTTTGTTTTCCACCAATCCAATCCAGTCCAATCCAATCCATCTTTATTTATAAAGCACTTTAAAAACAACCACAGCTGACACAAAGTGATGTACATAAAAACATAAGACGTAAAAACAATAAAATACAACTAAAAAATACAATACAGCACAAATAAATAGTAATCATAGAATAAAAGCAACAAAAACAAGTAAAACCAGTGTCTCAAACTGGGCCAAAAGCCAAAGAATAAAAATGGGTTTTAAGATGAGTTTTAAAACTGGACAGTGAAGAGGCCTGTCTGATGGACAAAGGCAGATTGTTCCACAGTTTATGGGCAGCAACAGAAAAAGCTCTGTCCCCGCTGAGCTTCCTCTTTGATTTTGGTATCTCCAGGAGCAGCTGATCAGCTGACCTGAGAGACCGATCAGGGGTGTAAGGATGAAAGAGCTCAGAGAGGCAAGGTGGTGCAAGGCCATTTAATGAATTAAAAACAAATAAAAGAATTTTAAAATTAACCCTAAAGTGCACAGGCAACTGGTGGAGGGAAGGTAAAATAGGTGTAAGGTGGTCCTTCTTACATGTTCCAGTTAAAAGACTTGCAGCAGCATTTTGAACCAATTGGAGACATGAGAGGGAAGACTGGCTGACTCCAAAATAAAGTATGTTACAGTAATCCAGCCGGGATGTAATGAAGGCATGGATTACTGTTTTAAAGTGCTGCCTTAAAAGAATGGGTTTAATCTTTGCCAGTTGCCTCAAATGAAAAAAGCTGGATATGACTACTGCACCAATTTGACAGTTTACTGCAATCTAAAATCACTGTCCATCTTAAAACCCAAATTAGTAACAGTTGTCTGAACAAACTGTGCCAAGGGGCCCAAGTCAACGGGGGGACTCACAAGAGCCACTGGGTCCAAAAACCATCACTTCAGTCTTCTTTTCATTAAAATATAAGAAGTTTAAAACCATCCAAGCTTTAATGCCATCAAGACATGCAAGAAGTAGTTTAATTGAGAAGACCTCCTTCTGCTTTAATGGTACATAAATCTGACTGTCATCAGCGTAACAGTGAAAGGAGATACCATGCTTCCTAAGGTTTGAACCCGTACAGGGAGAAAAGCAAGGGCCCTAAAATTGAGCCCTGTGGGACTCCATATGACAGGGAAGCTGAGGAAGATTCAAAACCAGCCAGACTTACAGACATGGTTCTATCTGCCACATAGGACCTGAACCATTCCAATACAGTACCAGAAATCCCCACTAGATGCTGCAGACGGGATATTAAAATATCATGGTCCACTGTATCAAAGGCGGCAATTAGTGTTACTTACTTGTTAATTACTTTAACAAAGCCAACTTTGTGCTATGGAGGGTTTTAAATCCAGACTGAAACATCTCCAGGACACCGTTCTCGTCCAAAAAAAGCCTTTAAGTGAAGATAAACAATTTTCTCCAATATTTTTGAGAAAAAAGGTAGCCTTGAAATAGGCCAAAAATTAGCCAACACAGTTTGATCAAGACCAGGTTTCTTTAGCAAAGGTTTCACTACTGCTTGCTTAAAATTTGCAGGAACCACACCAGAAGACAAACTGTTATTTTAAATGGTTAAAACCGACTGACCTATACTAGATAAAACCTCTTTAAAAAAAAAAGTGAGGAGGGAGAGCATCACAAGGGGAACCTTAGGGTTTAATATGACCAACCACATCCTGTAATTGCAACAGGGTCACAGGCTCAAACTGACTGAAGACAGCAGAGCAAGGACAGAGATAGAGGGGTCAGAGGCAGGAGCTGGGATGAGAGCCCTAATAGCGGTGACCTTATCAATAAAAAAATGCAAAAAATCATTGCACAGCTCAATAGATGCTTCTATACCAACAGTCGGTGAGGCATTAAGAACAGAGTCAATGGTCTTAACTAACACACGTGGGTTATGACGATTGGACACAATAATAATGGACAAATGTTCCCTTTTAGCCTCTTTAACAGCACTCTGATAACGATGCCAACAGTTCTTTAAAATTTGACGAGATACCTTTAGCTTATCCTTCTTCCACCTGCGCTCAGCTTTGCAGCATTCCCTTCTGACTGCCCGAGTTCTGTTATTAAACCATGGCTCGAGTTTGGCTCTGGGCTGCTTAATTTTTGATGGAGCCACAGAGTCCAGGATGGTTTGGCAGGAGGAATAAAACCAGGAATTTAGCTCCTCAGTATCAGATAGAACTGAATCAGGGGGAGCACAGAGCTGGGTAAAAGCAGCGGAAAACTGACCAGCAGTGGACGGGTTAAAAATACGACAGTGGCCAACAGGAGCGCAGGTTTTAACTTTGGTATAGGAGAAGGCAGCATCAAATGAAATTGGCATATGATCAGAGAACACATAGTCACAGATCTCCAAGTTAAACACCATGTGAAAAGACCATGTGAAAGAACAAGGTCTAATGTGTGTCTGTGTTCATGTGTAGGACCACCAGATAAAAACGGTTCCAGGTTAAAAAATAAATAAGATTTAAAAAGTCATTCACCAGTGGCTTATCTGGACAACACACATGGATATTAAAATCTCCAATGTTAAGGACTCGGCCATATTTAATTTTAGCCAGAAAATCAGCAGTCATTCACAGAGTCCTTATTATATTTGGGGGGTCAGTAGATGACAGCACACAGCACTGGGTCAGAGCGGCCCACCTCAAATAAAGTCACTTCAAAACTGGCGAAGGAAGAGGAGTAAAAGCACTGCTTATAGTGGTGTGAAAAAGTGTTTGCCCCTTCCTGATTTCTCATTTTTTTGTATATTTGTCACACTTAAATGTTTCAGATCATCAAACAAATTTAAATATTAGACAAAGATAACACAAGTAAACACAAAATGCAGTTTTTAAATGAAGATGTTTATTATTAAGGGGAAAAAATCCAAACCTACATGGCCCTGTGTGAAAAAATGATTGCCCCCTAAACCTAATAACTGGTTGGGCCACCCATAGCAGCAGCAACTGCAATCAAGCGTTTGTGATAACTGGCAATGAGTCTTTTACAGCACTGTGGAGGAATTTTGGCCCACGCACCTTTGCAGAATTGTTGTAATTCAGCCACATTTTTAAGGTCATGCCACAGCATCTCAATCGGATTCAGGTCAGGACTTTGACTAGGCCACTCCAAAGTCTTCATTTGTTTTTTCTTAAGCCATTCAGAGGTGGACTTACTGGTGTGTTTTGGATCATTGTCCTGCTGCAGAACCCAAGTACGCTTCAGCTTGAGGTCACGAACAGATGGCCGGACATTCTCCTTCAGGATTTTTTGGTAGACAGCAGAATTCATGGTTCCATTTACCACAGCAAATCTTCCAGGTCCTGAAGCAGCAAAACAGCCCCAGACCATCACACTACCACCACCATGTTTTACTGTTGGTATGATGTCCCTTTTCTGAAATGCTGTGTTAGTTTTACGCCGGATGTAATGGGACACACACCTTCCAAAAAGTTCAACTTTTGTCTTGTCAGTCCACAAAGTATTTTCCCAAAAGTCTTGGGGATCATCAAAATGTTTTCTGGCAAAACTGAGACGAGCCTTTATATTTTTTTTGCTGAGTACTGGTTTTCTTCTTGGAACTCAGCCATGCAGGCCATTTTTGCCCAGTCTCTTTCTTATGGTGGAGTCATGAACACTGACCTTAACTGAGGCAAGTGAGGCCTGCAGTTTTCTGGATGGGTGTTTTGTGACTTCTTGGATGAGTCGTCGCTGCACTCTTGGGGTAATTTTGGTCGGCCAGCCACTCCTGGGAAGGTTCACCACTGTTCCATGTTTTTGCCATTTGTGGATAATGGCTCTCACTGTGGTTTGCTGGAGTCTCAAAGCTTTAGAAATGGCTTTATAACCTTTTCCAGACTGACAGATCGCATTTACTTTGTCATTTCTTCCTGAATTTCTTTGGATTGCAGCATGATGTCTAGCTTTTGAGGATCTTTTGGCCTACTTCACTTTGTCAGGCAGGTCTTATTTAAGTGATTTCTTGACTGAGAACAGATGTGACTGTAATCAGGCCTGGGTGTGGCTAGAGAAACTGGACTCAGCTGTCTAAAGATGTGATAGACCACAATTAATTTATGTTTTAACAAGGGGGAATCACTTTTTCACACAGGGCCATGTAGGTTTGGATTTTTTTTACCCTTAATAATAAACACTTTCATTTAAAAACTGCATTTTGTGTTTATTTGTGTTATCTTTGTCTAATATTTAATTTTTTTGATGATCTGAAACATTTAAGTGTGACAAACATACAAAAAAATGAGAAATCAGGAAGGGGGCAAACACTTTTTCACACCACTGTGCATTTAAAATCATTTTTATAAATTGTCGCTGTTCCTCCCCCTCGACCCAACGTCTGCGGGGAGTTAAAATAAGAGCAACCAGCCGGTAGAAGTTCAGAAAAAGTGCTACAGTCACCAACACTCAGCCAAGTCTCACATATACATAGGAAATCCAGCCCACGGGAGTGTGAAGAAATCCCTGAGAATGAAAGTTTTATTAACCAGTGATCTGTCAGTTACCAGGCCAGTCCTAGAAGGAACTGGGTGTTATGTCTGATATGGAGCCAAGGATGAGGCCAGGTGTAGAACCGAACACACTTGTATTGAATAGGCACAGGTGCAACACACAGCCGCCAGGCAGAGGATGGCAAAGAGGCTGCCCCTCCTGCCTGCAGCCCTTTTATAGTCACGGGTGGTGGCGTGATTGGGAGGCGGAGCAACCACCCCGTGCCTCACATTATATTATAAATAACTACACTACACCCCCCCCCCCACAGAAATCCAAAACACACACAATTCAGACCCACCCCAATTTAGGACCCAAGTCACGCGCTAAAATGACAAAGCAAAATAACATAAATGGCCTAACACATTCACACCAAAACAACTAAAGCTAGGGGGACAGGTGGACTGCCACCTCACCCCACACAGCAAAGTGGATTATTCTGCTGCTTAAATGAAATGAGAGTCCATATAAAACCAAAATACCGCCATATCTCCTAAACTAAAATAAAACACCCAAGTTAACCCCCCAAATTACATACACAGAAACAACAAAACAGTCTAAACACATCCATCACAAAGCACCTATACATAACAATCAGTTTATGACACACACATAACCGATTCAAACACATGCACAACAGTTAACCTATATACATACGGCAGGAGAAAACAAGTCTGTGGGCCCCCTGGACTGCCCTGTCATCAGTCCACCCCTGGAGGCAGCCAGCCTCCCGAGCCGCAGCAGATCGCCTCAGCACCGGTGCGCCTCCTCTTCATCACCACCGGTTGCTCCGCTCATCCAGGCCCACGTCCCTCAGTCCCCTTCTGAGCATGTTGCAGCTCGTTCAGGTGCCTCCATGAACTGTCTGGCAGCTGGAGATGAGCGTCCTCCCATCTGGCCATGACGCATGATCGTCCCTTGTGCTCCTTCAACCGTCGACTGGCCTATACTTGCCGTGATCGCCTCTCCTTCTGAATCCAGTCCTTGACCCCCAGAGGGGTCCCGCTTGGCTTGCAGGGTCTCTGCTTGGCATGTTGTTCTACCATGCCTGACGGTTTGGCCCCAACCTCTTCTGAATTCGCAGCTGCTGTCACTGTTGTGGTCCCCTGTTCACTGGCCCACTTCAGCTGAGATCTGGGAACAGGTGCAACCAGACTCTCGACGTTGCCCGTCATCACAGGCATCCCGTCGTGCAGTCCAGTACCCTTGTCCAGGACGACTAGGGCTCTGGCACACGGACCTTCCTGTGATAACCCTGGGCGACATTGGTCTTGCACACCCTCCAGGGTGCCAGGCAGTTCCTCATCCCACACTGCACCATCTACCATTTGCAAGATTGGTTGATCCCACAATCCATAGCCCGACCACTCCTCCCATCACCACTTCTAATGGCGAAGCCCAGACCATAGAGCAGGTTGTAGTCCATTATGTTTTCTCCACGGGATGTCATGGTGAATTCCAGGTCACACATCTTGGCCGATTTGTACCGAGCCGTCAGTCTCAGTGTTCCCATCATGGCCAGCCATCCTCCTCCACAACCACAAAGCAGTGCTGGGCCACCCCCAATCCTGTAGTGTGGGGAAAAACATCTCACAGTTGTCTGACCCAACACGGAGCCCACCGCTCCCGCATCAATCAATAAAGGCACCTCCACCTCGTCCAACTCCACCATACAGTACGTGTGTCCACTGGTGCTCGGGGACACAGCATGGACAACTGTGAGGGCGGGAGAGTCCTCTTCATGCCACGGACTTCCTTGCTGGGATCTGTGGCATACCCTGGCGAAAAGATGCAAGTTGCCGCAGCGCTTCGCTCTTGCCGAACACTCTCTGGCTCTGAAATGGCACTTCACAGACCCACAGCCCACCCAGGGCAGACCTCAAATCCACAGCGCTGGCATCTCCCACGTCTTCTTTCACGCTCCCATCGCTGTCCATCGCTGTCTCGTGTGGCAACGGGAAACTCCAGCTGTCGACGTGACAAACGCTTGCTCAGCAGGTCGTGAACCAACTCCTCATCCAGTGGTCCAAACTGACGCACACTAACCAGTAGTTTCAAGTTGCCTACAAACCACTGAATATGCTCGCCCACCTGTTGGCAACTCTGTCAAAACCTGCTCACATCTTCCAGGGCGCGAAAATTGTGAGCCATCAGCTCAGCCACGTCCTCAAAGCTGTCTGAGCCGCCAAGCGTGCTCAGTATCTGCTGGCCTTCAGTTCCAAAATTGCGTACTAACAACATGCTTACCCTCAGCCTGTCCATTCTTCCCGGGTTCAGCGCCACCATGTAAGCCAGGAAGGCAGTGCCCCGTCTCAGCCAGGAAACAGGTGGCCCACCTGGGAGTGCCAGAAACAGCCGAACTCCAAACCCACACGCTTCCATACCTTCTTAATCCTTTTTTTCTCCTCGTTGCCAAAACGTTATGTTTGATATGGAGCCAAGGACGTGGCCAGGTGTAGAACCGAACACACGTTTATTGAATAGGGACAGGTGCAACACACAGCTGCCAGGCAGAGAATGGCAAAGAGGCCGCCCTTCCTGCCTGCAGCGCTTTTATAGTCACAAACGGTGGCGTGACTGGGAGGCGGAGCCACCATCCTGTGCCTCACATTAAATTATAACTACACTACACTGGGGCCTGTGGTAGAGCGGACCGAGGAGCCCAACACAGTGGCCTCAGATTCCTGAGGTTCACCCTGCGCTGGCGACCGGGGAGAGCAGGGGCGGCAGGGCCAGAGCACCTGATTGAAGCCAGCTACAGGTACCAGGCAGGCATTGATGGGATCCAGGGAGTGCTGAGATGCCAACAGATGAAACAATAATCCATACTGTGTTTGAGAAGCAGCAGAACATTCCAGGTAGTGTTTTAGCTTCACTAATCGACTGCCAAATTTACTGCGGTGACGGTGATGCTTCCACCGGGAGGGTGGAGCAGCTGAGCCCCAGTAAAGATGAGAGGGAATTTCGGTTAAGAGCAGGGGCAAGGCTTTCTGTCCACTGTACTCAAAACAAAATCTTTGACAGAGCTTCTAAGATCCAGTAGAGTTTGGTGATCATAGACCAGCAGAGACTTAATTTGTTGAGTTCTGTCATAAACGCCTTTCTAAGCAGGGAAAAAGTCACCAAATGCCAGCTGTGAGTTTGCAAATTTATTGACAGAACAAAAAGTTTCAAAACAAAAAGTGGAGGAAATGCAGGCAAGCAAGATAGCTACAACTAAGGTGAGGGCATCGCCGGCTAAACCTGGGTAACATACTGAGACAACACAGGTAAGAAAAATAGCAGATTGCTAAGACGAGAGCATCGCCGGCTAAACCTGGAGAAAAGTGGGGAAACACGTAGCACAAAAACAAAGGACTTACGTGTAATAGTAGGGAGCAGAACATAGGTAGTTTGAAGTAGGGTGCTGTGCCAAACAAACAAGTGCAGCTCCTTAAATAGGAATGAGAACCTATTAATATAATAAACAACAGGTGTGGGTACCTGAACAGGCAGAAGAAAGTGAGGAAACATGATTGGGATCAGCAGAGGCAGTGAGAGGGAGGCAAACCCACACTGACAGCTGACAGGGCATGCCCATGCAAAGCTTCACGCCACTGACAGCTGTCAATAGTAAAAAGGACTAAACTGAGATATAAAGATTAAAAATAACAAGTCAAGGTATAATTATAAAAAAGTACAGAAAATAAAATTCTAACATTAACAAAAACAGAAAAATTGGAAGAAGAACAACAGTGCAAAAAGGGCATAAGTGCAACAGATAAGTGAACAGGCAGAAATTGCCATGAGACCGAGTCTGGGAAATCTCCAGCACTTGGCTCATGACAGAGTCCCCCTCTCAAGGGGTGGAACCCAGACACCCTAGGGTAACACCAAAAGAAAAAGAAAAAGCCTGCCACCCCCCACCCCCCCGGGCAGGAGCACAACAATAACCCACCCAGGGTGGATGGTGGGGGGAACAGGCTAGAAGGGAAAGAAACAAAACCCCGCTCAGGGCCCACACCAGTCAAAGTCAATGACTAGCACCCCCCCCCCCCCCCCCCCAGAACAAAGACCTAGAAAAAAGTTCAGGAGGGCGACCAAAGTTCCAGGCCTGGTGGACAACGAAGTGGTCTGAGTCGGGTGGCTTGCTGGAGAACATGGGCCGCCCAACCCAATGGCACCATCTGTTAGGTGGCTGACCAGAGTTCTTCAGCCACCTGAACAGTAAGGGTGGTCCAGGAGGCGACTCCCCCACAGGGAGACCCAGTGAAGGGAAGGTGGGTTCAGGAGGGGGAACCACAACGATATCAGGCAGTGGATGGGGGACCACGATGGTGTCTAGCAAGGGAGAGGGGGCCAAGATGCCCACGGGCTGGCCTGCAGTGCCCTCGGAGGTCCTGGACTGGGACATGGTTGCACCCTAGGTGGCTCCGGGTTGGAGCGGAGTTGCACCCTTGGTGGCTCTGGACTGGAGCGGAGTTGTACCCTCGGTAGCTCTGGACTGCAGCGGAGTTTTCTTCTTCCGGCTTTCAGAGAGAGCAGACGCTTTTCTCCCCCTCTCCTACTCCCTCCTATTCCTGATCCCGCTTGCTGTGTTCTTTCTGTGTCGCTCTTCTTCTGGCTGAATCTTATTCCAAACGGAAAATTATGGATTTGGTGGGCTTTAAATGCGATTGATACCACTTCAAAAGAAGATCGGGCCAGGGGGAGCCCAAGTGGGGGACTCATGGACAATTGGGAACTCATGTGTCTGTGTGATTCGACTGAGATGCGGAAGACATCTATCTGTTTGGCTTTGATCACAGGATTTCTACTTTGGCTCTGGAGTTTCCTGATGTATCAGAAATTAAAGAAGTTGGGAGAGCTGATCAAAATGCGGACCCGGCAAAGCTCCTTCAACAACAATTCGACCAGTTTGATTTTAAAGCCTGTATATGAAAATTATGAAGCACAGAATCGCAAGAGAGATGAAAATTCTATGCTCTGAGTGAACTATGCCTTTAGACCTTGATTCGGCGCCCTGAAGGTTACTCTCCTCCTGGATGAAGACAAAGCAGAAGAGAGTTTTGGCTTCTCTTTAACCCAAACAATCAACAAACAATTGCTGTTGTTCAGCAGACTGAGCTCTTCAAGGACAGCGTTATCATGTGTCTAATACAGAACTTTGCCATTTGGCATGCACGAAGAGAGATAGACTCTTGGACATGCTTATCTGTGTTTAGAATACATGAACATAACATCCATCCGTTGCCAGGAGGCGCTCCTTTGTTGTTCACCAGCAACTGATACATCCACACTGCATTCATACTGATTATACGCTGACTACACACACTGGTCTCTCTCGCTCCTTTGTTATTGTGTGATTTGTTGTTTGCTAATTGTGCATTTGAGGTTTTTTTTTCTATGTAATCACAATTTTGCTCATAACAAGCTTTATTTTGATTAACTATGTTTTTTTCTCTCTGCCCATTGTGTCATCCCCCCCCCCATTCCCCTCTTTACCCTTCACTGTATGACAGGCGCCTTCATGGCTGCCGCGTCATTGGAATGCGCTTATAGAGCGCGCCCAATGTCAAGTCAAATTCCTCGTATGTTTATTTTGTAAACATGCTTGGCAATAAAGTGATTCTGATTCTGATTCTGATTCTGAGTTGCACCCTTGGTGGCTCTGGACTGCAGCGGAGTTGCACCCACGATGGCTCTAGGCTGGAGCGGAGTTCCACCCTCGGTGGCTCCGGCCAGAAGTGGAGCTGCACCCTCGGTGGCTCCAGGCAGGAGTGGAGCTGAACCCTCGATGGCTCAGGGCAGGAGCGGAGCTGCACCCGCGGTGGCTCTGGGCTGGAGCAATGCAGCACTCGTGGTAGCTCCGGGTTGGAGCAATGCAGCACCCATGGTGGCTCCGGGCTGGAGCAATGCAGCATCCATGGTGGCTCTGGGCTGGAGCAATGCAGCCCCTGCAGTGGCTCCGGGCTGGAACAAAGCTGCACCCATGGTGGGCCCGGACTGGACCAGAGCTGCACCCACGGTGACCTCAGCCAGAGGGGGAGCAGCACCCATGGAGGTCCCGGGCTGGGACGGAGTGCACGCGACGTCCTCAGTGGGGGGAGCTGGACCCACGGCGATCTCGGATGGGAAGCCTGGATCCATGGAGATGTCTGGCATAGGTGGATTATCCTCGGTGACCCTGGGAAAAAACTTAGACAGAAGATGGTCACCGGTGGTGGTGGAGCCCCGCGAGGTGAATTCTGGTGCAGCTGATGGCTGCACTTGGCTCTCCCCACCTAGAGCCAGGCAAGATTTCTTAAAAAGGGGAACAGAGACAAAGGAGTGTACTTGCCTGTTCTCTAACTCCACCACCACCAGGTCTCCGATGATCAAGGCGATGATGTTGCTTCAGGCTTGGTTCTCTGGGGGTCCAGCTCCGACTCTGCTGCAGTGACTCCTGCAGCAGGCATGGTGGATGGGGCAGTCTTAAGACTCCCAGGCAAGGTGACCCACGCAGAAGGCTTGTTTGGTGTGGCAGCTGGGGGTCGGCTCACCGTTGGCGCTGGACTCGGTGTAGTCGAAGCCTGGGGGCTCTCCTTCATTGGCTCGGGCATCGACTTGGGTTCAACACCTTTTCTCTGTCCATAATGTGGCTATGGGGCTGGAACCAGGTCCTCTTGAGCCGTAGGTTTGTCCATTGTCCCGTGGTTGAATTCAGGGGCCGGCGGACACTCAGGGGCAAGAGGAAGAGACACAGAGTGGGCAGGTGAGAAGTTAGTTGCTACAGCAATTGGTGAGGACTCGGAGGGCTGCACCGTATGAGCCTCACCACCAGGAATCAGACAAGGTAATTCATATATGAGAGATTGAGAATGAAAAAGCACTTGTGTGTTTTCCCGGGGCGTGATGTCTTCTGCAGCAGCTGGTGTTAGGTCAGCCCTCTCCATGACTACAGTGGATATAGGCCCCTCAGAGGATTGTGGAGGGGCAGCCTCAGTGGACACGGGGGTGGGTGAAGCTGGAGGTGGCTTCTCGGGGGGGCATTCCTCTGGTGGGTCTTCCCAGGATGGTGATGAGGAGCTCCTGCCTTAGCTACAGCTAAGGCGAGGGCATCGCTGGCTAAACCTGGGTAACATACTGAGACAACACAGGTAAGCAAAATAGCAGATTGCTAAGATGAGAGCATCGCTGGCTAAACCTGGAGAAAAATGGAGAAACACGTAGCACGAAAACAAAGGACTTATGTGTAATAGTAGAGAGCAGAACATAGGTAGTTTGAAGTAGAATGCTGCACTAGACAAACAAGCGCATTACCTTAAATAGGAATAAGAACCTACTAACATAATAAACAACAGGTGTGGGTACCTGAATGGGCAGGAGAAAGTGAGGAAAAATGATGGGGATCAGCTGAGGCAGTGAGAGGGAGGCAAACCCACACTGACAGCTGACAGGGCACACCCATGCAAAGCTTCACGTCCCTGACAGCTGTCAACAGTAAAAAGGACTAAACTGGGATATAAAGAATAAAAATAACAAGTCACGGTATAGTTATAAATAAGTACAGAAAATAAAATTATAACCTTAACAAAAACAGAAAAATGGCAAGTAGAACAATAATGCAAAAAGAGCAACAGATAACAGATAAGTGAACAGGCAGAAAATGCCATGAGACCGAGTCTGGGGAATCTCCAGCACTCGGCTCATGACAAGTTCAGAAGGTTAAAAACAATAAAAACACAAACAGAAGTGTCAGTGACAGATAGTCAGCCACACACACCGGCACCTTCTTGGCAATGGGATGTTTTACACAACATCCCAACTTCATTAGATTTGGGGTTTGTAAAACCCACCTCCTGTTTGACAATTAACTCCTTTCAGGCATTATCTATTTTTCATTAGGTTGTAAATGTTAGGGTAATGGGCATGGGTAGGCACTAAATATATTTTGGTTAATTTTAGGCAAATGGTTGGGGACAGAATTGGGAATACATCAGGAACTAGTTTAGACAGTTTGTTAGACGGTAACCCTCCCCCATGTTTCTTTATCTCATTATTTCAACTACCACTAGAAGTCACTAAATGTTCATGTCAAAATGTACATATGGACAGCTTAAGTCATGCCCCCTCTACTTTGGCATATGGGACCTTAAATCAGAAAAAATCTCCATTGAAATGAATGGCAAGGAAGAAATAATCTTTTAATCCCGATCAAGTTTTGCCACAAGTTACATGTCTTAGTGGACTACATTCTCGTTTCAGACTACACACATCACCAAACACGATTATGACTGTTCCCCTCTCAAAGCTCACCTTCTATTTCCTGACCGATGAAAGAAGCATCCAAAGAGGAGAAAAACAACACAAATGCATTTAATTTTGAGCTGCAAACTGGGGCTGGGATTTTTGCTTTCTCAGTGTATCTATTTGTCTATTATATTACCGTGTTCCTCTTAGTGTTATTCTGCCTTTTATTTTCTCCAGTTGTGTTTCAGTTATTTTTGGTCAGGTCTCGTTTGTAATTGTTTTTGGTTCATGTTTATTTGTATTTGTTTTTGGTCTGCAGGGATTATGTTTGCTCTTTATATCTTATGGTGTTTTTCTCTGGGTTGACAGCTGTCAGGCGATGTCTGGGTTTGTGCTCTGCAGGGGGCGTCGCCTGTCAAGCTATCAATCCAGCCGCTCCTCCCTCATCTATTCAGCTGATTTCAATTATTATTGTTTCCCTGTGCCTGCTCAGGTCATGCAAGCGCACACCGGTGCTCACTCTGGCTAATCACATCTACCAGTACTTAAACTCTGCTGTTTCTATGTTTTATTACCACTTTGTTAAAGGAACCTGCTGTATTCTCCTTCGTATCAGCAACCTTGATCCTCTGTATGTGCTGTTCACCCCTCTGGAGCTTTCCCCGCTCAGAGGCACATCTTGTAAGTTTTTTCCTTGTTGGGCATTCTTGTATTCTGGACATATTTGGACTGTTATTTCTTTATTTATTAAACACACAACACCATCCAGCGCTTGGGCTTGTTTCTGTCTGCCTCGCAGTGGCGGACATGACAGAACAAAGTTGCCAGTTAAAAGCCCAGCTGTGATGTTGGCGTGCATTTTGTCACCTATTTGTGTTTTGTCCACTCACCTGTTTTTGACCTCATGATGTCCGATCTGGATGATGTGGAGCGGCGGGCAGTGCATTTTCTGGAGGGGTTTTGATCGCTGACGCAGGCCTCCCATTCTTTTGAGATGGTCCAAAAGAGTCAGGAAGGCATTTCCTTGTCTGTGGAGTCACCCGGAGGCCATTAACATTCTCACCTCCATATATTCTCAACCATGCATGAGCGAGGAGCTGAGGGAAGCAGCTCCGATGCTTGTGCCGGCCCCAGTGAGTAGCAAGCGCTTACACTGGCAGAAGCCCAGCCCCTCTCCTCCACTACAGCGTCGTTCCACCCTGGACCACCGGAGGAAAGCTTCCACTTCCTCGCCAGCATCCCCTCTCTCACCGGGCAGGAAATTCCTGCAGCAGCCTCTCTCTTTCCTCTCTCTGCGGCTGTTACACCAGCCAATTCTCCCGCTGCATTTTTTTTCTCCCTCCTCCTTGGCGACTCCTCCCGCTGCGCTGGAACTGGCCGCCTCCCTCTCGGTTCCATCCATCTCCGTGACTCCAGGGGTGTCTCCTCCACATTCCATAGAGGGGCCCAAGTTCACCAGAGCCATGGAGAGGAACGACTCCCCACACATGACGGCAGAAAACATCAAGGTCCGGGAAAAACAGGCAAGTATTATTTCATTTCACTTCAATTCATGATGAAATGTCTTGCTTGATTCCTGGTAGGGAGACTCAGGGAAAACAGTCCCCTGAGCTCTCCCCACCTGCTGCTGTCATACATCGCCCACCTATACTCTCTGTGTCTCCTCTGTTCTCTCCTGAGTGTCTTCCGGCCCCAGAACCAAGCCACCAGACGATGGAGGAGCCTGTGGCTCTGGAGGATCCTTTTCCAGTGCCAGCACGGCGCCGTATCCCAGCTGCCTTGCCGGACAAGCCACCAGCGGGGTCCCCGTCGTCTGGGAGTGTCAAGACTGCTATGACCATCATGCCTGCTGCGGGGGCCGCTGTAGCGGTGTCAACTACCAAGCTGGATCTCCAGAGTGCCAAGCCTGAGATGACACCGCCTGGATTGTCGGAGTCCTGGACGGTGGTGGAGCTCGAGCTCAGGCAAGTGCTCTCCTTTATCTTTCTTTTGTCTGTGTTAGAGCAGTCTTGCCTAGCTCTTGGTGAGGAGAGCCAGGTGCAGCCGCCCGCTGCACCTGAGATTGCCTTGCCAGGCTCCACCGCTGCCAGTGACCCTGAACGCCCTTCTTTCTGTCTGTCTGAGCTTTCTCCCAGGGTCACCGGAGACGCACCAACACAGCCAGAGGTCTCCATGGGTCCAGGCTCACTGCTGGAGGTCATCGTGGGTGCAGCTCCAACCCAGGCAGGGTCCTCCATGGGTGCAGCTTCCCCTCTGCCCAAGGCCATTGTGTGGGCCCCTCCTTGGGTTGAGTCTCCGTGGGTGCTGCGTTCTGGCCGGGGACCAACGTGGGTGCTGCACCCCAGCATCAGCCCAACGTGGATGCTGCGCTCCAGTTTGGATCCGCCATCGGCACTGTGTCCCAGCCCAGGGCCCACCGAGGGTGCAATGTTGGCCCAGCCAGGGCCCACCATGGGTGCTGCAGAGCTCCAGCCCGGAGCCACCACGGGTACTGCAGTGCTCCAGCCTGGAGCCACCGCAGATGATACGGTACCCAAACCCAGGACCACTGAGGGCGTTGTGGTTCCCTCTCCTTCCCTGCCAGATGCCGTCGTAGTCCCCTCTCCTTCCCTGCCAGACGCCGTCGTGGTTCCCTCTCTTTCTCTGCCAGACACCATTGTGGTTCCTCCTCCCCGGCTCTCACCTCCGTGGTTAAGTCTACTAGTGGGCGAGCCACCTCCTGGGAAACCTCTCCTGTTCGGGTGGCTGAAGAACCCCAGTCGACCACCTGGCGGACTGAGCCATTGGGTTGGGTGACCCATGTTTTCTGGCCGGCCACCTGAGTTGGACCACCTGGCTGTCCACCAGGTTTGGGACTTTGATCCCCCCCACCGAACTTTCAAGCTCCTTGATCCGGCGGGCTTGAACGCTATGTTTTTTCTGGTGTGGGTCCTTAGCGGGCTTTTTGTTTCATGCCCTCCTAGCCTGTTCCCTCCACCACCCACCCTGGGTGGGTTATTGTTGTGCTCTGTCGGGGGGGGGGCAGGTTTTTTCTTTTTTCTTTTGGTGTTACATTGTGGTGTCTGGAATCCATCCCTTTGGGAGGGGGGGGGCTCTGTCACAAGCTGGGGCTGGGATTTCTGCCTGACCCAGTCTCATGGCTTTCTCAGTATATTTATTTGTCTATTATATTACCGTGTTCCTCTTAGTGTTATTCTGCCTTTTATTTTCTCCAGTTGTGTTTCGGTTATTTTTTTTGGCCAGGTCTCATTTGTAACTGTTTTTGGTTCATGTCTATTTGTATTTGTTTTTAGTGTGCAGTGATTATGTTTGCTTTTTATGTCTTATGGTGCTTTTTTCTGGGTTGACAGCTGTCAGGCAATGTCCGGGTTTGTGATCTGCAGGGGGCGTCGCCTGTCAAGCTGTCAATCCAGCTGCTCCTCCCTCATCTATCCAGCTGACTTCAATTATTATTGTTTCCCTGTGCCTGCTTAGGTCATGCAAGCCCACACCGGTGCTCACTCTGGCTAATCACGTCAACCAGTACTTAAACTCTGCTGTTTCTATGTTTTATTGCCACTTTGTTAAAGGAACCTGCTGTATTCTCCTTCGTATCAGTAACCTAGATCCTCTGTATGTGCTGTTCACCCCTCTGGAGCTTTCCCCGCTCCAAGGCACCTCTTGTAAGTTTTTTCCTTGTTGGGCATTCTTGTATTCTGGGCATATTTGGACTGTTGTTTCTTTATTTTTTAAACACACAACACCATCCATTACTTGGGCTTGTTTCTCTCCGTCTCCCAGAGGCGGGCATGACACTGTTAGTTATTTTACCCTGGGCGCTCTTTGAAAATGATGACATAAGTTATGTGAGTGTGTGTTTGTAGTCTTTCAATTTACATATTTTCACAACTTTATACTTTAACAGTTCAACAACAACCTCCACTGTTATTTATGTGGAAAATTACCTTTTAAATTGATAGACATCATATGTGTAACTTGTGGCAAAATTTGATGGGGATCAAAAGGTAATTTCTCTTGCCATTCCCTTCTGTGGAGATTTTTTTCTGATTTAAGGTCCCATATGCGGAAGTAGAGTGGGTGTGACTTAGGCTCTCTATAGGGCATTACCTGCTGCTAAAAACAATCTGTTGTCTGGTAGAGGACAGCTACAGCTGCCGCCACATCACTCCAAGCGGCTTTGGATCTTTTCTCCTAAGCCAGAGCCAGAAGTTTTCATGTTTGTCCAATTTCTCTACATTTCTGCTGTTATTTGGGGCTGCACTGTGGTACAGTGGTTAGCATTGTTGCCTAACAGCTAGAAGGCTCCAGGTTCAAATCCCCAGGCTGGCAGAGGTAGGAACCTTTCTGTGTGGAGTTTGCATGTTCTCCCTGTGCTGTATGGGTTTAGTCTGGGAGCTCTGGTTTCCTACCACAATTCAAAGACATGCATGTTAGGTTATTGGTCATTCTAAATTGTCCCTAGGTATTTGTCTCTGATAGGCGCTTAGAATAGAGGGTTAGTACTAGTGAAGTGCTTTGAGACTAGAAAAAGTGCTATATAGTACAGGTCCTTAACCATTTTTGCACCATTATCATTATTAAACTTGAAGGCATTCAGTGAAGTGCAGATCCACACTAACCCTGTGATTTTGACTTTTTGGCATCAAAATGAATGCATTCCTAAAACCCTGCATGCACAATTTCCGAAGCAAGTCTGGTGTTGATATCTGCTGTTGTTCTTGTGATACTGTCGTCTGCAAAAACATAAAGATGTAAAAAAAAAAAAGTCTACCCATGCCCCGACCACCAGCAGTCTGGATCATGAAAATCTACTTAATATTTATCCTAGATAAAGCTTAGATAAAATACACTTAGTGTTATAAAATCCATTTAAATGTGATGTTAATTGGTCTTTGTAACATGAATATGGACAACAAGCAAGGAGGGAGACCTGCTTCACACCAACAGACCTTTTCTGTGTGTAACTTGGAGTTGCTAGCTTGTAATCTATAGCTTTAAAAAAAAAAATTTTTCTTAGCAACGGCTGGTAAGGACTTAATACATTTAAAATATGGGCATTTTATGTGTAAAGAAATCAGTCTGGTGAGAGATTTGGACAGTATTGTTCTTTCTTCTCAAATAAGCACTGTTGCATTTAAAAATGACAATACGGTATGTTCATTTGAAAGTTTATGCACACAAAGAGAATATTTCTCCTTCCTTTTGAAACTGACACAGAATTTTTCATTCACACTTTTACTTATTAACACAAAGCATAGTTTCCTTTCTGCAGGCAAATTAAGCAATTTTCTAAAAGGGAAAGCTAGATGAGCACAACAATCAAGCACAGTTATTTCTTAGCATCCATTCCTTAGGTCATTAAAATATATTGAAACCAAAACAAAAAACCTTCCTGTAGATTCCCAAACTACTCTTGATTAGACCAAACCACCCATTATATGATGCAGAAATGTCTCGGATAAAATATACCAAAAGAGTGGAAATAAAGTTAGGACGGGAAAATCTTGGGGAAATGGTAGGGTTGTGATTTAAAATCATTTAAAATTTTCCTCTTACTTAATAGAAACACAAACATATCAGTGATCTTGGGTAGAGAGCAGTGGTTGATGGATTTAGTCCGTCTTTGTGGTTACACCATTGCCATGGCTTGACTGCAATTAGAATACACATTATTATGCAATTAGCTGTTCTGTTTTTGAACCACTGGCTTTTGCCTGGGCTATGAAAACAACCAGCAACATCTGTTTTCCCAATTGAAGCGGGAACTGTGCTAATTAACAGGACGGGCCAATATCTCAGCATACAGTCAGAAAAGGAAGTAACTGTAGTTCAGATCAGTAAAGGCTGACTTTTCTCACAGGTCAAAGTACCAGAAATATTTCCACTCAAAGCTTCTGTAGCAAATTACGTTGACGTATACACACTCCGAATTTGGTTTGGAAAGATGTCAAACTGAAAAATTAAGATGATTTTGTTTTGTAACGTCAAATTATCTCATCCATTTCAACTGAAGTTTATGATGGCAGTTCATATTCTTTACCTCCTGTCTGTATTTAGTGTGCTTATCTTCCTCCATGCTGAGATTCCCAACTTCATATTTACACTAATTGAAATTCTTAAAACTGAACTCCCTTTTTTTTATGGATCTTACAGTATCTCACAAAAGTGAGTACACCACTCATATTTTTGTAAATATTTTACAAAATATTTACCAGGATATGAGCGCACAACTGGCATTTCTGCATCTTAAGCACACACCTGGTCCATAACACACATTTATGTAGTGATATACACACACAGCAAAACATTTGGAGAGTGAAGCGCAAACAGAAACCCACAAAAAAATAAGCACCTTCTTGATTTAAATTTACAGTATCTCACAAAAGTGAATACACCCCTCACATTTTTGTAAATATTTTATTACATCTTTTCATGGGACAACACTGAAGACATGACACTTTGATACAATGTAGTCAGTGTACAGCTTGTATAACAGTGTAAATTTGCTGTCCCCTCAAAATAACTCAACACACAGCCATTAAAAACTGCTGGCAACAAAAGTGAGTACACCCCTAAGTGAAAATGTCCAAACTGTGCCCAATTAGCCATTTTCCCTCCCTGGTGTCATATGACTCGTAGTGTTACAAGGTCTCAGGTGTGAATGGGGAGCAGGTGTGTTAAATTTGGTGTTATCGCTCTCACACTCTCTCATACTGGTCACTGGAAGTTCAACATGGCACCTCATGGCAAAGAACTCTCTGAGGATCTGAAAAAAAGAACTGGCCTAGGCTATAAGAAGATTGCCAACACCCTGAAACTGAGCTGCAGCACAGTGGCCAAGACCATACAGTGGTTTAACAGGACAGGATCCACTCAGAACAGGCCTCACCATGGTCGACCAAAGAAGTTGAGTGCACGTGCTGTGTCATATCCAGAGGCTGTCTTTTGAAAATAGACGTATGAGTGCTGCCAGCATTGCCACAGAGGTTGAAGGGGTGTGTGTGTGTGTGTGGGGGGGGCATCAGCCTGTCAGCGCTCAGACCATACGCCGCACACTGCATCAAATTGGTCTGCATGGCTGTCATCCCAGAAGGATGCAGACAGGCGAAGTTGCCTTTATAACTTCTGCAGCAGTGTTCAGCCTACTGTGGAAATCCCCAAAATAACGTCACGCTTTAGGTTTACATTATCAAACAGAGGGTGATGCAACCGAATTTTATCTAAACACTTTAAAGGTCCTGGGGTAGATAATCAGATGGATCTGTAGGTTAGATAGCCTTTTATTGTTGTCAGCCATGAGAGGAGTAAGAGCAGGAAAAAAAGTCAGCTCTGCCCCACAGAGAGTAAAACAGGTTGCCTACTTTATATGACCATCAGGAAAAAAAAGAAAAACACTTTGAGATGATAAGCCAGATGAGGGAAGAGAAGGGAGGGGGAGTGAGAGCATGCAGACCTTACTTAGCAGGTCAATGTGACATTAAACTTCATGCAGGAGCACAAAACATGACAGACATATCAAACAGCTTGTTAATGTAGCTTATACCCTTATAGGTTACAATAGGCTGTATAAAAAGAGTTCATATATGGATATAAGAACAATTCATATATTGTGACACACTTATAAAACATATGATCCATAGTTACTCATTGGATTAAGGCATAGGCAATACAGACATGGACAAAATTGTTGGTACCCCTCTGTTAATGAAAGAAAAACCCACAATGGTCACAGAAATAACTTGAATCTGACAAAAGTGGTAATAAATAAAAATTCTATAAAAATTAACCAATGAAAATCAGACAATGCTTTTGAATTGTGGTTCAACAGAATTATTTTTAAAAAACAAACTCATGAAACAGGCCTGGACAAAAATGATGGTACCCTTAACTTAATATTTTCTTGCACAACCTTTTGAGGCAATCACTGCAATCAAACGATTTCTGTAACTGTCAGTAAGACTTCTGCACCTTTCAGCAGGTATTTTGGCCCACTCTTCATGAGCAAACTGCTCCAGTTGTCTTAGGTTTGAAGGGTGCCTTCTCCAGACGGCATGTTTCAGCTCCTTCCACAGATGTTCAATAGGATTTAGATCAGGGCTCATAGGCGGCCACTTTAGAATAGTCCAATGTTTCACTCTTAGCCATTCTTGGGTGTTTTTAGCTGTGTGTTTTGGGTCATTATCCTGCTGCAAGACCCATGACCTGCGACTGAAACCAAGCTGTCTGACACTGGGCAGCACATTTCTCTCTAGAATACCTTGATAGTCTTGAGATTTCATTGTACCCTGCACAGATTCAAGACACCCTGTGCCAGATGCAGCAAAGCAGCCCCAGAACATAACAGAACCTCCTCCATGTTTCACAATAGGGACAGTGTTCTTTTCTTGGTATGCTTCATTTTTGTGTCTGTGAACATAGAGCTGATGTGCCTTGCCAAAAAGTTCCAGTTTTGTCTTGTCTGTCCATAGGACATTCTCCCAGAAGCTTTGTGGCTTGTCAACATGCAGTTTGGCAAATTCCAGTCTGGCTTTTTTATGATTTGTTTTCAACAGTGGTGTCCTCCTTGGTCGTCTCCCATGAAGTCCACTTTGGCTCAAACAACGACGGATGGTGCGATCTGACACTGATGTACTTTGACCTTGGAGTTCACCGTGAATGTGTTTAGAGGTTGTTCTGGGCTCTTTTGTTACCGTTCGTATTATCCGTCTCCTCCTGCTGCCATGTCCGGGGAGGTTGTCTACAGTCCCGTGGATCTTAAATTTCTGAATAATATGTGCAAGTGTAGTCACAGGAACATCAAGCTGCTTGGAGATGGTCTTATAACCTTTACCTTTAACATGCCTGTCTATAATTTTCTTTCTAATCTCCTGAGACAACTCTCTCCTTTGCTTCCTCTGGTCCATGTTTAGTGTGGTACACACCATGTCACCAAACAGCACAGTGACTACTTGTCACCCTTTAAATAGGCCGACTGACTGATTACAAGTTTGTAGACACCTGTGATGTTAATTAGAGGACTCATCTTGGTTGAACATGTCCCTTATGGTCACATTATCTTCAATCTTTTCTAGAGTACCATCATTTTTGTCCAGACCTGTTTCATGAGTTTTTTAAAATAATTCTGTTGAACCACAATTCAAAAGCATTGTCTGATTTTCATTGGTTAATTTTCATAGAATTTTTATTTATTACCACTTTTGTCAGATTGAAGTTATTTCTGTGACCATTGTGGGTTTTTCTTTCATTAACAGAGGGGTACCAACAATTTTGTACACATCTGTAAATTTCCACCACAATTCCCTCCTCTTGGTCATATATGACCATTTGTACAAGACTGTCAAAGTGAAAAATCAGCAAAAGTACACCCTGTCAGGTTTAAACTGACACATCATGAACAGTGACATAGAACAATAGCATGTGTGAAGAGTCACAAGGGGCTGTTTTTGTGAGTGTGAGCACTCAATGGAGAGCAAGCAAAGATAACAAATGGATGTTTTGGTCTTTAGTCATTTTGGTCTTTAGTCATGTAATCATTGTAATCATCAGAGAAAGGGAGTTCGGACATTTCCAAATCATCGTAATCCATCATTGGCGGGGCTGAGGCAAGTGTCACATCAGGGTCAAAGGTGGCGGCTGGCATGTAATGCAGCATGGTGGAAATGAACAACTTTGATATCATGTGTCTAATAATTGGGAGTATACAGCAACCACAAAACACGAGAAGCAACAGAACAGCGGACAAAAGTATACCAATATGAACAAGCCAGTCTCGCCATCCGCCGCTGAACAACCGTTAGCTGATCTAACACCATCCTGTCTTGTAATTCCATTAGTCTAAGGGCATGCAACTCATCTTGAATTCCCTTAAGGGCTAAGAGAGTCATGTTTGCAAAGGTTCCCACACAATAGTCTAATGTCTCCATGTGCAGCAAGAGCTTACCTACGCCGCCCCATGGAAACAAAGAAAGAGTGACTTTCTGAGCATTTGTCCAGAGCTTATGGGTCTTAGGCACGTCAGTGCCCCAAATGGAATCATGTGGGGATGCGTCCCTCTGTGACCTGTGACCAGACCCGTCCAAGGGATTAGCAGTTACAATGAAAGAGTGGTCAGTAGCACGCACTGCGGCTCAACAGCCCACCCAATTCTCAGGCAACGCCTGATACATATAAGCACCGCATAGCCACAGAAAATCATCTTGTGGCATTACTCCCATAACATCAGGGACCGAATAGAAAGGCTTGCAGGTTGTACCTGGCAGGGCCTGAGTGGTGTTAGTATGACCCTGGTCATTAGTGGTACATGGTGAGTAAGTATGGGAAAAATAAGCTCTGGGAACAGAGCCCATTTTTACCCCGGGCAGGGTGAGAGTGAGATTATTAGCGTAACATATAAATTTAGAGTTTGGAGGGTACTGAACTGGGCCGAAGAGGGGTGTATTGTCACTGCATTTTATTGCCAGGATTTTAGAAAAATTCCTCCCTGTATAGGGTGGTATAGGGGGTAAACTGTGATGTTGTTTTCGGTGCAATTTGATTTAGGAAGTTAGGGGACAGTGGCAACTTCAGAATATCAGGAAAGAGATCAGATGAGTTAAATTATGCAGGAGAAACATGAGGGTTGGTGGTAGCTACAGGCATTCTAGTGCAGACATAACAGTTTGTAGCTTTATTCTGCTTCGTAAGGAAGCGGGCATACCGATACCATGAGTTTAAAAGGAAACCTGAAGAGAAATTCCCCTTGTCTTCTGCTAGCCGCAATATGTCATTGATGACTTCTCCAGAACTAGCATCATGAGCATTTTGTGTAAACACTACAAGAGATTGTGTCTGTGGAGGATGGTGCGATGGGGCATAGAAACAAATCATCAGATAGACGGTCAAGTTGACCAACAATAAGATAAAAAGCCCTGTACACAGGAAGTCCCACGCAGTCCAGTCACAACGTCGTCGTCGGTCCCGCTGACTGTCATCCACAAGCAGATGTTGGCATAAGTTCAAATTGTCCATCGGAATGTCAGTATCAGTGTAAATGGTATGCATGGTGTATGTTTCTACTGAGCAGCGTTCAGCGTACACTGAGGTTGTTTGTGACGGCTGTGAAGTGCAACAGTATGTGGCCTTATGTCGTCACATGGCGATTAGGTGACAACACTAGTTGCACTTCTTCTTCTCCCCTTTATGTTGATAACCAGACAGCCTGCTTTTCTATTGCAAACACCGGTACTGGATACCAGAGGGTGCTGTCAGCTGACGTTTGCATAGACAGTTAGACAGTCACTGTCTTTGTCGAGGAGTCCAAAACCCAGAGGATCCAGCTGAAGAAGCCGCCAAAGATGAACAGGGAGTTAGCTTTCAAGTTAATGGGGGGAGGGGTTAATAATGGTGGTGGCTTTGGCTAACCACTTGGACATCTGCTTCTCGTTCTAGTCTGCAACGTGGGGTGGTGATTGTGGCTAATCACCATCTGCTTCTTACTCCTGGTCTGGTCTGGGTTCTTCTTGCTTGACCCCTGGGACCTTTCTGCAGTGTGTTGTGTGGATCCACGTTGCCCTCTCAGCGATTTTCACAGCCGTGAATGTTGTCAGAAGGACTTGGTATGGACCCAACCACCGTTTGCTGTGCCAATTCTTCCTTTTGAAGCTTTTAACCACCACCCAGTCACCTGGTCTTATGTCATGGAGGAGCCCCTCGGCAGGTTTGGGCAGGGCAGCTTTTACCTGTTGAGAAATGTTTTGCAGTTGGCAGGACAATGCAGAGCAATAAAATAACATGGCATTTTCAAAATGTGAAGTGGTTAGAGGAGGTGGTGTCTTCCTCTCTGCAGAGAAACCTAGAAAGGGAGGACGAGCAAACAAAATCTCAAAGGGTGATATGTTGTATTTCTTCCTGACTCGCATGCGCATGTACATGAGTGCCAACGGCAGACATTTTACCCAGGGTAGGCCAGTCTCATCCTGGAGTTTGGCGAGCTTGTTCTTTAGGGTGCCATTTTCATGCTCAACAGCACCACCTGATTGCGGGTGGTAGGCACAATGTTTCCTCAAATCAAAACTCAGTGTAGTACTCATATTGGTCAATGCTTCATTTACAAAATGTTTACCATTGTCACTGGAGATTTTCTCTGGTATTCCCCATCTGGGAATAATTTCAGACAGTAATGCTCTGGCCCCAACAGTGCTTGTTGCATGTTTGGCTGGAAAGGCCTCTACCCATTTGGACCACATGTCAACCGTTACCAAACAGTACTTTTTACCCTCAGCTAGGTTTAGTTCGATGGAGTCCATCATGAGATGTTGAAACGGTCCTGCAGGGGGTGGATGTGCTGCTGGAATCTGTTTGGGGGCTCTGTGGGCATTGTTAGTGGTACAGATTAGATACTTTTTGCAAAAATTGTCAGCATAAACAGTGAAACCAGTAGTAAACCAATTTGCATGCAATGGTTGTATCATCCCTTCTCTTGACACATGGTCTCTCCCGTGTGTCAATTTAGCAAAGTGATTGAAGAAATGAGCCGGTAAACAGGGGAGGCCATTCAGGCCTCTCCACACACCAGCCTGGTCTATATGTGACAGCCTTTGTTGGTCCATTTCTGACGTTCCTGTGGAGATGAAAGAGATTGCATAGAAATGAGGGAATCAGTGGGTGTTAGTGAAGAGGAGGCAGGAAGGGGAGGGGAAGGAGAGGGAGGGGGAGCATGGATGGCAGAGAAGGAGAGAGCCACAGCCTTAGCTGCAGCATCAGCACGAGCACTGCCCTGAGAAACAGGGTCAGAAGAGGAAGTGTGGGCCGTGCATTTGTACACTGCCACAGAAGAAGGAAGGAGGATGGCATCGAGAAGGTGGGAAACATAAGAGGAGTTCTTTATGGGTGAGCCTGCAGACGTGAAGAAGTTCCTTTCAAGTCACAGCACACCAAAATCATGAACTACCCCAAAGGCACAGCGTGAGTCGGTGTATATAGTAACGGACTGACCTGCTGCATAAGTGCAGGCCTCTGCCAAGGTGACAAGCTCTGCAGCTTGTGCAGAAAGATGAGATGGCAAGGAGCCAGAAAGCAACATACAGTGGTCATCACAGACTGCCCAACCCACTTTACTGCGGCCTACAGAGGGGTCAACAGATGCAGAGCCATCAACATACAGAACAAGATCTGGGTTTGGCAATGGAGTGTCGGAGAGGTCAGGTCTGGGAGAGGTAACAAAGTCCAGCAAGGACAAACAGTCATGGTCACAGTCTGTGTCATCGTCACAAAAAGGTGGGGGAAGATTGGTGGCTGGGTTAACTAACTGTGCACAGCGTTTGACAGTAAGGTTTGGCGATTCAAGGAGGGTAGAATGATATCTAAGCCACCTTGCATGGGAGAGGTGTGATGACTTCTGTTCATTCAGAAGCAGTGCAACAGCATGAGGAACATACAGAGTGAGAGGAGAATACAAAACAATGTCTCGAGATGCCTCTACAGCACGTTCTGCCACAGCCACAGCCTGGAGACAGAGCGGAAGCCCTGCCGCAACAGCGTCCAATTTGCAGGAGTAATACACAGCTGGGCGAAGTCTGTCACCGTGGGGCTGCAGGAGAACGGAGGTCATGCATTCGGACTTCTCATCAACATACTGAACAAAAGGTTTAGATGGATCAGGAAGTGAAAGTGTTGGAGGAGCCAAAAGAGCTTTCTTCATGTTTTCAAAGGAGTCATTAGCAGTGGGTGTCCACTCCAGAGGGAAGTGTGAGGGACCCTTTGATGGAATGATGTCACGCATTGGTCTCTCAATGCATGAAAAATCAGGAATGAAGGAATGGCAATAGGATGCCATGCCAAGGAAGGAAAGAAGTTCTTTCTTAGTTTTAGGCTTGTCCATGTGACAGATTGCTTGTGCACGCTTTGGAGAGAGATTTGCCTTGATTAGACATTTGATGGCCCAAAAATGTGACCACTGGTTTGCAAAATTGCAATTTTGACTTTGAAGCCTTGTGGCTTTCTGCAGCAAGGTGACACAAAAGCTTCAAAGAGTCTGCTTGGCATTGTGCCTCATTTGGCGCGCACAGCAAAAGGTCATCGACATACTGAATCAGGACAGAGCCTTCTGACAGTTGAAGAGAGCTCAAAGAGCTCTTAAGAGCCATGTTATAAATGGTTGGGCTTTCTCAGTAGCCCTGGGCCAATCTGGTGAACGTGTAAAGAGCCCCATTGAATTGGAATGTGAACCAAACCTGTGAGTCTTTGTGGATGGGGATGCTGAAAAACGCATTTGACAAATCCACCACTGTAAAATAGGTTGAATTTGGAGGAATTTGGGTCAAAATGGTGTGAGGGTTAGGGACCACAGGGGTACGTTGGACGACGGCAGCATTAATGACCTGGAGGTCTTGAACAAAACGCCATTCAGCAGGTTGGCCCTCATCTCTGATTTTTTTTATGGGAAAAATTGGCGTACAAACTGGAGAATCTGGCGCAGGGACAATAATCCCTTCTTTTAATAGTGATTCAAAGACAGGAGTGATACCATCACGTGCCTCAGGCCTGAGTAGGTACTGCATGAATTTGGGTCTGAAATGAAATTTTGGGGTTATAACGACTGGAGGGCAGTTTTTTATAAGCCCCACTTCATATTTGTGACAAGGTTCAGGTGACCCACAGAACAGACACGACTCAGGGTGAATATAATTAACATACTTTTATTGTAAACGTGAGTGAGTGGATGCGTGACTTGGTACTGGTTGGTTACTTGGTAGTTGGTCCTGGCAAAACCGGCCCGGACATAGTTCAGCAGGCTAGGAAGCCTGGAGGCAGGCATAACTGGATTCAGCATAGAGAATCAGACGACTCCGTGCCCAGCACTGGTCCTGATGGAATAAATAGGGCTGCAGGAGATGACAGGCAGGTGCGTGCACAGGTGCTGTGATTGGCGGCCATGACAGTACTCCCCCCCATGGCACGCCTCTCGGCGGGCGTTCCAACCTACCTGGGTGCGTCCGATTGAAGTCCCTGGTGAGCTGCTTGTCGAGCACGAAGGCAGGACGCACCCAGGACCTCCACTCCGGCCTGTAGCCCTCCCAGTCCACCAGGTACTGCAGGCCACGCCCCCGGCGGTGGACGTCCAAGATGGAGGAGACGGACCACGCCGAGTCGCTGTCGATCACCCTCGGTGGAGGTGGAGACCTGGGAGGGGGACACAACGGGCTGGAGGAGACGGGCTTCACCTAAGGGACATGAAAGGTTGGACAGATGCGGAGGGAGGGGGGAGAGTTAGTCGCACAGACACCGGGTTAATGATCCGACATATGGGAAATGGACCAATAAACCGTTGGGCGGTCTTCTTCTGCTCAGCCTTCAGGTTGATGTGTTTGGTAGAGGGTCATACCTGCTGACCCACCTGATAAGCTGGACCCGGGATCCTGCGTCGGTTGGCCACCGTGGTGTTGCGTTCCGCTGTCCATTGTAGTGCCGCTCTGGCCGTCCTCCAGATCCGCCAACAACGCCTTAGGTGGGCCCGAACTGATGGAACGGCGATGTCCCCCTCCTCTTCAGGAAACAGCAGGGGGTTGTAACCCAACGAGGCCTCGAAGGGGGACATGCCGGTGGCAGTGGACATCGCTGTGTTATGGGCATATTCGATCCAGGGAAGGTGTGTGCTCCATGACGATGGGTTGGCGGCTGCGACACACTGCAACACTGCTTCCACCTCCTCGTTGGCCCGTTCGCATTGCCCATTAGATTGAGGGTGGGACCCAGAGGACAAACTAGCTGTAGCCCCTAAAGCGGCGCAGAACGCTTTCCAGACCCTGGAGATGAACTGGGGCCCCTGGTCCGAAACGATGTCCTGCGGAATGCCATGCAGTCGAATGATGTGCTGGACCAGCAGATCGGCTGTCTCCTTGGCAGATGGTAACCCCCGCAGAGGGATGAAGTGGGCCGCTTTGGAAAACCTGTCCACCAGCGTGAGGATGGTGGTGAAGTTGTTGGACGTGGGGAGGCCTGTGACAAAGTCTAACGCCACGTGGAACCATGGCCTGCCCGGGACGGGGAGGGGATGAAGCAGACCAGCCAGCGGCGAAGAGGATGTCTTACCGGTTGCACACTCAGGACAGGCGTGAATGTACACCCCCACGTCCTTCTAGAGGGATGGCCACCAAAATGACCTCTGTAGGAGCGCCACAGTGCGTGCCCTTCCCGAATGGCAGGTGAACTTGGAGGTATGCCCCTACTGGATGACTTCCCCTCGAACGGCTGCAGGGACGAATAACTTGCCTGCTGGGCCCCCCCTTCCCGGGTCGGCCTCGTCAGACTGCACCCTTATGACCTTATCCCGAATGCCCCACTCGAGGGCGCCGATGATGCATGCTGGGGAAAGGATGGGGTGCTCAGCCTTCTCTGCCATCTCCGGGGCGAACTGGCGAGACAGGGCGTCGGGCTTGGTGTTCTTTGACCCAGGGCGGTAGGTGATGGTGAAGTCGAACCGTCCAAAAAAAAGCGACCAGCGGGCCTGTCGGGCGTTCAGCCGTTTAGCGATCCAAAGGTACTCCAGGTTTTTATGGTCAGTCCAGACGATGAATGGCTGTGACGCTCCTTCCAACCAGTGTTGCCACTCCTCCAGGGCCAGTTTGACCACCAACAGCTCTCTGTTACCGATGTCGTAGTTACGCTTCACTGGGGACAGGCGGCGAGAGAAGTAGGCGCAGGGGTGGATTTTACCGTCAGCCGGATAGCGCTGGGACAAGACAGCCCCCAACCCAGAATCTTAGGTGTCCACCTCCACCAGGCACTGAAGAGCGGGATCAACCTGCGTCAGAATCGGCGACGATGAGAACCAGACCTTCAGCTCGGAGAACGCAGGGTCCGCCTCTTCAGTCCAGCGAAAAGACACCTTGGTGGAGGTCAAGTTGGTGAGGGGGAGGGCAATGCGGCTGTAGTCCTTGACAAAGCAGTGATAAAAGTTCACCAAGCCCAGGAACTGCAGGAGCTGTTTCCTTGATGAGGGGATAGGCCAGTCCACCACCGCCTTCACCTTGGCTGGATCCGGGATAATCTCCTTCGGGGCGATAATAAAGCCGAGGAAGGAGGTCCGGGAGACATGGAATTCACATTTCTCTGAATTGATGAAGAGCTTATTCTCCAGCAGCCGCTGCAAGACCCGCCTGATGTGAATGTGATGCTCCTCCATAGACTGAGAAAAAATAAAGATATAGTCAAGGTAGACAAAAACAAAGGTGCCCAAAAAATCCTTCAAAACATCATTAATAAGGCGCTGGAAAATGGCTGGGGCATTAGTCAGCCCGAACGGCATGACCAAATATTCGAAATTCCCACTAGGGGTCCTAAAGGCCATCTTCCACTCATCCCCCTCTTGTGTCCGCACCAGGTGATAGGCATTGCGCAGGTCTAACTTGGTAAAGCAGCAAGCCCCCCGGAGGGAATCGAACGCTGAGTTGAGGAGAAGGAGAGTGTACTTATCTTTGATGGTGATGTTATTAAGTTCCCGGAAGTCAATACAGGGCCTGAGGGAGCCGTCCTTCTTCCCCACGAAGAAAAACCCTGCCCCCACCGCCGAAGATGAAGGTCTAATTATGCCAGAGCTTAGTGACTCCTTAATATATGAGTCCATGGCCGCGCACTCCGGAGCAGACAGTTTGTAAAGTCTGCTGGATGGCAGCGGAGCGCCGGCCCGCAGATTAATAGCACAATCATATGGTCGGTGAGAGGGGAGGGAAAGGGCCTGGGTTTTGCTGAAGACGGCCCCAAAGTCATGGTGTTCCAGTGGCACTTTTGACAGGTCAGGAGGAGGAGAGGCAGGGACACCCAGAAGCATGGCAGGCGAGCATGCAGCAGACTGCAGACAGGCACTTAGGCAGAAAGGGCTCCACGAAACTACACTTGCCAAATGCCAGTCAATAGACGGGTTATGCAGGTGCAGCCAAGGATACCCCAGGATGACCGGGGAAGATAACACCGGCAAAACAAACAAGTTCAACTCCTCCCGATGGTTGCCCGAAATAATAACTGGCACAGAGGTGACCTGATGAGTGACAGTAGCTAACGATGCCTTAGACAGGGCAATAAGTTTGAGGGGAGTTTTCAACTGCTGCATAGGTAGACCCAGACGGGTTGCCAGGCTCCTAGAAATGAAGCTCTGCTTGGTCCCTGAGTCAATGAGTGCATGTGTGTTATGTTCCTTATGACCAAAGCAAAACCAGATAGGAATAAGAAAACAGGTGAAGGGATTATTGCTGGTTTTGTCCGTGAGACCCCCTACTTCGACGCACAGACTTCCCCTTTTGGCCGCTTGGGACAGGAATTAAGGTCATGCTCCTCGCTCCCACAATAGATGCACAACCCCAACTCTCGGCGGCGCTGTCTCTTCGCAGCAGGAAGTTTCGACCCACCCACGACCATAGGCTCTTGGTCCTCTGGGAAATCAGTTGACGGGAGGGCCAGCAGGGGGAGCTGGAGGGAGCAGCGTGGCATATTCCCTGAGCGGCCGGAAGTTTTGCGCTCAGCCGCCCGTTCCCTCAGACGGTTGTCAATGCTAATGGCCAGGGAGATACACTCATGCAGCGTAGAGGGTTTCTCCAGGTGGGCCAGCTCGTCCCACAGGCTAGGGCTCAAACTCCTAAGGAATATACTACTCAGAGAAGCATCCTACCACCCGACCTCCGTAGCCACGACCCGGAAGTCAACGGCGTAATCGGCGACCGCCCTCGACCCCTGCCGGAAATTTAATAGGCGAGGGGTGAGTACGTCCTCCCAGTCCAAGTGACTGAAAACCTCATGAAATTCCTGTGTGAATTGATCATATGTCATAGAAGCATAGTCTGCCCTAGCCATTACCGCATAAGCCCACGCCTAAGCCCACCCTTCTAATAAATTGATCATATAGCCAATGCGGCTCTGGTCAGTAGGAAAATCCCCGGGAACCTGTTGGAAAACTATTTTGCACTGCATGAGGAACCCCCTGGCTTCTCCCAACACAGCTCTGAAGCGGACGGGAGTAGGGACGGGAGTGAGCCGACAAGCGGGGCCCGAAGAGAGAGGGCTAGGAGTAGAGATAGTGGTGGAGCTAGCGGTAGAGCTAGCGGGAGCAGAGGAGCTAGCTGGTGCTGTGGGGAAATGCTGTGGGCTAACCAAGCGATCTAACCTATCGGTGATGTGGGTTAGCTGAGTGAGCATCACCTGGTGTTGGTACGCTAATTGGTCTACCTGAGCCTCTAGATGGTTAATAAGGCACGCGAGCGCGTTGTCTGCCGGGTCACTTTGGCGGAGTCATACTGACATAGTTCAGGTGACCCACAGAACAGACATGACTCAGGGTGAATACAATTAACGTACTTTTATTGTAAACGTGAGTGAGTGGATGCGTGAGTGCAGAATATATGGTGTAATGTTGTGTAGTGCGATCTGTAATCTCCAGCTGGGGCCGGCAGAGCACCGTACAACCTGGCAACCCTGGAATGAGACAAGGGCCATTAGTTTACAGTTTAACCTATGCAGCACGATAGATGTTGCAGCGCTTACTGTCAGGAGATGTAGAAGTAGCTCAGGTAGCACCGAAGCTGCAGCCAGGGAGACAGTGTCTGCGGGCTGGCTAGCTGGAGGTAGAAGGGTGAGTCCGCCGCCTGGAGGGAGATGGAGGTCCGCCGTCGCAGGGCTCCGCCTGTGCACAGGGGAATCGGACAAGATGAGTAGCAAGTAGGCTTACTTGGTAGTTGGTCTGGGCAAAACCGGCCCGGACGGAGTTCAGCAGGCTAGGAAGCCGAAGGCTGGAGAGTTGAATGCAGGGAAGCACGGAGGCAGGCGTAACTGGATTCAGACGACTCCGCGCCCAGCACTGGTCCTGATGGAATAAATAGGGCCGCAGGAGATGACAGGCAGGTGCGTGCACAGGTGCCATGATTGGCGGCCATGACAATTTGTGTGTAGCCCACAGAGATGATGGAACGCGGGAGAGCATGTGGTCCTTCTGACTCTGTACAGAGGGCATGATAACAGGTTTCATCCATCTGTACAGCCTGGTGTCATCCAAAGTTTGGATGAAATGCTCGCAGGAAAGTGAAACCGCGTACTCTGCACGATACATCTGCAGAGTGGGGGAAAATGAAACTGTACTGAGGCCGATGTGGTGTAGTGGTGCAGATGAAACCCAGTCATCAGCGCGATGAGCGGCAAGGGCCCATGCACCCATATCGCTCCACGCTGAGGAGGGGCTTTTGTGAGTGAGACATGCGAGTGGCTGTGTGGAACTGAGAACACTTTAGACATGCTAGGTGTGAGTGCAATCATCAAAAAACTGAAATCTGCTGCCCACACAACGTGTGCCGTTTGCAATGGGGTAGATTTAACTTATAACCATTGATTCTCATATTCTGTGTAAGGGCCCTGTGAGAGATGTGTTGTGCAGTGCGTTCTGTGTGGTGGAATGGAAACTATGGCATGTGGCGAGAGCTTCTTTCCCATTTCAACCAAATGGAAGCTCTGCCCTTCATCTGTCAGTGCCCATTCATAAATGTACAGCAGAGATGGAATTTTGGCAAAGGTTGAGTTGGGAGTTTCAATTTGAGTTCCCTGTGGTGTGCAGGAGAGTGAGAGTGACAAACTGCACATCAGATCTCTGCCTAACAAGCTGAAAGGGCACTGAGGTGAAAACAAGAAATTGTGAGTGAATGTTTTCCCATCCACTGTACATGACAATGGTTCTGTGAAAAACTCATGTGTGAAACCTCCACTCGCCACCTGTGATGTGAGTGAACGAGAGGTGAGGGGAGGTTTTAATCCAGAGGTGGACAACAAAACTGAATTTGTGGCTCCACTGACGACCATAAAATCTATCATCTTTCCTGAAACCTTAACAGGCAAGATTGGTAAGTCTCTGAAATGAGAAGTAGAATATGATGCAAGTGTCAACGCTGTGTATTCAGTATGAGATGTGTGTGTGGCTGCAGCGTGATTTTTATTGGCAAGCACATGTACGGCGTCTGCTGGGGGTGAGGGTAAAGAGAGAGAGAGCATTGTCCAGTCTTATCCACCTGGCGTCACTGCTGAGGCTGTTGGGGTTGGGGTTGAGGTGGTGGGGGTTTGGGGAAAGGGTGTGGTGACTGGCCAGGGTTTTGTCGGGGCCAGGATGCACGGTTGCCTTGCTGGAAGTTACCTCTGCCCCTACCCCTTCCAATGGGTAAAGATCGTGGTCTTACTGGGCATGCTGTAGCCCAGTGTCCAGCTTGCTTGCAGTAGCTGCAGGTTGACAGCTGTGGGCACTGTCTCATCCAGTGTCCTTCTTGGCCACAGTAGCGACACTGGTTAGGGCCAGCAGAGGAGGCTGGGTGTGGCTGTGTCGGAGTGGGGCAGGGCCTTTTCCAGGTTGTCCTCTTTGCTTTTTGTCTTCTTCTTCGTGGTTGATTCATGTTTACGGTGGTGATGGTTGGCATGGCGGAGGACAGTCTCACAATTTTCCTCCTTCCAGCCAATGCAGGTCATCTTTATATCTGCCGCAAGGTGAGGATGCAATCCTGCCATGAACCACATGTTGAGATGTGTGCCATATGGTCCCGTATCTTTCATATAGTCATTTGGGGCAGGGATGCCCGCTGCACCATTAAAAACCTTGCACAACCTGTGGAAGTAGTCTCTAGGCGCCTCGTCATCCTTCTGTTTGCATTGGGCTACCTTGGAGAGATCTGAGGTCTTACGGCATTGATCCTCAATCAGCTGCACTAGTGCCTTTATCGTGTCTTTGTAGTTCTTATTGCTGGTATTGTCCCCCCCGACATAGTTGTCAGGGCGCACATCCACAGCAAACGCTGGCATCAGCTTGGCCATATTGGTAGGGGTGCACTTCTGAGCCATAATTCTTCGCAACTCGGAGAAAGTGGGGTGGTTGGTCTCATAGAATGCCCACAATTGTTCACAGAAGTACGCAGGGTCGTTCTCCAGCTGGGGCAGCGTAGCTGCAAACTTAGTAATGTCTTCAGGAGCCCACAGGTGAAACACCAAGTGTGGACCTCCATCCCCTGCCACCTTCACCATAGGCATGTTGGTGTCTGGAGGTTGGTCATGTTCTTGCTTTGGTGTTCAGTCACGCAAAAGTGGAGGTTCTGTGCGCGTGACCGCTTTGTGCTGAGATGGGGGTTTCTGGTCAGTCAGCGGTTGGGCAGCAACCCCTCCTATCGCTCCTTGCAGCCCCTCGTCCACTCCTTCCTGCAGTGCTGGGTCCTCTTGGGCATCTTTATATCTGCCGCAAGGTGAGGATGCAATCCTGCCATGAACCACATGTTGAGATGTGTGCCATATGGTCCCGTATCTTTCATATAGTCATTTGGGGCAGGGATGCCCGCTGCACCATTAAAAACCTTGCACAACCTGTGGAAGTAGTCTCTAGGCGCCTCGTCATCCTTCTGTTTGCATTGGGCTACCTTGGAGAGATCTGAGGTCTTACGGCATTGATCCTCAATCAGCTGCACTAGTGCCTTTATCGTGTCTTTGTAGTTCTTATTGCTGGTATTGTCCCCCCCGACATAGTTGTCAGGGCGCACATCCACAGCAAACGCTGGCATCAGCTTGGCCATATTGGTAGGGGTGCACTTCTGAGCCATAATTCTTCGCAACTCGGAGAAAGTGGGGTGGTTGGTCTCATAGAATGCCCACAATTGTTCACAGAAGTACGCAGGGTCGTTCTCCAGCTGGGGCAGCGTAGCTGCAAACTTAGTAATGTCTTCAGGAGCCCACAGGTGAAACACCAAGTGTGGACCTCCATCCCCTGCCACCTTCACCATAGGCATGTTGGTGTCTGGAGGCTGGTCATGTTCTTGCTTTGGTGTTCAGTCACGCAAAAGTGGAGGTTCTGTGCGCGTGACCGCTTTGTGCTGAGATGGGGGTTTCTGGTCAGTCAGCGGTTGGGCAGCAACCCCTCCTATCGCTCCTTGCAGCCCCTCGTCCACTCCTTCCTGCAGTGCTGGGTCCTCTTGGGCATCTTGATGTGCTTGCCCCCTTCTAAATCTGTAATCTTCTGGTGTGAGAGCATATGGGCCAGGTAGTGCTGGGTATAATGCCGCAGTGACAGGATTAGTAGGGTGGGGTTGAGGTGGAATGGGTCATTCACATTCATAAGGTGGAGGGAAGTTAGGGTCCCCAGCAGAGTGTAAAAATTGTTTTTGTGTAATTTGTGTATTTTCTCTATCCTTTCTCTTCCGTTCATTCTCCTTTCTATTCTGCTCCTGTTTCTCTCTACGTGTCTTTGCCTCAGTGAACCACATCTCGACCGTGCCCTTGTCTAACTGTAACTGTGTCAGCTTTTCTCTGTCCTTCTGACTCTGCTTTTTCCTTATTTGTACCCTGTGGATTTCACCATTTATTTTATTCCTCAAAGTAGTAATAATTTCTACAGAAAGTGACCCCCCCCCTCAGGGAATCCATCCTCACAGATCCATTTTTGCAGAAATTCAACACTTCCAGGACCATACTTATCAATCATGTATTTCACCTTTGGTCCACTCACGCCGGAGAGGCACCGTTTGGGTTTTGATTTACAAGACCCCATTATTGACCAATACAACCGTCAACTGTCACGAAATGTCTTAAGTGCCCAGTATGACGCGTTCGATTATTGACCACTGGTTACAGCCAGTGCATCTCACTGTGTCTCAGACTATATCCCCAAACCTGTTTATAACAGGTATTGTATACTGTCTGTAGTGGGACTCTAACCCACTATCTGTACACAGATATTGGTCTAATTAGATGGAATGTATGACTGATTACTCTTACAAATTTAAAAAAAAAAAGTAATAAAATATTACTTACTCAAATTCTTTTGTTTTGGAGGCTTCCAAGACGGTTCTTTGGAATAATGTGTCACGATTCCATCAAGTGACGTGGTCACGTCGCCTAAAAAGGCGGAAAGAGCCGAACTCCGTTCGGGTGATCAATCCACGTCAGCCGCTGGAAATCGGTGATCAATTGTCCCACTTCCTGACACCACTGATGCAACCGAATTTTATCTAAACACTTTAAAGGTCCTGGGGTAGATAATCAGATGGATCTGTAGGTTAGATAGCCTTTTATTGTTGTCAGCCATGAGAGGAGTGAGAGCAGGAAGCGTCAGCTCTGCCCCACAGATAGTAAAACAGGTACTTTATATGGCCATCAGAAAAAAAAGAAAAACACTTTGGGATGATTAGCCAGATGAGGGACGAGAAGGGAGGGGGAGTGAGAGCATGCAGACCTTAGCAGGTCAATGTGACATTAAACTTCATGCTGGAGCACAAAACACAACTGTCACATGGTCTGTGCGCCGATGCCATCCACGCTCAGACCATATTCCTCCTCAGCCCGGCTCTTACTTTGACAGCGTCTCAGCGGGCCTCCAGCTGTCAAGCTCTATGGGACGGCTGGAGGCTAATTACCTCTCATCAGCTGAGGCGCTGTCAACTACTATAAAAGGGAGCAGTCCTGATTATTCAGTGCTGTGACCTCGCGCATATTATCCACGCTCTTCTCTGGTGTGGATAAGGCTGGAACCCCTACGTCCGGCTCCAGTCCCCCTCTCATCATCATCATCATTTGTAAGTGTACCTTTGTATTGTTTGTGTTTTGCCCCACGAGGCTATTTTCCTTTGTTCCTTTCCTTATTATTAATAAACAACGCAAACTCACCGGTCAGCCCTTGGCTCTTATTTATGGCTCGCTAGAGCCATACGTAACAGTAGGTCACAGCCAATAAGTTGCCGGCTGCCGTGAGTTTGCTTAATTGGACTTTGTTCTTCCCTGTCTGGGTGTCAACTCTGCGAGCATGCCGTCTCCCAGAAGCCGCGTTTGGCGCCTGGGTAATGAGCTAGCGACCGCCCTGGAGTATGTCGATGGGACGCTCCTCACCGCTACCTTCTACGACAATCCCAACGACATATGCTGGCACCTAGACTACGCTGAGGTTCTCCTGGACAATCTTCCTTGCTACGCTGACCACCCTGAAGTCTGCGCGAGGAGAAATGACATCGCCTCACAACGTGAGATACTCCGTGGGTTGGAGGGAAGTCCCGGCAGGAAGCCGAAGAGGAGGAGTCATCACCCCTCGCTTCGGGATCCCGCTCCTGCCTCTGTTCCGGCCCAGGAGTTCGCACCATCCAGAGGTCTTTCCCCATCGGGCATGACGTCACTCGGGAACCCCCCGGAGGAGCTTCAGCTGACAGCTATCAAGATCCGAGACCAAGTGGCTGCTGCTCGCTCTGCGGTTCATCCATCTGTCATCATTAAGCATGTGACGGCGGCAGTTAGACTGATGGAGAGGAATCCAGAGTTGCGTGAGTTCCCTGAGTTTGCCGACCTGCTCGCCTCTGTTTCTGCACAGGAACGGCGATTCCCGGATCTCACCTTCGCCTCGCCCCCTGCAAGAAACCGTCGTCACACCGGCTGTCAACCTCAGCATGAATCCCGTCCGGAACCAGTTCCGGGTCGCCGCAAGGGCTCAATTCCCCACACAGCTGTCACTCCTGCACTTCGTCAGAGGGGACTCTACGGGTCTCTACGGAGGAGCGGTCCGGTCCAGCGGGTCGAGGTTCTCCTGCCACCACGCCGTGTGGGCCATCGGCGTGGGCATTGGTGCCGGAGGACTCTCAAGCTGCGCACACCATCATGCCAGCTGCGGAGCCCGACGCAGCTGAGTGGGAGCCTGATGACGACCTCCTGCCGTCTGAGCCCGGATCTTTGCAGTCCTGGACGGCGTCAGAACCCGAGATCAGGCAAGTGCTCTATTTTGTCTTTCTCCTTTATATCTTAGAGTATTTTAGCCTGTCTCTTGGGGAGACGAGCTCAGTGCAGCCGCCCGTTGCGTCCGAGCTTATCTCGCCGGGTTCTGGTGCTGTTGGTGATCCTGATCCCGGTTCTTCTCTCTCTCCTGAGCCTTCTCCCAGGGTCGCCGGCGAGGAGCGGCTTTCGCCCACTGTGCCAGAGGTTCCAGGTTTGGGGTTGGAGGTCGGTTCTGGTGTGGCGCTGACCCAATCGGGGTCCGACGCGGGTGCTACTGAGACCCAATCGGGGTCCGTCGCGGGAGCAGCCACGACCCAATCGGGGTTCGACGAGGGTGCAGCACCAGCGGCATCCAGGTTCGGTGAGGGAGCTGCAGATCCCCTGCCACTGGACAGTGGACCGGCTCATCATCATCTTCATCCCCATCTTCACCGTCGTCATCATCGTCACCCTCATTATCCCCCCAAGCTTTCTCCACCAGGGCCCATATGGACCTCTCAGTGTCGGCCCGGCTCGCCCTCACTATTTCTCTCCACAGGGAAGCCGTTGCCTTTCTCTTCCCTGTGGGCGTGGTGGCTGAGCGATGCGGGTCGGCTGCCAGAGGGATTGTCGTACCCATTCGGCTCTTTGGTTCGGCCACTCGACCCATTGGACTGTCTGTTCGGCGATCTGGTTCGGCCGCCCGAAGTACAGTTTTTCCTGGCCTGGGATTCGAGTAGGCCACCTGAACGTTTCCCGTCACCCCTGTTGGCGGTTTGGACGCTGGGTGCGGGGAGACCCCCAGAACTGAATTATTTCTGCCATTATTCCTGTGCCTAGTCCTTTGTGGTTTTGTGAGTGTGCAGGTATTTAATTTCTTATAGTCATATTACGGTTAGCGTGCTTTTTTTTTCTCCGCCTCCCGTTGAGGGTTGTCCTGTATCTGTGGATTTTGCCTTAGGAAGCTCTCCTTTTAGGTCTCCTAGGGTTGTTTTTCTTTGGGTCTTGTCAACATGTTATGGCATTTTTATGGAGTACTGTGGTTTTCATTTTTTTTCCCTTCCCCCATACTCTGTAATTGCCTCGTTTGTCCCCTGCCTATGTAGTGGTTTTTTTCCCCTCCGTCTGCATATTGTTAGCCTGTTATGGAGTATTGTTTTTTTTTTTTCCCCCGTACTCTGTAATTGCTTCATATGTTTCCTGCCAATGTTTTTTTTTTTCCTCTCTGTTGGCATATCATTAGCATTTTATGGAGTATTGTGTTTTTTTTCCCCCATACTCTGTAATTGCTTCATTTGTTCCCTGCTAATGTTGGGTTTTTTCTCTCCTTTTCCCAATTCACGCCCTCCTGGCCTACGCCCCACCCGCCCACCCTAGGTGTGTGTGTGTGGGGGGCTTGGGTGTTACTGGCCGTTCAGAGCCCGGCCTTGAGGGAGGGGTTCTGTCACATGGTCTGTGCGCCGATGCCATCCACGCTCAGACCATATTCCTCCTCAGCCCGGCTCTTACTTTGACAGCGTCTCAGCGGGCCTCCAGCTGTCAAGCTCTATGGGACGGCTGGAGGCCAATTACCTCTCATCAGCTGAGGCGCTGTCAACTACTATAAAAGGGAGCAGTCCTGATTATTCAGTGCTGTGACCTCGTGCATGTTATCCACGCTCTTCTCCGGTGTGGATAAGGCTGGAACCCCTACGTCCAGCTCCAGTCCCCCTCTCATCATCATCATCATTTGTAAGTGTACCTTTGTATTGTTTGTGTTTTGCCCCACGAGGCTATTTTCCTTTGTTCCTTTCCTTATTGTTAATAAACAACACAAAGTCACCGGTCAGCCCTTGGCTCTTATTTATGGCTCGCTAGAGCCATACGTAACAATAACAGACATATCAAACAGCTTGTTAACGTAGCTTATACCCTCATAGGTTACAATGGGCAGTATAAAAAGAGTTCATATATGGATATAAGAACAATTCATATATTGTGACACACTTATAAAACATATGATCCCTAGTTACTCATCAGATTAAGGGATAGGCAATAAATTTCCATCACAAGGGCTCACCTGAAAAAGTTATCCCTGTCTCCAAAACTTTATAAGATGATGAGTGGTTCCATTGCTAGCTTGCTAGCACGTCCGTGGCAGGAAACCATGGGTAAATAACTCCAACATCCCAATTCAGCTGAAGAGCTCCCGGTCCTTGTGTCTCCATGTGAGTGAGTCTCATTTTCAAACTAGTCTACTCTCCAATGTTAATACGTTTACTCCAGTGATGGCAGAATCTCAAAGCTAGCATTATCTCAGAACATGCGAATATGCAATTTCACGTGTACTCGCCTCTTTCCATTCACTTTGTATGGATTTGCGCCGCCCATTCACGTTTGGTCTGATCGCACCTTAAGGACATGGATTACTGGAACCATGTCCTGTGGTCTGATGAGGCCAAGATAAACTTATTTGGTTAAGATGGTGTCAAGTGTGTGTGGCGGCAACCAGGTGAGGAGTACAAAGACAAGTGTGTCTTACCTACAGTCAAGCATGGTGGTGGGAGTGTCATGGTTTGGGGCTGCATGAGTGCTGCCGCCACTGGGGAGCTACAGTTCATTGAGGGAACCATGAATGTCAACATGTACTGTGACATACTGAAGCAGAGCATGAGCCCCTCCCTTCGGAAACTGGGCCGCAGGGCAGTATTCCAACATGATAACAACCCCAAGCACACCTCCAAGACGACCACTGTCTTGCTAAAGAAACTGAGGGTAAAGGTGATGGACTGGCCAAGCATGTCTCCAGTCCTAAACCCTACTGAGCATCTGTGGGGCATCCTCAAACGGAAGGTGGAGGAGCGCAAGGTCTCTAACATCCACCAGCTCCATGATGTCGTCATGGAGGAGTGGAAGAGGATTCCAGTGGCAACCTGTGAAGCTCTAGTGAACTCCATGCCCAAGAGAGTTAAGGCAGTGCTGGAAAATAATGGTGGCCACAAAAAATATTGGCACTTTAGGCACAACTTTGACATATTCACTTAGGGGTGTACTCACTTTTGTTGCTAGTGGTTTAGACATTAATGGCTGTGTGTTGAGTTATTTTGAGGGAACAGCAAATTTACACTGTTACACAAGCTGTACACTGACTACTTTACATTGTAAGTGTCATATCTTCAGTGTTGTCCCATGAAAAGATATAATAAAATATTTACAAAAATGTGAGGGGTGTACTCATTTTTGTGAGATACTGCATATGTCAACCTGTTTAATTGCTTTGTTTACTGTGCAAACGTGATATACTACATGCACAGTGCACACACTTACAGCTACATGTGCACACACAGCCTTTACAACAGAAGTTATGATCTTTTTGAACATGGACAGTGCATGAGCACAACAAACAAGCACAGTTCTTTCTCAGCAGCCATTCCTTTGGTCATTAAAATATATTGAAACCAACCCAACCCAAACCAAAAAAAAAAAAAAAGATTATATCTTTTAATCTGTACAGTGCATGTTTCAAACATGCTGAGTCAAAGAACAGAAAATGGGGAACACAGTATCATGACCATGCATATAAATGACACATTGGTCCACTATAGAGCAACACGTAAGAGGCAGTTTGACCTTAAATCAGCATCACGGTTAATTGACCCTTTCACGTCAGTTGTGGTGGTGGTGGTGGTGGTAGGGGGGTTCCCCTCCTTTTTTTCTCCCTTATAGTTCACTGACAAGGCTTGTAATTCAGCAGTATTACACAAGGGTGTGGTATTATATTACTGTGGTGCAGTAGTAAATGAACACAATACAAAAAAGAATGTTTGTTTATGTAGAAGAGCTTGGGAATGAAGAGGCGATTTGATTTTTAAACAAAGTTTAATAATCAGCTCTCCTAACAAGTCTCATCTGGTGCAGAGTGGCAGAAGGAGAAAAGAGACAGAATGTCTCCGGCTCACTGGCTTTATACTTGCACACAACAAAAGACATGCATAACAAAGGGCTGCACGGTGGCGCAGTGGTTTAGCACTGTGGCAGCACAGTTTTACCCTCGGCCGGGGGATCGCGGGGATCACGAGATCGTGGGTTCGATCCCAGCCCCCGACCAACAGTGAGCTGTGTGGAGTTTGCATGTTCTCCCCGTGTTGCGTGGGTTTACTCCGGGATTTCTCCGGTTTCCTCCCGCATACCAAAAAAACATGTAGGTTTAGGGCGCTCGCGCACGCAGCGACCGGCAGCCGGTGGTTTGTCACCAGACTGCAAACCGAATCTACCTACGGGTACAAATAAGTAACAAAAAAAAAAAAAAAAAAAGGCTGACATCCCTCATTATCTTAATCCCCCCATTGTCTTGGTATTTCCTCTCCTCGCCTTAGGGGGTGAGGGTGGCTCCTCCGGTCTCCTCCGCCGTGTCTGGGAACGTCTTTGTTCTTCACTCGGCGGCTGAGAGCCTTTGTCCTTTCAGAGGTGTGAAGTCCTTTACATATGTGATTACTAAACATTCCCACATGCTTCAACATATGTAGGTTATGGAATATATGATTAATATAGACCACAGGCCCCCCAAACAACTAAGAAAGGACAATAGAAAGGTTCACAGTCTAAGATAGTTACTATGACATACTAAGTGTTACATCTCTTGCCACGGAAGAAACTTTCCAGCAGCCATGCTCCTAAGAGAGTTCAGTGGTAATCATAACAGCATAGTAAAATCATAAGTCAGTCCTAAACTGTTGCAGCACAATTAGTGAACAATTGTGGAGTGGTTTGTATCAGTCCCTGTGCTGTCTGGGTTTTAATCTTCTCCCAAAACTGCTGTAGGTTGGTTTAGGCGCCCTGCTGGGACCTTCTTGTGAGGAATCTGCAGTGTGGGAAGGAGAGAGGTTAATTGTTCCCTGCCGGGGGGCTGAGTCTTTTCTCTTGGGGGGTCTACCCCGCCGAGGTGCTCTCGCCAACTGTGCAGGCTCGTCTTTCAACAAGAAGGCAGGTTTAAGTCTGTCAATGCTGACTGTTTCTTTTCTATCCCCAAAATCAAGCACAAAGTGTTTATCACCATGTTCCAGCACTCTGAATGGCCCATCGTATGCTGGGCGGAAAGTTGGTTTTAAAGCTTCATGCTTAACAAAAACAAACTCAGCGTTTTTTTAAAGCTTGAGGGACAAAAACCCGTGGGAAGGAGTGATGAGCTGGACCGGGGAGAGAGTCCGGTCCGTTGCTGCCTAAAAACCTTGGGACTGGAAGGTGCCCTGGTTCTGGGTTCTCTGGTAAAAATTCACCTGGAAGCCTGAGATGTTGTGCAAAGACTAATTCTGCGGGAGAGGCGTCTAGATCCTCTTTAGGTGCAGCACGCAACCCCAATAAAACCCAGGGAAGTTTATTTACCCAATTTGTGTCCGTTAGTGAGGCTCTGAGGGCAGCCTTTAAAGACCTGTGAAAACGCTCGAATAAGTTATTCGAGGGTGATAAGCGGTGGTGCGATGAATTGTTGCCCCTAAGCTGTTGGACATGGTTGACCAGAGCTCTGAGACAAATTGAGGCCCCCTATCGGACGTGATGTCCGATGGGACGCCGAAACGTGCCACCCAGTCTGTCAAAAAAAACGCGAGCGACTTCCTCCGCTGTGATTGACGCCAGAGGGACTGCCTCTGGCCAGCGTGTGGTGCGGTCTATTATTGTTAACAGGTGTGTGAAACCTTGGGAGGAAGGTAGTGGCCCCACGAGGTCGACATGAACGTGGTCGAACCTTCTAGCAGGGATTGGAAAAGGCTCCAGAGGGGCTTTTGTGTGTCTGTGTATTTTGGCGCATTGACAAGAAATGCAAGTTTTTTGCCCATTCTTTTACGTTTTTGCGCAGGCCTGGCCACACAAACTTTTCGGCGACCATTTTAACCGAGGCGCGCACACCTGGGTGCGCGAGGGAGTGAATTGCGTCGAAAATATGGTGGCGCCATGTAGCTGGTACTAACGGGCGAGGTCGGCCGGTTGAAACATCGCATATTAGGGGGGTACGCCGTCGCGTAAACCCTTTTTCTCCAGCCTTAACCCTGTTGGTCCAGACAGGAGTGCGTGCACGTCCGCGTCACCGCTTTGTTCCTCCGCCATGGCTGCATAATCTATCCCTGCATGGATAGGTGCTGCGTATGTGTCTGCGTTAGTGAAGAGTTCTGCTGCTGAGGCAGTATAATCTGTCTCCCCATGCTCTGGTGTCACAGCGCGAGAGAGACAGTCTGCTACTATGTTAAGTTTGCCTGCCACGTGTTGAATGTCTGTGGTGAACTCTGAAATCGCAGCTAGCTGTCTTTGTTGCCTGCCTGACCATGGTTCTGAAATTTTAGCCATAGCAAAGGTGAGCGGTTTATGGTCTACAAAAGCCGTGAAACTCCGCCCTTCTAACCAGAACTGGAAGTGGCGGATGGATAAATGAAGCGCCAGCAGCTCTCTGTCAAAAGTGCTGTATTTACGCTCAGTTTGGTTTAGTGATTTGGTAAAGAATGCTAAAGGTTGCCAGACCCAGCTGACAAGTTGTTCTACAACTGCCCCTATAGCTAGGTCCGAAGCGTCTGTGGTTAGCGCGATGCGGGCCAAGGGAGCTGAGTGAACTAACAATGTGGCGTTAGCTAGGGCGCTTTTTACTTCCGCGAAAGCGCGTTCGCGCTCCGGGGTCCATTCGACCGCGTTGGAAGCATTCTTTTTTTTGAGCGCGTCATATAGGGGCTGCATGAGCTGAGCTGCGTGGGGGAGGAAGCGGTTGTAAAAATTAACCGTCCCTAAAAATTCCTGTAGCAATTTGACCGTTTGTGGCCGTGGGAAACTTTCTATCGCGTGAACTTTGTCTGGAAGTGGAACTGCCCCCTTCGGAGAGACTTTGTGTCCTAAAAAATCAATTTGTTACACGCCGAATTTGCATTTGGCTGGATTGATTATTAGCCCATGCTCTTCTAGCCTCTGAAAAACCGTAGTGAGGTGCTGCTCGTGTTCTTCCTCAGACGAGCTGGCTACCAGCATGTCGTCGAGATAGACGAAGACAAAAGGAAGGTCGCGTAGGACCGCGTCCATCATTCGTTGAAAAGTTTGAGCAGTGCCTTTGAGGCCGAAAGGCATTCGCAGAAATTCAAAAAGGCCGAAAGGGGTTATTACCGCTGTTTTAGGAATGTCTTCTGCTCGGACTGGGACTTGGTGATAACCGCGGACTAAGTCTATTTTTGAAAAAATGCCCGCACCCGCCAGATGTAGTGAAAAATCTTGAATGTGAGGAATTGGGTAACGGTCATGCGCTGTAGCGTTGTTTAATCTGCGGTAATCTCCACACGGTCTCCAAGAACCGTCGGATTTCGGAACCATGTGAAGTGGTGGCGTCTAACAATGCCCAATTTTTCAAGAGTTGTAAACTCGTCCCGTGCTATGTTGAGCTTGGCCGCGTCTAAGCGGCGAGCCTTGGCAAAAACGGGTGGTCCCGTTGTGGAAATAAAGTGTTCAACCCCGTGTTTAGCCACAGTGGCTGAGAATTTGGGAATTGTGAGTGCTGGAAATTGGGTGAGGAGTTGCTCAAACTTACCTCCTGCCGTGGTGACGTTGGCCTGCACAGGTGGTGGAGAACTCGGGCTGAGCATGGAATAGAAGCAAAGGACAGTGCATTAACCAGGCGCCTATTTGCTAGATCCACTAATAACCCATGTGCACACAAAAAATCTGCGCCTAATAAGTTAAAACTCACCGCCGCTACAACAAATGTCCATCTGTAGCTGCGGCCGTGGATGAGGAGGTGCAGGCTCTTTTCGCCGAACGTGTCGATGCTAGAGCCGTTGGCTGCCACGGCTCCGTTGCCCCGGGTGCCCGTGGCTCGATCTGCGTGGGAGGGCATGACGAAACTCAGCTGAGCTCCTGTGTCGATGAGGAACTGCTTGCCTGTGTGTCCATCCGTCACGTACAGCAGCTTATTCTTCTCGCCGAGAACCGCTGCCGTTAACGGCTCTCGGCTTTGGCATTTCCCGAAATCGCAAATTTGCAGGGGGGAACGCATTTGCGGGCCTTCTCGGCGAAGCGGTGGTGATAATAACAGACGTCGCTCTGTCTGTTACGTTTTGGCTGTGTCGCTGTCACCGTGGGCTGGGTCTGCTCAGTGGGTTGTGGCCCCTCGTGGCTCGGGGCATCAGCTTTGAGGTCTGCGGATGCTGCTGTGGGTGTCAGCTCCTTGCAGGCGTTGACGAGCCGATGAGCTTCATTGGCCAGTGCGCGGAAGTCTTGGTGGTTGTTGCATTTCATGCTGGCGAGTGTCCCTCTCATGTGTGGCGGCAGCGTGCTGAGGAATATAAACTGGAAGAGGAAGTTGTCATTGTCCTCTTCTTTGAGCTGTAGCAAATCCTCCATGAGGGCCTTCGGTTTGCACCCTCTGTGGCCATAGACCGCCAGGATCTTCTCGGCTCTCTCTTCCGCTGATGGGACGTAGTTCGCCACGATGGTTGCTTTGAGCGTCTCATATTTGTCCCGGGCCGGTGGCCGCCGGATCATGCTCCGCACACACTTCGAAGTGGCGGCGTTGAGTTTGGAGACGATATGGTAAAATTTGGTATCGTCAGCCGTGATGCCCGCCAGTGTAAACTGGGCTTCAGCCTGCTGAAACCAAGAGGCGGGGTCTTCTTGCCAGAAGTCTGGCAGCTTGACAGCGACGGCATTCGTGCATACCATCACTGCCGTGCCCGCCGGGTGAGAGTGCCTTGCCTCGGCTCTCACAGCGGTGCTGGTGCTCGGTTGAGCCCTCTCAATCTCTTCTGCCAGGGGGAACAGTTGTCCATCTGTTCCCTCGTCTGCGTGGTCGTTGGCGTCTGCCTGGGTCGCCACGGAGTCGATTGCGGGGGTATGCCTCAGGACCATACTCGCGTCAAGGGTCACCAGTGTAGAAGAGCTTGGGAATGAAGAGGCGATTTGATTTTTAAACAAAGTTTAATAATCAGCTCTCCTAACAAGTCTCATCTGGTGCAGAGTGGCAGAAGGAGAAAAGAGACAGAATGTCTCCGGCTCACTGGCTTTATACTTGCACACAACAAAAGACATGCATAACAAAGGCTGACATCCCTCATTATCTTAATCCCCCCATTGTCTTGGTATTTCCTCTCCTCGCCTTAGGGGGTGAGGGTGGCTCCCCCGGTCTCCTCCGCCGTGTCTGGGAACGTCTTTGTTCTTCACTCGGCGGCTGAGAGCCTTTGTCCTTTCAGAGGTGTGAAGTCCTTTACATATGTAATTACTAAACATTCCCACATGCTTCAACATATGTAGGTTATGGAATATATGATTAATATAGACCACAGTTTACATACCTCTTGAAAGTTCGTGAGTCACATGACTCACAACGGTGGCTAAGTAGCTTGTTAGCTGCATTTGGGAGAGTCCTTTATGCAGCCATGATTGAGTTACCACCACATAGTGATTATGAGTCTCTTATTGGGTTCTTAAATATGGTCTTGTCCATTTTGTCATGAATTGCCACTGAAAAAGGGTTGAAATGAGGCAGATAGCCATCAGAGGCTTACAGCAACTTAGCTTCAGGCATCTACGTGTTAGTTTCTGCACGCTTTTTTCTTGGCATCTTCAGATGAAATAAAGAGTCAACCATCACATATTATGTGGACGGAGACCACATTTCTTTTCGTTAAAAGCCGTTTTAATTTTTCTTCAGTGTTCTGCTGTTTCCACACAGCACTAACTGCGCTGCTTCTGAGGTGCGGAGTTACATGCCTGCACACATAACTCTGTGGGCACATCTGAAAGGGGCAGTACATGAAAAGCTCTATACACAGCTGGGCAACTTGGTGGAGCAGGCTTTAGCGATGATGATGATGATGATGATGAGCACAATAAGAAGGTCACGGGCTTGATTCCACCCCTGACCATCATGGGTTCAATCCCACTCCCTGACCATCACTGACCCTTCTGTGTGGAGTTTGCATGATCTCCCCATGTCTGCGTGGGTTTACTCTGAGTACTCTGGTTTCCTCCCACAGGCCAAAAACAGCAATTTGGTTTAATTGGAGACTCTAAAGTGGCCCTAGGTGTGAATGGTGAAGGGATTGGGGCAGTACCATGGCTGCCTCATCCATTCAGGTGGATGCCCTGAATGTCCCCTCTGGGATTAATAAAGCATACAAAATACAAACCAAAAAAAACAACAACAACAACAACAAAAACCCAACCACACACACAACAGGGAGAGGGGAAAAACTGAAAAAAATGATATGAGCAAGAATTATTATGTCAGTTTTACACCCTTAACGTTGGTTTCGAGGTTTTTTTTTTGGTTAATCGCCCAGCCCTACACGTAACCCTCCTTCAATGCGTAGCCATTACTCATGGTGTGTCCTGCCTCACTTTTGTCACCATTAGTGAGGCTTCTTCTGCGCCACTCAGCGCCTAGTACGGAGGTGGGTGTGGGATGGAGGGAGGCTATACCATCTGTGTCAAAGGCTCTTCTTCTTGTTCATGGATAGGTCTCCATCCGGAGACAGGTTTTCCTGCTCACGATGTGATGCATGGGATCTTGCAGAGTGCAGAAAGTGGTGACAGTTTGAGTGATCTTGTGCTCAGGGTATGGCCAGGTTTAGGTCTAGGCCTAGAGTTGCAATTGGTCCTCCTCATAGACCTTTATGAGGTTAATTCTAGGGTGGCCAACACCTCTGGAACCCTGAGTGGGTGTCCAGTCTAGCAGAAATTTGGGGATCCCGTTATTAGGCATCCGGGCTGTGCACCCATAGTACAAAAGCTGGGTGTATCAAATTAGAATGTCCATGGTACAGCAGCCTGCTCTCCTCATCTCACGGTTGATTTGGTCTTCCCATCAAACGTGTAGGGTTCTCCACAGACATGATTAAAGAACAAGTCAAGGCACTGCAGTTGTTGCTGCTTCTGGGCCCATGTAGCACAGCCATAGGGAAGTGGAGTGATAACACCATACATAAACGTACCAAAGGTGAGGCACTGATTATGATCGATTGTTCCACAGTCTCTCCCTCAAGTTTCCAAACACAGCACTCGCTCTTCCCACTCTGAGAGATAGTTGATCCTCCAACCTAGCATTCTCTGAAACAGTACTCCCTAGATACTTGAAAGTCTTGCACTTGACTAGTGGCTCTGTACCAATGCTGATCTCTTCTGGTAGTGATGTTGATAATTGGAACTTTGGTGGTTGATAAAGGCACCAGGTTAGGGTAGGATAATAACAGAATGAGGGGCTCATTTTCAAGCATTTCTAAAATTAAATCATTTAAACTTTACCACTAGAGAGTGCCGTTTTCACTGCTTTTCACTTTTTGTGTTTCTGTGAGTGGGGAAACATCTAACCTATTCACATTTTTCTAGCCTGGGCTAGAATACGACATACATTTATCTGATCTGTACTGAGGTAAGTTTTTAGACAGGTCAACTGTATTGTACCAAGACAGCTAAGGAAATCCTCCCAGATATCCCTTTATCAGAGGCTAACTTGTGCAGATGGTGGGTTCCCATACTTTTCAGTATCTGTTACTGATTATTTAGAAAGCACTGTAATGTCTGGCCCAGCTGAGTCTGTGTTAGAAATGTTCATGGCTGAAGTGTGTGTGTGCGTGAGTGAGTAGAGCTTAGGCAAAGGGGTTCACACAGCTGGATCCAAGCTGTTATGGAGGGAAGAGAATGGGGTTGACTGAAGGCCAGCAGAAGTGTGCATTTACATTTGTGTCAATATGCTTGTTATTAGCATGATCATGTATACTGTTTTCATGGCCTGTAAAAAATTGTTTTCCATTCAAAGCCTAAGGTTTCATGGATCAACACAAAGTATTTCTAGAACTAACCTTAAAATAAATGTAATAAATGTAATATTCTGCTTTCAGAGGCTGCCTTTTTGTTCAACTCTTGGGAGCAGCTGAATTTAATGAGATATGAGCAGCTGTGTCAAAGTGTAGATGTTTGAATAGGTTTGTTTGGGATTTCACTGCACTGGAATGTTGTAGAACCAACAAACCAAAAATCTGAAGACAAACCCCAATATGTTTCTAATTTTTTTTTTTTTTTTTTTTTTTTACCGGGAGCACTAATAATGAATAAAACGTCAAAATATTTGCTCCGGTTGCTGTTTGGAGGCAAGCTGTTATGACTGTGACCTGGTTCAGTCTGCACATTTATTTTACTTATTTGGTCTTTCACAAAGTCACCATGTCAGACTAGTGATAGAAATTCTAGCCAGCCAGGTGAGTGGCAACACTACATGTATGACCCTAACGAGGCACAGTATGCTGCCATCATCACTATCACCAAGGCTGGACGGGATTCATGGTAAGTGGGGAAGTGGACCAAGAAAGGATCAATCAAATGCTAAAAAATAATGCAATGATAACATTTATTATTTTGACATGTGAGTGCATCTGCCACACGCTCATCTCTGGAACACAGAACCCGTTTCCTTCCTGAGCGGTATGATGGCCGGACATTCCGATGGTGTTTATATTTGCATATAATTGTTAGAACAGATGAATGTCGTGTTATGTCTGTAAATTAGGACAGTGGATGTGGTTGCTGTACTGAACAGTAACTTTATTAAAGGGCACTGCTAACAGCACGTCTTACAGTAGAATAGTATGCTAACTGGGAGTGAGTACAGGCTGGTGTTGGCATAGAGGTGGAGCGCCAAAGAGGCTATCTCCCACCATCAGTCCCCCAGTATAGGTACAGCGTGATGATGTCATTCGTGCCTGCACCATCACGTCTGTGCTGCTCATTGTTAATATGGGAATATCTAACAATCATCTCCTCCCTGGGAAAGCCCAGAGACATTGTTAACGTCAAGGCAGACATATGAACTCACAACAATTTAAACCTGAACCTGGGCCACCGGGTGGACTGCCAGTAAACCCTACACAGCTGAGTGGGTTATTCTGCCACTGTAGTCAACTGTGCTCTGTCTAAACATTTTAAAACAAAGTCATTGTGAGTGTTCAACTTGAGGAGCCTCAGGCAAGCCTGCAGTGGGCGCGCCCCTGGAGGCACCAGCTGCCTAGTCCAGGTCCCACACTGGCCGGGTCTGCTTCAGCGTCGCGGCTTGGTCTGGGGCAGCTGCTCTTACCTTTCGCAGACAGCTGGCGTGCCATCTCAAACCATGCCCAGTAACTTGCCTATATGTGATTATTGCTTGGTTAACTGAAAAGATTCTGCTAACTGTCCAAATTAATTTAAATAGTATGTAGAAAGTTATTTATTATTATAATTATATTTTTTTCTAGACAACGTTCTTAAAGGGGCACAAAGGTTGTGAACAACACTACAGCATAAAATGAGAGAACTCCTAATGTGTGTTTTTTTGTGCATGTGTGCAAACAGTCGGGGTGAAAAGTATAATCTGTGTGTATGTAATCTGAAATCCTCAACTTCTCATATTAAGTGTTGCGGATGGATTTCCTCATACATACTGTGCAAAGTCTGAAATCGTGGCAAATAAATCAGTGCAATCACCATCATCATTGCCTTATACCGTTTGTGATTAGAAAAAGCATTTTTGCCCCATCGTTGATGTAATTATTGCTTATTATGCAATAACGTTTGTCTTGGCACAAAAGTCTTGACATTTAAAACACCAGATTAGAGACTAAAGCTTTCTTTGGAGCTTTCCCCAGACTGACTCCACACTACATGTTTCTATCCCAGAATGTGTGTGCGCACATTTTTTTTTCCCCAAGTAGTAAAAATGTATTTCAATAGATCAAGCCAGGAAACATGACATTTGCTGCATTTTTTCATTCTAAGAAGTGTATATTAAAGCGTTTTCAGTGTTAAAATTATGGGTTAAGTATGTATGTGGTGAAGGGCCCGTGTAATTTTTTGCATACATGTGCATGTGCATGCACTATTTCTGTTTACAGCTCCCAAGGAGGTACTGAAAAGCTGTGATGGCTTTCCCCCATATGGTCAGACAGCAGAAACAGAGGGCAGGACCAAAAAAAATAACCACACGTTTTCTGATAAGTTACCTAGTTGTGTTTTAGGATGTGAAAAAGTGGCAAACCTTTAAAAATTTTCATGTTATATACATCTTCTCCTTTCATGTAAGTAGGGTTTCAAAGTGCACATTTGACATATATTGTTCTTATTAATTGAGACTTTTTTTTTTTTGCAAATTTGGTGGTTATGGACTGAAAAGCCACTGTCTACAGACCCCTGGTCTAAAATTTTTATCATGTATGGGTACTAACAATTATAGTTAAAACATGGACTTGGGACTCCTCTCTTAGTGAATAGCAGGTTTCAATGATTGGCATTTTTTTCAGCACCAATACCCTCTAAAGGGCTCATTTAGATCTAAATTTAAATCAAGAAGGTGCTTATTTTTTGTGGGTTTCTGTTTGCGCGTCACTCTCCAAATGTTTTGCTGCGTGTGTGTATATCACTACATAGATGTGTGTTATGGACCAGGTGTGTGTTTAAGGTGCAGAAATGCCAGTTGTGCGCTCATATCCTGATAAAAGCATTATTGCTTTCTGCTTGTCTCCATGCAGTCCTCCTGCTAACACGCCTGTTCTTACTCTGAGTGTAATGATAGTCATTATCACATTGTAACAGCAAACACACCTGCCAGCTTGCTGCTTGTGCCAAAAACACACCTGTATGTGGTTAAGTATATCTTTGTCACTATGCGGGGAAATAGAAAGTTAAAGCTAGCCTCGAGAAATAGGAGTGTATGTATAAAGATGCTTATTTAAGCTTTACAGCATCATATATCATCAGGGCTGCAGTATATGACTGCACTGTATGTTCCTGATGATTTATGTGCTACAACTTCCTGAAGGCTCTATGAAATCATTGATGTTACTTCTTGTTTGCTAAAGAAAATACAGTAAGAGGGAAATGTTATCGTGGCTGAGAGAATCTTAATAAATTACAGTAACTCATGAATGTCACGAATTCTGTCACATAATAACTGATTTTATTGCAGCTGACCGTTGGTCATAACATACAGTTGAAACCAGATGTTAAAAGGACGCATAACCTTTTTTCTCACTGTCTGATGTTAAATCAGACTAAACTTTTCCTATTTTAGATCAGTTAGGATTACCAAAAGGATTAAGTGGAAGAAGATGGATGGATTGATAAATAATTTTTATATTTGCTAAATAATTTTTTTTAGAATTTCTTATTACTTTCTTCAAAGTCAGTTAGAGATGGCATTCTAACCTTTTCCAGACTGATAGATCTCAATTACTTTGTTTCTCATTTGTTCCTGAATTTCTTTGGATCGCAACATGATGTCTAGCTTTTGAGGATATCTTGGTCTACTTCACTTTGTCAGGCAGGTCCTATTTAAGTGATTGCTTGATTGATAACAGGTGTGGCAGTAATCAGGCCTGGGTGTGGCTAGAGAAACTGAACTCAGCTTTTCGACGGTGTGATCAACCACAATTAATTTATGCTGGGGGGGGGCACTTTTTCACACAGGGCCATGTAGACCTGTAGGCTATGTAAACACCTTCATTTAAAAACTGCATTTTGTATTTACTTGTCTTATCTTTGTCTGATACTTAAATTTGTCTGATAATATGAAACACTTAAGTGTGACAAACGTACAAAAAAATGAGAAATCGGGACGGGGCAAACACTTTTTCATACAACTGTATGTATATATTACATATATATATATATATATATATATATATATATATATATATATATATACATACACACACACAGTCATGTTATATATATATATATATACAGTATATATATATATATATATATATATATATACTGTATATATACAGTCATGTTATCCAAAAAATTAGGACACCCCATTAAATATTCAGTTCTTTATTAAGAAATATTCACATATCTATTTCTAACCATGTTTTTGTTTTTTGTTTTATGCATTTTTTTTTACATTTATTTCAGCCATTTTAAGTGGGAATGAACGTGGGGGTGTCCTAAAAAAGATGGGGGGGGGGTGTCCTAATTTATTCCTGACTATTAGTTTAGAATTACATTTTACAGAAAATTTGAAAAAAATCTTTAATCTATTTTTAATTGTTTAGTTGTATTACATGAATCTCCCAGTATTTTTAACATTAATATTAAATATCCATTTGTCCCAAATATGTTAAAAAAACACAGGCCACAGAGCCTGTCCTAATTTTTTCACATGACTGTATATATATATATACTATATACACACACACACACACACACACATGAGGGGGGGTGGTGAAAAGTTCATATTCTGAAAAGTTCATAGTGGTCAGATTTGACCATCCATCCATCCATCCATCCATCCATCTTCTACCGCTTAATCATTTTCAGGTCATGGGGGTGCTGAAGCCTATCCCAGCATCTTTGCATGAGAGGCAGGGTACACCCTGGACAGGTTGCCAGTCCATCGCAGGGCCAACACAGAGAGACAGACAACCATTCACTCTCACATTTGTACCTAAGGACAATTTAGAATCCCCAGTTGATGCCAATTAACTTAACCTGCATGTCTTTGGCCTGTGGGAGGAAACCGGAGCACCCAGAGTAAACCCACACAGACACGGGGAGAACATGCAAACTCCACATTAAGGGTCACCAATGGTCTGGGGGTGGGATCAAACCCACGATAGTCAAGGGTGGAATCGATCCCATGACCTTCTTGCTATACTTCCACAGTGCTAACCACTATTCCACCGTACTGCCCAATGACCAATGGAAGAAGTGTGTGGACCGAAGAGGAGACTATGTTGAAAAATAAACTGCATTTGGTCAAAGTTGACCACTATGAACTTTTCAGCCCCCCCCCCCCCCCGTGTGTGTGTGTGTGTGTGTGTTGAAAAGCATGGCAACCATTTTCACTGATTCATCTGTGATTTCAGCACAGCAGCCAGCCCGTCTGTACTGCAGTGCTTTACACAAGTAGGCATGAAGACTCAAGAACAGAGATGATCTGATTTATTTCTTAAACCAGGCAGCTGTTTGGCATCTGATGTTATGGAAAAAATCCCTCAGTGGTTGGTTTGTTCCACATGTCTGAATTAATATTATTGTGTTGCCTAATAATCAAGAGGATCAAGTTTTGGTTATAGCTGCCAGTCATAATCTGTAAAAGCAACATCGTCCCCAGATGTCTGACACTGAAAACTAGACACTCACTCATGTTTTCCACTAATAGAAATACACAGACAGTACAAACACACAAATGCAGACGTGTGTGCATGCACTCTTTTTATCTCTCTCACACATACTCTCACAAGCACACACACTGTTTCTCACAGTCTTGTCTTACTGTTTGATTTACTTGGTGACCTGTGATCCTGGCTGGGCTCGGCTGGATGGACTCTTGGCCCTGCTCCTATGTGACCCTAACAGACCCCAGTGTCAATATGTGTGTCCTTGTGTGTGAGTAGTCATGTCTAGATGCACATTTTTGTTTGTTTTTCATGTCATCCTGTGATCCAAAATAGGGAATTTTGTAAAAGCAGCATCTTTCTGTTCTGGCAACATGATATACTTGCCATTTATTTGTCATAAATGAGCTTCCAAATGAACTTGAATACTCATCCTCACAACTACACAATGATAAAATGCTTTGTCTAGACACAACTCCAGTATTTTAGAAGCTTCTCAATGACCCTTTGGTGTTATTCATTTCCTGTTTTTCAAGCCCGGCATTAGTTGAATATGGCAGCAGTGATGGGACTCCTTCTGACCTTTGCCTGTGAAAATACCCACACATGAGACCATAACAGTGGGAAACTGTTTTGCCAATTAAAACACCACCAGACCATATTTGAAAACATCTTACATCCATCTATCCATCTTCTTCCGCTTAATCCTTTTCATGCACTGCAAAATTATCATCATCATCATCATCATCATAGCAGTCTGTCACAGTTACTAAACAATTACTTCATTTTGTCAAACTATGAAAAGGTAGTTCCTTTAAGGAAAAAAACTTCTTTGAACAGTTTGTATGGATGTTTTAAAACTGACCTTCACAGAACCTTTGTACAATGTGCTGTGCTTTATACTTTGACCTCAAACAAACCATGGTGGTGATACTTCAGACACACTGTACTATAAGAAACACAGTATATAAGAAATAAGTAAAATCCGTATTAAATAAACCTGTCAGTGTTCACAAGAGCAGATGAATCAAAACTATTGTGGAGAGTGTGGGAAATGAGGAGGCCAGTTTACGAGCAGACGAAATTTATTAACACTCTCAACATTCATACATAGAAAAGCAATCAATCAGCCAAACCAGGGTTCTCCTTATAAGCTCCCCAGATCATCTCACATCTGCATGACATTTCACATCACACTGCATGATATCCAGCTCCACAATACATTTGCCTTCAACCCCCAGCTCCCTCTTCCTGCCAACTCCCCAGGACGCCCTTGCCTATTATTCTCTTATGTTTAATCACTGCCTCCTGACTGAGACGCTGTCTGCAGATTCCCCCACAATATGCATTTCACTCCATGGGGGTCTTCCACGCCGGGGGGGCCCGGGCCAGCAGCACTTGCTCGTCCGCCACTACAAAGGCAGGCTTAAGTCTGTCTATGCATATTTTCTCCCGACACCCCCCCCCAAGTCTAGCAAAAAATGCTTGTCCCCAGTTTCCAGCACTCTGAACGGGCCATCATAGGGTGGGCGCAATGGTGGGCGGTGGGCATCGTGTCTGACGAACACGAACTTCTTCAATGTTTTTGGCACAAAAGCGCGTGGAAAACAGTGGTGGGCCGGGCCCGGCAGCGTGCCTGTGTCTGTACTACGCTGCAAACGCTGAGATGGGCAGTTGTCTGACGCGGGATTGTCTGGCAAAAATTCCCCGGGTAGCCGCAGTGGCTGAGAAAAAACCAGCTCAGCCGGGGAAGCCTCCAAATCCTCTTTTGGTGCGGAACGCAACCCCAATAAAACCCACGGCAACCGGTCAACCCAATTTGCATCCGTCAATGAAGCCCTGAGTGCTGCTTTCAGTGACCTGTGAAAACGCTCGCATAACCCATTTGCCTGTGGGTTGTACGCAGTTGTACGATGAATTGCAACACCCAGGCTGCGGGCCATCGCGGACCAAAGTTCGGAAACAAACTGAGGGGCCCTATCGGACGTGATGTCCAACGGGATTCCAAAACGAGCCACCCATGTTGTCAAAAAAGCGCGCGCCACGTCCGCGGACGTGGTTGCCGCCAGCGGGACTGCTTCTGGCCAGCATGTGGTGCGGTCCACCACTGTCAGAAGGTGTGTGCACCCCTGCGATGGCGGGAGGGGGCCCACGAGGTCCACGTGAACATGGTCGAATCTTTTAGCCGGTATCCTAAACGGCTCCAAAGGAGCCTTCGTGTGTCTGTGCACTTTGGCTCGTTGGCACGCTACGCAGGCTGCCGCCTACTCTTTCACTTGTTTGCGCAGGCCTGGCCACATGAATTTCGCTCCCACCATTTTGACTGATGCGCGCACTCCTGGGTGCGCCAAAGTGTGAACTGACTCAAACACGCGGCGGCGCCACGCGACCGGAACCACCGGGCGCGGGCGTCCCGTGGAGACGTCGCAGATTAGGGGAGGGCTGCCGTCTTGCAGTTCTCTGCTCTCCAGCCTTAACCCTGTTGGTCCAGACTGGAGCACGCATGTCCGTATCGCTACTCTGCTTTGCGGCCATGGCTGTATAATCTATCCCTACGCAGAACAGGGCCACTACCGCGTGCGAGAGGCAGTCCGCCACCACATTCAGTTTACCCAACACATGCTGAATATCGGTCGTAAACTCCAAAATCGCGGCCAGCTGTCTCTGCTGCTGGCCTGACCGTGGTTCCGAAACCTTGGCCATCGCGAATGTCAGTGGCTTGTGGTCCACGAACGCAGTGAAGCTGCACCCTTCCAGCCAGAACTTGAAGTGGCATATGGCCAGGTGGAGAGCCAGCAACTCTCTGTCGAACATGTTGTATTTACGCTCACTGTCGCGCAAAGCCCTGCTGAAAAAGGTGAGCAGCTGCCAAGAACCGGCGACACGTTGCTCTACGACGGCCCCTATGGCCACGTCTGAGGCATCGGTAGTGAGCGCTATCCGGGCCGCCGGGTCTGGGTGCGCCAACAGTGCAGCGTTTGCCAGTGCTGCTTTCACCTCAGAGAATGCCTGCTCTCGCTCCGGAGTCCATTCGACTCCATCCGCGGGTTTCCGTCTCTTGAGCGCGGCGTACAGTGGCTGCATGAGCTGAGCTGCGCGGGGGAGGAAACGGTTATAAAAATTAACCACCCCCAAAAATTCCTGCAGCGCCCTCACCGTCTGAGGCCGGGGAAAGTTCGCCACAGCGTGCACTTTGTCGGGCAAGGGTATCGCTCCCTCCGGTGAGACGCGGTGCCCCAAAAAATCAATCCCCGTCACGCCGAACTGGCACTTCGCCGGGTTGATTATCAACCCGTGCTCCTCCAACCTCTGGAAAACCGTCCTGAGGTGGGTTACGTGTTCGTCTTCGGACGCACTGGCTACCAGGATATCATCCAGGTAGACGAACACAAACGGGAGATCGCGCAGCACTGCGTCCATCATGCACTGGAACGTCTGTGCCGCTCCTTTTAATCCGAATGGCATGCGCAGAAACTCGAACAAGCCGAATGGCGTTATTACCGCTGTTTTGGGTATGTCCTCCGCGGGGACCTGGTGGTAACTGCGGACCAGGTCTATTTTAGAAAAAATGCGTGCTCCGGCGAGGTGAACGGAAAAGTCCTGAATGTGGGGAATCGGGTAGCGGTCGTGTGCTGTGGCGTTATTCAACCTGCGGAAATCGCCGCACGGTCGCCATGACCCCTCAGCCTTAGGGACCATGTGTAGCGGGGATGCTCATGGGCTGTTCGATCGCCTGATGATGCCCAACCTTTCCAGGTTGGCAAACTCCTCGCGCGCTATGGCCAGTTTAGCTGTGTCCAAGCGCCGAGGTCATGCGAACGCAGGCGGCCCAGTGGTGGTGATAAAGTGCTCCACCCCGTGTTTAGTGATGGCCTCTGAAAACGTCGGGACCGTGAGTGCTGGGAACTGAGTGAGCAGTATGTGGAACTTACCGCCTGGAGCTGTGACGTTGGCTTGTGTTACTGGCCCGGCCCCCTCGAGCTGTACAGGGGAGAGAGTCAAAGGACAGTGCATTAACCAGGCGCCTGTTAGCAACATCAACTTATAAACCATGCGCACACAGAAAATCAGCTCCCAGGATTGGGAAACTCAGTGCTGCTATGACAAAAGTCCACTCGTATGTACGGCCGTGTAGAGATAAAGCCAGTGTTCTCTCACCAAAGGTTTTAATGTCCAAGCCGTTTACTGCTACCAGCCTGGGGCCGCTAGTTCCTGCCAGCCGGTCAGCATAGGTCAGCAGGATGATGCTCTTCTGGGCTCCGGTGTCTACAAGGAAACGCCTCCCTGAGCGCGAGTCCGTCACATAGAGCAGCTTGTTCTCTTCGCCGGCGGTCGCAGCTGCTACCGACTGCCGGCTCTGGCATTTCCTGAGCGCTTGAATTGGCACGGTGGGGCACATCTGCGTGCGTTCTCTCCGAAGCGGCGGTGGTAGAAGCAGAGCGTGTCTCTCTGGCGCTCCTTGGCCCCCGCTGCCGCTACCGTCAGTGGCTCCTCGCCTCCTCTGGTCGTCCAGCTGGGCTCCGACACCACCGCGTTCACCGTGAGTGCTCTGGTGGTGAGGATGATCCGGTCTGCCTCCTGGGCTAGCGCATAGTAGTCACGCGCGGCCAGCAACGGCGAATTGGCCAGGACCGCTCTCGCCTCTGTTGGAAGGTTCCGGAGGAAAAGGTGGGCAAACAGAAAATGCCCGTCGTCCGTGCCCATTAATGCCAACATCTTCTCCATCAGATCGACGGCCGAACCAGCTCCTAACTCAGAACGCCTCAGGAGCCTCTCTGCTCTCTCACAGTCCGAGAGTGTGTAGCGCCGAATCAGCGCAGCATTGACAGCCTCGTATCTGCTGGGGGCTGGGGGCTGGTCGAGCAAGCTCGCTACCAGCTGAGCTGTGCGAGCTTCCAGCGCTGCAACCACATGAAAAAACTTGGTGTCGTCTGCCGTTATTCCCCGGAGGGCGAACTGGGCCTCGGTGTGGTGGAACCAAGAGCATGGGTTGTGCTGCCAAAAGTCCGGTAGCTTGACTGCAACAGCGCACGCGTTGCTGGGGGTTCCCGTCGGGGCCGTCTGTGGGATGCTTGCCGCGTTGCTGGGGCTTCCCGTCCGGGCTGACTCCGGGGTTCTTGCCTCGTGTTCCATAATACGTCTAGGGTCACCAGTGTGGAGAGTGTGGGAAATGAGGAGGCCAGTTTACGAGCAGACGAAATTTATTAACACTCTTGTAACACCCTCTCACTAACACCTACTCACTTTAGGTGTAGTACCAAAGAAAAAGATAATTGGGCCAGATCAGAAGATTACAGGTTCATAGGAGCCTGGGAAGTGCAACAACAGATGACACTTACCTCTATGTATGGAGGTAAGTGTCTTTATTCTACAGATATATAAGATTTACAGATATGTACAAATTAAAAAAAACCCACAGCACTTGTACAATAATAATAATAAGAACAATACAATACCCAAAATATATTTACAGATTTTACAGATGTCTAGTGTCCTTTTCAGATGATCATTTAGACCACCTTTAGTGGTCTATCTGATCCGGGCTTCGGCTCGCCATCCAAATTTGGAGAATCCCGGGTTTCTGGTCCAACCAGTCCAAACAAAAAACCTGACCTATAAAATAGGCCAGATACAACAAATAAGCAAGACTCTAACTTATCACATGGCCCTCAAACATTTCTAATTTGTACAACAACAATTCTCTTTTTTTTTATTCCAAACACCTTTAAACCAATTCAATTCAATTCAACTTTATTTATATAGCGCCATTTCACAACAACAGTCATCTCATAGCACTATCAACTGTAGGGGGGAACCCCCACAGTTGCAGAAAGACCCCAGCAATCAGGCGATCCCCTGTGAGCAAGCACTTGGCGACGGTGGAGAGGAAAAACTCCCTTTTAACAGGAAGAAACCTCCAGCAGAACCAGGCTCAGGGAGGGGCAGTCATCTGCTGCAACTGGCTGGGGGGTGAGGGGATAGAGAAGAAGAAAAGAACAGACATGTAGAGAGCAAACAGCACGATGGGGACTCAATCTACGGGAGAGAACAAACAAATGTTAATGACCAGCAAAAAAAATATTTCATAGAGAGTGAGGAAAGGAGAGAGGCCCAGTGTATTACTGGAGGTCCCCCGGCTGACTAAACCTATTAGCAGCATAACTAAGGGAGGGTTCAGAAACACATGATCCCTCCCTAATTGTAGGCTATATCAAAAAGGTAGGTTTTAGCCCTATTCTTAAAAACAGAGATCGAGTCTGACTCCCGAATCCAGACTGGCAGCTGATTCCACAGGACAGGAGTTTGATAACTGAAGGCTCTGCCTCCCATTGTACTTTTGGAGATTCTAGGTATTACAAGTAATCCTGCATTTTGGGAGCGTAGTGCTCTGTTAGGATAATACGGTAGTATCAGATCTTTTAAATAAAAAGAAGCCTGATTGTTTAGAGCTTTGTAAGTAAGAAGAAGGATTTTAAACTTAATTCTAAACTCTATGGGAAGCCAATGAAGGGAGGCCAGAACCGGAGAGATATGATCTCTCTTTCTAGTACCTGTTAAAACTCTTGCTGCAGCATTTTGGATCAGCTGAAGACTTTTTAAAGATGTTTTAGGACAGCCTGATAATAAAGAATTACAATAATCTAATCTCGAGCTAACAAAAGCATGGATCAGCTTCTCAGCATCACTCTGAGACAAGATGCTCCTAATCTTGGCAATATTACGCAAATGATAGAAGGCAGTCTTAGAAACAAATTTAATATGTGAATTGAAGGACAAATCCTGATCAAAAATAACTCCAAGGTTCCTCACAGAGCTATTAAGAGAAAGAGTAACTGCATCCAAACTGAAAGTTTGATTTGGAAAGGAATTTCTAAGGTTTTTTGGACCAACAAGAATGACTTCAGTCTTATCTGAATTTAATAGTAGGAAATTACAAGTCATCCAAGCTTTGATTTCCTTAAGACAGGCTTCTAACTTGGCTAATTGATTACTATCATCTGGCTTCATTGACAGGTATAATTGTGTATCATCTGCATAACAATGAAAATGTATACAGTGCTTTCTAATAATGTTGCCTAACGGAAGCATATATAAACTAAAAAGAGTAGGGCCTAGCACAGATCCCTGTGGAACTCCATGACTAAGCTTTGAGCTGAAAGAAAACTCATTATTTACATGAACAAACTGGAACCTATCAGATAAATAAGATCTAAACCACTGCAACGAAGTTCCATTAAGTCCAACATAGTGTTCTAATCTATCAAGTAGAATATTATGATCAATAGTATCAAAAGCTGCACTAAGGTCTAAAAGGACAAGTACAGAAACTAGTCCATTTTCAGATGCAATGAGGAGGTCGTTAGTGACCTTCGCTAAGGCTGTTTCAGTACTATGATGGATTCTAAACCCAGATTGAAACTCTTCAAGTAAACCATTTCCCTGCAGGTGGTCAAATAATTGCATAGCAACAACTCTTTCTAAGATTTTTGAAATGAAAGGGAGATTAGAGATTGGTCTATAGTTAGCTAAAGCTCCTGGATCTAGTGTTGGCTTTTTGAGTAAGGGTTTAATTACAGCCGTTTTAAAAGCCTGCGGTACATGGCCTAAAGTTAATGAAGAATTGATTATATGAAGAATAAAGCTACCAATAAGTGGGAAGACTTCTTTAAATAACCTGGTAGGAATAGGGTCTAAAAGACAAGTTGAAGGTTTGGATGAGGAAACTATTTTGTCTAACTCACAAAGGTCGATTGGAGTAAACTCATCAAGACAGACATCAATAGAAGGAGTTGTAGTAGTTACAGTATTTAAGTTAACTGTGGGAAGAATCTGATTGATTTTATCTCTGATGGATGAAATTTTATTATTGAAAAAGTTCATAAAGTCCTGACTAGTAAGCTCTAAGGGAATGCTAGGATTGACGGAGTCCTGACTCTTTGTCAACCTGGCTACAGTACTGAAAAGAAACCTGGGATTATTCTTGTTCTCTTCTATTAATGCAGAGTAATAACTCGTTCTAGCTTTTCTAAGAGATTTTTTATAAATTAAAAGATGATTTCTCCAAGCTAAATAGATTTCATCTAAATTAGTAGAGCGCCATTTTCTTTCTAATTGACGAGTCTTCTGTTTTAAGCTACGAGTTTCTGTGTTGAACCAAGGAGTTAGAAATCTCTGATTAGACTTTTTCTTTTTTAAGGGGGCCACCAAGTCTAGAGCCTGATGCAGAGAAGCTGAAACACTATCCACCATGTTATCAATTACAGAAGGAGCAAGCTGTCTATAGCTTATTTCCGTTGTGTTGACACACGGCATAGAGGAAACAATCTGCATAAATTTGGTAACAGCATCATCTGAGAGGCATCTACTGTAATAATATTTTTCTTTAGGAGCCAAATAGTCAGAAATAGTAAAATCAAAGGTTAACAGACAATGGTCTGACAGTACAGGGTTATGAGAAGACACTACAAGATTTTCTATTTCTATGCCATATGTCAGAACAAGGTCCAATGTATGGTGGAGGTAATGAGTAGAATTTCCTACTTTCTGAGAAAACCCAATCGAGTCTAATATTGAATTAAATGCCACATTAAGGCAGTCACTATCTACATCCACATGTATATTAAAGTCCCCTACTATAATTATTCTATCAGATTTCAGCACTAAATCAGCTAAGAAATCAGCAAATTCGGATAAAAATTCTGAATAGGTTGATGGGGGACGATAAACTATGGCAAATAAAATTGGGTTTAACCTAAAATTGCTTAAGTGCCCAGTACTGAGGACCAGGCCCTCAAAGGAATTATAACATGTTTTTTGCTTTACATTAACTAGTAATTTGGAATGGTAAATTGTTGCTACTCCTCCTCCACGACCAGAACTTCTGGGATTTTGACAGTTTAAATAACCAGAGGGAGTTGATTCATTTAAACCAACATAATTCTCTTGCCCTAACCAAGTCTCTGTAAGGGAAATTAAATCAGTCTGATGATCGATTAACTGATCATGGACTAACAGAGACTTGGGAGTTAGAGACCTAATATTTAATAAACCACATTTAATTTTTAAATTATGAGGAGGAACAGAGGCCAAATCATTCAATTTAGAGGCTTTATGTTTAATTTGAGTTTTACCAATATTTTGCTTTATCACTTTGGGATGCTTATACATTATATTTTTATTTACTTTGGAGGGAGCAGACAACGATTCTCTGATGGGGAGGACAGGGGCTAAGTTGAGGGGTGGCGGATGAAGAGGAGCTGCAGAGAGGCGTGTAAGACTGCGACTCTGCTTCCTGGTCCCAACTCTGAGTAGTCAGGGTTTTGGAAATTTGGATAAAAAAGATGCCAGATTGTTAGATAAATGAGAAGCACCATCCAAAGTGGGATGAATGCTGTCTCGTCTCATAAGACCAGGTTTTCCCCAAAAAGAGCTCCAATTGTCAATGTAGCCCACGTCATTTTTAGGACACCACACAGACAGCCAGCGGTTCAAGGATGACGAGCGGCTAAACATGTCATCACTGGTCAGATTGGGGAGGGGCCAAGAGAATACTACAGTGGCAGACATCGTTTTTGCAAAGTCACACACCGATTCTACATTAAGTTCCGTGACTTCCGACTGCCGGAGACGGATGCCATTAATGCCGGTGTGAATAACAATTGTGGAATATTTACAGTTACTTTTAGCCAGCATTTTCAAATTTGACTTGATGTCGCCTGCTCTGGCCCCAGGAATGCATTGGACTATGGCCGCTGGAGTCTCTAGGTTCACGTTTCTGACTACAGAGTCGCCAATGATCAGAGTTTTTTCCTCAGCGGGTGTGTCGCTGAGCGGGGAAAAACAATTAGAAATGTGAACAGGTTGGTGGTGAACCGGGGCTTTGCAACTAGGCTTCCTTCTCACCGTCACCCACCCAGTCTCCTCGCTGCTGAGGAGGACCGGGGGACCGCTGACAGTGGGGCCTAAGCTAGCTAGCTCCGCTGCAGCTAATGGGCGTCCGTCGAGATTAACTGGCGCAGACGGTGTTTCAATGCAGCGGAGCCGGGATTCCAAATCAGACAACCTCGCCTCGAGTGCCTCAAAAAGACAACATTTATTACATTTACCGTTATCACTAAAAGAGGCAGAGGTGTAGCTAAACATCTGACAGAGAGAGCACACCAGAGGAGGAGAGGAAAGAGAGCTAGTAGCCATAGCTAGTGGCTGGAGAGCAACCACACAGGCAAACCACACAGGCAGACAGCAAAACAGGAAGTGATGATACGTTACCACAAGGAAGTGACGATCCCAAGTGAAAGGGCTCCAAAATGTGGAAAAGGTCAACCACAGATGTAACATTCATCATTAAGTACCAATCCATGGCAAGGGAACTGGGACCTGTGCTAACCGCTACAGCTCTGAAAGATGCTTTTTTCCGATGGAAAAACTAGCCGAAAATTAGCATCGGCGGTTAGCAAGCTAAGCTAGTGATTAGCATTCCCATACACAACCATGGCATTTACCAAGCTAGGTGACACGTGCGTCAATGGGATTCCCATGCTCAACGGCGTCGGCAGCCTTTGTATCCCAATCTTAAAATTTAATAAATGGGGCGTTAGAATTTGCTAATACAGCAATGTCTCATTGCAGGTGTTGGCTCAGGCTTACCAATCTCGAATTTTCTCCAAGGCAAAGACTGTTATCAGCACGCTAGCTCACCGTCTCTGTGAGTGATCGTCTCTCTCGGTTGGTGCCTTCCGCTGTGTCTGACAGCGTTCTGCAAATTACGCACAGACCGAGGGAGAGAGTGCATGACCCCGTTGGCTGGCGGGACCCCATTGGCTGTTGCTACCAATCTAACAACGCAGCCATTGGTCACCCAAAACGCCAAACAAAGACGTCCGGAACTTCACCAAAATTCCTCAGAAAATGTTCCTAACTATGTATGAGCACACATTTATTCAAACATTTACATTCAAATTATTTATTACGATTGTGAAATGGGTGTTTTCCTCTTTTAAAGAGGTATCAATATTCACATTTTTAATCACGTTTTTAACACTGGGTTACACTCTCAACATTCATACACAGAAAAGCAATCAATCAGCCAAACCAGGGTTCTCCTTATAAGCTCCCCAGATCATCTCACATCTGCATGACATTTCACATCACACTGCATGATATCCAGCTCCACAATACATTTGCCTTCAACCCCCAGCTCCCTCTTCCTGCCATCTCCCCAGGATGCCCTTGCCTATTATTCTCTTATGTTTAATCACTGCCTCCTGACTTAGGCGCTGTCTGCAGATTCCCTTACAATATGCATCTCCACACTATATATTTTTATTCACATTCTTTGATGCTTCTTCTTTGAGTGCCAGCTGTGGAATTTTGTTTCACATAATTCTCATCTTTGAAGGCCGTTCATGGCTTTGAGTTTTTGAGCAGATGTGGGATTCCTGCGGGGTTCTACTTCACATTCTCATGCCACAAATCTTCAACTAATAAGGTCACTCATTGTGGATTACAACAGCTTAAAGTAACAATGTGGCATTATGAGATTAGATTTATTCACTTTTCTTCCAAACGCTGAAAAAAAAATAACACCAGCATTTCTGTAGGTTACATTTTCAATTCAGTTTTTATTTGGCTTAAAACATTTAAAAGTGTTATGTAGAACTTGTGAAAATTCAGACCATAGTGACACTTTTTGATCACAAAGTGAACAACACAAAGTGCCATTCATTTCCTTGAAAGATTGTGAGAGTTCTTCACCTCAGGATTCAGATAAAAAGCTGTTGTTGGATGTCCAACTCTTCCTTTTAAATATTGTTTATGATGTGATTCGTTCCCCAATCATAATCCTAATCACTTTATGTCCAGGCCCGACCCCATCTGACCTCTCATTGTATTATGCCCTGCAGCCAGGGGCACCCACAGCTAACAGATGTGGGCCTGAACATCTGTTAGTGATTAAGGTTAGGGTTAGAGGGATCCAGTCACAATGGTTATAAGATAGAGTTGGACATTCAGCTACACTTTTCTCTTAAATTTGCAGTTTTGAATTTGCAACTTTTTTCTATTAAGTTTTTAAAAGGTCATTTATTGCACTTTTTTTCTACATTTTAACCACTCACACATCTTAATGAAATGTTTGACATATATTGCTCAACTTTTCTTTAGTTATTTAATTATTGCAGCAAAATGCTACCCTCCCCCCCGCCAGCTTTTCTGAAGGCCTGTTTGAGTGTATACCTTTAAATCTTAAGTCTAGATTCATCTCAACCCTCCCTCTTACATTGCTATTACTAACAACATTGACTGGCTAGCTCCTAGCCTTTAGCTTGGATGTATCCTGAGCCAAATATGGGTCAGGTCAGCCCCAGGATCTTTCATGGCACAAGTGGGGAATTTCTGTAAAACTTCTTAGATTTGTTGGTGACGGACAAAAGTCTTTTTAACAGTTTGGGAGGGTTCTGTATTGCGTTATTGGGGATCCTTGGTCCCCAACCCATGAGCCAGCTAACATTTGTCTTAAAGAATGAATGAAATAATTAGTGGTGTTGGCGTCATTGCGTTAATTGCCCATTAACACTTCACACCCTTTAACGGCGGCAAATTTTGTGATCACAGTTAACTGCAGTTAATGGCAGAAAGTGCGAACAGTACTTTTTTGGCCTAGTTGCACTCCGTACCGAAGCCGTTCTGCGCCATACAGACACTGCAAAGTCAAATAAGCTGGATCACAGCTGTGGAAATCCCCAAAACGCTGTCATGTTTAAGTTTACAATGTTATTGTGTAATTGTGGCTAAATGACAATATCCAGGACTCTGCTATCCAGCTAGCAGAGCTAACATGCTATCATGCTAACCGAGTCTTTATGGAAGGAGATAAGACTCACAGCGGGGAAGTGTGTGTTTACATCAGTGACGCTTGGTGCTGGGACGTTACTGTCGTGCACAAACACTGTTCTCCATTGGCGGAGTTTATTATCATTGCTGACCCTTTTACTTACCAAGGGAACTTACATCCATCCTGCTCGTCACTGTTTACATCCCTCCCACCACCAGCGATAGGAGCGAGGCACTCAATGAACTCTACCAGGCCATCTTTGAGACACAGACAGCACACCCAGACAGATTCCTTATGACAGCAGGTGACTTCAACCACACAGATGTAAAGGCCCTCCTCCCAAAACTACATCAGCATGTGGACTTTCCAACAAGAAGAGACAACTTGCTGGACTTGGTGTACACAACTTACAAGAGAGCATATAAGGCCTCCCCCTCCCCCACCTTGGTCTCTCTGATCACGTCACCATTGTGCTAAGGCCTGCATACAGACCCAGAGGATAGTCATCAGACCAACAAAAAAGCAGGTACGTGTGTGGCCAGACAGGGCCTCCTATGCTCTGAAAGACTGCTTCAGCACTACAGACTGGGACATATTCAAGCATGCAGCCACTCAGAGTGAACACACAAACATAGAGGAGTAAACTGAGGCTGCTGTAGCATACATAGCTAAATGCACTGATGATGTCACTCACTGCATGGATGACAGCAGAAGTTCACAGGCTCCTGAGAGCTCGGGACACAGCCTTCAGGGCCGGTGACACCGCAGGTCTAACAACAGCTAGGAGCAACCTCTTCCATGGTATCAGAGAAGCAAAATGACAGTACAGCAAGAAAATATCCGGACACTTCAGCAACACCAGAGATGCACAGTCTCTCTGGCGTGGCATACAGACCCTCACCAACTACAAACCTCTACCTCAGACCTGCGCGAGTAACATCACACTGCTTGAGAACCTGAATGGCTTCTTTGGCTGCTTTGAAGCACAAAACAGCATATCGACACAGAAGACCATTCCTCCCCCAGATGAGCAGGCTATAATTCTGGCTCCAGTCAGCGTGAAGAGGATTCTCTCCAGGATCCACCCACATAAGGCAGCTGGAACAGACAACATACAAGGTAGCATTCTGAAGGACTGTGTGGAGATGCTCAAGAATGTCCTGGCCAACATCTTCAACATCTTCCTGAGTCAAGCTATTGTCCCCACGCGTTTCAAAACTGCTACCATAATACCAGTTCCAAAGTGTTTTGATCCCTCGTGCGCCATTATGCAGGGCACGGAGGGAGAATGAAAAACCCAATAGCAGGAGTAGATTTGTGCACTTTATTGAGTATAACCCCAACATAACAAGTCCAGCAAACAATCATGCAGTGAACAGTGAGTTGATCAGATGTAATAATTACAATTGAGGCCACCAGACAAACAGGGACGCCTCCTGGATGGTCTAGAGCCCGGGGGAGGGAATGCCTAGTGCCGCAGGGCTACTGTCAGCATGGGGAGAAAGGCAAACATAGACTTACGGTGCTGGAGCGATCCGGGGCTGTCCGTGCAGTCCTGTGGATGAGGAAGAAACAGGCTGAAGATAATCCGTAGGGAGTGAAAACTTGCATACATGGAGGTACATGCTGCCGTGTATGAAGCACAATGCTCCGGCAGTCTCTTCCTACTAACACAGCATTTAAGTAATCATAATACTAATGAGGGAAGAGACCGCCGGTGTGAGGATGCGTGGGCTGAACATAATTGATACCATGTGTGTATGAGTGAGTGTCTGAACGTGTGAATGGGAGTGAATGAAGTGTGTGCATGTAAGTGTGTGAAACACCCATAACACGGAACAGCTGGTGATACTGACAAGAGGAGGGGGCGTGCCCGAGCTGTCAGGGAGTGGAGGACCCAAAGGACTCCCTGAGGAGCCTGATGGAAAATAATTAGAGACGGGACAAAATAGCCATGGGTCAGAACTGGGTTTGGGACACCAAACTTAGGTTCATGACAGAGCCTCCCCCTCAAGGGGTGGATTCCAGACACCCCAGTACCACCAGCAAAAAACAAAAAACCACAACCAAGGACCCCCCCCCCCCCCCAGAGACAACACAACTACCCAGGGTGGGAGGTGGGGGAAAAACAGGTTAGGATTGAAGCAACACATGAAAAACACAACACATAATATTCAAATATAATAATGTGCACCTCCTAACAGCCCCCCCCCTACCTAGGACACTAACCCCCCCCCCCCCCCCTCCCAGGAGTCCAAAGTTCAGGGGGCCGACCAGCATCCCAGGGCCCCAGCATGGCAAGGGATGGCTGATCAGGTGGCCTGCCCGAGTCCCAAGCCCAGCAGGCAGCCCGTTGAATGTGTCCAGCGGCCTTCCCGGGCTGATGGGCCACCCGACCCAAAGGCCAAGTCTTTCGGGTGGCCGACCAGCGTGGTGGAGCCACCAGGACCGGAGGGGAAGGCAGGGAGGCACCCTACCCACCGGGGAACTTCGGTGGCCAAACCGAAGGGTGGGAGTCCCCCCACCCTCTGAAGCTTGGAGCTGGGGGACCGTAGCACCCGCGATGGTCCCGGTCTGGGACGTGGCTGCACCCGCAATGGTCCCAGTCTGGGACATGGCTGCACCGTTGGTGGAATCCGGCTGGAGCTTTGCTGCACCGGCGGTGGACTCCGGCTGGAGCTCTGCTGCACTGGCAGTGGACTCTGGCTGGAGCTCCATTGCACCTGCGGTGGTCCCCAGCGGGGCCCTCATTGCTCCCGTGGTGGCCTCCCCAATGGGGGAGGTAGGGCTCTTCTCTGACCCTGGCGCTGAGTCCAGATCCTCGGTGGCCTCTGGAGGCCTTGGTTGCTTTCCAGCGACCCTGGCTAGGAGCTCCGAACCCGGGTGGAAAGGGAAAGAGACCAAGTCAGGGTCGCCGGCAGTGGCAGAGCCCGGTGAGGTGGCCCTGAGGGCTACTGCGAGCTGCCCCGGGACTGCCTCACCATGAGTCAGGCAGTGTGACATCAACATAGACATAACAGACATTATGGAGCATACTTGCCTGAACTCGGGCTCCACCGCCGTCCAGGACTCTGACGACTTAGGGTGCGCAGGTATCGTCGGTCCATCAGGTGCTAGACCCACGTCAACCTCCTCCGGGACAGCTGGGCCCATGTTGTCATCTGTGGATGACTCAGGTTGTGGTGGCTCTTCTTCGGTGATCCAAGGAAGGAGCTCGGAGGAGACGGGAGAGGAAAGATGGTTAGGGTCGCCGGCAGCAGCGGAGCCCGGTGAGGGGAGTTCGGATGCAGCTGAGGGCTGCACCCGACTCTCCTCACCAAGAGCCAGGCAAGATCTCTCCACCACTGACAAGAGAATTACAGGAGAGGTTACTTGCCTGTACTCAAGCTCTACCACCGTCCAGGACTCCGACGATGCCGATGACGATGTCCTGGACCCAGTCGGCTGGAGGTCTGGTCCAGTGGGTGATTCTGCTGTGGTGGGCCCCGCAGTAGGCATGATGGTGGTAGCAGTCTCAGTGCCCCCATGCACCATCTTCCACGCCACCGCCTCATCCGGCGTGGTGGCCGGGGATTGCCTCCTCGCTGGACCTGGGGCTGGACTCTCCAGGAGCTCTGGTTCCTCCCCCCTTCGGCAACCTGGTTCTGGAGCCGGCAAACTCATAGGCACACACACAGAGGGTTTGGGGAGGTCAAAAGAAGAGCTACTATATGCCGCTGGGGCGGAGCACTCATGGGACTGCAAACCCAGAGTCTCCTGGCCAGGAGGCAGGCAACATTGTTCATCAAAAATGATGGTAAAATGAGGAAAAACTTGCTTGTTCTCCTGGCTCTGGATGTCCCCAACAGCCTCCGAGGCAACTTCTCTCCTCACTAAGTGTTGCTCCTCAATCTGACGGTCGATGAGAGTGAGCAAATTCAGTCTCTCCTCCTCCGTCATCACATCCGCGGCTTGGGTGGCCCCCGGCCTGGAGGGTGGAACAGTCACCGCCAGTGAAGCACGTTCTTGTTCCTCCCTCTCGCGGTGCTCCTCCTCTATCAGGCAGTCTATCTGGGCAAGCAAACCCAGTCTCTCGTCCTCCGTCATCACGCCCGTGGATGAGCGGGCGCCAGCCTGGAGGATGGAACGGTCACTGCCCGTGAAACACGTCCTTGGTCCTCCCTCTCACAGTGCTCCTCCTCGATCTGACAGTCAATTACGATGAGTAGGCCCAGTCTCTCCTCCTCCTTCATCATGTCTGTGGATTGGGCGGGCGCTGGCCCGGAGTACGGAACAGTCACTGCCCGTGAAGCATGTCCTCAGTCCTCCCTCTTGCGGCGCTCCTCCTCGATCTGATGGTTGATTAAGGTGAGCAGGCCCATTCTCTCCTCCTCCATCATCACATCAGAGGGCACAGCATGCTCAGGCTCGCAGGATGCCGCAGGAATGGGAGACCCGTGGGAGGAAGGTGTCTTCCTCTGCCGTGAGTGCCTCTTCTGGTGGGAAGATGACTCCCATGTCGGGGAGGCCCTCTCCAGCTCCGCGTCTGGTGGGGGAAGGAGGAAGGAGAGGATGTCATCTACCCTTGGAACCACCCGGAGATCAGGATAATGCCACTCAATGTCTTCTGCGACGAGCCGTGCCCACCGAACGTCTTCGGGTGACTGTGGCCACTGAGGGAAAAAGAGAGCCTCTTCCAGCAGGTCCTGTGCTCTTAAGTCCTCGTCCATCCAGACCGCCATATTGTTGCTTGGGAGAAAAAGTGAAATGATAAAGAAAAAACACACGTTTACACCGCTGGCTTTTTTCTTGCTGGCCGGAACATTCTGTTATGATCCCTCATGTGCCATTACACAGCGCACGGAAGGAGAATGAAAAACCCAATAGCAGGAGTAGATTTGTGCACTTTATTGAGTACAACCCCAAAACAACAAGTCCAGCAAACAATCATGCAGTGAACAGCGAGTTGATCAGATGCAATAATTACAATTGAGGCCACCAGACAAACAGGGACATTCCCTGTTTGTTCCATAGGCATTCCCGGGGGAGGGAATGCCTAGTGCCGCAGGGCTACTGTCGGCATGGGGAGAAAGGCAAACATAGACTTACAGTGCTGGAGCGATCCGGGGCTGTCCGTGCAGTCCTGTGGATGAGGAAGAAACAGGCTGAAGATAATCCGTAGGGAGTGAAAACTTGCACACACGGAGGTACACGCTGCCGTGTATGAAGCACAATGCTCCGTGGTCTCTTCCTACTAACACAGTGTTTAAGTAATCATAACACTAATGAGGGAAGAGACCGCTGGTGTGAGGATGCATGGGCTGAACATAATTGATACCATGTGTGTGTGAGTGAGTGTCTGAGTGTGTGAATGGGAGTGAATGAAGTGTGTGTGTAAGTGTGTGAAACAACCCATAATACGGAACAGCTGGTGATACTGACAGGAGGAGGAGGCATGCCCGAGCTGTCAGGGAGTGGAGGACCCAAAGGACTCCCTGGGGCGCCTGATGGAAAATAATTAGAGAGATGGGACAAAATAGCCACGGGTCAGAACTGGGTTTGGGACACCAAACCCAGGTTCATGACACAAAGAAGCCCATTCCATCCAGCTATAATGATTACCGGCCCGTAGCACTGACTTCCAGCATAATAAAATGCTTCGAGCAGCTGGTCATACAGAACACCAAGTCCATCCTCCCTCCCTCACACGCCTCATCTCAGTGTGTATACAGGTCAAACAGATCCACAGAAGATGCCATCTCTGCTGCTCTCCATCCAGCCCTCACCCATCTGGACTCAAAGAACTCCTATGTGCGAATGCTGTTCTTGGACTTCAGTTCAGCATTCAACACCATCATCCCCCCAGCATCTAATACAGAAACTCAGACACTTGGTACTCAAAACCTCTCTCTGTAACTGGGTGCTGGATTTGCTCACAGGGAGGCCACAGAATGTGCGGGTCAGCAGCAACACCTCCAAGACAGTGGGCAGTGGTGGCCTAATGGTTAGGGATGTGGACTGGTGAGCGGAGGGTTGTGGGTTCGATCCCTGGACTGGCAGTAATAGATCTCGGTGGGACAGATAACATTGCAGTGTGTGCCCCACCCTCCTTAACCCCACTGTGGTGCCCTTGAGCAAGGTCCCTAACCTCAACTGCTGGTCAGTGGCCACAGGTCAGTCTGTGGTTGGGCAGCTTCCTGGTGTGAATTTTTAACTGTTTGAACAGGACATCCTTGTAAAAGACAGGTTGCCTCTCAGTGGAACTACCCTGTATAAATAAAGGTTAAATAAAAATAAATACAATTAAAAAAGGCCATCGCGCTGAGCACAGAGGCCCCACAAGGGTGTGTGCTCAGTCCACTGCTCTTCACCCTGCTGACCCATGACTGCATAACAGCCTACAGCACCAACCACATCATCAAGTTTGCGTACGACACAACGGTGGTGGGCCTCATCACCAACAATGAAGAGGACAACTACAGAAATGAGGCAAGTCAACTGGTCCAGTGGTGTAAAGACAGCAATCTCTTCCTGAACATGGGGAAAAACAAGGAGATTGTGGTCGACTTCAGAAGAGGACACACACAGCATCCCCCTCTTATCATCGATGGAGCAGCTGTGGAGAGGGTAAGCAGCACCAAATTCTGGGGGTGCACATCTCTGAGGACCTCTCCTGGTCCAACAACACCACATCACTGGCCAAGAAGGCTCAAACTCACCTCTATTTCCTCCGCAAACTTAGGAGAGCACGAGTCCCACCCCCTATCATGTGCTCATTCTACCGGGGCACCATTGAGAGCATCCTCACTAGCTGCATCTCTGTGTGGTACGGAAGCTGCACCGCCCCCTGCCAGAAGACTCGACATCACAGAGTGAATGCAACCAGCAAGATCATCAGTGCCCCTCTGCCCTCCCTAACAGGCATCTACCACAGCCGCCTCACCCGCAGAGCCATCAACATCGCAAGTGACACCTCCCACCTCTCACACTCCCTCTTCAGCCTCCTGCCCTCGGGGAGAAGGTACCGGAGCCTCCGGGCCCTCTCCACAAGACTGTTAAACAGCTTTGTTCACCAGGCCATCAGGACTCTGAACTCGGTCCACCCCTCCCCCCCCACCCCTGGACTGTAACACACTCATTTATACAAATACTCTACCTCAGCTGTTTGCACAGAAAAACTCAGTGCACCAACAGTATTACATCTGTTGCTGTATGTTTTTGTACAACCATTTGCACTAATGTCACATCTGCTGCTGTTTGATAATGCACTACTTTACTACAACCATTTACACTAATGTCACATCTGCTGCTGTTTGTTATTAAATTAATTAAACTTTATTGTCATTCAACCAATCATGTACAGTAGAACAAAACTGTGTATTTCCTACCTACAGTGTTAATCACACACACCCCATATGTAGAATCAGAGGGCCGCTGCCATGCAAGGCGCCACCACAGATTTCCCTCCTCCATTCCATTATTGCTGAGCACTAAGCTGGACGGCAGGAAGTTCCGCTTTTATATGGTCTTTGGCATGACCCACACCAACATGCAGGGGATAGTGCAGCACGATGGCAACGTCTCAGAGCCATTCAACATACGCAGCGGAGTGAAACAGGGCTGTGTACTTGCGCCAACCCTCTTTGGGATTTTCTTTGCTATGCTCCTGAGGCATGCCTTCAGCACAGCAACAGAGGGAATCTACCTGCACACAAGATCTGATGGCAGGCTTTTCAACCTCGCCCGCCTGAAAGCCAGAACCAAAGTACGCGAGGCTCTAATCAGAGACATGCTGTTCGCAGACGACGCTGCAGTCGCAACCCACACACAGCAGGAGCTTCAGACCCTGATGGACCGCTTCTCCCAGGCATGCAAGGACTTCGGGCTTACCATCAGCCTGAAGAAGACTAACGTCTTGGCGCAAGGCACGGAAGCACCATCAACCATCACCATCGACGACTACAAGCTGGAGGTCGTGAATCAGTTCACGTACCTGGGGTCCACGATCAACAACAACCTCTCCCTTGATACAGAGATCAACAAGAGGATTGGAAAATCAGCCTTCACACTCGCTCGCCTCACCACACGAGTGTGGGAGAATCCCAAACTCTCTGTCAAGACGAAGATGGCAGTGTACAACGCCTGCGTCATCAGCACACTGCTCTATGGGAGTGAGACGTGGACAACATACGCCTGGCAGGAAAAGAGACTGAACTCCTTCCACTTGCGCTGCATTCGTCACATCCTGGACATATCCTGGCAGGACAAAATGCCCAACACAGAAGTTCTGTCCCGCGCTGGCCTTCCCTCCATGTTCACTCTACTCAGGCAGCGCAGGCTCCACTGGCTAGGCCACGTTCACCGTATGGAGGATGGCAGAATCCCCAAAGACGTCCTCTACGGAGAACTTGCAACTGGCAGGAGAGACGTTGGCCGCCCACAACTGCGCTTTAGAGACGTCTGCAAGAGAGACATGAAGGCCCTGGATATCATCACAGAGCGCTGGGAGGACCTTGCAACGGACCGCTCCAAATGGAGAGGCACCCTGACCAGACAGCTCAAGGTGGGTGAAGAGAGACTGACTGCTGCAGCAGATGAAAAAAGGACCCGCAGGAAGAACCGCCACAGACCCAGCAGCACAGAGACCACCCACAAGTGCGACCTGTGTGACAGGGACTGTCATTCGTGCATCGGCCTGTTCAGCCACAGGCGGTGCTGTTCCAGTAGAGTAGACGTTTAGGATTCTCTTCCATGGTCATCATAGACCGATGGAGGCTGACGGGCATGACCCGGCCGGGATTTGAACCCCTGCCTCCCGGGTATGGGGTGGATGCTCTACCAACTAAGCCACCACTCCTTAGGTTTGCACCCCCTCTACCACATTGAATTATCTCTACGGGTATTATTATTACCTCTGCCAAAAGGAGGAGGTAATGTTTTTGCCAGTGTTTTGACATTTTACCATACTTATCAGAACGGCCATACCCTGGGTTACTTTGCAAGTGCAGCATGCGCACACATGCATAGTAACAGGAAATATGCTTCCGCCTGTAATTTCAGCATACGATACAGCTGATGGAAACAGCTGACGGAAGGTAAGCAATGCGCATGCGTATAAGAGGAAAGGGGCAGAGTGCTACATCATGATTGGCTGATCCAAAATGTGGAGTGATGTTGGTGTGTGTCTATTTTATATGTATATATATATATATATATATATATATATATATACAGTATATATATATATATATATATTTCCTGCTGTTAAAAAATTACTCAATACAGCTGACAGAAGGCAAACAGTAGCATACCGTAGCCCAGCTGACAGAAGGTGAGCAATTATGTAATGTTAGTGACATATATGCATTGTAGCTGATTCTGACAAAGTATGCTAAACTGATAGTTTAGCATACTCGGTTTGCCATACAGGTATGGTATTCTGAGAAAGTATGGTAAAATGGCAGAATACCGGTGTTGGTTGATTTGTTGGTCTGTCTATCTGTTTGCAACATTATTCAAGAAGTTGTGACCGGATTTTGATGAAATTTTCAGGAAAGGTGTGTAATGGGACGAGGAACAGATGAATGGATTTTGGTGATGATCTGAGAATGCATACCTCCACCAAGGGCTTTGTTTTTATTAGTGCAGCAGGATTACACAAAAACTACTGGATGGATTTGGATGAAATTTTCACTAGAGGTGGTTCTTGGGCTAGAGGGGAAGCAATTACACTTTGGTGATGATCTGAGAATGCATACCTCTGCCAAGGTTCTTATCTTCACACAGAGTGTCAGCAACAATACTCCAAAACTACTGGATGGATTTGGATGAAATTTTCTCGAGAGGTGGTTCTTGGGCTATAGAGGAAGCCATTACGTTTTGGTGACGATCCGAGAATGCATACCTCTGCCAAGGCTTTTATCTTTTCACAGAGTGTTAGCAACAATACTCCAAAACTACTGAGTGGATTTGGATGAAATTTTCACCAGAGGTGGTTCTTGAACCTTGGCAGAGGTATGCACTGCCTGAGTGCTTTTCTAGTTGTACATCGGATTGCTGTGTTGTTTTCATCTTTATTTGCACTGCAGGTGTTATTATTGTACATAGGATTGCTGTTGTTGTTTTCATCGCTATTCCTTTTTTCTTTTACTATGTACAACTACTAAGAGAGAGACATTTCGATTCTCCTGTATGTCCTGTACATATAGAGTATTGACAATAAAAATCTTTGAATCTTTATCTGTTGGAGCTCTCACCTGGATAATTTGTCACAGCCTCCTTCAAAACTTCGCCTGGATGTTGGTTGTTCTTCTTCTTTGAAACTGGCTAGCAGTTTAAACAGCTATGTGCTAAGGATGTAGCCGACAGGGACAGACACTCCACCGGTTTGATTCTCATAGCTTCAGGTCCAAGTGTCTGCAGATGTGTAGCTGTCTAAAATTCTCTAATTCTCAAGTTGTGTTAATAATGTCCGCTTATTCCCACCTCCTGTCTTTGTGATGTGGCTGGTGACGTCATTGTGGTGAGACAACTGTTTATGCTTACAATTTTTCTACTAAAAGGGAAATTTTGTCTGTTGTGATACACAAGGTCCATTGTTTTGTGTTCAACTGCTTGAAAGCGGTGGATGATTGTTATGGGAGCGGAGATGGATGCTGAGTTGAATCAGTATTGTAAATAATGTTACAGTGACATTATTGGGCACTGCCATTCTGTTTGCACATGCAATCGTACTTCTGAGGATTTTTTGAAGAATATTCTGGATAGCTTTTATCATTTTTGATTTGATGAGTGTCATATTGACCTATGCGCCGGTGCCACCCGCGCTCAGACCATATTCCTCCTTAGCCCAGCTCTTATTGTGACAGCGTCTCAGCGAGCCCCTGGCTGTCAAGCTCTACGGGACGGCTGGAGCCCAGTTACCTCTCATCAGCTGAGGCGCTGTCAACCATTATAAAAGGGAGCAGCTCTGATCACTCAGGGCTGTGACCTCGCTCCATTATCCACGCTCTTCTCCGGCGTGGGTAAGGCTGGAACCCCTACGTCCGGTGCCAGCCCTCCTCTCGTCATTCATCATCATTTGTAAGTGTGTACCTTTGTATGATTGTTTGTGTTTTGCCCCACGAGGCTCTGTTCCTTTGTTCCTTTCCCTTTATCATTAATAAACAACGCAAACTCACCGGTCAGCCCTTGGCTCTTATTTATGGCTTGCAAGAGCCATACGTAACAGTAGGTCACAGCTAGTGAGTTGCCGGCTGCCGTGAGTTTGTTAATTGGACTTTGTTCTTCCCTGTCTGGGTGTCAACTCTGGGAGCATGCCGTCTCCCAGGAGCCGCGTTCGGCGCCTGGGTAATGAGCTAGCGACCGCCCTGGGGTATGTCGATGGGACGCTCTTCACCGCCACCTTCTACGACAATCCCAAAAACATATGCTGGCACCTAGACTACGCTGAGGTTCTCCTGGACAATCTTCCTCGCTACACCAATCACCCTGAAGTCTGCACGAGGAGAAATGACATCGCCTCACAACGTGAGATACTCCGTGGGCTGGAGGGAAATCCCGGCAGGAAGCCAAAGAGGAGGAGTCGTCACCCCCTCGCTTCAGGATCCCACTCCTGCCTCCGTTCCGGCCCAGGAGTTCGCACCATCCAGAGGTCTTTCCCCATCGGGCATGACGTCACTCGGGAATTCCCCGGAGGAGCTGCAGCTGACAGCTATCAAGATCCAAGACCGAGTGGCTGCTGCTCCCTCCGCGGTTCATCCATCTGTCATCATTAAGCATGTGACGGCGGCAGTTAGACTGGTGGAGAGGAACCCAGAGTTGCGTGAGTTCCCTGAGTTTGCCGACCTGCTCACCTCTGTTTCTGCACAGGAACGGTGATTCCCGGATCTCACCTTCGCCTCGCCCCCTGCAAGAAACCGTCGTCACATCGGCTGTCAACCTCAGCATGAATCCCATCCGGATCCAGTTCCGGGTCGCCGCAAGGGCTCAATTCCCCACACAGCTGTCACTCCTGCACCTCGTCAGAGGGGAAACCCCGCAGCCTCGTCGCCCGAGCCATCTTCTCCTGCTGTTACGTCAGCGCTCCGCGCCCTGCTCGTCTCGGCTGTCACCCCCTCCTCCTCGACACATTCTCCAGCCGCTGTGTATGCTCAGAGTCCTGGCCCGGCACCATCTCGAGCGGCTCCCCGTCGTCCTCCCAGGGGGCCCTCTGTCACCGTCCGCCGGGAAAAGGGAGGAGCAACGTCCGCCATAGCAGGCACCACTCAGCCTCCAGGAGACAGGCAAGTCCAAGTTCATTCACACTCTCATTATTGTGATTTGCTCTGTCAGACTCCTGGAGGTGGAGTTCGGGGTTCGCAGCTCCCCAAGCCCCCACCACCTGCTGTGGCTTTGTCTCCCTCCGCTCAGCGGTCCTCGACGCCAGGCCAACGTCGCTGGATGAGGAGGGGGCCTGTGGTTCTGGAGAGCCTGGTTCCGGTTCTGCAGCTACGCTGTGGGCGGAGGAGGAGAGCGGACAGCAGCGTGGAACCTGCGCCGACGAGGAAGCGTTCCCGGGTCTCCACGGAGGAGCGGTCCGGTCCAGCGGGTCGAGGTTCTCCTGCCACCACGCCGTGTGGGCCATCGGCGTGGGCATCGGTGCTGGAGGACTCTCAAGCTGCGCACACCATCATGCCAGCTGCGGAGCCCGAAGCAGCTGAGTGGGAGCCTGATGACGACCTCCTGCCGTCTGAACCCGGATCTTCGCAGTCCTGGACGGCGTCAGAACCCGAGATCAGGCAAGTGCTCTGTTTTGTCTTTCTCCTTCATATCTTAGAGTATTTTAGCCTGTCTCTTGGGGAGACGAGCTTGGTGCAGCCGCCCGCTGCGTCCGAGCTTATCTCGCCGGGTTCTGGCGCTACCAGTGATCCTGATCCCAGTTCTTCTCTCTCTCCTGAGCCTTCTCCCAGGGTCGCCGGCGAGGAGCTGCTTTCGCCCGCCGTGCCAGAGGTTCCAGGTTCGGGGTTGGAGGTCGGTTCTGGTGCGGCGCCGACCCAATCGGGGTCCGACGCGGATGCAACCGAGACCCAATCGGGGTCCGTCGCAGGAGCAGCCGCGACCCAATTGGGGTCCGAAGAGGGTGCAGCACCAGTGGTATCCAGGTTCGGTGAGGGAGCTGCAGATCCCCTGCCATCGGACACTGGACCGGCTCATCTTCATCTTCATTCCCTTCTTCACCGTCGTCATCATCGTCACCCTCATTATCCCCCCAAGCTTTCTCCACCAGGGCCCATATGGACCTCTCACTGTCGGCCCGGCTCGCCCTCACTATTTCTCTCCACAGGGAAGCCGTTGCCTTTCTCTCCCCTACGGGCCTGGTGGCTGAGCGATGCGGGTCGGCCGCCAGAGGGACTGCCGTACCCATTCGGCTCTCTGGTTCGGCCACTCGACTCATTGGACTCTCTGTTCGGTGGTCTGGTCCGGCCGCCCGAAGTACTGTTTTTCCTGGCCTGGGATTCGGGTAGGCCGCCTGAATGTTTCCCGTCACCCCTGTTGGCGGTTTGGACGCTGGGTGCGGGGAGACCCCCCGAACTGAATTTCTGCAGTTATTCCTATGCCTAGTCCTTTGTGGTTTTGTGAGTGTACAGGTATATAATTTCTTATAGTCGTATCACGGTTGGCGTGCCTTTTTTTTTCTCCCCCTCCTGTTTGAGGGATGCCCTGTATCTGGTGGATTTTGCCTTAGGAGCCTCTGCTCTCCTTTTAAGGTCTCCTGGGTTGTTTTTCTTTGGGTCCGTCTACATATTGTTATGGCATTTTATGGAGTATTGTGGTTTTCTTTTTTTTTTTCCTTCTCCCATACTCTGTAATTGCCTTGTTTGTCCCCTACCTATGTAGTGTTTTTTTCCCCCTCCGTCCGCATATTGTTAGCCTGTTATGGACTATTGTGTCTTTCCCCGTGCTCTGTAATTGCTTCATTTGTTTCCTGCCAATGGTTTTTTTTTTTTCTGTCTGTCTATTTTTAGCATTTTATGGGGTATTGTGTTTTTTCCCGTACTCTGTAATTGCTTCGTTGTTTCCTGCCAATGTTGTTTTTTTTCCTCTCTCACGCCCTCCTGGCCTGCGCCCCATCCGCCCACCCTAGGTGGGGGAGGGCTTGGTTGTTACTTGCCGTTCATTGGGGGGGGGGGGGTCATGTCATATTGGCCTATGCGCCGGTGCCACCCGCGCTCAGGCCATATTCCTCCTCAGCCCAGCTCTTATTGTGACAGCGTCTCAGCGGACCCCCGGCTGTCAAGCTCTAAGGGACGGCTGGAGCCCAATTACCTCTCATCAGCTGAGGCGCTGTCAACCATTATAAAAGGGAGCAGCTCTGATCACTCGGGGCTGTGACCTCGCTCTATTATCCACGCTCTTTTCCGGCGTGGGTAAGGCTGGAACCCCTACGTCCGGTGCCAGCCCTCCTCTCGTCATTCATCATCATTTGTAAGTGTGTACCTTTGTATGATTGTTTGTTCTTTGCCCCACGAGGCTCTGTTCCTTTGTTCCTTTCCCTTTATCATTAATAAACAACGCAAACTCACCGGTCAGCCCTTGGCTCTTATTTATGGCTTGCAAGAGCCATACATAACAATGAGAGCCTTAATAAACCTGCAGGTGAAGAAAGAAAGCATATTTGTCTACTCTCATGTTTATAACAGTATGAGAAACTTGAAAAATTACTAACTTAAGGTACACTGTATTTAAACGGAAAACGTGATTAATCACATTATTAATTGCGATTAACTCACGGCTTCAAACATTTAATTGCGATTAAAAATTTTAATCACCTAGCACCACAAGAAATAATGCATCACTGGTTGACAGGGATGTGTGGTTTCAGTGATCAATAGGATATGACTGGTCCCAGGAGTACAATAAGCACAGAAACATCTTGTCATGGATGGCCCTCACGAGCCATCATAAGATGCCACAAATCGCCGTTGAGTTTGCACAGTTTATTAAAGGAACAGAAAAAGACACAAAATACCAAGCCACGGGGGGCTAAAACACACTACAATGAATGTACTCAATGACCGGGAATAACGGAAACATCAAGAGGCATACTTACTATCATAGAAGAAGGATGGTCAAACGTCTGAACAGCGGGATGCTCGAATCACGTCTGACCATGGGAGGGTTTTGACGCGACTGCCGCACATTCCGCTCCCAACTGCCCTCTTAAGTAAGGGGCAGCTGATGAGACGAAATGTGGATTAGCTGGCAGCTCTGACAGCCGGGAGCTCCTCCGAGTGCTGTCACAAAAAAAGCTCGGAGAGCAAAAGGGGCACACAGCCGTCAGAAGATAATGCATGGCTCGAGCGCGGACGGGTTCGGGGCTCAAACCATGACAGTACCTCCCCCCCAAGGGCGAACTACGAGCGCCCAATGACACCCAAGTCCCCCCCACCCCCCTAGGGTGGGCGCATGGGGGGAAAGGCCCGGAGGGAGAGAACCAGAGAAAAAAAACCATAACGATGGCATAACACAAGTGAGGTAATACAAGGTAAAAACACAATACTCTATATCACACAAATGATAATTAGACCAGGGCACAAATGAGGAAAATGCTGAGTATGGTTACAAGAAAAACACACTACTCAATAGCACACAAATGTTTAGATCAGGGCAAGGAAAAAAAATAACCATGATGGTGACAGGAACAAATGAGGCAATTACAGAGTACGGTTGAAAGGGAAAAAAAACACATACTCCATAACGCACAAACGATGCTTGGAACAGGACACAAATGAAGAAAATGCTGAGTACGGTTAACAGAAAACACAATACACAGCGCTACATACACAGATCCACCTAGAGGACAAAACAATGCACCCGAGTGACCTTAATATTAACTGAAAATAAGCGACACCCGAGGATGACGGCAGGCAGAGTCCAATAAAGCCGGGACTGTTCTGGTGGTCTCCCTGCGTCCATTGTCCAGCTGGTGAACTGGGGAAAAGGGAACGTTCGGGCGGCCTATCCCAGTCCCAGGCCCGGAAAGTCGGAAGCTCCGGCGGCTGAACCAGGTCGCCCAGCTGAAAGCACCGTACGTCGGGTGACCGACACAGGGCGCCGAACCGGCGAAGCAGTTCCTCAGGTGGCCGACCCACATCCCTCAGCCACCAGAACCGTGGGGAAACAATTGGCGACGGCCTCCCTGGCAAGGGAAAAGACGTGGGGGAGCCGGGCCGAACATAGGGAATCCCAACAGCCCCCTGTGGCGACGAGCTGGGATGACGACGATGATGAGGGGGATGAAGATGACAATGAGCCAGTACAATGTCAGGCGGCAGAGGATCTGCAGCTCCTTCACCGACCTTGACCCATACCGGTGCTGCATCCACGATGGACCCCGATTGGGTCACGGCTGCACCCACGACGGACCCCGACTGGGTTGGCGCAGCACCAGTGACGACCTCCAACTCTGGACCTGGAACCTCCCGCACAGCGACCGAGAACGACTCCGCACCGGGGACCCTGGGAGAAGGCTCAGGAAAAGGAAAAGAACCGGGATCAGGATCACCGGTAGCGACAGAGCCCAGTGAGATGGGCTCAGATGCAGCGGATGGCTGCACCTGGCTCGTCTCCTCGAGAGGCAGGCAAAAATGCTCCAGAATTGAGAGAAGGAAGACAAAATAGAGCACTTGCCTGCACTCGAGTTCTGTCACCGTCCAGGACTTCGTCGATCCGGGCTCAGGACGAAGAAGGTTGTCGCCAGGCTCCCACTCGGCTGTGGCAGGCTCCGCAGCTGGCATGATGTTCCTCACAGCCTGAGGAACCTCCAACACTGACGTCCACAATGACAACCCGCACGGCGTGGTGGCAGGGGTTCCTCGACCTGCTGGGTTGGACCGCTCTTCCGTGGAGACCCGGGGACGCTTCATCGTCGGCGCAGGCTCCAAACTGCAGTCCGCTCTCCTCCTCTGCCCATGACGTTGCTGCAGGGCTGGAACCAGGCTATCCAGGGCCGCAGGCTCCCACCTCGTCCGGTGGTGTAGGCCTGGCGCCGCGGAACGCTCAGAGGGGGAAGACACAGAGGTAGCAGGTCCATTACTATTTGCTGCAGTAGGCGGAGGGAGTTCAGAGGACTGTGAACTCCGAACTCCGCCCCCAGGAATCAAGCAAGACAATTCATCTAATATGGGAACTGAATGAAAGATTACTTGCCTGATCTGAAGAGGCCCGATGGAACCCGCTGCAGTGGACTTCGTTTCTCCCTTGCCCCGCTGGATGGTGACAGAGGGCCCCCTGGGAGGACGAGGAGGAGCCGCTCGCGGTGGATCCATGACGGGCGTCGCCGAAGCAGGACTCGTAACCCTCACAGGAGCCGAGGATGACGTCGAGGAGGAGGGGGTGACAGCCGAAGCGATCCGGGCACCAGGAGCTGACGGAACAGCGGGAGGAGGTGACCCGGGGAGAGAGGCTGCTGGAATTCCCTCCTGACGAGACGTAGGAGCGGCAGCTGTCAGAAAGTTAGAGTCCTTGTGACGACCCGGAACAGGATCCGGACGGGGTTCTTGCTGAGGCTTAGAGTTGGTGGTGTGATGACGGTTACCGGCAGAGGGCGAGGCGAAGGAGAGATTCGGGAAGCGCCGCTCCTGTGCGGAAACAGAAGTAAGCAGGTCGGCAAACTCTGGATAGTCCTTCAATGCTGGATTCCTCTCCACCAGCCTGACAGCTGCCGTCACATGTTTTATCACCTGCGTAGGGTGAACGGCGGAGCAAGCAGCTGCCACTCGGTCCCTGATGGAAACAGCTGTCAGACATAGCGTCTCTGGGGGAATTCCGACTGATGACACACTCTCTCAGGGATCACCCCTGGGCGGTGCAAACTCCTGGCCTGGAGCAGAGACAGGAATGGGATCCTGAAGCGAGGAGCGGGGATACCTCCTCTTCGGCTTCCTGCCAGGGTTTCCCTCCAGCCCACGGAGTCTTTCCCGCTGCACAGCGATCTCAGCCTTCCTCGCCGTAACGTCCGGGTGGTTGGAATAGCGGGGAAGGCAATTAATAATGTCCTCAGCAAGGTCCAGGTGCCAGTGTACATCGCTGGGAGTGTCGTAGAGGCCTGCCGTGAAGATCGTCCCGTCTACATAGTCCAGGGCCTCCACCAGCTCGTAGCCCAGGCTCCGAGCGCGGCCCCTGCGTGACGACATACCTCCCAGCACACAGGTACCCAGACAGGGAAAAACCAAAGTCCAATTTAGGCAAAACTCACCGGGACTGGCGTCTCAGTCTGGCGGCAGTCTACTGTCATGGATGGCCCTCATGAGCCATCATAAGATGCCACAAATCGCCGGTGAGTTTGCACAGTTTACCTTAGACCCTTAGATGCATGACCAACCAATTCCTACACTCTTCCATGAGTGTGGTCAAAAATGACCCCAATTAGAATGAGTGTGTTTTATGCTGTAAACTTCAGAAATTTCTTTCATTTTGGTTAAAGATGATTATTTTTATTATATTTTGGGTGATTATTATTATTATTATTATTATTTTAAATTATATTTTGGTCAACAAAAGAATTATTTCATGTTTGACATGTTCATTTATTACTTTTTATTAACATTTTATTACAGAAAGTTAAAAAAGGTAAACAATCAGAAAGGAAAAAAGGTAAAGTCAAAGTCAAAGTCAAAGCGCCTTTATTGTCATTCCATTGCTAATAAACAATGCAACGAAATTGAGATACTGCTCCCTAAAAACAAACTATCACACTCACAGTTCACTCATGCATTTAACATTCTTATAATTACAACAATAAATAATGCTTGAAACAATATTACCTAAAAGTTGAATACAATATGTACACAGCAATAATGAAAACATACTGAGCGATAAATTGGTGAAGGTGTGAGGGTAAATTGTTTATTACAATCAGCAGCAAATTCCAGATTATTCAGAATGTGCAAAACTCAAACTGTAAGACTGGGTCACTCAGCAGCTGGGATGTGCAGCTCACACTGGTCTCAGATCAGCAGATCTTAGGCCTGCAGTTCTGTAAAGAGTGACGCAAGGTCCAGTTTGGGGTGGATCGATTGTTTACCTCTTGCCTAGACAAAAAACAGAAATGGGTGGTGGTTAAATAAAGGAAGTTTAAAACATATTTGGGAAATACACTTGTTCCTAAAAGCCAGTGGTGGAATGTGAATGAATGAATCTTTATTTCGGATAGATTAAAAGAAAATAGAATAATATTACAAAGGGGAAAAAAAATCTAATAAGGTTGAATTAAACTATAACTCCTCTGATTACACAGTTCAACATAGGTTATCTGAAATGGGTGATGGCTGAAGCTGCAGCTTATATTGCCCACCCATATTCCATCCAAGAATTCAAAAGAAAAACAAAACAGCAGCGATTCCAATTCCAATGTGACAATAAAGTACTTCGTTGTTGTATTTAACAACAATTTTCATGTAGCTGCACTGATGTAAAGTCGATTTTACACGGGCAGGGTTACATTTAAAATCATCTGTTATTACTGTGGCCTCAGCAATCAGAATGAAATAATACATTCACTTGAATGGAATATAGTACTTTAACTGAAGGTGTGCATCACAGAGAATGGAGTCGCTCAGTCAAAATATGGAGTTTTTATCAATAAAAGTTTGTCTGGAATGTAAAAGTGTCTCTTCTTGCCCTGGCTTCAAGTGTGGGTGGTGTTTTGTACTTTTATTGCTAAAATATAAAAGGATGCACTACAATGGGTCTCAAATATTTGTAATGTGTCCTGTTACTGCATGAGTTTATTGATGATAGAGTATAAACTACACATATAAACTAAATTATATTGATGACTGAACAACTGCCATTCCCCAAAAGATACAGTTATGAACATAACTCACAAAGGATCACACAAGTGATCTGACAAAAAAAATAAATACATTAACAAGTGGTTTATTTTACAGTTGATGCGCCAGTCTTTTTCAATTATTCTGTAATTAATACTCACACAATCAAATAAATCTCAGTTCAGTCCCTTTTATATTAAGTGGAAATTGTGCTACTTTGGTTCTGACACTTTTACTTTTAATTGATCATCAGATTGATTTAATTTCCCTTACAGAGACTTGGTTAGGGCAAGAGGATTATGTTGGTTTAAATGAATCAACTCCCTCTGGTTATTTAAACTGTCAAAATCCCAGAAGTTCTGGTCGTGGAGGAGGAGTAGCAACAATTTACCATTCCAAATTACTAGTTAATGTAAAGCAAAAAACATGTTATAATTCCTTTGAGGGCCTGGTCCTCAGTATTGGGCACTTTAGCAATTTTAGGTTAAACCCAATTTTATTTGCCATAGTTTATCGTCCCCCATCAACCTACTCAGAATTTTTATCCGAATTTGCTGATTTCTTAGCTGATTTAGTGCTGAAATCTGATAGAATAATTATAGTAGGGGACTTTAATATACATGTGGATGTAGATAGTGACCGCCTTAATGTGGCATTTAATTCAATATTAGACTCGATTGGGTTTTCTCAGAAAGTAGGAAATTCTACTCATTACCTCCACCATACATTGGACCTTGTTCTGACATATGGCATAGAAATAGAAAATTTTGTAGTGTCTCCTCATAACCCTGTACTGTCAGACCATTGTCTGTTAACCTTTGATTTTACTATTTCTGACTATTTGGCTCCTAAAGAAAAATATTATTACAGTAGATGCCTCTCAGATGATGCTGTTACCAAATTTATGCAGATTGTTTCCCCTATGCCATGTGTCAACACAACGGAAATAAGCTATAGACAGCTTGCTCCTTCTGTAATTGATAACATGGTGGATAGTGTTTCAGCTTCTCTGCATCAGACTCTAGACTTGGTGGCCCCCTTAAAAAAGAAAAAGTCTAATCAGAGATTTCTAACTCCTTGGTTCAACACAGAAACTCGTAGCTTAAAACAGAAGACTCGTCAATTAGAAAGAAAATGGCACTCCACTAATTTAGATGAAATCTATTTAGCTTGGAGAAATCATCTTTTAATTTATAAAAAATCTCTTAGAAAAGCTAGAACGAGTTATTACTCTGCATTAATAGAAGAGAACAAGAATAATCCCAGGTTTCTTTTCAGTACTGTAGCCAGGTTGACAAAGAGTCAGGACTCTGTCAATCCTAGCATTCCCTTAGAGCTTACTAGTCAGGACTTTATGAACTTTTTCAATAATAAAATTTCATCCATCAGAGATAAAATCAATCAGATTCTTCCCACAGTTAACTTAAATACTGTAACTACTACAACTCCTTCTATTGATGTCTGTCTTGATGAGTTTACTCCAATCAACCTTTGTGAGTTAGACAAAATAGTTTCCTCATCCAAACCTTCAACTTGTCTTTTAGACCCTATTCCTACCAGGTTATTTAAAGAAGTCTTCCCACTTATTGGTAGCCTTATTCTTCATATAATCAATTCTTCATTAACTTTAGGCCATGTACCGCAGGCTTTTAAAATGGCTGTAATTAAACCCTTACTCAAAAAGCCAATGCTAGATCCAGGAGCTTTAGCTAACTATAGACCAATCTCTAATCTCCCTTTCATTTCAAAAATCTTAGAAAGAGTTGTTGCTACGCAATTATTTGACCACCTACAGGGAAATGGTTTACTTGAAGAGTTTCAGTCTGGGTTTAGAATCCATCATAGTACTGAAACAGCCTTAGCGAAGGTCACTAACGACCTCCTCATTGCATCTGATAATGGACTAGTTTCTGTACTTGTCCTTTTCTTCCTCTTGGGCTGCACGGTGGCGCAGTGGTTAGCACTGCGGCAGCACAGTTTACCCTTGGCCGGGGGATTGTGGGGATCGTGGGATCGTGGGTTCGATCCCAGCCCCCGACCAACAGTGATCTGTGTGGAGTTTGCATGTTCTCCCCGTGTTGCGTGGGTTTACTCCGGGATTTCTCCGGTTTCCTCCCACATGCCAAAAACATGCATGTTAGGTTAATTGGCTGTTCTAAATTGTCCCTTGATATCTGTTTCCTATAGGCCCTTAGAATAGAGGGTTAGCATTAATGAAAACGCTTTGAGTGGTCTTTGTGACTAGAAAAGCGCTATATAAGTGCAGGTTAGTTAGTTAGTTAGTTAGTTTTAGACCTTAGTGCAGCTTTTGATACTATCGATCATAATATTCTACTTGATAGATTAGAACACTATGTTGGACTTAATGGAACTTCGTTGCAGTGGTTTAGATCTTATTTATCTGATAGGTTCCAGTTTGTTCATGTAAATAATGAGTTTTCTTTCAACTCAAAGCTCAGTCATGGAGTTCCACAGGGATCTGTGCTAGGCCCTACTCTTTTTAGTTTATATATGCTTCGGTTAGGCAACATTATTAGAAAGCACTGTATACATTTTCATTGTTATGCTGATGACACACAATTATACCTGTCAATGAAGCCAGATGATAGTAATCAATTAGCCAAGTTAGAAGCCTGTCTTAAGGAAATCAAAGCTTGGATGACTTGTAATTTTCTGCTATTAAATTCAGATAAGACTGAAGTCATTCTTGTTGGTCCAAAAAACCTTAGAAATTCCTTTCCAAATCAAACTTTCAGTTTGGATGCGGTTACTCTTTCTCTTAATAGCTCTGTGAGGAACCTTGGAGTTATTTTTGATCAGGATTTGTCCTTCAATTCACATATTAAATTTGTTTCTAAGACTGCCTTCTATCATTTGCGTAATATTGCCAAGATTAGGAGCATCTTCTCTCAGAGTGATGCTGAGAAACTGATCCACGCTTTTGTTAGCTCGAGATTAGATTATTGTAATTCTTTATTATCAGGCTGTCCTAAAACATCTTTAAAAAGTCTTCAGCTGATCCAAAATGCTGCAGCAAGAGTTTTAACAGGAACTAGAAAGAGAGATCATATCTCTCCGGTTCTGGCCTCCCTTCATTGGCTTCCCATAGAGTTTAGAATTAAGTTTAAAATCCTTCTTCTTACTTACAAAGCTCTAAACAATCAGGCTCCTTTTTATTTAAAAGATCTGATACTACCGTATTATCCTAACAGAGTACTACGCTCCCAAAATGCAGGATTACTTGTAATACCTAGAATCTCCAAAAGTACAATGGGAGGCAGAGCCTTCAGTTATCAAGCTCCTCTCCTGTGGAATCAGCTGCCAATCTGGATTCGGGAGTCAGACTCGATCTCTGTTTTTAAGAATAGGGCTAAAACCTACCTTTTTGATATAGCCTACAATTAGGGAGGGATCATGTGTTTCTGAACCCTCCCTTAGTTATGCTGCTAATAGGTTTAGTCAGCCGGGAGACCTCCAGTAATGCACTGGGCCTCACTCCTTTTCTCACTCTCAATGAAATATTTTTTTTTTTTTTGCTGGTCATTAACATTTGTTTGTTCTCTCCCATAGATTGAGTCCCCATCGTGCTGTTTGCTCTCTACATGTCTGTTCTTTTCTTCTTCTCTATCCCCTCACCCCCCAGCCAGTCGCAGCAGATGACTGCCCCTCCCTGAGCCTGGTTCTGCTGGAGGTTTCTTCCTGTTAAAAGGGAGTTTTTCCTCTCCACCGTCGCCAAGTGCTTGCTCACAGGGGATCGCCTGATTGCTGGGGTCTTTCTGCAACTGTAGGGGTTCCCCCTACAGTTGATAGTGCTATGAGATGACTGTTGTTGTGAAATGGCGCTATATAAATAAAGTTGAATTGAATTGAATTGAACTTTTACCTATAAAAGCAAAGGATTTCAGTACTTTCCACAGTGGCGACGTCCGTTGTTGAGCGGTTGATTCCCTAGACGAACGACAGAAATGGATGGTAGTTAGTTTCAAGCAAGTTCAACACTTATACAGGCACATCTCAAAAATTAGAATATCATGAAAAAGTTCAATATTTTTGTCATTCATTTCAGAAAGTGAAACCCATATATAGATTCATTACAGGGACAGTGATATATTGAAAGTGTTTATTTTAATATTGATGATTATGGCTACAGCCCACATTAAGCAACACCTCAGCGGCCAACATTTCTATTTAAAAACTATTTTTTAAAGTTTATGTAATATTCTAATTTTTTGCCAAATTGAATTTGGGGTTTTCGGGGGCTGTAAGCCATAATCATCCAAATTAAAATAAATAAATGCTTGAAATATATCACTGTCTGTGTAATGAATCGATATAATATATGGATTTCTCTTTCTGACGCTTTAGAAAATTATATGAATGACTTTATAAATCACTGGTTTGAAAAAGCACTTTTATATTGTTGAGATTTCGGCTCCTGTGGTCTCACCAGTATCCACTATAAACAGGGAGGCTAACCCTGGCATGTGGAAACACATTCTAGCATTAAATTGCACACAATTTAATGCGCAGCACCAAAGTGCAATACAAAACACAAACCAGGACTTTAACCAGGATTAACATATTTCATCGTTTTGCTCTCACAAGCGAATATTTAGGAGAAAACAAGCGCGAATCAGCAGTTGGTACTAGCTAGCTACTAGCCAAAACTCGTTAGCTAAAATGAGTTAGCCAGCAAAAAACGGTGCTGTATGGCTCAAAAAAAGTGAGCTTACCACCAACAGGATAAATAAGCGAACAGATGCACATTATTACAAATCACTCACCATTGATGGTTCTCTCACGTTCGTCTTCAGCTTGTCTATAGTCCGGTTGTATGCTGGCCAGCCATCGGGTCCGGGTCACTACTCATTGTGTATCTGCCACCAAGCAGAGAAAACTCCACACCTCTTCGTTGGACCACGGTGTAGAGTTCCGCAAAACCTACAACGCTGTCTGTATTAATATCGTATTTACTCCGTGACCGAGTTAGTCCGTGATTGCAAATGGCGGTCGTAAAGATTTCAACAAAGATGGGCGCTTTTGTGACGTTATGCCCTGACTAATCAGTGGCTAGCAGTCGATTGACGTCACATCACACCTCGCTTTCGCACGGTTATACCCTGCCTCTTAACTGGCACGAAAATAGTGTCGGTTAAAGCGTGCTGGGTACAGTGGAAATAGCGAGAAAGTGAGTAGAGTAGAAGTAAGTAAGGCTAAGGCGATACTAGTGGAAAAGGGCCTTTACTATCATAGAAGGATTGTCAAATGTCTGAACAGCGGGATGCTCGAATCACGTCTGACCATGGGAGGGTTTTGACGCGACTGCCGCACATTCCGCTCCCAACTGCCCTCTTAAGTAAGGGGCAGCTGATGAGACGAAATGTGGATCAGCTGGCAGCTCTGACAGCCGGGAGCCCCTCCAAGCGCTGTCACAAAAAAAGCTTGGAGAGCAAAAGGGGCACACAGCCGTCAGAAGATAATGCATGGCTCAAGCGCGGACGGGTTCGGTGCTCGAACCATGACACATCTGTGAATGACTTAACTGCTAGCTTCAAGGCGGCTAGCTGATGTTAGCAGCTAGCTGATGATAGTGGCTAGCTGATGTTAGCTAGCCACTCAAAATAATGTCTAAAGGTGCATTCAGACCAAATGCAAACAGGCAAATTTTTCAAGCACCACGATTACATTTTAACTCAATGTAAACACATGAATAGACATGAATTCACTGTCTGAGTGAGTTGCAAACAAGCAAAGTTGTCTTTATAACTTCTGCAGCTGTGTTCAATCTGCTGTGGAAATTCCCAAAAACACCGTCATGCTTAGGTTTACGTTATCTGACGGGGTCTCAGCTGAAAAAATTGTCCCTGCTTCCAAAATTTCACCTGGATGATGGGTTGCTTACACTGCGAACCTGCTAGTCTTGTTAGCACAACCATGGCAGGAATCCATGGGTAAAAACTCTTGATACGCCGATTCAGCTGCAGAGCTCCCGGTCCTTCTGTCTCCAGGTGAGTGTCAGTCTCATTTTCAAACTAATTTACTCTCCAATGTTGATACTTTTACTCTGGTGATGGCAGAATCTCAAAGCTAGCGCAATCCCTTGGACGTGAACACTCGAATGTGCGAAATTTGGGTGTGCTCGCCTCTTTCTATTGACTTTTTATACATTTGCGCCGCCCGTCTGTGCTTGGTCTGAATGCACCATAATAATGACATACAGTGGAGAAAATAAGTATTGAACACATTGTGGAGTGTGTAAATGAAGAGGCAGATTCATGACAGACGATTTATTACACACTCACATCTCACAAGCACAGAATGGACAAATGGTATTTGGGCGCATGCGCACGCAGCGACCGGCAGCTGGTGATATAGTGCGTGTGTGCGTGTGTGTGTTTTTTGTACTTTTTTACGTTTTTAGAAAATCCTCTGTGTCGTTTCTGCCCTGGAGCGTTTGTGGAATATATGGCGAAGAGCTCCCTGGTATCTACAACATGGATTTCCTCTCCTCTCTCGCACTGCTGCTATCTGTGCTGTGGCTCTTTGTCTCTGAGGTAAACGCGTTCGGCTCCATGGCGAGCAGAATAGCAGGCAGAATACAATATTCCAGGGACGTGTTGCTACGCTTAAACACAGCTGATGCAGCGTCTGTGATTGAGCCCAAACTGCAACTGCCAGACTTTATTTTGAGAGACGGACACAGCGGTGAAAAGAGAGGCGGCAGAAGGAAGCGTGGAAGACGTGGAGGTGTGAAATTGCGCCTTAGGAGACGTCAGTTTGGTAACATTCCTCTTCCTTCGATAATTTTTGGGAATACACAGTCTGTGAGAAACAAGGTGGATGAAATTCAAGGCAATGTACGTTACCAGAAGGATTTTAAGAACTGCTGCGTCATGGCTTTCACTGAATCTTGGCTTACTGCGCATGATCGAGATGCAGACCTGTGGATTGACGGCTTTGGAGCCCGCTGCTCTCGGATCGGCAGGAAGAGGTAACGGGGAAGCGTCAGGGGGGCGGTGTATGTTTATACATTAATAAGCAGTACTGCACATCTGTCACGGTCAGAGAGCGCATCTGTACCCCCGATGTAGAGCTGCTGTCTGTGTAACTACGCCCCTTTTATTTGCCTCGTGAATTTCCCCAACTTTTCATCACAGTTGTGTACATTCACCCGAGGGCAGACGCTGACTCCGCCTCCAGCACCATCTCTGATGTGGTGCAGCGGCTGCAGTCAATTTCTCCAGAGGCGCCAAACTTCATTCTTGGGGATTTTAACCATGTTTCTTTAAAGAAGACACTTAAAAACTTTCATCAGTATGTCTCCTGCCCAACCAGGCGAAAAAAGACATTGGACCTGTGCTATGGATCCATAGAGAGGGCCTATAAATCACTCCCCCTTCCTCCTTTAGGATCCTCAGATCACAACTGTGTTCATTTGCTGCCCACATATAAAACTGCTCTCAGAAGAGGCAAGGTGGAGACGAGAGACATTGATGTGTGGACAGAAGATTCAGAGCACAGCCTCCAGGAATGCTTTGACTGTACAGACTGGAAGATGTTCATAATGGCCTGCGGGGATGATTTGGACTCTCTGGCTGAGCTCACATGCTCATACATGGCTTACTGTCAAAATAAGATTGTTCCACGTAAACGTGTCAAAATATATCCCAACAACAAACCATGGGTTACTAAATCAGTTAAATCCTGCTTACAGAGGAAAGCACTTGCCTTTAAAAAGGGGTCTGTTTCTGAGCTACAGGTTGCCACTAAGGAGCTGAAGGCCAAAATTTTAAGAGCAAAACAGAATTATAAATCAGAGTTGGAAAGCAGGATGGCAGCAAATAAACTTGGTTCAGCCTGGGCCAGTATGAAAACTATTGCAGGCCTTCAGAGCACAGAGCGCAGTAATCGTGTGTTTTTATATGGTTTTAGTTCAGACACAGAGCTGGCTAATGCTCTTAATTGTTTTTATGGTTGTTTTGACTCCTTTGATTTTAGCACAGAAATCCAAGATTTGAAACAGAAACTCAAAGACAATCAGCACTTTAATATTGAGATGCAGGATGTTAAAAGGGAGTTCTGTGCTGTAAAAGTGAACAAAAGTCAGGGCCCTGATAATATATGTGGGCGCCTGGTAAAGTCCTGTGCACATGAACTGAGTCCTATATTTCATTACATTTTCATTAAGTCCTTACAGACACAACATGTGCCTAAGATCTGGAAAGATGCCGTGGTTGTTCCCGTTCCAAAATCCAGCTGTCCTAAAACGGTAAATGACTTTAGACCAGTTGCTTTGACTTCAATTTTAATGAAAATTTTTGAAAAACTGGTCAGATGTGAGGTCCTAAGGCAGACTGAACATGCATTGGATCCTCTGCAGTTTGCCTATAGGCCTCACAGAGGAGTGGAGGATGCCACTGTCACTCTGTTTAACATGCTTTTTAAACATCTGGATTTTAATGGGACACACGCCAGGCTTTTATTTGTGGACTTTTCTTCTGCCTTTAATACAATCCAACCTCATATTTTAGTTGAAAGGCTCCTGCAACAATTTGATTTGAGCAATAATCTGGTGGGTTGGATTCTGGATTTCTTAACCAACAGGATGCAGAGAGTAAGGGTCAATAGCACATTGTCTGACCTAAAGTGCTCTTCTACTGGCTCTCCTCAGGGGTGTGTGTTGTCACCACTACTCTTCATCCTATACACAAACATGTGTCGGAGCAGACATGACAACAGACACATTATAAAGTATGCTGATGACTCAGTCATTGTTAGTCTCCTCCAGGATGGTGAGAGTGGCCACGGCCCAGTAGTTGATGACTTTGTTCACTGGTGTGAGGATTCCTACCTGCAGCTGAATACAACAAAAACGAAAGATATGATTATTGACTTTAGGAGGAAAACTCCCAGGCACAAAGTCACCATACTATGGCTGCACGGTGGCGCAGTGGTTTAGCACTGTGGCAGCACAGTTTTACCCTCGGCCGGGGGATCGCGGGGATCATGAGATCGTGGGTTCGATCCCAGCCCCCGACCAACAGTGAGCTGTGTGGAGTTTGCATGTTCTCCCCGTGTTGCGTGGGTTTACTCCGGGATTTCTCCGGTTTCCTCCCGCACACCAAAAACATGTAGGTTTAGGGCGCTCGCGCACGCAGCAACCAGCAGCCGGTGGCTTGTCACCAGACTGCAAACCAAGTCTACCTACGGGTACAAATAAGTAACAAAAAAAACAACAAAAAAATACTAAAAGGCCAGACCACCGAATGTGTACAATCGTACAAATATCTTGGGACGATTATTGATAGTAAATTAAACTTTGAAGTGAACTGTGAAAGGGTGTGCAAAAAGGGTCAGCAAAATTTGCATTGTTTGAGGAAACTTGCACGCTTCCAAATTGACCGAACCATAATGACTATGTTTTATCAGGCTTTTATTGAATCTGTTTTATCCTTTTCTTTAATGTCATGGTTTGGTCAGATAAAACTGAAACAGAGGAAATCCTTGGATCAGGTAGTTAGATGGTCCAGTCGTTTGCTTGGTGAGTCACAGCTGAGCCTGACATCCCTGTACACCAGACAAGTACAGAGGATGGCCGACTCGATTTTAAATGATGACTCCCACCCTTTGCACTGCAACTTTCAGCTTCTTCCCTCCAGACGGAGGTTTGCTGTCCCAAAAAGCAAAACCCAGCGCTACAAAAACAGCTTTGTCCCTGCTGCTGTCAAAGAGTTGAACAAGCTATAAAAATTATATTGTACATATTTTATATTTACCTATTTTGTAAGATGTGTGCCTGTGTTTGTGTCTATGTTGAATGTAATTAGTGGCTTGTAAATATGGATGTCACCAGACTGCAAAACAAATCTACCTACGGGTACAAATAAAGTAACCTGAACCTGAACCTGAACCTGGACTGACTGGTTACAGCAAGCTCTCCTCTCTCTATCACAAGTCACACTTCACAAGTTTAATGGCACTTCACATCACACAGCATGATATTTACACTACACTGCATTCAACCCCCTCTGTCCTTCCTGGGCATTGTTCTCCCATGCTTATTCCCTGTCTCTGTCTGAGGTGCTAAATAACCTGACTTCCCCAAGGTCCCAAAACATCAACATTTTTTCTCATTAAACATATTTCTGATGGAGCCATTGACCTGAGGTTTTCATCAGACATCAATAACAACCCAAGTAATCCATACTTACAAAGAAATCAAGGCAACTGTGTTCACAAAACAAGTTATATTTAATAAAGTGGAATGACACAAGTAATAAGTATTGAACACATTTGGTGAAATTCATTTAATAGTGGTGCAGTGGTTAGCACTGCACCAGCACAGCAACTCACCCTTGACCATGGGATCCCTGGTTCGATCCCAGCCTCTGACCAACAGTGATCTGTGTGGAGTTTGCATGTTCTCCCCGTATCTGCGGGGGTTTACTCCGGGATTTCTCCAGTTTCCTCCCACAGGCCAAAAACATGCAGGTTAGGTTAATTGGAGACTCTAAAGTGGCCCGAGGTGTGAATGTGTGTGTGAATGGTTAAGGGATAGCACCGTACCATGGCTGCTTCATCCATCCAGGTGGATGCCCTCAATTTCTTCTCTGGGGATCAATAAAGTACACAAAATCAAAAAAAAACCCTTTGTTGGTAATAACAGCTTCCAGACTCCTCCTGTATGGAGAAACTAGGCACAGGCATTGCTCAGGAGTGATTTTAGCTCATTCTTCCAATCAAACTGTCTTCAAATCTTGAATGTTCCATGGGTGCCTTCTATGAACTCTGATCTTCAGTTCGTTCCATAGATTTTCAGTTGGATTCAGGCCAGGTGACTGACTGGACCATTCTAGCATCTTTATTTTCCTTCTCTGGAGCCAGTTGAGAGTTTCCTTGGCTATGTGTTTTGGGGTCATTGTCTTGCTAAAATGTCCACCCTCGTTTCATCTTCAGCATCTTGGCAGATGGCAACAGGTTCTTGTCAAGGATGTCTGTACATTTGTCCATTCATCTTTCCTTCAGTTATATGAAGTCTGCCTGTACCATGTGCTGAAAAACACTCCCACACCATGATGCTCCCACCTCCAAACTTCACTGTTGGTATGGTGTTTTGGGGCTGATGTGCAGTGCCATTTCTCCTCCAAACATGCTGTGTGTTGTAACATCCAAAAAGTTCAATTTTAGTCTCATCTGACCCGACTATATTCTCCCAGTATTTTACGGGCTTGCCCAAACGTTGTACAGCAAACTTTAAACAAGCTTCAACATGCTTTTTCTTCAGCAATGGAGTCTTGCAAGATGAGCAGATGTAGAGCCCATGCTGGTTGAGTGTATTACTTATTGTTTTCTTTGAAACAGCAGTACCTGCTAACTCCACATCTTTCTGGAGCTCTCCGCAAGTGGTCTTTGGCTCTTGGATAACTCTTCTGATAATTTTTTTGACTCCTCTGTCAGAATTTTTTTATTTATTGATTGATTTATCAGGGACAATGCAGTGAAACACAGTGGTCATATAGAACATTTGATGTTCTGCACAAAGATATATAGCATTAAGCTAGTTTGCAATTCCTGTCTCCGGTTGGATTTTTCAAGAAGAAATACAAGTAAAAAGTAAAAATACAAGTAAAAAGCAACGACAAATAAAGACAGTATAAACAAGCAGCATAAGAATCTAATTCACATCCACCCAACACAACACAAACACCGAATAACACAAAGAGTCTGACCTTGCTAGCATCACAAGTCCTAGGTGTGGGTACATTCTTGTTTTGCCTTCAGCCAGTTCTTAACCTTTACTGTGAATGTTTTGAAATCTGTCATTAGTTTCATTTCATTTGGCATTGTGTTCCAGATGTGACTACCCTTTGTAGAGAAAGCTGTCTGACCAAATGTGGTTCTGCGGTGGGATATTTTACAGTTATTGCTGTTAGAACTCCTGGTGACTCTACCTTGCAAAGAGCTCCTGGTCGTGGCCGGGTTATGGTAAAATGATGTTCTTTCCACTTCTGAATGATGGCTCCAACAGCGCTCACTGGAATATTCAGCAGTTTAGAGATGCACCTGCAGCCAACGCCATCATTATGTTTTGCAACAATAAGGTTGTGAAGGGCTAGAGAAAGCTCTTTGCTTCTACCCATCATGATTTTTTTGTGGTGTGGCAATCTGATATTCACAGACCTTTTTAAAGGCTATCAGTCAGGACTTACCATCTGAAATTAATCTGCACTGATGGGGGATGGGAGGGCTTCCTAAATTCTGATGGATTTCAGCTGTTTTTTTTGGCTTTCTATGCCTTTTCCCCCCTCTTTTTCTTCATGTGTTCAATACTTATTCCTTGTGTCATTCCACTTCATTAAAAATAAATTGTTTTGTGAACACAGTTGTCTTGATTTCTTTGTATGTATGGATTACTTGGGTTGTTACTGATATCTGGTGAAAATCTCAGGTCAATGGCTCCATCAGAAATATGTTTAATGAGAAAAATGTTGAAGCGTTGAATACTTATTTTACCCACTGTATATGGTCAAGTGTTGGTAGATGATCAAGGATTCCAGTGGGGGTGAACAGAATTTAAAGAAAATAACAATCCAAACCGACTGGATCAACAGTTAAACTAATGCTAGTCAGCCTGTCAGTCACATGACCAATGCCAACCTACTGCCTAGCCAAGTTAATTGTAACAACATGAAGGCGAAAATATAACAGTAAGCCGGAATTGTTATGAATGCCCCTTTCAGGGCAGAAATGAGGCACCAATTGCCAGCAGTGAGTTTGCTTATTTACTGAATTATAAAGAACAAAAGAACGTGCCACAACGGGCAAAATACAAACAACTATAAACACGACCTCGAAGGGAGATAACATGAGACATACAAATGCTGAAAAAACCATGAAAGGTTACTTACAAATAATACGAGAGTCAAAAGTCCAAAGCTGAAAAAGGGATTGGAATCAGGGTTGGGGATTCCAGCCTGGATAGGGCGAGGTCGCAGCGAGGACTAAGCCTCGTCAGCAAACTTAAATAGCACACAGAAAACTAATAACCAACAGGTGTGGAGAGACAGTAATCATTAAACACGAACAGCTGTGACAGGCCGCGAGCAGGCTTGACAACTGGAAGTCTTGCCACGGCGCTATCAAAATAAGAGCACAAATAAACCCCATAAATATCAGCGTGTGAATGGGTGGATAGCAGGATCTGTAAAGCGCTTTGGCCATCAAGAGATGAGAATAAAAGAGCTATATAAGTGAATGCCATTTACCATTTACCGTTTACCATAAATAAACAAGACTAAATATACAAACTGAGAATGTGGAAAATAATAAGCAACTCGAGCACGGAACAAACCCGTGCTCAGGATCACTACAGTGCCCCCCCCTTTAAGGGATGGATTCCAGGCATCCCACAGTTATATCAAGAAAGAAGGACCCCCCCCCCCCCCACCACCAGCAATAACTACCAAAACCAGCCTCAGGAGGGCAGAGGGGGAATCCAGGCCTGGAGGGAGAGACACTAAAATGAAAAATAAACCCAAAATGCTTAACAGCAAAACTCCTAGAAACATCAAAGAAAAATTCATCAATGTACCAAATACACAAATAACATGGCAAATACCACAAGTTCAAGTACGAATGAGAATTTCTCTTTTTTCCAGAAATGTCAATGCAAAAATTTATCAGTGTACTAGAACACAGTTGGGTAGAAATAATTGAATTTACACGCTGGAAATCCTGAGAAAACAAGGAGCACAGAGCTAAGCAAAACAGGATAAACAAGAAAACTGTTCTGGTGGCCTACCAGAGTCCCATCTTCACCCGACTGTCACAAGGAAAAGGTTGGGCGGCTTATCAGGCCTCCAGCACCACCAAAACAGATGAAAGAGTCCTTCGGGTGGCCTCCCTGGGCACAGGAACCACCCTAGCAACTGAAGCAGTTCATCGGGTGGCCTCCCCACATCTCTAGACCAGAGGACCATGGTACACCACTCACTTCCCCCAGGAGATGGAAGATGAGACCGGTAACCACCGCAGACCCCTGGATGATGGATACCAGAAACAAACTCTGGCAGGGAATGAACCACGATGGAGACAAACGAAGGGAGAGGACCCACAGCAGCCTTGGGCACCAGCACAGTACCCACGGTGGCCCCGGATTGAGGCGTGGCTGCACCCTCGGTGGCTCTGGACTGAGGCGTGGCTGCACCCTCGGTGGCCCCGGACTGAGGCGTGGCTGCACCCTCGGTGGCCCCGGACTGAGGCGTGGCTGCACCCTCGGTGGCCCCTGGACTGAGGCGTGGCTGCACCCTCGGTGGCCCCTGGACTGAGGCGTGGCTGCACCCTCGGTGGCCCCGGACTGAGGCGTGGCTGCACCCTCGGTGGCCCCGGACTGAGGCGTGGCTGCACCCTCGGTGGCCCCAGACTGAGGCGTGGCTGCACCCTCGGTGGCCCCCGGGCTGGAGTGTAGTCTCCTTGGCGGCCCAGGCTTGGACGGCGTCTCCACAACATTTTTAGCTGGAGGAGCCGGACCCACAAAGACCTCAGGCGGCAGATCAGAAACCACGAAGATCTCTGGTGTAGCTGGGAGATCATTGGTGACCCTGAGAGAAGACTCAATAGAAGGGAGGAGAGAAACGTGGTCAGGGTCTCCAGCAGCAGTGAAACCTGGCGAGGCGAGCTCAGATGCTGCTGATGGCAGCACCCGGCTCTCTCCACCAACTGTCAGACAAGCCCTCTCCAATACAGAAACAATGAAAACAAAGGAGAGAACTCACCTGAGCGCAAGTTCCACCGCTGTCCAGGACTCCATCGATCCGGATGACAATCCTTCTGGCCCGGCCTCCTGGAGGTCCAACTCCATCTCTGCTGTGGCGGCCCCAACAGCAGGCATGATGGACTCTGCAGTCTTAGGACCCCCTGACGTAGTAACCCACACCGATGTCTCGCTTGGGGTTGCGACAGGAGACCCATTACCAGCTGGGACAAGGCTCTACATAGTTGAAACCCAGGGACGCTTCATCATCGGCTCAGGTTCCAGGTAGCAGATGGCCCTTCTCCTCTGTCCATACCACGGCTGCAAAAGAATGTGCCACAAGGGACAAAATACAAACAACTATAAACACGACCTCGAAGGGAGATAACATGAGACATACAAGTGCTGAAAAAAACATGAAAGGTTACTTACAAATAATACGAGAGTCAAAAGTCCAAAGCTGAAAAGGGGATTGGAATCAGGGTTGGGGATTCCAGCCTGGATAGGGCAAGGTCACAGCAAGGACTAAGCCTCGTCAGCGAACTTAAATAGCACACAGAAAACTAATAAACCAACAGGTATGGAGAGACAGTAATCATTAAACACGAACAGCTGTGACAGCTGCGAGCAGGCTTGACAACCGGAAGTCCTGCCATGGCACTGTCAAAATAAGAGCACAAATAAACCCCATAAATAAATGAGACTAAATATACAAACAGAGAATGGGGAAAATAATAAGTGACTCGAGCATGGAACAGACCCGCGCTCGGGATCACTACAGGAATGGCATGAGATATAGTATCGACTGTGGATAAGTGAATCGGGTGGAAACAATGATGTCTATTAGCATGACTGAAATCTAAAGAAAATAATCATATAAACCATGCTTGGTAAGCTAACTTGTTATCTTGTTAGCTTACCAAGGATAGCTGCTTTGGATAAAAGCTTTTTAAATTTTTTTATTTTAACCTTTATTTAACCAGGCAGGACAGATTAAGAACACATTCTTATTTACAACTGTGGCCTGGGGGCAAGGGATAACTCACATTCATACCTCCCCAGTTGATGCCAATTAACCTAACCTGCATGTTTTTGGCCCCTGTGGGAGGAAACCGGAGAAATCCTGAAGTAAGATAAGCCTTTATTAGTCCCACAATGGGGAAATTCCAGGATTGCAACAGCACAGGGATAGCAACACTCAAAGCAACAATCAAGAAGACAAGAAAACAAGAGCAGCAAATATACATATGTATATATAAATATATAAATATATATACACACAGTGCGGAGCATTGTAGCTAGATGGAATAAATATATAAATATATATACACACAGTGCGGAGCATTGTAGCTAGATGGAATAAACAGCATAACCGTCTACTTAGTTATCCTACATAGTATGAATATGTACCCATACATATTGTCACCCTCCGTAGCGACCGATATTATCCTAGTTGTATACTGGAGGGGACCATTGTGAAAGTCTATTGCGTCTTTTGCATTCAATACTATTAGGTCGTCATGTTCTTTTGCTATCTCTGCGAGCAGCCCTGCTTAGGTTATACAGTCTGACAGCCGTAGGTAGGAAGAACCTGCGAAACCTCTCGGTTGTGCACCTAGGATGATGTAGTCTGCTGCTAAATGAGCTCCTCAGTGCATTCAGTATGTCCTGCATAGGGTGGGACTCGGACTCCAGCAGGGATGACAGTTTAGCCACCACCCTTCTCTCTCCTATCTCCTCCACTGGGTCAAGACGTTGCCCCAGGACAGAGCTAGCTTTCTTGATCAGTTTGTTCAGTCTCTTCCTATCGGCTGCTGTAATGCCACTGCCCCAGCAGACCACTCCAAAAGTGATGGCTGATGCCACCACAGTGTCGTAGAATGTCTTCAGCAGCGCTCCTTGTACACCAAAAGACCTGAGTCTCCTCAGTAGGAACAGCCTGCGCTGTCCCTTCTTGTAGAGTGCATTGGTATTGTGTGACCAGTCTAGTTTATTGTTCAGATGAACACCCAGGTACTTGTAGGATGTCACCATCTCAATGTCTGTTCCCTGTATGTTTACTGGTGCTGTGAGGGGTTGTCCTTGCCTGCGGCAGTCCACCACCAGCTCCTTAGTTTTCCTCACGTTGATCTGGAGGCAGTTCCGATGGCACCAGTCCACGAAGTCCTGGATAAGTCCTCTGTACTCAGCTTCATCTCCGTTGGAGATGAGGCCGACGATCGCAGAGTCGTCAGAGAACTTCTGTAGATGGCAGTGTGTTGTATTGTGTGAGAAGTCCGCAGTATAAAGGGTGAACAGGAAGGGAGCCAAAACCGTTCCCTGGGGGGCCCCCGTGCTACCGATGATTGTGTCGGACACACAGTCCCGGGTTCTCACAAACTGTGGCCGGTTAGTGAGGTAGTCCAGGATCCATGATGACAGGTGCTGGTCCACCCCTGCGCACAGCAGCTTGTCCTTCAGGATCATCGGTTGGATGGTGTTGAAAGCACTAGAGAAGTCAAAGAACATGAGCCTCACCACATTCCCGGGCTTCTCCAGGTGGGACAGAGAACGGTGAAGGAGGAAGATCACTGCATCCTCCACCCCAATGCCATGCTGGTAGGCGAACTGGAGTGGATCCATCGCTGGTCCCACCAGGGGGCGGAGGTGAGCAAGGAGCAGTCTCTCCAGGGTCTTCATCATGTGAGACGTCAGGGCCACTGGTCTGTAGCTGTTCAGGTCTTTGGGGTGGGAAGTCTTTGGTACAGGTACCACACAAGATGTTTTCTACAACTGTGGTACCCTCCCCAGCTTCAGGCTCAGGTTGAAGATGTGCTCCACAATCCCACACAGCTGGTCTACACAGGACTTGAGGAGCTTTGCGCTGATGCCATCCAGTCCCGGCGCCTTCCTCGCCTTGATCTTCCTCAGCTACGTCCTCACCTGGGTCTTAGTGAGGGTCATGTTGGGGGGCTGTGTGTTGGGAGTGGGGGGGTGTTGGTGGAGTTGGGTGTGGGCAGCAGGACTCAATGTCTTTAGAGGCAGCAGTGGTTGTTGTGCAGTCGGGGGGGGGAGGGCGGTTGGTCTTCTTCTTCCGGCTTTCAGAGAGAGCAGACGCATTTCTTCCCCTCTCCTTCTCCTCCTCCCTTCACTGATCCCAGCTTGCTGTGTCCTGTCTGTGTCTCGCTCTTCTTCTGCTGCATATCGACCCAAATGGAAATTATGGAATTGAGCTGGGCTTTAAATGCAATTGACACCACTTTTTTTAAAAGAAAATCGGGCCAGGGGGAACCCAAGTGGAGAGACTCATGGAACAATTGGAAACTCATGTGTCTGTGTGGTTTGATTGAAGATGTGGAATACATCTACCTGTTTGGCCTTACGATCACATGATTTCTGCTGTTTGGCTTTGGAGTTTTCCTGGTGTATCGAAAACTAAGGAAGTTGGAAAGAGCTAATCAAAATGCGGACCCGGCGAAGCTCCTTCAACAATTTGACTAGTTAGCGAGGGCACTGATAGCGGCTAATGGTGAACTGAATAGGAAGATGGGTAACATCTCGGAGTCGCTGGGTGCTCTCCAGGAAATGTTTTTAAAGCCTGGAAATGTATATGGAAATGTACATGCAAATTGTGATGCACAGAATCGCATGAGAGATGAAATTTCTATGCTCTAAGTGAACTGTGCCTATCAGGCCTCGATTCAGCGCCCTTGAGAATCATTCCTCCAGGAGAAAAGATAAGGCAGAAGGGAGTTTTGGCTTGGCTTCTCTTTAACCCAAACAATTGCTGATGTGCAACAATCTGAACTCTCCAAGGACAGCCATGTGACTAACATGGAATTTTACCATCTGGCATGAACTGAAGAGAGATGAACTCTGTGGACATGTTATCTACGTTTTAGGACACTAAGGACATAACAACTAGCCGTTGCCTAAGTGACGATTTTTGTTGTCCACCAGTAACTGATACGCCACACACTGCACTCACACTGATATCATATGACTGACATACACACACTGGTCTCTCCCTTGCTTTGTTAATGTGTGGATTTGTATTGTCTGCCAAGTGTGCTTAGAGGGTTTTTTTTCTATGTGATCACAATCTTGCTCACTCGAGCCATATTTGGATAACTATGTTTTTTCTCTCTGCCCAATGTGTCACCCCCTTCCCCCTCCCCCTCTTTACCCCCCATTGCATGAGGCGCCTGTATGGCAGCCGCGTCATTAGGGAGCGCTTAACAATGAGCGCACCTTAGTGATAAGTAAAATTCCTTGTTTGTGTAAGCATACTTGGCAATAAAGTTGATTCTGATTCTGATTCAAACCTATTAAAAAACAGGTTCAGATTGTTTGCCCACTCCCTGCCCCCCGTGGCCTGGGGAGGAGGTATTCTGGAGCCCAGAGATGGTTTTAAGGTTTCTCCAGACCCCGCCGATGTCGCTCTGCTGCAGCTTGTCCTCCCATCTTCTTCCTGAAGCTGTCCTTGCCTTCTCTGATCTTCCTCCTCAGCTCCCTCTGTACGGACTTCAGCATCTCCCTGTTCCCCGACCTGAAGATCCTCTTCTTCTCTCTCAGAAGTGTTTTTATCTCAGGGTTGATCCAGGGTTTGTTGTTCGAGCAACACCGTATGGTCTTGGTGGGTACGGTGTTGTCCACACAGAAGCTGATGTAGTCCGTGATGGTGTGAGTGAGGCCATCGATGTCCTCACCATGTGGATCGCAGAGCTGCTCCCAGGCAGTGGTTTCAAAATAGTCCTTTAGAGCGTCCATTGCCTCCTCAGACCATAACTTCACTGTGTGCATGACCGGAGGTCGTCTGTGCACTAGGGGTTTGTACACCAGCAGGAGATGAACCAAGTTGTGATCCGATCTCCCGAGTGGGGGGAGTGGTGATGAGGTGTACGCCTCCTTAGTGTTTGCATAGAATAAGTCCAGTGTTTTATTGTCTCTAGTGTGGCATGTGACATACTGGGTGAACGTGGGTAGAATGGGAGACAGTGAAATATGGTTGAAATCACCTGAGACGAGGAGAAGAGCATCTGGGTGTTCTGTCTGCAGCCTGCCAGTTACTGAGTGGATGACGTCACGCGCTGTCCTAGCATTCGCCGTCGGATTTGCATAAATAACAATGCAGATCACGTGTGAATATTCCCTTGGGAGATATGTAGGCCGCATGCTAACAGCTAGCAACTCCATGTCTTTGTTGCAGTGTTGTTGTTTAACCGTGATATGTCCCGGTCTGCACCAGTTGTTATTGACATACATCATCACTCCTCCGCCCCTTGCCTTCCCACTGTCTGGTGTTCGGTTTGCCCGTATTGCGTGGAAACCCATGCAGACACAGGGAGAACATGCAACTCCACACAGAGAGAAAAGCTAAGCTAACCAGTTAGCCATAATGTACTATACCATAAAAATAGAGAGGCTAAAGGTGCCTTCACACCAATTGTGAATGGGCACATTTTTCACGCAGCACGATTACTTTATAACTCAATGTAAGCACACAAATAGACATGAATTCACCATCTGAGTCAAATGCAGACACGTGAAGTTGCCTTTATAACTTCTGCAGCTGTGTTCAACCTACTGTGGAAATCCTAAAATTACATCATGCTTAGGTTTACATTATCTGACGGGGGGCTCACCTGAAAAAGTTGTCCCTGTCTCCAAACTTCACAAGATGAGTATTTCCTTTGCTAGCCTGCTAGCCTTGTTAGCATGTCTGTGGCAGGAATCCGTGGGTAAATAACTCCGACATCCTGATTCAGCTGAAGAGCTCCCGGTCCTTCTGTCTCCAGGTGAGTGTCAGTCTCACTTTCAAATTAGTTTACTTTAAAATGTTGATACTTTTACTCCAATGACGACAGACTCTGAAAGCTAACGCTACCTTTCGAACGCGAACACGTGTATGCATGATTTTGCATGCGCTCGCCTCTTTCCATTGACTTTGTATCCATTCGCGCCACCCACCCCTCTACTTCCACATATGGGACCTTAAATCAGAAAATTTCTCCATTGAAATGAATGGCAAGAGTGAAGTTATCTTTTGATCCCCATCAACTTTTGCCACAAATTACGCATATGATGTTCGTCAATTTAAAAGATAATTTTCCACATAAATAATGGTGTAGATTGTTGTCTAACTGTTAAGGTATAAGGTTGTGAAAATACGTAAATTAAAAAACTACACACACATGGACGGAGCTTAGGTCATCTTTTCAAAGCGTGCCCAGAGTGAAGTAACCAACAGTCCTCTGGATCAGCTGCAGCTCTCACAATACAAAACAACACCTTTGTGTTGTTTTTCTCCTCTTTGGATCCTTCTTTCATTGGTCAGGAAACAGGAGATGAGGTTTTGGTAATCTCCTGCCATGCTCATGTTTAATGATGTGGGATGATGGGAGTTGTTGTCCGCTAATCACTGAAGCAAAAACTAAATATTACTCTTTTATTATGATGGTGAGATGGTGACATCCTATAAGTACCTGGGTATTCATCTGAACAATAAACTAGACTGGTCACACAATACTGATGCACTCTACAAGAAGGGACAGCGCAGGCTGTTCCTGCTGAGGAGACTCAGGTCTTTTGGTGTACAAGGGGCGCTGCTGAAGTCATTCTATGACACGGTGGTGGCATCAGCCATCACTTTTGGAGTGGTCTGCTGGGGCAGTGGCATTACTGCAGCCGATAGGAAGAGACTGAACAAACTGATTAAGAAAGCTAGCTCTGTCCTGGGGCAGCGCCTTGATCCGATGGAGGAGATAGGAGAGAGAAGGACGGTGGCTAAACTGTCATCTCTGCTGGAGTCCGAGTTCCACCCTATGCAGGACATACTGAATGCACTGAGGAGCTCATTTAGCAGCAGACTACATCATCCCAGGTGCACAACCGAGAGGTTTCGTAGGTCCTTCCTACCAACGGCTGTCAGACTGTACAACCTAAGCAGGGCTGCTCGCAGAGATAGCAAAAAGACGTAACAAACTAATAGTTTTTTGAATGCAAAAGATGCAATAGACTTACACAATGGTCCCCTCCGGCATACAACTGGGAACATACCGGTCGCTATGGAGGGTGAGAATATGTATGGGCACATAATCATACCATGTAGGATAACTAAGTAGACGGTTATGCTGTTTCATTCCATCTAGCAACAATGCTCTGCACTGTGTGTGTTTATATATTTGCATATTTATTCCATCTAGCTACAATGCTCAGCACTGGGTGTGTTTATATATTTATATATCTACATATTATTCCATCTAGCTACATTGCTCCGCACTGTGTGTGTTTATATACTTGCATATTTATTCCACCTAGCTGCAATGCTCCGTACTGTGGGTGTTTATATATTTATTCCATCTAGCTACAATGCTCTGCACTGTGTGTTCATATATTCATATATTTATTCCATCCAGCTACAATGCTCTGCACTGTGTGTCTGTGTGTGTGTGTATATATATATATTTTATAGTAATACGTACATATGTTTATTAGCTGCTCTTGCTTGCTTGTTTTTTTTCTTGCCTTCTGATTGTTGCTCTGAGTGTTGCTATCCCTGTGCTGTTGCAATCCTGGAATTTCCCCGTTGTGGGACTAATAAAGGCTTATCTTATCTTATCTTATCTTATCTTATTATACGACAGCAGACAACTTTAATTACATGGAAATTTAGCTTTTAAATTGACAAACATCATACTGTATGTGTAACTCGTGGCAAAATTTGATTGGGATCAAAAGATAATTTCACTCTTGCCATTCATTTCAGTGGAGAATTTTTTTTGATTTAAGGTCCCATATGCAGAAGTAGAGGAGGTGTGACTTAGGCTCTCTATATAAGAATGGTAATACATTGTGACTGGCGACATAATAGCAACTTGAAGTGGGTGGGTGCCTACTAGTAAATTCAACTAAATTCAACTCTGACAGGAGCAGTAAAAATACCAGTTTATGAAAATATCAGCATAAACTGACATGTGATATCATGGGAAAATTATTGAGTCTGTCTGAACCAGATCCTGAAGTGCCAAGTTGTTCTAAACAATAAAAGGAAGTGGTCTTTGCAACGACATCAATCAGTGATGGCATAACACACTTCTTTAAATCAACCTACTTGTCCAGACACTCCATTTAAACAACATACTTCCTGACTGTCATTGGGTTATTCTTTCTTATGCAGCAGCATAAATGCTTCCATCCCTTGTTCTTAGTTCCGTTTAAGCCCTTGATAAGGAAGTGGCCTTCCCCCCCCCCCCCTTGGTTCACCCTTTGAAGTGAAATTGACCTAAAAGACAGAGGGAGATGGGCCAGGTTTGCATTACAATACAATAGTGGCTAAATCTTTCCACTGCAGCCACACCAGAGCCCTGAGTCCCTGCAGGGAGGCTAATCAGCTTTTGGCAGATGGGCTAATGTCCTTACAGTGGCTGGGAAGGGGGGGGGGGGGGGGGGTCTATATCTAGTTCCAAAAAAATATGTATAAACCATGAGATGGAAATATGGTTTAAGACGACAGTGAAAGGAGGCAAGAGAGAGACAGTAGAAGAAGAAGAAAAGAAAAAGATAAAACAGAGCCTGAGTAAACTGCTTTTTCTCGGTGTCAGCAGGGAAAGTGACATCTGGAGGCTGATGCTTGTGGGCATTAAAGTGATCCAGACCTGGAGTCAATCCAATCAGCAGTTACCGTGTGTCCCTGGAGACTAGGGCTCCGCTGGTAGTAAGGTGTGTGCGTATGCATGGCATTTACCTGCTGTTTCTGATTCACTTACTTACTTACTTACTAAGGAGGTTGGTAAATTGGTCGATGACGCTCGTCTGTGACGTCTCATGGAGGGGAAATCCTTCACGTTCAGCTGTCATTTGCTGGCAGCACATGTCATGCATTCTGGGATTGTGAGGGCACCTCAGGGTATTGACCTGATGAAGACTCTTCTGTTAAATGTCAAATCCAGGGTCCAAGTTCAGCGTTTAATAAACTGATGTGACTTGTAAGGCTACCCTTGAAAATGTTTAAATCTTTAAGCTAGTATCTCAGAGTGGTGACTGCTGATGACCGTTGCAGTTTTTAGTTTCATCGGGGTTCGTAAAAGGTTGCAAAACAGTTCGGAAACAGTTTTTAAAGTCACAAACAGTTTTTCTTGAATTTATTTTTTTCCTCAAACCCTTGCAAACATTTGCAAAATAGTTGTAAGCATTGCAAGCGGTTGCAACGCATATTGCTAAAGTTCTTTTTGGTTCACTAACATTAGCAACTGTTTAAGAACCTTCACCAACCCTTGAAGTGTGAATGCTGGAGAGGGTTTGCTCACTGGTTGGGGCCAGTATTCACCTGGTCTTTTAGCTGGAGATTGCAAAAGGTCCAAACGTCCCCAAACAGTGGCAAAAGAGTGGCAAATAGGTGCTAATCATCATAAACACTTTTGCAAGCATTTGTGCAAATGTTGCTAACTGTTGCTAAACATCGCTAAATGACAGTAATGACAGGTGCACCCTGATTTTTGTGAACATTCATCAGAAAAGTTGGTGAATCCAAAAATCAGAACGTTCAACAGCATTCCGTGAGATACTAGCATAACAGATTTTAAAAGCATTTTAGACCTCAAATACATAAGAACTTTTTAACACCATAATCCTCCAAATGCACACACTAGATGACAGACATTTGTAGGAATTATTTCACAGTGCCAAATCTACAAGCATGGGGATCTGATAGAAACTCAAAAGTCAAACATGACTTCAGAAGAAAAACAAACACGCAAGACGGCTGACATCATCAACTGGTCTGGCGTACGTTCTGTTTTGCATAAAGAAAAAAAAGAATATGGCTGAGAAGGTGCTATAGGTACAGCTTATATTCTTTATATGGAGTTGGAGGTGAGTACACAGCATCTGGTTAGTGGTGCCTCTCGATTAGCCGCTCTAATTGGCTACAACAGGTAGGAGACAGGAATCATAAATATCAAACGTTAATATTTACAACTCAAGATCAGACAGAGTCAGACTGGATTGGAAGAAGTAAAAGAGCTGTACTGACACAGCACAATCGGGAATTAGTTTGACAAATAATCAGTTACAATAAGCCTTGAACCAATCCACACCCCCTTGATCACTGAGTAGAAAATCGGTGCACTCATGTAAAATTGTCAAGTGTGATGCCAGCCTGAAAGTGACAAGGAAAATTTCAGACAACTTGTTTGTGACCTTTTTTTTTTTTTTGCTTTTAATAAATCAAGTTGCTCAACTTGAACACAATCATCAGACATTTGAATTCATGTTCAAATAGAATTGATGAGGAACAATGAAACAATCTCTCTGAAGCAACAACAGCTCGGAGCACACATACAGCGAACACAGGTAAAACGGTGTTGGCGTGTCCACCTGCATGGCGCTTCATCGCTCAAAACAAAGCACACAATTCACACACGCCAACATGAGTCAGTGAAACACTTCTGACTCAGAATGCAACACCAGCCAATCATAAACTGTACAAAAATAGAGATCGGTAGAAAAATAGAAGATCTGACATGTTTCAGAGAATGTGCCGATTGTCAGTTGCACATTTAAAGCTGACATGTTAAACTTGTTTTTCCCCACAGGCATCACAAAGGTGTAACTTTATTCCTACACTTGGATGTTCTTTTTAACATTTCTCATTTTATGCAGCAAGGATCGCCTCTGCTGTTTGCACATCTTATCAACCACTATCCACTCCTGATAAACACAGCTTACATTCTGATCTCTTTTTTCCTGTCTTTCTTTTGCAGTGCACACATTATGACTTAAAGCTACATACAAATATATTTTAAAGGGATAATTTTAGGTATTGGATTGCATATAAAAATGTAAGCATTCCAGTGTAATTCTGAAAATGGTTTGTATACCAACATTTGGTTTTACTTTCTGTTTTGTGGAGTTTTTGACAGTAAGCCCTATAAATCTTTTTTCTTTTAATCTTTACCATGCATTTGAACAGCTCTGAAACATGACATGGGCCGGACTCTCAGAACAATCACTTTCCTGATTACCACAGTGTATTTCTTACCCCCCCCCCTTTTTTTGAATAGCCAATTAAAAAGGCAGAATGATCTGTATGTAACTGGACCAATTCTGAAGAAAAAACACAATTTGAGGTCTAAAAAAATATAACAGGTCTACATGTGGGAAAAATATTTGGTACAGGGTCTTCTTCAACTTTAACAATGCTATAATAGTTTGCTAGTTAGCTAATATCAATGTTACTGTGGAAAGGTCACATTAGCTGCAGCATTATGCACATTGTTTTTCTTTATAGGATGAAAAATTTGCAATTTTCTGGAAACTAAAGATGCAGCCTCGTCTCAGGACTTGCCACAATTGAATAACATATAATTTTGCAATGCTGCTTTATGAAGACAATAAATTAGTTATGCTTCTTGTTTTGGTAAAACAATAAAAGGTGCATTCAGACCAATCGTGAAGTGAATGTTTCCACCAGTCAGATTACATGTTAAAGATGCACGCCGGTGGCTATAAATCTCCTTTAAAAACAAGTCTATATTGTGTAAAATGGTATCTTATGCCCTTTTTTTTCCCTACAAAAACCCCCTTTCATTGTCTTACAGTTTCATGTCAAAAACTTTTCACCCCCTCAAATGCCAGAATCGGTGACTAGACCCAACCCACATACCATAAAAGCGCTACATTAAACAACATGAATACTGTGAGAAAAAGACTTACCAGTTGAAGGACATACCCAGTTGTATGTATGGTGGCCCAGGATAATGACTGAAACTTCACCGGTCCTTAAAAGCAGTTTAATGGTAAAACCCATCTTAATTTGGGTCAAGTTTTCAAAGCAGCTGTCCAGAAAATGCTAACTGGCCATGGAGGCTAACTTCAGTTAGGTCAGAGAGTCCTGACTGGCTCAACACTACTGACGTGCCAGCGTGGTTAGTCTTGCATCACCGAAAACTGTCTAAATTCACCTTTTTCCAGGGGGCGGGGCTTAAGTGAAACTTTAAAACAAAAAAAACAGACACGAGAAATTTGAGGGATTTAGCTCTTGATATGTCTTGTAAGTCATAAAAAACATTACAGACATGTTAACAAGGAAAAAAAAAACCTTGATTTCTGGAGGAGTGTCACTTTAAGTTAATGTAACGATGTGAAAAGACACAAATTCACGTCTGAGGGAGTTGGTTCTGGTGGCTAATCAGCCTTGAGTTTCACCATCACCAGAGTAAAAGCATCAACAATGGAGAGTAAACTAGTTTGAAAATGACCACAGGTGGACCAGAAGCTGTCTGTAGTTTATCCACCTACTACTCCTGCTACCAATGCACTAATGAGGGCCAGCATTGTAAACAGCCATCATCCAGATGCAGTTTCTGGAGGAGGCAGTGACATTTTCCCAGCTGTGTGCCACACTGAATAACGTTGTTAACCTAAACATGATGGTGTTTTGGGGACTTCCACAGCAAGTAGAAAGCAGCTGCTGAAGTTATGATGGCAACTCCACTTCTCTGCAATTCACTTGAAGGTGAATTTGCCTCCATTTGCATCTTTGCATTAACTTTACATATTAATGCGCCCCATGAAAAATTCACACTTTCCTGTTTGATCTGAACGCACCTTAAGTAATCAAAGTGAGTGCAAAGACTGTCCAGTGTGAGCTGACTGTAGTGAGTTTTTCTTCCTGCTTTCACACTTATTACTGAGTGACATTTGAACCATTCTAGAATTTTATTTGATTTCAAAGAATCAGAGTATTTTTGTGTTTAAAAGTGAATATAACCACAAGTTCTATTAAATGGGAAAAACTCCACATGGTGACTTTAAACAAGCATAATGTGGAGATTTCAAACTTAAGTTTTTTTTGTAAGAAGGTACAAAATCATTTTTGATAATGGGTGTAAATTTCTTTTTGGTGCTTTTCAACCTCTACAAATCGCTAAGTTATTTTCTGTGGACAAAGCTATTTTGGATATCAAGATCTGCACCCATTCACCTCATTTTGCAATCCCCTCTTCTCAAAATTACATCTGTTTTACTCTAAGCATTTTTTTTTTTTTTAAATCAAAACCCAATCCCCCTCCCCCCCTTGCAGATGATGAGATTATGCTGTTACTTCCTCTTTGGTAATCAGGATGTGGACTAGTGCAGCAGGACTCCCGATAAGAGTATAATCTTCAGCTAAACACTGTTTAAAAAGAAAAAAAAAAAACACCAGTTGGTCCAATACCCCCCTCAGTGTAAGAGACCTTAGTCAGCATTGGTAAATTCTCTGTCAGTACATTCATTATCTTCTTGAAAAATGTTCTGAGGCAACACCTTCCTCTATGATAAAGAATCACAAAAATAATTCTTCCCTTTAGCATTTTTCCAGGCACTTAAATGATTCCTGTACAGAAATAAAACATGCATTGTTTTGCCGTTTCTTTTTTTCCCCTAAGGGTTCATTAAAACACGAATATCAAAGCAGATCTTTGGGTTTGTAAACAGCATTCGCTTCCTTTTTTTTGTCATTGTCTCAGAAAAGAAAGTTTCTCTCTCACATGCACACACCCACAAACAAAGCCACACATACAGTACACACGGTGCACAGGAAAATATATGAATGCATCAATATGTTCTGCGCATCATGTCAGCCCCTCTGGTTTTGGTTTGTCATGTGATCAAGGTTTGTGGCTAGACATGTCCAGTGGTTCAGATAGGGTCCTGTGAGCTGTAACTTACAACACATGAAGACAACGTCACATCTGAGTAAGGGTGACTGCTTCGCCCTGGACAGGTCTACCTCTCACACTGGCGCTGCTGTCACCTCCAACAGAGGCAGCAGCGTTAATCTGGCCCCTCCACCGTGATCCAGAGTCCTACATCATGATTTATACCTTTTATGTGCACATGAATTCCACCAATAGCACATGTTTAATTGCAGGGCAACCAGGTGGCATACATGGGATGCTGCAAAGGAGAAAGGTACTGCTGAGGAGGGGAGGGTGGACAAGAGTAGACCGGCTGAACCTGCGCTACATAATAGTTGCTGAAGTTGCTGTCAGAGACATAGGGGGCTGGCTGGTAGAAGCAGGTGACGTTGGCTGTGTTGGGGATGGCATTCTGCTCTGCCAGGACCCGGAGAGCCAGAGACGAGATGAGGCTGAGTGTCTGACGCCTCTCATGGCCCATCAGGCACACGGTGCTCTCCTGCACCACGTCATACAGCGTTTGCAGATAGTCATACTTCCTGTCCTCTAGGTCCACAAAGTGGTTCTGTAGGTAGGACTCCAGCTTTCTCCTCTGCTCGCTCACATCAGGAAAGTCTATGAAGAAGCGTGAGCACATGTAGCGCTGCAGCAGCTTCATCTCGGCGCTGGAGGCCGGGCGGAAACCCCTAACCAACAGATGGCAGTACTTGAGCAACCCCCCGCCTCGGATCTCCTCGGGGCTCCTCGTGCAGATGAGGCGCTTGCGCAGGTGGTCGAGAGCAGTGGGGAAGTCACCGTAGACGCTCTCCCCGAGGATTGTAGGGTGGAACGTGGCCGCCATGGGGTGCTCCGAACACTCGTAGAAGAGGAGAAGAGAGTCTAGGCGGATCTGGAAGGAGTCCACGCTGAACTCAAACTGCCGTCGGAGGGAGTCCACAAACTTGAGCTCCACATTCTTGCCGTGGTTGTTGGAGAGCGAGATGAGACTCCAGCGGTCCGAGTCGTTGCACACCTTCACCATCTTTTGCACATAAGCCTCCTAAAAACAAAAACATTGTGGAAATGTCATCACAGAATGGGAATGCTGAGGCCTGACTACTTGCAGGGGTCAGCAACCCTTTTCGACAAAGAGCCAAATCTGGAGCAACAAAATGTATTTGAGCCTTAAAATAAAGGTAAATGCATAAACAGGCCTGATAGCATTAGTAATAGTGTTTGTCTTAAATATGCAACTTTTCTTTCATAAATTATCAACTTTTTTCTTGCAAATGTGTATTTTTCTCTTAAATGTGTCTTCTTGTAAACAGGCAGACTTTAACTCTTAACTGTTTTTTTCTTATGAATTTGATTTTTCTAGTATCACTTTAAAACAACTGTATGACTTTCCCCACATAATTTGTGATTTTTTTTTATCAACTTGCATTTTTGATTTTGTGTACTTTATTGATCCCAGAGGGGAAATTCAGGGCATCCACGGTCCGGTGCAATCCCTTCACCATTCACACCTAGGGCCACTTTAGAGTCTTCAATTAACCTAACCTGCATGTTTTTGGCCTGTGGGAGGAAACCGGAGAACATGCAGACACGGGGAGAACATGCAAATTCCACACAGATCACTGTTGGTCTGGGGCTGGGATCGAACCCGGGATCCCATGGCCAAGGGTGAGTTGCTGTGCTCCCACAGTGCGAACCACTGTTCCACCGCACTGCCCATTTTAGTCAATTTCATGCCATTTTGAGACTTTATCAAACAAATTTGTGACTTTCACATATTTGTGAGCCGTTTATGTATCTGTGCAATTAAGTATGTAGTTACTTGTGAAAGATATAATGACCGATTATGGAGTTATATCATGTGGCTCCGGAGTCACAGGCTGCAGAACCCTGTTCAACTAGAGGTCAGTTTTTGCAAATCTCTGAACCCAAGAATAAAGCCTGATGTAAAACTAAAACACTGAACAGCTGTAGCAACTAACCTCTCCTCTTTATACCCATATTGTACCAGTTACAGGGAGATCACAGTGTGTCAGAAAGAAGCGTTTTTAATTTCACATGCATAATACTTCTGCCTTTGGGGCATTTCTGTCTGAAGCACAAACACTTGGCAACACAGGAACAGAGTCATTTCGAGAGAAGCCCTCAAGCAGAGGCCTGCTTCTGCGTCTTCTCTTCTACTAAAAAAAGAACTACAACAGTTATGTTTGTGCTCAGTTTTAAGAATGACTTCACCCCGAGTCTTATGTGGAGAATTACAAAGGTTAACAGAAAACAAAGCCACCCAACTTTGAGCCCACACAGCAATACTCCATAAATTCTGTTTGGACCAGATATAATCTTGATTTGGGTCTATTAGTCGTGATGTTTTGCTGATCACATCTGTTGGTGGGCCATTAGTAGCCTGGGTAGTCCTTGGTATCCAGGTAACTGAGGGACGACTGATTAATGTGGATCCGATTCCAATTGGATTAAATAGAATCCTCTTTGAATTGGAAATAAACTTTTTACAATTCAAAGACCTAATGGATTGTCTGCCTCCCTCTCTCTCTCTCTCTCTCTCATATATATATATATATATATATGCAATATATTTCTGATGTGCATTTTAGGGAAAAGTGTAAAGGGGACAGAGATTTTACAATACGTGCATCAAAATTTACAGGATAAAAAGTGATAAATGTTATGCAGACATACACTACCTTTAATGTCACTGGTGTAATCTTTTCTTTATTCACTCCCTCAGGCAAGAAGTCTAGAAGTGAGTCCAGCACTATATCCTTCACCATCTGAAACTCCATCTCTCCTTTCAGCTCGGCGCAGAATATCAAGTCCAGATCTTTCCACCCCAGGCCGCTATCCTCGTGCAGGACGTAGCTGGCCGCGGATCCGTTCAGACGCAGCTCCCGCACGCGTATGCGCTTCTCCTCCATGCGGCTGCGGACCGCCTTGACTATGTCGCGCGGCTTTACCTCCAGCGTGGGGAAGCTCCATCGGCCGTGGATGGGGATGGAACCGGTGAGGATGGCGTCCAGCCGCTGCACTTGCTCCCAGTTGAGCACGCTCAGGCTGACGCTCTCCGCGTCCGCGCAGCTGTTGGCCGCGGCGCGCTCGGCGCTCTCCCCCATTGGCGCGGAAGAGGCAAGCAGAAGTGCGTGGACGGCAAAACTTTCCGCAGACTCCCACCGGAGCTGCGCGGTACCAGCTACGGGACGGAGTTCTGCTACATTGACCCTCCACGGCGCAAAAAAAAAAAAAAAAAACGTCTCTGCGCACGGCGGAACCAGCTGGGCAGCAGTCGTCCTACTTCTTACATAAAGTCTGTAACCCAGACAAATTCAATTTATAAGCCTGTCCGGGATCCGCTGTCTCCACACCATGGAAAGCTGACTTCAGCGCTGTCAAACACGACTGTTAGCGCCCGTGTCATCTTCTCACCAAGCCTGGTACACCGCACCGCGTTATGATTCGGCCGTCTTTGGCTCGCTTTTACGCGTGGATCGTTGCGCACCCATGGCTTGGCGTTAAAGCCGAATGCACCTTTATTGATGCTCGCCTACTTTCGCAAAGCAGTGCACGGCCGCCCGTGTATCCTACACATTTTGGGCGCCGGAAAGTTGACAACGCTGCTCGTCCCACTCCACAGCTGCAGGAGAAATTGAGATTAGTGCTTCCCGTCTGAGAGGCGCAGGGGCGGGCTGGTTTGATTGACAGCTCACACATACCCGTAATTTCTGAGTGTGTGGCTGCAGCGCTGTGGACCGAAGTGTGTTGCAAGAGCAGGAGAGGTGGGGAAGTGGCCATTTCCACGGAGAACATGCCTCCCAGAACTTATTTCAATTATTACTGCTTATGAATCGGGAAGAATGCTATTTCCTTCTGATCCGGTATCAGGTCTCAGTTCAGTTTGACCTATTTCAAGAAAGTCCTTTTTTTTTTTTTTCTTGGCATTTTAATCCCTGGCTCCATTAGTCTGCACGTGGAAGTAGACGAGATACCGAATCCAAAATCGCTCAGATCCATAAGTGTGGGCAAAAAGTGCACAACAGGGGTCTGAAACCTGAGACTTAAGGGGCACATACACTTCTTTTTGTTATTTTCTTAAGAAACATGTTGCAAATTTTAGAGGAAAAGCATATAGTTACTGAAAAAGTAAGTGCATGATAGTGAAGTCGCATATTCAAGAGGAAAAATAATCTCTCCTATTACTAATGTGAGCAGACTGTTTTTCCCTTCATTTAAAGTTTCCACTTTGTTCTATTGCTCCATGCAGATTTTGTTTTTGTTCAAAATACTGGGCAAAATTGGTCTTTCCACAGTAGGAGTCGTTGACCCCTGGCATCAAACAAATCATGGTAACTTAGTAGTGTTTCAAGTTGTCAATAACAGAATATAAATGACAATTCTTCCACTGTATGTTTAGTATTTTTGTGATATTTTGTGAATAAATGTACATGGTTGAGCATGCAGTTCTGATCAGATTGCTCTCTGCATAAGTTATCTTTGATGCAGCTTAAAGCTGCACCACCCTTGCAGAATTTATATACATATAAAAGTAATCTGTATTTGCTGCAGACTTAAAGAAAAAAAAAAGACTTGATATGTGCACTGATCATCTATAGTATATAGATATAAGGTTGTTGTCAGTGTATTGATTTTGGGCCACGGCTCCTGCAGGTTAGTTGTCATGGAGAATCTATCAGTGCTGTGCTGAATGCTTAGATCTGCGTCACTACAGACGAGCCCATAAACCAGCTTATGGAAGATTACCCTCTAAGTGCAGTGACACACACACACACACACACACACACACACACACATTCAGTCTGACACAAAGGCGTGCACAGACAGACCCATGTACATTCTCACTTAAAGTCTGAAGCATTGTTATGTGGGTGACTTATCTATGCTCTGACCTCAAAACTGCAAGAAAAGTTGATGCTTGTAATGAGCTAAATCAATATGTCTCTTCTAAGCTTGCAGTGTCTCTGCATTCATCTAAACTGTGACTGTACACGTGAAGGACAAGGATGACTTGTGCCATATTGCAACACAACGCGAGTCAATTTCAGTTTCTGCTTTTTTTGTGCAATTCAAAGTTAAACACATTTTTTTTTTCAAGTTGATTTACAGGAATTTAGCACCATTTGTCCAGACTGCAGGCATGTAGATCTGTAGGCTGGCACGAGACAGCCTGCCGTTCACACTCTGCACTTTCCCCATTCACCAACTGGCTCAGCGTAAAGGCTTACTGCCTGGGATGCTTACCATGAAGCAGCTTCTTAACTGACCTTTGATAAGACAAGTGGATGACACCGGCTTGGTTTCCGCTGTAACAAGATCCAGGATTGGTTCAGGATTTCAGGCAAACCCCTTTATCTCTGCATATACGTATGAGGAAGAATGCAGCTCACATATGTGCAGTTACTGTAAGTCACAGCTCTTTTTTTTACTTTGGTATTGTGCAATTCAGAGTGCACAGAGTTATCTTTATGTCTGAGGTATTTTAGCAGATGTGCACTTTTTCTGTTCGAAGCTATGAGGAAACTAGTCAGATTTTAAACTTGTGCTTCCCTGGATCTCTGCAGACTTGCTTACTGATGCTATCTGACACACAATAGCTTTTGCTCATCATCTTTTTTCACAGTTACTACACGTGGAAGTTCAGTAGATCACCTGTTAGGCAAACATGCATCAACAGTCTTTCTCCTCTCTCTTCCATCAACTTTTACTCTCTCTTTTCTCTTGTTTTTCACCACTTCATAAATCACAAGATGGGCCATCTTGAAACCATGCACACTTTACTTGATCTCAGACACACAGCCGTGGACAAAATTGTTGGTACCCCTCTGTTAATGAAAGAAAAACCCACAATGGTCACAGAAATAACCTGAATCTGACAAAAGTGGAAAATAATTCAACAGAATTATTTTAAAAAACAAACTCATGAAACAGGCCTGGACAAAAATGATGGTACCCTTAACTTAATATTTTCTTGCACAACCTTTTGAGGCAATCACTGCAATCAAACGATTTCTGTAACTGTCAGTAAGACTTCTGCACCTCTCAGCAGGTATTTTGGCCCACTCCTCATGAGCAAACTGCTCCAGTTGTCTCAGATTTGAAGGGTGCCTTCTCCAGACGGCATGTTTCAGCTCCTTCCACAGATGTTCAATAGGATTTAGATCAGGGCTCATGGAAGGCCACTTTAGAATAGTCCAATGTTTCACTCTTAGCCATTCTTGGGTGTTTTTTAGCTGTGTTTTGGGTCATTATCCTGCAAGACCCATGACCTGTGACTGAGACCAAGCTGTCTGACACTGGGCAGCACATTTCTCTCTAGAACACATTGATAGTCTTGAGATTTCATTGTACCCTGCACAGATTCAAGACACCCTGTGCCAGATGCAGCAAAGCAGCCCCAGAACATAACAGAACCTCCTCCATGTTTCACAGTAGGGACAGCGTTCTTTTCTTGGTATGCTTCATTTTTGCGTCTGTGAACATAGCGCTGACATGCCTTGCCAAAAAGTTCCAGTTTTGTCTCGTCTGTCCATAGGACATTCTCCCAGAAGCTTTGTGGCTTGTCAACATGCAGTTTGGCAAATTCCAGTCTGGTTTTTTTATGATTTGTTTTCAGCAGTGGTGTCCTCCTTGGTCGTCTCCCATGAAGTCCACTTTGGCTCAAGCAACGACGGATGGTGCGATCTGACACTGATGTACCTTGACCTTGGAGTTCACCATGGATGTGTTTAGAGGTTGTTCTGGGCTCTTTTGTTACCATTCGTTTTATCCGTCTCTTCCATTTTTCCTCCTGTGGCCACGTCCAGGGAGGTTGGCTATAGTCCCGTGGATCTTAAATTTCTGAATAACATGTGCAACTGTAGTCACAGGAAAATCAAGCTGCTTGGAGATGGTCTTATAGCCTTTACCTTTAACATGCTTGTCTATAATTTTCTTTCTAATCTCCTGAGACAACTCTCTCCTTTGCTTCCTCTGGTCCATGTTTAGTGTGGGACACACCATGTCACCAAACAGCACAGTGACTACTTGTCACCCTTTAAATAGGCCGACTGACTGATTACAAGTTTGTAGACACCTGTGATGTTAATTAGAGGACACATCTTGGTTGAACATGTCCCTATGGTCACATTATTTTCAATCTTTTCTAGGGGTACCATCATTTTTGTCCAGACCTGTTTCATGAGTTTGTTTTTTAAAGTTATTCTGTTGAACCACAATTCAAAAGCATTGTCTGATTTTCATTGGTTAATTTTCATAGAATTTTTATTTATTACCACTTTTGTCAGATTCAAGTTATTTCTGTGACCATTGTGGGTTTTTCTTTCATTAACAGAGGGGTACCAACAATTTTGTCCACGTGTGTAAATTACCGCTGGTGTTTCAAATTATGCTGCAGTACCTTTTTCATCTCACAGGAAATAAAAGACATGACATCATGATTCATTATGCTGCTTAAACTTGCAGGCTGCTTAAATTTTGTAACTTGTGAAATTTTTTGCTTAACCTGCTTTAATATAAACTCGCCGCCTTGTCATGGTGGAGGGATTTGCATGCCCTAATGATACCAGGAGCTATGTTGCTGGGGCAACTTCTCCCCGGTTGGGTCTCCCAAGGCAAATTGGTCCTGGGTGAAGGGCCAGACCAAGAGTGGTCCAGTGATCCCATGAAAGGGTTACAGCAAGGATCCAGTGTACCCAGTGAAGCCCCATGGGTCCTCCCCCCAGGGGGTTAACCACCTGCAGGAGGGATCATAGGGATCATGGTGCTATGTGAACCGACCAGCAGTCTCGGCTACTCTGCTTGGACTGATGGTACGTGTCCACTGAATCCGTTGCTTTTCTGCTTCCCATTCATCGTGTTTTGGAAACGCAATGGAAAGAATTTGGCTCTGGTATGGTGAAATTCAGGCTGCAGTGTGTTGAGTAGCCCGTAGCTTCCCCTAGTGCTCATTTCCATGAACATTAAATCTTTGACATTTATGCAAATAAGTTTTGCATGCACTGGAAGCAGCGATCTCATCCTGAATGTTTTAACCAGCAGTTTTTGATGTCAAATAACGACAGATTCATTAACTGAACCTACTATTTCTTGCTGGTTTTCGCTGGTTTGTTTTAAAGATTGGTGACTCGTAGCCCACCATGTTATCCGGGAGTTTCAGTCCGTGGAAGACTGCCCATGACCGGTTCCCGTGACCAGGCAGGTGCAGTTTGTGTGTTCTCAGCAGCGGGACGAATAAAAGTGTTTCCCCTGGGAGAGAGCTCTTTGATTATTGGTTTTCCATAATTTCACATATTTTCTGTAACTCCACCTGGTTACACCTATCTCCGCACCACACTGCAATCCCTGTATGATGCCTTTCGACAAAAAGGGGATCAGTGGACATGTAGCATGAAATAGTAGAAGATGGATGAATGCATGGATGGCTTGCATCAGAAAAGCAGCAAAAAACCATTCCAAACAAAAATGCAGTTTATGTAAGGGGGGAAGTCTGGTGTAAAAATCTACAGATTTAAAAGCCAACATGACAATATGATGGTGTCTGCGGTTGGGACGTAGACATCTGAGAGGAGTGAAAGTTTTCCTCAGACTCAGGCACATAGGACAAAAATGTTTATCAGTTCTGGTTGGTCAACCACTACTGCTGAAATGTTTAACTACTTGAGCACCAGTAATGCATCATGCAATAACCTGTCACTTCCTGTTGCGCGTGCAACACATACAGTTGTTCACGGTTGTTTGCAGTGGTACAGACGTTATAACTTATTGTAACGGTTGCCAGGGAAAGATGAACCTCAGCAGTCTTTCCAGTCAGTTTTAACCTTGCACTCTGCACGTGACCTTCATTGGCCTCAGTCAGCCCTGAAGACGCAGTAGTGTAAGCCCCCCACTAAACTCTTCCACAGCCACTAATGAGATTCTTTGTGCTGCGCTATAAGCCTTCCCTGCACTCCTCGAAGGTCCTCCGTGTAGGAGTGTGTAGCTGCAAGTGTTAAATATACCAAGGAGGACATATCGAGATTGCAGTACCTTTTTGGATAACATCAGAAGCTGCAGCCAGTTTCTAGATGAAATTGAGCATGTTGAGCATGATGATTCTCATCAGCAAAAAACAAAGAAGATAACCGACTGCACTAAAATGTGAGTACAAGTTCATAGATTGCGCAATCCAAGCAACTGGACAAAGATGTATTAAAGGTTTCACAGTATTGCGAAAGGTTTCACAGTAAACCGGAGTGGTGGCCTAGAGGTAGAGTATCCACCCCACAACTGGGAGGTCAGGGTTCAAGTCCCGGCCGGGTCATGACAAAGACCATATAAAAATGGAACTTCCTGAGGTCTAGCTTGGTGCGCAGCAAAAATGTGGGAAATGTGGGCGGCAGTGGCTTAGGAGGTAGAGTGGGTTGTCTAATAATCAGACTGTTGGCGGTTCAAATCCCGCTCTCCCCAGCCATCCTGCCGTTGTGTCCCTGGGCAAGACACTTTACCCACCTTGGCTCCAGTGTCTATGACACTGGGCATGAATGTGTATAAATGTTCGGTAGTGGTCGGAGAGGCCATTGGCACGGAATGGTAGCCATGTTTCCGTCAGTCGACCCCAGGGCAGCTGTGGCTACAGAAGTAGCTTACCACTCCTGTTGTCTGTGGATTGAATGAATAATACATCCATTGTAAGGCGTCTTTGAGTGTCTATGAAAAAGCGCTATATAAATCTGATGCATCACTATTATTAATGTAACACAATATAAAGATGTTTGCCATTAAACCATTACAAAGGAGAGTATTTGCACACAGACTCCCACGATCATGTGGAAAAATTAATAAAATACCCTCAGTGAACTGAGCTAAACTTGTTTTTTATGTGGCCCCCGAGATTCACACAATCCCCTCTGCCTTCCAAGTTGACATGTTTTCTCATCTTTCACACAGACATTCTTGACTTAACATGACTAAAGGTAACACACTGCCAAACAAAATAAACAGGAAGTGGACAGCCATCTCCGTGACTCAGCTTCCTGTGCTATTCTGTGGTTGCATATGTCAATACCACAATCATATTATCTTATATTCTTCAGTCTCAAACAGACTCATGCATTTAAGAAACAGAAACTGAACTGAAACTAATACAGATGCTTCTTTAGACTGTCAGTGGTGAATTAAAGCATTTTCACAACTAGTTTACCTGAAAAAGCTCCAGTTATAGTGATTATAAGTCCAACATCAGACAGTGCTTTAAAGTGGTTCTTCCTACAGTGCACAATGGTGCCAAACTGAACCAGTTAGTTTTATTGTGTGCATTTTTAGCTTGAATCATATTATGATTAACATTTCTATCTGAGTTCAAACTGTCAAACAGCAGTTATGGTAACATTTAATATTCTTGCCAATACAGAAATAAAATGTGATTTAACTGTGTGTCCAAATCTCCTTTTTCTTTGCACAGAGAATGCCAGGCAGGGAAAAAGGGAAATGCTTTTTTCACAGAGTCATGAGACAAAGAAGTGAGAATCACTCCACTTTTCCAAAGAAATGCAAACTGTTCTGTTCAAGGCTGCATTTTAAGTTTTCTACCTTGTACTGAAGTGCCTGAAATAAAACTACTGTACATGTAGGCTGCCAATCGGGGTGAATTTAGGATTTTTCAAAAGAGGGGTTTTCCAGGGGTAAGATCCATTAGAAAAAAAAAATAAAAGTACATTTTGTGCACATGACAGTTATTGGCTCACAGATATTGTAAAATGAAGCCTACTGGGATTTGTTGCCTATAAATGCAGAGTCTAGTGGAATTTTTTCAACCTTTTGGAGCCCGTGGCACACCACCAACAAAAAAATATTACAAAATGACACATTGTAGCCTATTACAACATATATTTAAGCAATTTTGCATGAGAGTGAGCTCGGTATTATGAATTTACAAACTCCAGCAGGGCATGATTCGACTTGTGCCCTCCGCTATCACACACTGCTGGAGTTAGTACATTCATGATACCGCAACGAACTCGAGTGTAATATTGCTTTTATACAGCAGTTCTGGCAAGCAAAATTTATTAAATGACAGCAGTACTTTACAAAATATTATGATTTGTTTAACCAGTTATTTTCCACAGCTGAGGAAAAAAAGTCCCTAAATCTAGCTAGTGAACTGTTGATAAACATCTCAATCAGCATGAATAAATCTATTGTCATTTCACACACATGTAAACAAATTAAATATTGTCAAGTGCAAATGTAATAAGTGATTATAAAACATACCTGTTAAGTCGATACTTCAGAAGATCCCAGATCAAAATTTATCTAATACTAGTAGCCAGAAGCTAGTAGTTAGCATGCTAGTGATTTAGCGCATGCTAGCGATTTAGGTTCAGGTTCAGGTTCAGGTTCAGGTTACTTTATTTGTACCCGTAGGTAGATTTGTTTTGCAGTCTGGTGACATCCATATTTATAAACCACAATTACATTCAACATAAACACAAACACAAGCACACATGAAGCTGACTATAAACATGATAAAAATACTCAAGGCTCCATCAATCAAGATATAAAGACAAAGAGATGGGAGAAAAACCAGAGATAAGAGAGAAGGGTCATATTAAAAAGTTAAAGACTAGTCAAAGAGGTTAAAAACTCAAAGGTCTAAAACCCAATAAAAGATTTAGAACCCAAATAACATCCTACAAAAATAAGTAAATATAAAATGGAGTTAATAAATAGGTAACTAAATTATGTGCAATATATTGTTACAACTTGTTCAACTCTTTGACAGCAGCAGGAACAAAGCTGTTTTTGTAGCGCTGGGTTTTACTTTTTGGGACAGCAAACCTCCGTCTTGAGGGAAGAAGCTGAAAGTGGCAGTGCAAAGGGTGGGGGGAGTCATTTAAAATGGAGGTATCAATCCTCTGTACCTGTCTGGTGTACAAGGTTGTCAGGCTCAGCTGTGACTCACCAAGCAAACGACTGGACCATCTGACTACCTGATCCAAGGATTTCCTCTGTTTCAGTTTTATCTGACCAAACCATGACACTAAAGAAAAGGATAAAACAGATTCAATAAAAGCCTGATAAAGCATTGTCATTATGGTTCGGTCAGTTTGGAAACATGCAAGTTTCCTCAAACAATGCAAATGTTGCTGACCCTTTTTGCACACCCTTTCACAGTTCTCTTCAAAGTTTAAATTACTATCAATAATCGTCCCAAGATATTTGTAGGATTGTACACATTCAGTGGTCTGGCCTTTTAGTACGGTGACTTTGTGCCTGGGAGTTTTCCTCCTAAAGTCAGTAATCATATCTTTAGTTTTTGTCGTATTCAGCTGCAGGTAGGAATCCTCACACCAGTGAACAAAATCATCAACTACTGGGCCGTGGCCACTCTCACCATCCTGGAGGAGACTGACAATAACTGAATCATCAGCATACTTTATAATGTGTCTGTTGTCATGTCTGCTCCGACACATGTTTGTGTACAGGATGAAGAGTAGTGGTGACAATACACACCCCTGAGGAGAGCCAGTAGAAGAGCACTTTTGGTCAGACAATGTACCATTGAACCTTACTCTCTGTGTCCTGTTGGTTAAGAAATCCAGAATCCAACCCACCAGATTATTGCTCAAATCAAGTTGTTGCAGAAGCCTTTCAACTAAAATATGAGGTTGGATTGTATTAAAGGCGGAGGAAAAGTCCACAAATAAAAGCCTGGCGTGTGTCCCATTAAAATCCAGATGTTTAAAAAGCATGTTAAACAGAGTGACAGTGGCATCCTCCACTCCTTTGTGAGGCCTATATGCAAACTGCAAAGGATCCAATGCATGTTCAGTCTGCTTTAGGACCTCAAATCTGACCAGTTTTTCAAAAATTTTCATTAAAATTGAAGTCAAAGCAACTGGTCTAAAGTCGTTTACCGTTTTAGGACAGCTGGATTTTGGAACGGGAACAACCACGGCATCTTTCCAGATCTTAGGCACATGTTGTGTCTGTAAGGACTTATTGAAAATGTAATGAAATACAGGACTCAGTTCATGTGCACAGGACTTTACCAATCGCCCACATATATTATCAGGGCCCTGATTTTTGTTCACTTTTACAGCGCAGAACGCCCTTTTAATATCCTGCACCTCAATATTAAAGTGCTGATTGTTTTTGAGTTTCTGTTTCAAATTTTGGGTTTCTGTGCTAAAATCAGAGGAATCAAAACAACCATAAAAACAATTAAGAGCATTAGCCAGCTCTGTGTCTGAATTAAAACCATCTAAAAACACACGATTACAGTGCTCTGTGCTCTGAAGGCCTGCAATAGTTTTCATACTGGCCCAGGCTGAACCAAGTTTCTTTGTTGCCATCTTGCTTTCCAATTCTGATTTATAATTCTGTTTTGCTCTTAAAATTTCGGACTTCAGCTCTTTTGTGGCAACCTGTAGCTCAGAAACAGACCCCTGTTTAAAGGCAAGTGCTTTCCTCTGTAAGCAGGATTTAACTGATTTTGTAACCCATGGCTTGTTGTTGGGATATATTTTGACATGTTTACGTGAAACGATCATATTTTTACAGAAAGCCATGTATGAGCATGTGACGTCTACCAAAGAGTCCAAATCATCCCCGCAGGACAGTGTGAAAACCTCCGAGTCCGTACAGTTAAAGCATTCCTGGAGGCAGTGCACTGAATCCTCTGTCCACACATCTATGTCTCTGGTCTTCACCTTGCCTCTTCTGAGAGCAGTTTTATATGTGGGCAGCAAATGTACACAGTTGTGATCTGAAGATCCTAAAGGAGGAAGGGGAAGTGATTTATAGGCCCTCTCAATGGATCCATAGCACAGGTCCAATGTCTTTTTTCGCCTGGTTGGGCAGGAGACATACTGATAAAAGTTTTTAAGTGTCTTCTTTAAAGAAACATGGTTAAAATCCCCAAGAATAAAGTTTGGAGCCTCTGGAGAAATTGACTGCAGCCGCTGTACCACATCAAAGACGGTGCTGGAGGCAGAGTCAGCATCTGCCCTCGAGTGAATGTATACAGTCGTTATGAAAAGTTGGGGGAACTCGTGGGGCAGATTAAAGGGGCGTAGCGATACGGACAGAAGCTCCACATCGGGTGTACAGATGCGCTGTCTGACCGTGACAGATGTACAGTACTGTTTATTAATGTATAAACATACGCCACCCCCCTGACGTTTCCCCGTTACCTCTTCCTGCCGATCCGAGCGAAGTGGGGCTCCAAAGCCTTCAATCCACAGGTCCGCATCTGGCTCTTGCGCCGTAAGCCACGTCTCCGTGTAAGCCATGACACAGCAGTTCTTGAAGTCCTTCTGGTAGCGTACATTCCCTTGAATTTCATCTACTTTATTTCTCAGGGACTGTACGTTCCCCAAAATCATGGAAGGAAGAGGAATGCTGTTAAACTGACGTCTCCTCAGGCTTAATTTCACGCCTCCACGCTTTCCGCATTTCCTCCTCTTGTCTCTCTTTTCATCGCTGTGTCCATGAAAGTCTCTTAAAATAAAATCCGGCAGTTGCGGCATAGACTCAGTCACAGATGCTGTATTATCCGTGTTTAAATGCAGTAACATGTCTCTGGAATATTGTATTCTCCCCGGCATGATCGTGATTGCGCTTACCTCAGAAACAAAGAGCCGGTAGGAAAGAAGCAGCAGTGCAAAAGTAAGGAGGAATTCCATATTGATAGAACCAGGGAGCTCTTCGTTATACAGTCCACAAACATTCAAGGACAAAAACGACACAGAGAATTTCGTTTAAACACATTAAAGTGCGTAAAAACAGAGACACAGACGACGGACTTTTTTCACCAGCTGCCAGTCGCTGCGTGCTCATGCGCCCAATTTAGCACAGTTTTCTTGCTTTTTTTCACATTTCAAGATGAAACAAAGAGTCCATCATCACAAAGGTATTGTGTTTTTTTTAATCGAGACAATAAACAAACTCTAGCACTGCCTATCATATTATAATGCAAGGATTCTCTGTGTATGTGCCATTCTGTCTGTTCTGCACATATCTCTCGAACTTTTTGTCAGACTGACCTCAGATTTCACACTTGCTTTGGTGAGGTTATGAGAGTGTGCGTACCCAAATTTCAGCCTCCCCGGATATGTGGAAGTTTAGTAGGGGAAATCTTTAATGAACATCCGTAGGTGCGCTATTACATAAACACCGAGGTGGAAAAGGTATAACCGCTGAGATTTGGGGGATGAAAATTTGGATTTACAGCTATAATATTAAGCCCAATAATCCCTGTAAATTTCACCCTCCCCGGATATGTGGAAGTTGAAGAGGGGAAATCTTTATTGAACGTCCATAGGGGAGCTATTAAATGAACACATAGGTGGGAAAAGGTACAGCTGCTGGGAGTTGGGGGCTGAAATTCACAGAGCAGGCTCTGGAGGCTGGTGGGACAAAATGATAAAAATTTGGGCTTTTAGCTCTGGAACCAAGTCTTCCTTAGAAGACTTACACTACTCACAAAAAGTAGTGTAAATATCCAAAGGGATATCTGGCTTTCAGGTGAAATTTCAGGATGAACCAAAAATGCACTATAATCTTTACAGGTGAACTTAATTTGACCTTCTCTAACCTTGTGAATGCACATGTCCAACTGTTCAATGTTTCCATACTTTTTGCATAACTTGCTGTTTTCTAACAAGGTGCTTAACGGGAAGTGGCTACTGAGCTTAGAGTGTCACAGAGTGTCATCAGAAGGTTGCAACAGAGATACAGAAAGACTGGAAGTGTCACAGAAAGGCATAGAAGTGGACGTCCTTTGGCCACATCTGATGCTGATGACTGCTTCATTGTGAACAGTGCCCTGCAGAACCGGATAATGAATGCTACTCAACTTTAGGTACATTTAAGGGAGGTGAGAGGCACCCAAGTGTCATGTCAGACCATTCAGGTCAGGTAGACAACCTGCAAGGGTATCTGACCACACCATCAGGCACAGGCACCATTGTCTTGCATGGGCCAGGGAGCATTTATGCTGGACAAGGGACCAGTGGGCTTCAGTGCTGTTCTCTGATGAAAGTCTATTCACGTTGAGCAGAAATGATGGCCGCCATCAATGTTGAAAACGTCAAGGAGACGTTTTGGGCTGCACGGTGGCGCAGTGGTTTAGCACTGTGGCAGCACAGTTTTACCCTCGGCCGGGGGAACGCGGGGATCATGAGATCGTGGGTTCGATCCCTGCCCCCGACCAACAGTGAGCTGTGTGGAGTTTGCATGTTCTCCCCGTGTTGCGTGGGTTTACTCCGGGATTTCTCCGGTTTCCTCCCACATACCAAAAACATGTAGGTTTAGGGCGCTCGCGCATGCAGCGACCAGCAGCCGGTGGCTTGTCACCAGACTGCAAACCAAGTCTACCTACGGGTACAAATAAGTAACCAAAAAAAAAAAAAAAAAAGGAGAGCGCTATGCATCAGCCACTATTGTCACCAGACGAGCCTTTGGTGGTGGTGGTGTTACAGTCTGGGCAGGTGTCTAGTTTTTTTTAAACAGATGTGAAATGTTTAATGATCTTAAAATGACCGTGACAGAAGTAGACTTTTGCAAAAGGGTGGGACCTCCTCGTCACGGATGTATAATTTCTTCTTGTCAAACAGTGCTTCACTGAGGAAATTAAGGTATCCAAAACAGTACTGCAATTGTCAGAGTTGATAGAAAAATACTGATAGTAATTAGCGTTACTAGAACACCTTTGAAGTGGAGTGATACATATCCCGTGAAATTGGAGTGCAGTTATCGCGGATTATAGTAACTCCTGGAATCCCTATTGTCCAATCAAATTGCGCGATCAGAACTAAGTGTTGTATAAAATGACATTTTAGTCTTGTAATTTGTTTATACTCACATAATGTGAAACCTGGGCGAGTTAAAATGAACACAAAGTGATATCCTGGCAGGAACTGAAGAAAGAGGTTAGTAAATATCTCTGTCTCTCTCTCTTTTTAGTTTTTTTTTTTTAATTTTTTTTATTTAAGTTTTTGTAAAGGGTATACAGGTCGTTACAGCAATGTATTGTTTACATTTTCATCACATGTTCCCTTATTTTCTGATATCTGACAACATTGGAAGAATAATTATTACAACACCCCCTTTTTTTTTTAAAGTGAAAGAGAAAGTGAAATTAAAGAGAATAAAATAAAACAAACAAACAAACAAACAAACCAGCAAAAAACAAACAAAAAGAAAAAATAAGTAAATAAAGGTAAAAGAGCATCTGAGTAGCGTTGGAACAAAGAGCGTAACCATTATTGAAATGGTATTTGTCAAAGATTAGATCTAATGGAAGACACATATGCGGTCCAGGGTTGCCAAAAGTTCATGAACCCATCCATGTCCTGTCTCAGTGCGAATGTCAACTTTTCCATCGAGTAAATGTCTTGGATCACGTTAATCCAATCTTCAGGTGTAGGACAGTCCTTCAACATCCATTTTTTAGTTAGAGCTTTTTTGCTTGCCAATATTAAAACATTGAATAAGTATTTTTCTCCTCGTCTTTCCAGTGAGTCCGGTAGTAGGCCCAAATACAAAGTTACAAAAGAAAAGGGAACTGTTATTTTAAATATTTTCCCCAATATTGTCTGTACATTGGTCCAATATTGGTGGATAACTGGGCATGACCAAAACACATGAAAATGATTTGCAGTCTTTTCACCACACAAGCGCCAACAGTTCAATCCCTTATGGGTAAATTTTTTTGTGCAGGTGTTCTGAAAAATCTTACCAAGTTTTTCCATCCAAATTCTCTCCACTGCAGGGATGAGGTACTTTTCCATTGCTGTTTATTTAGCTTTTCCCATATTTCCAGTTGTAAAGTGAAATTCCCCTCTTTTTCCCATCTCTCTTTTATATATGATGTGTTGTCTCCTTTTAAGTCTTGAAGACCTTGGTATATTTTAGAGATGTATCTGATCCCTGGGATCCCTTTATAGACCTTCAGAACACCTGACTGGGCCCTTTCCAAATCCTCCTTTTTAAGTATATTGTTTATGTGGTGTCTAAGCTGGAAGAACCTGTAAAGGTCTTGATTTATTAGACCTTGTTTTTTCAAATCTTCAAAACTTCTTAAAATTTGCCCTTTAAAAAAATCGTAATATTTTATCAGCCCTTTCTCCTTCCACTTTTTAAATCTAGTGTCTGTTTTATTAGGAGTAAAGTCTTGATCATAGGCAATCCATTGCAGAAGTCGATAGGGCTCTTTAGTTTGATTCTCTCTGACTATCTTAAACCAAATTTTTAGCGGGGTCTCTATCCACGGGTTAGTGTTATTCAAAAGCTTAGGTAAGGCATTGTTCCCTATTATCGCCTGTAGGGGGATGTCACTTGTTATTTGGCATTCGATCTCCTTCCATTGTGCAGTGTAGACTGGGTTACATATCGCTACTAAAGTTTTAATTTGTGCGGCTTTAAAGTAGTCCCTGATATTTGGCAGCGCGAGCCCACCTTTGTCTTTGTTTAGCTGTAAGGTTCTATATCTGATTCTAGGTCTCTTGCCCTGCCATATGAATCTTGAGATCCTTCTGTCCAGCTCCTGCCATGTTTTTTTGGGAGGTTCTACCGGTATTGTTTGTAAAAGGTATAGAAGACGTGGAAGTATATTCATTTTGACTGCTTCAATTCTTTGTGCAGTACCCAAGAATGGTATCATATTCCATCTTGCTAGGTCAGATTTTATTTTTGTCACCAGTGGATCATAGTTTAGTGATATAATTTTGTTGAGTTGTTTCGGGATATTGACCCCCAGATATTTCATAGATTCCGACTCCCAGTTAGTTTTGAGTTTGCTTAGTGAATAATGATTTGGGTCATAGTTGAATGTTAAAACTTGGGTTTTATGCATGTTTAATTTGTACCCCGATAAATCTCCATACTCTGAAAAAACTGAGGTTAGTTCTGGTAAAGAAGTGTCCGGCTGCCCTAGGTATATTAAAATGTCATCAGCAAAGAGTGCTATTTTATGTTCCTTCTGACCAAGTGTAATACCTTGAATTTTTTGATTTTGTCTTATCCATTGGCTCAGAGGTTCTATGAAGATTGCAAAGAGCAGTGGAGACAAGGGGCAGCCCTGATGACATCCTCTTTCCAGTTCAAAAGATGATGATAAATTACCGTTAATCCTTATTTTAGCTGTTGGTTTTTTATATAATGCCTGTATAGTTCTAATGAAGTTGTTATGAAAATTGAAACTGGATAAGATTCTATATAGAAAAGACCAGTCAACCGAATCGAATGCTTTTTCAGCATCTAATCCCAATATGACTGCATTTAAGTTATATTTTTTTATATGATGAATTATGTGTAAAGTGCGTCTAATGTTGTCTTGTGTCTGTCTTTGTCTTATAAAACCCGTTTGGTCTAAATGAATTAGGTCTGTCAGTATATTTTCTAACCTTTTGGCAAGGATAATGGTAAAAAGCTTATAGTCCTGATTTAATACACTGATTGGTCTGTAGTTGGAGCATTCTAGTTTATCCTTTTCAGGTTTAGGTATAACTGCAATGACCCCTTCTCTCCCGGAGGGGGGGGATTTCCCCTGTGTGGAGGACATAATTAAATGTTTTCAGGAGGAGAGGAGATAGTTGCTGTTTAAAGGTTTTGTACCACTCTGCTGTATAGCCATCTGCTCCTGGGGATTTGTTAGCTTTAAGTTTCATAATTGCTTTTTCCAATTCTTTAGGTTGTATTTCAGACAGTAGTGTTTTATTTTGTGACTCCGTAAGTTGGGGAAGGTTTAATGTGTTTAGGAATGCCTCGGATGCGTTTTTATGTTTTTTGTGGGAGTATAAGTTCTTATAGTAATTCTCGAAGCTTTTAAGAATATCCTGAATTCTGAATTTTATTTCCTTTGATACTGGGTCTCTGATTTTGTAGATTGCTCTTTCTGTTTGTTGTTTCCTCAATTTATAGGCTAGCAATTTTGCCGATTTACTGCCTGCTTCATAGTGTTTTTGTTTCAAAAATGTAAGTTTCTTCTGGATTTCTATTGTGTAGATCTCATTTATTTGGATTTTAATTTCCTTAATCTTGAGCGAGTCAGTAGAATGAGTGTTGCCTTTGTGTTCTTTTTCTAGGTTCTTAAGTTCTGACTCTAATGTGGATAGTTTTTCTTGTCTTAGTTTCTTTTGGGTTGCCAGTTTTGCAATAATCTTTCCTCTTATTACAGCTTTGCATGCATCCCACAGTATTAAAGGGGATACTTCTCCATTATCGTTTTCTTCCAAATATCTGAAAATATCTGATTCCAATTCATCTTTCAATGGTCCTTTCAGGACATTTGAATTTAACCTCCAAGAAAATGTATTATTTGTGTATTTTTGGATATTTAAGTCCATGTAGATCGGACTGTGGTCAGAGAGATCCATCAGTCCTATTTCACATGTTTCTACTCTTCCAATGTCTCTATTAAACATAAAAAAAATAGTCAATCCTTGAGTAAGATGAATGTGGAGTTGAGTAAAATGTATAGTCTTTTACACTGGGGTTGAGTTCCCTCCACACATCACAGATTCCCATTTCTTTTAGTAGCATCCGAGTCTTCCTGCTTTGGGTGTTATTTTGATGTGGAGAATTACCAGAAGCATCCCAGTATGGATTCAGTCTAAGATTGAAGTCCCCACCACATATCACTAAACCTTGAGCTTTAGTTATCATTAGGTCAAATACATTTTTATAAAATTTCCAGTTAGCCCCTGGGGGAGCATACACATTCAGCAGGGTGATATCTTCTCCCTCTAGCCGCCCAGTTACCAAACTGTATCTCCCTTCTTTATCTTTGTGTTCTGATTTTTTTTCAAATGTAATTTTGGTAGATATCAATGTCGCTACTCCCCTCCTCCTCCCTGACTTATATGAAGATGAAGAGATCATTTTAAACCCTTGTCTACTGAGTTTAGTGTGCTCCACGTCTGTTAGGTGGGTTTCTTGTAAAAATATTATTCCTGCTTTGTCTTTTTTCATTTTGCCTAGAATCTTGGATCTTTTAACTGGATTCAGGATTCCTTTTACATTATATGAAATTATTTTGGTTACACCCTGTTTCTCCATTGTGTTGTTTTGTTTAGTACAACAGTGTGGTGGCCCTCTTTTGTGCTACTCAGAAACTGAAAGAACAGTAAGAACAAGAAAAACATTAAGAACATAGTGTGGCACATATGTTTGGTTCATATTTCCCCACAAGAGTGTGGCACATATGTCTGGTTCATATCTCCCACAAATGTATGGCTTATGTGGATTGGGGCTTCACATCTGGAGGAACAAGACAGGAGATGGCGAGGAGGTGTGAAGTCGGGCCCTCATCTCGGAGAAGAGGACCTGGGGGGTTTCCCGGTACACCAGAGAATAAGAAACAATGGTGAATCTTCAGAGACTTGCATTGTGATTGAATGTTTGCAGAAGCACCATGTGACTTGAGTTCTTAATCCCCCGGAGGTATAAGAGTGAGCTGTAACATTATTCTGCCTCTTCTTGCTTTTGAGAATGTTGGATGAATGTGTTCTGGAATAAAGCCGAACCTGAGAAATACACTCATGTCTCGTCATTGAACACATCTTCCACACTGGTGACCCACGACAAAGAATGAGCAGGGAGAATTCTCCCGAGCGGAGCTCATCAGAGGCCAGCCTGATGGCTGCCTCCACGCTCCAGCTGCCCGATTTCTGGCAGCACAGCCCGCGCTCCTGGTTTAGCGCGGTCGAGGCGCAGTTCAACCTCCGGAGAATCTCAAAGGATGAAACGAGGTTCTACCATGTGGTGGCGAAGCTGGACAGTCACACGGTCCAGAGGGTGGAAGATCTGGTTAACCACCCACCGGACACCGACAAGTATGGCGCATTGAAGGAGGCGCTCATCAGCCATTTCACCCCCTCGGTGCAACAGCGAGCAGAGGGGCTCCTAGAGTTGACGGAGTCGGAGAACAACAGACCGGCAGACCTGATGGTGAAGATGCTGAGACTGAAAGACTCCAAGGATGGCGAATTTATCTTCGCCCACCTTTTCCTCCGGACTCTGCGGCCAGCAGTGAGAGTGACCCTGGCAGACTCACCCCGCTTGGCCAAGCGGGACTACCATGGCCTCGGCAAGGAGGCGCAGCGACTCGTCGACGCCCACAAGCGGAGCGCGGTTTCGGCCGCGGCAGCTGAGCAGAGGACGGCGCCCGGAGATGGTTTGGAGCCAGAGGTGGTGGCGCCACAATGAACCTAACCTTGCGACAATGAACCTAACCTTGCGCGACAATGAACGTAAATACAGTGCGTTCGACAGAGAGTTGCTGGCTCTCCAACTGGCCATTCGCCATTTCCAGTTCTGGCTGGAAGGGTGCAATTTTACTGCGTTCGTTGACCATAAGCCACTAACATTCGCGATGGCCAAAGTTTCAGAATCTTGGTCGGGCCGGCAGCAGAGGCAGCTGGCCGCGATCTCAGAGTTTACTACCGATATTCAGCATGTGTCGGGCAAACTGAATGTAGTGGCAGACTGCCTCTCGCGCGCCGTTGTGGCCCCGGTCTGTGTAGGGATGGATTACGCAGCCATGGCCGCAGAGCAGGCTAGTGACACGGACGTGCACGCGCTCCAGTCTGGACCAACAGGGTTAAGGCTGGAGAAGAGGACGCTGCTTAATCTGCGACGTCTCCATGGGTCGCCCACGGCCTGTGGTTCCGGCCGTGTGGCGCCGCCGCGTGTTTGAGTCGGTTCACTCTTTGGCACAAAGAGTGAACCGCGCGTCGGTCAAAATGGTAGGAGAGAAATATGTGTGGCCGGGCCATCGCAAACAAGTGAAAGAGTGGGCGGCAGCCTGCGTGGCGTGCCAACGAGCCAAGGTTCACTGACACACGAAGCCTCCTTTGGAGCCGTTTCGCATCCCGGCTAAGAGGTTTGAACATGTCCACGTGGACCTCGTAGGCCCCCTTCCGCCATCACAGGGGTACACGCATCTCCTGACAATGGTGGACCGCACCATGCGCTGGCCAGAAGCGGTTCCGCTGGCGGCAACCACGGCCGAGGAGGCGGCGCGCGCATTTTTAACAGCATGGGTGGCGCGTTTTGGAGTTCCATCGGACATTACGCCCAACAAAGGCTCTCAATTTGTTTCTGAACTCTGGTCAACCATGGCCCGCAGCCTAGGTGTATCAATTCACCGCACAACCGCGTACAACCCGCAGGCTAATGGATTATGCGAACGTTTTCATAGGTCGTTAAAAGCGGCTCTGAGGGCTTCACTGACGGATGCAAATTGGGTAGACAGGCTACCATGGGTTTTATTGGGGTTACGTTCTGCGCCTAAAGAGGATCTGGAAGCTTCCCCGGCAGAACTCGTTTTTGCACAACCACTCCGGCTGCCTGGGGAGTTTCTGCCAGATAATCCTGCGCCGGGCAGCTCCCCATCTCAGCTGCTGCAGCGTTGCATAGACTCAAGCACGCTGTCGGGCCCTGCCCACCACAGTTTTCCGCGCGTTTTTGTGCCTAAAGCTTTGAAAAATGCAGAGTTCGTGTTTGTCAGACACGACGCCCACCGCCCCCCACTGCGCCCACTTTATGATGGACTGTTTAGAGTGCTGGAAACAGGGGATAAGCATTTTTTGCTAGACTTGGGGGGTAGGAAGGAAAAAATTGGCATAGACAGACTCAAACCTGCTTTCGTTGTTGCTGACGAGCAAGTGCTGTTGGCGAGGGCCCCTCGGCATGGAAGACCCCCACGGGGCGCTTCCCAGAGAAAAGATTCTCCAGAGCACCCACACGGACAGTCAAAAAGTTTTCACCCCCAGACATCAGCCCCCCAGCATGGCAGCGCCACGGAGGCGGCGAATCCTGGCTACAGCAGATACGGCAGAAGACTGAAGCCAAAGCAGCATGTGGACTGAGGTTGATTGTTGTGGACTGAGGTTGAGGTTGATTGTTCTACAGCATGTTAATGGTTCTAGCACAGCATGTGGACTGTTACCCTTTTGTCCTATCTAAGTTGCTGGGGGGGGGGGGGGTGGCAACCTGGGGAGTGCATAATGGTTTACCACCTTAGACAGGAACAAAGGACGCAAAGTTAACCTTTTGTGTGTGAGAAGTTTCTAGATGCCCTAGTAAGATAACAGGGAGGTGTCAAGGATGAATAGACTGACTGCAGTCGGATGGGGAGATTATCTTTTTTGTGTGAGAAGATTCTAGAAGGAGATTATCTTTTGTGTGTGAGAAGAGTCTAGAAGGATGTCATGTTATTTAAGGGAAGAGTTCCTACTTGTATGCCATTCTGTCTATGCTCCTTGTGTGAGTCGTTTAATAAACCGCCAGAACCAAATCCGCCTCATTATTTACACGCTCCACAACACAGATATATACTGCTCAAAAAAATAAAGGGAACTTTATCTCCGTTATTATATATATTATATAATATATAATATATATAATATATTATATATTATATATATTAAATAGCTCTTGGACTACTAATTGGTCCAGGGAAAATGGCGCAGCCTCAAGGGGAGTGTAGCACAGCCTCCAACTTCCTCAAAACCCCGCCTCCAACTCCCTCCTTCTCCCACCCATACTACAGTGAGCCTTGTGCTGTGGAAAACCACCAGTACCGGAACAGGACTGTTCGGTCCAAGGCCAAACGAGGCCTTTGGGTTCCAAGTGGAAAAGTGCCTTTAAAGGCCCATAAGTCACCCTACGTTCCTCTCTCTTCTTAAAGTATGTGTTCAGCACAGCGATTTCCATCCTTTTAGCAAAATCCACAGCCATATGTCCTTCCACATTTCTCTCCTTAAGACCATACCTTGGGGATGTTATCAGGAGACATGGCATCAATTTTCATAGCTATGCTGATGATACACAACTGTACATTGCCACGTCTACTGATGACACAAAACCAATTAATGCCCTTCTGAACTGTATTTTAGATATAAAGTCATGGATGGCAGAGAACTTCCTACAGCTCAACCAGGGCAAAACAGAAGTTTTAATCAATGGTCCTGAAGACAAGAGAGAAACTTCTACCAAAATTGCTAGGTCTAAAACCTACACATTGTGTCAAGAACTGTGTAGAGCACTGTGGTTCCGGCCGTGTGGCGCCGCCGCGTGTATTATATATAATATATTATATAATATATAATAGCTGAGCAGAGGACGGCGCCCGGAGATGGTTTGGAGCCAGAGGTGGTGGCGCCAGACAAACCGACGACGGCGGCGACAGGCGTCAGGCAACGCGGAGCTGAGGTCGGCCTGTGTTTCTACCACCGCCGTTTTGCGGAGAGGGCGCACAGATGTCTCCCACCGTGCCGCTTCAAGCGTCAGGGAAACGCCAAGACCGGGGGGCTGGTAGCAGCTGCATCCCTCGGAGAAGAAAATAAGCTGCTTTACCTGACAGATGCACACTCGGGGAAACAATTCCTCGTGGACACGGGCTCCCAGCTGAGTTTCGTCACGCCTACCTACGCGGAACGGCTGCTGCCGTCCAAAACTCCCTGGGTGTCAGTATTAGCAGCGAATGGCTCAGCGATTAAGACATTCGGTGAGAGGACCATGCATCTGTCCTTACAGGGCCGTTCATTCGAGTGGACCTTTATTGTAGCAGCAGTCAGTTTCAACATGTTAGGGGCTGATTTTTTGTGCTCACATGGTTTATTGGTTGACCTTGCTAATAGACGCCTGGTTAATGCACTGTCTTTTCATTCTATTCCCTGCACAGCTCGGGTGGCTCCGCCGACTGCACACGCCAGCGTCACAGCTGCAGGTGGTAAGTTTCATGCTTTGCTCACTCACTTTCCAGCACTCACAGTTCCAAAGTTTTCGGCGACAGTGGCCAAACACGGGGTGGAACATTTTATCACCACCACTGGGCCGCCCGTTTTTGCAAAAGCCCGGCGCTTGGACTTAGCTAAACTGGCAATAGTGCGCGAGGAATTTGCCAATCTGGAAAAACTGGGCATAATTAGACGCTCGAACAGCCCCTGGGCTTCCCCGTTACACATGGTCCCAAAGGCTGATGGCTCGTGGCGACCTTGTGGCGATTTCCACAGGTTGAACAACGTCTCAGCACATGACTGCTACCCGATTCCGCACATCCAGGATTTCTCAGTTCATTTGGCGGGGGCGCGCATTTTTTCTAAAATAGACTTGGTGCGCGGCTACCACCAAGTCCCCGTGCGAGCGCAGGATATTCCCAAAACCGCGGTAATAACTCCGTTTGGGCTTTTTGAGTTTTTGCGCATGCCGTTTGGGTTAAAGGGCGCCGCGCAAACTTTCCAACGCATGATGGATGCAGTTTTACGCGACCTGCCTTTCGTGTTCGTCTATTTAGACGACATATTGGTAGCCAGCACGTCCGAGGACGAACATGAAACCCACCTCACAGCGGTTTTTCGGAGACTGGCAGAGCACGGGTTGATAATTAACCCAGCGAAGTGCCAGTTCGGGGTGGCGCAAATCGATTTTTTGGGGCACCGCATTTCACCACAGGGAGCGGTTCCCCTTCCTGAGAAAGTGCGTGCAGATTTCCCCCGACCTCAAATGATAAAAGCGCTGCAGGAGTTTCTAGGAATGGTTAATTTTTACAACCGGTTTCTTCCGAGCGCAGCGTGGCTTATGCAGCCACTGTACGCGGCACTGAAAAAACAAAAACCCACGAATAAGGTCGAATGGTCTCCGGAGCGGGAGCGCGCTTTCTCCCAGGTTAAATCAGCCCTTGCAAGCGCCGTTTTGTTAGCGCACCCGGTTCCAACAGCCCGTTTGGCACTCACCACCGACGCTTCGGACCTAGCGGTGGGGGCAGTCATTGAACAGTGTGTGGCAGGGACCTGGCAGCCTCTCGCTTTCTTTAGCAAATCCTTGCTCGATAACGAGCGTAAATACAGCGCGTTTGACAGGGAGCTTTTAGCCCTTCACTTGGCCATCCGCCATTTCCAGTTCTGGCTGGAAGGGCGCCGTTTCACCGCTTTTGTAGACCACAAACCGTTAACTTTTGCGATGGCCAAAATCTCAGAACCTTGGTCAGGCCGACAACAAAGACAGCTAGACCCAATATCGGAGTTCACCACCGATATCCAGCATGTCGCAGGCAAACACAATGTAGTGGCGGACTGTCTCTCACGTGCTGTGGCAACGCCAGGCCACGTGGGGGCAGACTCGGTGGCTGTGGGCCAGGGCAGCGACGCGGGAGCGCGCGCAGCCCCGGTCCACGTAGGTTGGTGACGCGGATGTGCGTGCGCTCCAGTCTGGACCAACAGGGTTAAGGCTGGAGCACAGGGTGCAGCAAATAGGTATGCCCCCCTTAATATGCGATGTCTCCACAGGTCGGCCTCGTCCAGTGGTGCCAGCCGCGTGGCGCCGCCGCGTTTTTGACTCGGTTCATTCGCTGGCGCACCCGAGGGTGCGCGCATCGGTCAAGATGGTGGGGGAGAAATTTGTCTGGCCGGGGTTGCGCAAACAGGTCAAGGAATGGGCAGCGGCTTGTGTAGCATGCCAGAGGGCTAAGATACACAAGCACACGAGGGCCCCTTTGGAGCCTTTTCACATCCCAGCTAAGCGGTTTGATCATGTGCATGTTGATCTGGTGGGCCCGCTTCCCTCGTCTCAAGGGCACACACACCTTTTGACGATGGTGGACCGCACCACACGTTGGCCAGAAGCGGTACCTCTGGCGTCAACAACGGCGGAAGAGGTTGCGCGCGCGTTTTTAACAGCTTGGGTCATGCGTTTTGGAGTTCCGTCGGACATAACGTCAGACAGAGGCCCTCAATTTGTTTCCAAACTGTGGTCGTCTATGGCCCGCAGCTTAGGGGTGAAGGTACACCGCACTACCGCGTATAACCCGCAGGCCAACGGTTTATGTGAACGTTTTCATAGGTCATTGAAAGCAGCCCTCAGAGCATCGCTCACGGACACAAATTGGGTGGACAAACTGCCATGGGTTTTACTGGGGTTGCGTTCTGCACCGAAGGAGGATTTACAAGCCTCCCCAGCGGAGTTGGTGTTCGCACAACTTCCCCGTTTGCCCGGGGAATTTCTCCCGGAAAATCCTGCGCCCAATTGCCCCCCCGCTCAGCTGTTGCAGAGCGGCACAGGATCAAACACGCTGCCTGGCCCAGTGCATCACAGTTTTCCACGCGTTTTTGTTCCAGAGGCTTTGAAAAACGCAGAGTTTGTTTTTGTTAGACATGATGCACAACGCCCAGGGCTGAGACCGCCTTATGATGGACCGTTCAGGGTGCTGGAAAAAAATGAGAAGCATTTTTTGCTAGATTTGGGGGGCAGAAGGGAGCTAATTTGCATAAACAGACTCAAGCCTGCGTTTGTCCTGGCTGATGAACGAGTGCAGTTGGCGAAAGCCCCCTGCCGGGGCAGGCTGCCGAGAAGGCGTGCTCCAGAGCTCCCACAGAGATGTGCTAACAAATCTAATCCCCAGGTGCGAGGAGACGCTGCAGACGCAGCGAAGCCGGCCTACAGCAGATTCGTCAGGAAGCTCAGACCTAAGAGATTGGGGGATTGATTGTTGGTTATGTGGTAATGTTTTTTATGTATGCATTTATGAGTGTTTGTCCCATGCAGACGTTTGGGGGGGGTCATGTGGCACATATGTTTGGTTCATATTTCCCCACAAGAGTGTGGCACATATGTCTGGTTCATATCTCCCACAAATGTATGGCTTATGTGGATTGTATGGCTTATGTGGATTGGGGCTTCACGTCTGGAGGAACAAGACAGGAGATGGCGAGGAGGTGTGAAGTCGGGCCCTCGTCTCGGAGAAGAGGACCTGGGGCAGGGGTGTCAAACTCATTCCATGGAGGGCCAAGACCCTGCAGGTTTTACCTCCACCCAGTGTCTTCAACAGGAGATTTCACTGAATTTCCCCTCACTGATTGCTGATCAATGAAAACTCCTGCTGAAGACACTGGGTGGAGGTAAAACCTGCAGGGTCTTGGCCCTCCATGGAATGAGTTTGACACCCCTGACCTGGGGGGTTTCCCGGTACACCAGTGAATAAGAGACAATGGTGAATCTTCAGAGACTTGCATTGTGATTGAATGTTTGCAGAAGCACCATGTGACTTGAGTTCTTAATCCCCCGGAGGTATAAGAGTGAGCTGTAACATTATTCTGCCTCTTCTTGCTTTTGAGAATGTTGGATGAATGTGTTCTGGAATAAAGCCGAACCTGAGAAATACACTCATGTCTCATCATTGAACACATCTTCCACAATAGTGTATAAAACTTTAAAACAAAAAACTGTCAAAATAACTTCCTGAGCTGGGGTCTTTTTAAAGACCCTGGAAGAGCCTTGATGGAGTGAAGGCTCTGAGGTAAATTCCTCAAACTCTGTTACGTGTTGAGGGCCCTCTCTTACCCCTGTAAGTTGTCCCATGCTTTTAACTTGAGTTTCAGAACCCAATCCGAACTTGTAATGATTTTTTTTCCCCTTTATGCCTATACCCTGTGAAATTGTGTGCACCCCACCCCCACCCCCATCACAGCAAACATTCACGCAAAAACAGTATTTGTTAGTGTGAGGAGAGCATGTGGATTATTGTCACATTTCTATTTTAACAAGTTTTTTTTTTTTTTTTTTTTTATTAAAAAGACTTATTTGTTTCAAATATTATGACTGTTCCATGAAATGTTTTACCACATGCTGAATACGCATCTCCTTTAATGTTTGTTACCTTGTATGAGGGGGGTTGGATGTGCAGATTGACTCAAAAAAAAAAAAAATGGTCGCTATTCCAACCTGAAAACGGCCAGTTTATCCGCGACGCTCTGGTGCTGGGTTTCCCGCTGCTGGCCCGTGGATTTTGAAGGTCTCTGTGTTGTCCATGTTTGCGCTTTGATCTTCTCACTCGGGTCTGCTGCGGGTTTAAATACCGTTACCGGGAGCCCTCTTCTCGCCATGTCAGCTGTTGCTTCTTCCGCCGAATTATAGAGACATGTTTCTTCACTGTAGAAGACCCTTAACTTCGCAGGAAATGGCGTCTGAAAGCGCAGTTTCTTCTCACGTAGTACCTTTTTGGCCACATTGTATTCCCTGCGCTTTTTAAGGACCTCCGGGGCGTAATCGTGTTCCACAAAGACTTTTCTCTCCTGGTGCATAAATCCTTTTTTCTGCCAAGCCAGTCTTACAACCTCTTGTTTTATTTTGAAATTGGAAAATCTTACCAACACCGAACGTGGGGGCGCTTCCGCCGCTGGCCTAGCGGCTAATGAACGATGTGCCTTTTCTATCTTCAAGTCGGTGGTTTGTGGAATATCCAATTTCTCTCTTAGTAAAGATTCCAAGCATTCTGCCATTGAGTTAAAACCGTTTTCGGCTCCTTCTATCAGACCATGAATTCTTATATTGTCTCTTCTCTGTCTTCCTTCTTGGTCGGTTAGCTTAGCCTCTATAGATGCTTGTCTTTTGCGTAGGTCCAGCACAGAATCTTCGAGCACTTTTATTCGTTCCTCTGCTTCCAAGATTCGGTTCTCGGCCTGGTCCACTCAGCTGTTTGTCCTTTTTAATTCGTCTCTGAATTCCCGAAATTCGGCCGTAACCTCTCGGCGAAATCGTCGTAGCTCTTCAAATAGTGATTTCAAGCTAACCTTTTTGTTAGCTACAACCAGTTCCTCGTCTTCTGAACGGAGATCTTCCAGTTCAGATTCTCCGGCTGATACGTGTCCTGGCCTGGAAAATTTCAGTTTCTTCTGTTTTCCTTTAGACATGATGATTTTGTCTTTTGATTTTCACTCCTCCAAAAATCCGTTAAGTTTGATTTTCAAGGTATTTTCTTGGATTGGGTCTGAGAGCTTCAGTGTTAAGCTGCAGTCGCCATGGCGTCCAGACCGGAAGTCCTCTTTTTAGTTTTTATAGCAGTCATGCTTTAAATGCCCAGCGGACATAAATATACTGTGGAAAATGGGAGCAATGTTGAACTAGCTGTGATGGTGTCTCCATCCACAAAATGCACATCAGCCAAGAGTTGTATGTGTCTACTTATGTTCACAGACTCATCAAGTTGTCATGCAAGTTTCTCACTGATGCATATCTTTTCCAAAACAATGCTTTCAGTTGGTGCAGTTGGATCTCCGGTGAACATAACTCTAAACAAAACTAGCTTTCGCTGTAGCACCAGTAAACATCTAGGGAACAGACATTGAGATTGTGACATCTTACAAGTAGCTGGGCGTTCACCTGAACAATAAACTTGACTGGTCACACAACACCAACATGCTCTACAAAAAGGGGCAGCACAGGCTGTTCCTCCTGAGGAGACTCTGGTCATTTGGAGTGCAAGGGGCATTCCTGAAGACCTTCTACGATTCAGAGATGGCATCAGCCATCACATTTGGAGTGGTTTGCTGAGGCAGTGGCATCACTGCAGCTGACAGGAAGAGACTGAACAGACTGATCAAAAAAGCTATCTCTGTTCTGGGGCGATGCCTCAACCCAGTGGAGGAGATGGGAGAGAGGAGGATGGTGACTAAGCTGTCATCTCTGCTGGAGTCTCTAGTCCAACCCCATGCAGGACATGCTGAACGCACTGAGGAGCTCATTTAGCAGTAGGCTGTGCCATTCTAGGTGCACAACGGAGAGATTCTGCAGGTCCTTCCTACCTACAGCTGTGAGACTTTATAACCTAACCAGGGCTGCTCGTAGAGGTCATATTGAATGTACAAAATGTAACAACCTTGCACAATAAATCGTCCCCTCCATTATAAAACTAAGACAATATCAATCATTACTGAGGGTGACAACAACACTGTTGATTCAAATATGAAATATACTGTGTGGATACATATTCATATTCTGCAGGGTAACTTAACAAACCGTAATGCTGTTTATACCCATCTAGCTGCAATGCTCCTGCACTGTGTATATATACTGCTCAAAAAAATAAAGGGAACACTTTGAAAACACATCAGATTTTAATGGGAAAAAATAAGCTGGATATCGAAATTGTGGCAGGCTAGTCCAGCTTACTCAGATTAAAAAGTGTTTCTTTAATTTCCCATTAAACTGGGGATCATTCCTTTAGTTTCCCATTAAAATCTGATGTGTTTTCGAAGTGTTCCCTTTATTTTTTTGAGCAGTATATATCTGTGTTGTGGAGCGTGTAAATAATGAGGCGGATTTGGTTCTGGCGGTTTATTAAACGACTCACACAAGGAGCATAGACAGAATGGCATACAAGTAGGAACTCTTCCCTTAAATAACATGACATCCTTCTAGACTCTTCTCACACACAAAAGATAATCTCCTTCTAGAATCTTCTCACACAAAAAAGATAATCTCCCCATCCGACTGCAGTCAGTCTATTCATCCTTGACACCTCCCTGTTATCTTACTAGGGCATCTAGAAACTTCTCACACACAAAAGGTTAACTTCGCGTCCTTTGTTCCTGTCTAAGGTGGTAAACCATTATGCACTCCCCAGGTTGCCACCCCCCCCCCCCCCCAGCAACTTAGATAGGACAAAAGGGTAACAGTCCACATGCTGTGCTAGAACCATTAACATGCTGTAGAACAATCAACCTCAACCTCAGTCCACAACAATCAACCTCAGTCCACATGCTGCTTTGGCTTCAGTCTTCTGCCGTATCTGCTGTAGCCAGGATTCGCCGCCTCCGTGGCGCTGCCATGCTGGGGGACTGATGTCTGGGGGTGAAAACTTTTTGACTGTCCGTGTGGGTGCTCTGGAGAATCTTTTCTCTGGGAAGCGCCCCGTGGGGGTCTTCCATGCCGAGGGGCCCTCGCCAACAGCACTTGCTCGTCAGCAACAACGAAAGCAGGTTTGAGTCTGTCTATGCCAATTTTTTCCTTCCTACCCCCCAAGTCTAGCAAAAAATGCTTATCCCCTGTTTCCAGCACTCTAAACAGTCCATCATAAAGTGGGCGCAGTGGGGGGCGGTGGGCGTCGTGTCTGACAAACACGAACTCTGCATTTTTCAAAGCTTTAGGCACAAAAACGCGCGGAAAACTGTGGTGGGCAGGGCCCGACAGCGTGCTTGAGTCTATGCAACGCTGCAGCAGCTGAGATGGGGAGCTGCCCGGCGCAGGATTATCTGGCAGAAACTCCCCAGGCAGCCGGAGTGGTTGTGCAAAAACGAGTTCTGCCGGGGAAGCTTCCAGATCCTCTTTAGGCGCAGAACGTAACCCCAATAAAACCCATGGTAGCCTGTCTACCCAATTTGCATCCGTCAGTGAAGCCCTCAGAGCCGCTTTTAACGACCTATGAAAACGTTCGCATAATCCATTAGCCTGCGGGTTGTACGCGGTTGTGCGGTGAATTGATACACCTAGGCTGCGGGCCATGGTTGACCAGAGTTCAGAAACAAATTGAGAGCCTTTGTCGGGCGTAATGTCCGATGGAACTCCAAAACGCGCCACCCATGCTGTTAAAAATGCGCGCGCCGCCTCCTCGGCCGTGGTTGCCGCCAGCGGAACCGCTTCTGGCCAGCGCATGGTGCGGTCCACCATTGTCAGGAGATGCGTGTACCCCTGTGATGGCGGAAGGGGGCCTACGAGGTCCACGTGGACATGTTCAAACCTCTTAGCCGGGATGCGAAACGGCTCCAAAGGAGGCTTCGTGTGTCAGTGAACCTTGGCTCGTTGGCACGCCACGCAGGCTGCCGCCCACTCTTTCACTTGTTTGCGATGGCCCGGCCACACATATTTCTCTCCTACCATTTTGACCGACGCGCGGTTCACTCTTTGTGCCAAAGAGTGAACCGACTCAAACACGCGGCGGCGCCACACGGCCGGAACCACAGGCCGTGGGCGACCCATGGAGACGTCGCAGATTAAGCAGCGTCCTCTTCTCCAGCCTTAACCCTGTTGGTCCAGACTGGAGCGCGTGCACGTCCGTGTCACTAGCCTGCTCTGCGGCCATGGCTGCGTAATCCATCCCTACACAGACCGGGGCCACAACGGCGCGCGAGAGGCAGTCTGCCACTACATTCAGTTTGCCCGACACATGCTGAATATCGGTAGTAAACTCTGAGATCGCGGCCAGCTGCCTCTGCTGCCGGCCCGACCAAGATTCTGAAACTTTGGCCATCGCGAATGTTAGTGGCTTATGGTCAACGAACGCAGTAAAATTGCACCCTTCCAGCCAGAACTGGAAATGGCGAATGGCCAGTTGGAGAGCCAGCAACTCTCTGTCGAACGCACTGTATTTACGTTCATTGTCGCGCAAGGTTCTGCTGAAAAAGGCAAGCGGCTGCCAAGCCCTGGCGACGCGCTGCTCCCCGACAGCCCCTATGGCCACATCTGAGGCGTCAGTGGTGAGGGCTATGCGGGTCGTTGGGTCTGGATGTGCCAACAATGCGGCGTTTGCCAGGGCTGCTTTAACTTCCGAGAACGCCTGCTCTCGTTCCGGGGTCCATTCGACCCTATTCGCGGGTTTCTGTTTTTTGATCGCAGCGTATAATGGCTGCATGAGCTGCGCTGCGCGGGGAAGGAAACGGTTATAAAAGTTCACCATTCCCAAAAATTCTTGTAGCGCCATGACCGTTTGCGGTCGGGGAAAATCTGTCACTGCGCGCACTGTCAGGCAGCGGAACCGCTCCTTCGGGAAAGACGCGGTGCCCTAAAAAATCAATCCCCGTCACCCCGAACTGACATTTCGCTGGGTTGATTATTAAACCGTGCTCTTCCAACCTTCGGAAAAGCGTCGTAAGGTGGGTTTCGTGTTCGTCTTCGGACGCGCTGGCTATCAAGATATCATCCAGGTAGACGAACACGAAAGGGAGATCGCGCAGCACCGCATCCATCATGCGTTGGAACGTCTGTGCTGCCCCTTTAAGCCCAAACGGCATGCGCAAGAACTCAAATAAACCAAACAGAGTTATTACCGCTGTTTTGGGTATGTCCTCAGCGCGCACTGGGACTTGGTGGTAACCACGGACCAAATCTATCTTAGAAAAAATGCGCGCTCCTGCGAGGTGAGCGGAAAAATCCTGAATGTGGGGAATTGGGTAGCGGTCGTGCGCTGTAGCGTTGTTTAACCTGCGGAAATCGCCGCAAGGTCGCCACGAACCTTCAGCTTTAGGGACCATGTGTAGCGGGGAAGCCCATGGGCTGTTTGAGCGCCTGATGATGCCTAACCTCTCTAGGTTAGCGAACTCCTCGCGCGCTATGGCCAGTTTAGCTGCGTCCAAGCGCCGAGGTCTTGCAAAAACGGGCGCCCCGGTGGTGGTGATAAAATGCTCCACCCCATGTTTAGCGATAGCTGCTGAAAACGTCGGGACTGTGAGTGCTGGGAACTGAGCGAGCAGTGTGTGGAACTTACCGCATGCTGCTGTGACGTTGGCTTGTGCTGTTGGCCGGGTCACTCGAGCTATACAGGGGAGAGAGTCAAAAGACAGTGCATTAACCAGGCGCCTGTTAGCGATATCTACCAACAACCCATGTGCACATAGAAAATCAGCCCCCAGTATATGGTAATCCAATGCTGCTACAACAAAAGTGCATTCAAATGTACGACCGTGTAGAGACAAGAGTAGAGTCCTCTCACCAAAGGTCTTAATGTCTGAGCAGTTTGCTGCTGCCATCTCGGGGCCTCTGGGTCCTGCCAGCCGGTCAGCGTAGGTTGGCCGGATGAAACTCTTCTGTGCGCCGGTGTCCACGAGGAAATGCCTCCCCGAGCGTGCATCCGTCAAATAGAGCAGCTTGTTCTCCTCCCCGAGGGTCGCGGCTGCTACCGACCCCCGGTCTTGGCATTTCCCGAGCGCTTCAACTGGCACGGTGGTATACATTTGCGTGCCCTCTCTGCAAAGCAGCGGTGGTAGAAGCAAAGCGTGTCACCTCCACATTCCTTGGCCCCCGCTGCTGCTGCCGTTGGAGGTTCTGCTGCTGCCGTCGGCGGCTCCTTGCCTCCTCGTGTCGATGTACCGGGCTCCGTCGCTGCCGCAATGGTCACGAAAGCCTTGATGGCGACGATGATCCGGTCTGCCTCTCGGGCTAGCGCACGATAGTCCTGTTTGGCCAGCAACAACGAATTGGCCAGGGTCACTCTCGCCGCTGTCGGAAGGTTCCTGAGGAAAATGTGGGTGAAGATGAAGTGGTCGTTGTCCGTGCCCTTTAACCTCAGCATCTTCTTCATCATGTCCACGGCCGAACCGTCTCCCAACTCGGTCCGCGTCAGAAGCCTCTCTGCTCTCTCACCATCCGAGAGCGTGTAGTGCTGGATGAGGGCAGCCTTCAGCGCGTCATATTTGCCGTCGGCTGGTGGCTGATCGAGCAGGCTCTCGATGTGCTGAGCCATGCTGGCATCGAGCGCTGCGACCACATAGTGGAATTTCGTATCATCCGCCGATATCCCTCGGAGGGCGAACTGCGCCTCAGTTAGGTGGAACCAGGAGCGCGGGTTGTGCTGCCAAAAATCAGGTAGTTTGCTCGCTACAGCGCACGCAAAGCTGAGGGTTCCAGTCGAGGTTGGCTCCGGGGATCTTCCGTCGTATTCCATGATTCGTCTTGGGTCACCAGTGTGGAGCGTGTAAATAATGAGGCGGATTTAGTTCAGGCGGTTTATTACACGACTCACACAAGGAGCATAGACAGAATGGCATACAAGTAGGAACTCTTCCCTTAAATAACATGACATCCTTCTAGACTCTTCTCACACACAAAAGATAATCTCCCCGTCCGACTGCAGTCAGTCCATTCATCCTTGACACCTCCCTGTTATCTTACTAGGGCATCTAGAAACTTCTCACACACAAAAGGTTAACTTTGCGTCCTTTGTTCCTGTCTAAGGTGGTAAACCCTTATGCACTCCCCAGGTTGCCACACCGTACATATTTTACATGATACATCCCCACCCCTTCCAACCCTCCCATAAACATACCCACAACCACAACACACACAGGCACATACATCACGCCCTACTTCTCTTACACTTATATAAAATAAAAGAGACATTGCTCCGCACCGAAGCACCACGTGAAAGAGCAACCATCCTGTGGAGCCCTCTCACGCCGGGACACCACACAGCGAGTAACCACAGAAGGCACCACAAGGACTGCCCAACCAGGACAGGCTGGGACCCGCACCACAGCTGTAGGCAGTGGTATAAAGCCCCCACCCACCCAAACTAGAGCGACCCACGAGACCAACACCCCTGCAGACAGGCCAGGCAGCAGCTGGCATGAGGGACCCCACTGAGGAAACACTGGAGCTAAAACATATAAAATACAAGATAAAACTAAGAACACACAGAGCAAAGAGAATTAAAGACCCATACTTAGAAACTGAGCTAAGAACACATCAAAATAAGAAAATCTAAAAGCAAATGGAGCTAAGAAGAATGTAAAACAATGGAACATAAATGACTACTTCAATAATAGTTAAATGGTTTATTAAAAGCCAAAATTTAAAAACGGAACAAAAAGAACTAAGAACATATAAAAACAGGAACTAAAAACCCATACTTAAAAACTGAACTAAACACACCAATAAGAAGATGAGAAAATCTAAGAACAAATGGCGCCAAGAAGAACATAAAACAATGGAACATAAATCACTACTTCAGTAATAGTTAAACAGGTTTATTAAAAGCCAAATTAAAAAGGTGGGTCTTGAGCCTGTTTTTAAAAGCATCTATTGACTCTGCGGCCCTGAGGATCTCTGGCAGGCTGTTCCACAGACGAGGACCATAATAGTGAAAGGAAGCTTCACCAAAGGTCTTGGTCTTGACTTTGGGAACCATTAAAAGGCCAGTATCAGAAGACCTCAAGGTTTGTGAGGGCTCATAAGATTAAAGCAGTTCAGATAGATAAGAAGGCCCAAGACCACTGAGGCATTCAAAAACTACTAAGAGAACTTCAAAATCGATCCTAAAATGCACGGGGAGCCAATGCAACGATTCTAAAACTGGTGTAATATGCGCCTGCCCCTTGGTCCTGGTTAACACTCGTGCTGCTGAATTTTGGAGCAGTTGGAGATGGGATATTCTTTTTTGAGGAAGACCAGAGAGCAGGGCATTACAATAGTCTATACAACTAGTAACAAAAGCATGCATCAAGACCTCTGTGCTGGCAAGAGAGAGAAAAGGGTGGACTCTGGCTATATTCCAAAGATGGTAAAATCCGATTTTTGTTACATTTTTAATGTGTGAAATAAAATTAAAGTCTGAATCTAAAAGAACGCTCAGGTTCTTGACACAATGTGTAGGTTTTAGACCTAGCAATTTTGGTAGAAGTTTCTCTCTTGTCTTCAGGACCATTGATTAAAACTTCTGTTTTGCCCTGGTTGAGCTGTAGGAAGTTCTCTGCCATCCATGACTTTATATCTAAAATACAGTTCAGAAGGGCATTAATTGGTTTTGTGTCATCAGTAGACGTGGCAATGTACAGTTGTGTATCATCAGCATAGCTATGAAAATTGATGCCATGTCTCCTGATAACATCCCCAAGGTATGGTCTTAAGGAGAGAAATGTGGAAGGACATATGGCTGTGGATTTTGCTAAAAGGATGGAAATCGCTGTGCTGAACACATACTTTAAGAAGAGAGAGGAACGTAGGGTGACTTATGGGCCTTTAAAGGCACTTTTCCACTTGGAACCCAAAGGCCTCGTTTGGCCTTGGACCGAACAGTCCTGTTCCGGTACTGGTGGTTTTCCACAGCACAAGGCTCACTGTAGTATGGGTGGGAGAAGGAGGGAGTTGGAGGCGGGGTTTTGAGGAAGTTGGAGGCTGTGCTACACTCCCCTTGAGGCTGCGCCATTTTCCCTGGACCAATTAGTAGTCCAAGAGCTATTTAATATCATTTTGGTGGTGAGGCTGCTGTGTATTATTATGCATTACTCATCTCATGTAACCTTGTGCCATTGCAATGACGCAATTTTTTCGTATATTTAATGTGGACGTGTGGATCTTTAATATCACAGTTACAAGTACTGGGACAGCCATCTAATAAAAAATATCTTACAAAATTACAAGTCCACATTTTCTTTAAAGTGTACTTGTTAATGCTGAGTACAGAATTGGGTGAGGCGTACCAAAACAGTTGTTGCTGTACACCCCACACTCACCCGTCCTTACAATGGCTAAGTTGAATATTTTGTTCAGATAAAACCATTACCTGGGTTGGCAATATGAACATTTCCAAATACAGAACTTAAAATATTAGGTGTCCCTGTTGTTGCACATGGATATAAAGCTTGGTCAGTAGTGGCTGGCTTTTAATGTATGTGTCGGCAGTTATTGGACTCCATAACACACTGCAATGACAAATTTTTCCCAACCTTTTTAAGGGTTTTAAGACAGTGTAAAACTTAGTAGTAACAGACAACACATGATGTCAACAGTCACGGGTTTATTCAACGTTATTAACACTGGTCATTGATTAATGTACATACATAATAATGGTTGGGAAAACGGGTCACACATGCCGTGCGAGGGTTTCAAAGACTGCCATGAGAGTGTTATTGAGGGCAGCATTCTGCGCAATTTCCTCCCTTCGTACAGCAACTTCGGCTTCCCTGGACTGATGGACCTCATCCACAAGCAGTGAATTGAGTTCCAACTGTTGCCGCTGGAGCTCCCTCTGCTCACGTTGATGTTCCCGCTGAAGCTCCATCTGTTCACGGTGCTGTTCCCTTTCTGCTTCTTGCATCGATGCAAAAATAGTTGAAAGGTCTTGTTTTGTGTTGCTCCGCTTCCTCTTACCTACAAGACAGAAATGTGAGCTGGTGTCAGTAAAATCAACCTCAAAACATGTAGCAGTACATCCCCAAAAATTAATACAAAAGTTAAATATTTTTGGACACATGTCAGAAAGTGAGACCCATATATTATACAGAATCATTAATCAGACAGTGAAGTATTGTTACATTTTAATCATTTATTGGCTCACAGCGCATGAATATCCAAAATTACTTTTCTCGAAAAATCGATGGTTATGTTAAAAATAGATATAAAAAAAAAAGAGGAGTGTTCTCAAAAGTATGAGGATTTATGGAGAAACGGATTTCATTTTCCAGCTGGAGTGACCATCGCCCCACAGTGCCTAAACAATCAAAACCTGGTGTAATGGACAAGGCATCACTGTGTTTGATTTGGCCAGGAAACTCTCCTGACATAAAACCCATATGGATTGTCAAGATTATGACAGATACCATCTTATATAACTTTCACTGTCTTTTGTGAGTCACAAAAAACACACTGTACCATGACATTGCAGTTATTTTGAGATGTACCTGTACAAGGGACACACACACTGGTGAAAGGCAAGTGCTGGGTTTGAAAAAATTACTTTTTTTTATGAGTATCACAACTGTGTATTTGTACAATACATTTAGTAAAAGCTGGGTTTATGTTTCAAATGCCTAGCTTTTTATGGTGGTCAAAAAATTCTAGAGGTGACCCAAATTCTATGGTGGAGAGATCCAGCTGGTCTATCATCTCTGAAGAGCTGGAGCAGGTGGCTGGGGAGAGGGAAGTCTGGGCTTCTCTGCTTGAACTGCTGCCTCCGTGACGCAGAGAAGCGGTAGAAGATGGATGGATGGAAACAATTCTGAATGCATTTATACAGTAGGCTCAACTGAATCATGAAAATGAAGCACGCTGACTTTCAAATAATGAGTTTTGTGCTACAACAGCTCATTAGCTTTTCCATGCCTGTGATTAAATATGCAATTGCATTGCTGGACTTTTTTGATGTGCTTTACATGAAACAATAAACTGTACCGTGAGTATTACATTATTACAATATAATATAATTATATTATTTGACTATTGGGCTTTACCTGTGTGTGAAAGTGTTGACGGAGATGTGCCAAACTGTGAGCGAGCTGGACTTGGTTCTGGTGCCGGATGATCTTGATCCGTAGCAGGAGAAGGATCTGTAGCAGGAGAAGCCGGGGTGCTCGTATCGCGGGAGGTGGGCTCCGTCGGTGTGGAAGCATAATCTAAAAAAAAAAAATAAAAGCACTTGTAATAGTTAACATGACAGTGCAACATGTACGCCAAGTTTTTTTTTTTTTAAACCGTGATGGCGAGCTAGCTAGCGCGGCGACAGCTACGATCCACTCGTGAGCCACGATAACGGCGTGGGACTTGTTATTTATTTATTGTTATACATAATTATAGTTAGCATGAAACAGGCTGGATAAGGTAAAAACATTAATGTCAAGAAAAAAACACTCACCGTCTGTGGTTAACGTAATTGTCGCCAAGGGGTCCACTCCCAGCTCACGTCCATTGATCGCTGGCCGGTTTCCATCAATTTGGTCCATGAGATCGAACCACTTCCAATGCTTGCGGTTCGCCCTGCTTCTACTGTTATGATCCTTTATGGATCGGTACGAAAGTGCAACATGTAAAAAAAAATAAATAAAAAACTTTTAACCAGGATTACAACTAACTATTTCATCAGATATTGTCAACACAAAAAACAACATACAAGAACGGACATAGCATTAAGCTAGGTCATCGTTTAAACACGATTAAGTTTTCGTCTGTCCTAAGTGAACTTTCCACTGTTGGAAAAAATAACATAAAGCATAAATATCAGATCACTTACCGTCCTGTATATCACAATATCACGGCTTCAACTGCTGAAGTTGGGTGCGTCGCGGCTGCACATTCAATTCAATTTGGGTGGCTGGGTCTAATTCCCGGTGCGTCTCCGTGTAATTTCTGGTGCGTCTGTTTGTGCGCACCACTGCAAGTTCAGTCTGCTTCCCTCTGCATTCTCTCATCAGCCGAAACGCACAGGAAACTCTGCTGGACTGCGGTGTTAGATTTCTGCTGATTTCTGTTAAGCCATTCTATCACAATATCACGGCTTTAACTGCTGAAGTTGGGTGCGTCGTGGCTGCACATTCAATTAATTTCTGGTGCGTCTGTTTGTGCGCACCACTGCAGGCTCAGTCTGCTTCCCTCTGCATTCTCTCATCAGCCGAAACGCACAGGAAACTGCTGGACTGCGGTGTTGGATTTCTGCTGATTTCTGTGAAGCCATTCTCTCGTTGTGGTTTATAATATCACTTGTTCGCGGGCTCACTGACCAAAAATTGCAAATGGCGACCAGCAAGCGATTCTGGAAAGTCAGTGTAACGCCCACGTAACGCCCACTCTCATGACGCTACGCACAGACCAATGAATGGCCAGCAGTGGCGTGACGAAACGGGGCCGGTACCCTTCGGACCTGCTTTTTACGGTGCCGAAAAAAGTGTCGGTTAAACTGGAACTGTTCCGAAAAAGGGAACTGTGAGGCCTTTGGGTTCCGAGTGGGAAACCGGACAATGGAGGCCAATCGGGGCCAAACGGGGCCTTTGGGTTCCAAGTGGAAAAGCGCCTATAGTGTCAGTTTGGCCCGGTACAGTACGGTACAGTTCAGTTCAGTTGGGTCTGCTTGTGTTTCGATTACACCAGAGTACCGATTGATGTGGGTGGGATTTGTTACAGGGAGGCGGCACAACCCTCCTGTTGCATAAACCAAGTGACCCAGGCAAAACACAAGATGGCAGGATAGGAGGTGACTGCAGTGTCTGGCCTTTTTGCCAGAGTAAAGGCAGAAAAGGAGAGCAAACGGAGAGCAGAAGGTCATAGGCGGCGAGACGACACACTCTGGAAAAGACCCGGAGCGTTTAGGAAACCATATAGAGCAGTATAAAGTGGAAGACATGAGAATACGAACTACATCACATATGAAGGTAAGCTAACACTGGTCAACAGCAAATTTATTGTCTATTTTTTTTTTTTTGTAGCGAATTTAGGACCATTTTGATGTGCTGAATCCAAAACTCACTTTGGTTTTGCTCAATCAGGTCAACTTTTTGAACTATGGCCACATGTTTTTTACGTTTTGTTTACATGTACGGGTATTTTCCTCTTTTTATGATGCAAAATTCTTTTTTATTTCTTGAAATTCTCTGAATTTTGAACAATGATGATGCAACATTCAATTTACATGTACTTGCGGCGGAATGAAATAAAGCGGCGTTGTTGGAGGTTTTAAGTAGAGTTTATTAATCATACCTCCGTCACGGGATCCCCTCTCCAGCCCAAGTGTGTGCAGGCTGGAGCGGGATCCTCTGGCTCTCGGAGAGGGGACACAATGTCTGTGTCCTGCAGCAGAGGTTGAAGTGTGTGAGTGAGAGAGTGAGAGGAAGTGTTACAGAACCTGTGCAGTATTTATACCCAACTCAAACAATACATCAAGGCAGTGTCACAGCAGTTGGTCTGATCAAAGGGACTGCAGAACAGGCATGAGATATTTGCATTTGTGAGACATACATCACAATAGGCAGATTTGCTAGACTCTGCTCCAGGTGCAGAACAAAGAGGTTAACAGGCACATCTACATATTGATCTGAGTCTCAAGGTCACAGTAAGGACAGGACACATGAACACAATGCATGAGAGGCAACATTAACATCACAAGGCATGAATGGCACATTACGTCTCAGTAGTGTAGCGGAAAAAACCAGGAGTGGCGAGCTGTCTGTCCTTAGTCTGTTTGTGTGGGTTTTCCCAAACCGCCACAGCTCCCCCCCAGAGGGCTCGGCAGGTGGTCGAGACCTCGATAGTGCAGCTTGGGCAGCGAGCAGGGAAAAGCTCTGTGCAGGAGGGGGTGGAGGGGGGTGGGGGTAGTAAAAGCCGGCCGGAGACGATGAAAACGTCCGGGCCGCGCAAAAATTGTTTGTGGGTCCGCGATGTCGAAGGGCTGGTCCCGTTGAACGTGCAGAGGTCCACAAGAAGAAAAATTAGTCACTGGCTCCTCCCGCGATTAAGTCCTGCAAGGATTAATAGCGGCCATGAAGAAAAGACGAGGCTGCGTGGTGGCTGTGATGAGAGCAGAGGGACTGGCGTGTTGACTTTAGGTGCAGGCACAACCTTAAAGCTCTCGGGAACCGCAAACCGCTGAATTTCCCTTGTGTGCCGTGGCTAAGACCATAAAATCCAGTGAACAAGCTGTGTGCCTCAGGTGAACGAGCAAGCCTGAAGGGCCAGTGTGCAGCAGAAGGAAGGCGGTCAGAAAAGCCGTATTTGTCCCGTGCGTGGTGTGCGCCGTCCTCGTAACTCCCCAGTGCGTGCGCCGGGGTTCCGTGATGGGTGGGCCAGCTGGAGAGGAGAACCAGGGTCAGGGAGCTTAATCATCCCTGCTCAGTGTGTTGGAGCGGTGAAGGGAAGTAGACGCTCTGTCACTCGCTCGGTCATGGTGCGTTCAGGTCCACGTGTGCTCTGTCGGCCATGGGGATCGCCGTCGTGGAGAAAGGACGAGGTGCATGCGCTCTCGAGTGGAGGAGCTGTGAGCGCGGCCGGTCCAGCGTGGATGTGCCGATCTAGGCGTGCAGATCTCACCATGAAACGCTGCTCAGCTTTCCCGGTCGTGGGTGTTCTCCGGGGAGTTTCGCCTGGAAGCTCCGCGTTGAGGTCTCCCTGAAGCAGAAGGGAGGGCAGATCAGTCAGGCTGCCGCGTTCACTGGTCGTCGGAGAATCACCGCCGGGCGTTGCGTTCGCTGGCAGCGTGTTCGTTTCAGCGTCGGGTCACCAGTGCGGCGGCATGAAATAAAGCGGCGTTGTTGGAGGTTTTAAGTAGAGTTTATTAATCATACCGCCGTCACGGGATCCCCTCTCCAGCCCAAGTGTGTGCAGGCTGGAGCGGGATCCTCTGGCTCTCGGAGAGGGGACACAATGTCTGTGTCCTGCAGCAGAGGTTGAAGTGTGTGAGTGAGAGAGTGAGAGGAAGTGTTACAGAACCTGTGCAGTATTTATACCCAACTCAAACAATACATCAAGGCAGTGTCACAGCAGTTGGTCTGATCAAAGGGACTGCAGAACAGGCATGAGATATTTGCATTTGTGAGACATACATCACAATAGGCAGATTTGCTAGACTCTGCTCCAGGTGCAGAACAAAGAGGTTAACAGGCACATCTACATATTGATCTGAGTCTCTAGGTCACAGTAAGGACAGGACGCATGAACACAGTGCATGAGAGGCAACATTAACATCACAAGGCATGAATGGCACATTACATCTCAGTGGTGTAGCGGAAAAAACCAGGAGTGGCGAGCTGTCTGTCCTTAGTCTGTTTGTGTGGGTTTTCCCAAACCGCCACAGTACTTACCTTTATCAGTGTCTACTATTCAATTTACAGTACAACTGTACAACTGCTGTACAACTGCTTACAACTTAGCATAAAAACCTGACCTGATTGAGAGAAACAGATGTCATTTTCGGATTCAGCGGTGCAAAATTGTCTTAAATCAGTTGAAAAAACACAGACAACTTACAAAAAAATTATTTTTGTTATGTTGTGTAATGATTGCTAATGCTACTTTGCTTTAAGTCCGCCGTACTACATTGTAATGTCGGCAAGTTATTGCTGTTAGGTACTAAAATATGTATTCTTTGTGTGTGTGTGTTTCAGATGGCTCTCTTGTGGCAAAATTATCGCTTCAAATCGTGGGACTGGGCGTTCAACACAGGCTCTCAGTGATGAGATATCACCCCAGCTTCACGAACCATATTGTAGTTGCCATATTGTAGTTATGGGTTATATTAGCCGTAAAATATATATTTCAACAGGTAAACAGTACTGAGTTAGGTATAATAAGATATATTTCACAATTATGATGCATTTTAAGCCAAAACAAAATGGATCTAGGATTAAAAGCAATTAAAATAATGCAGGCACAAGGTGACATGGAAAATACATGGATTTACTGGATACATATCATATCGAGTATTGCTGACTACATGTAGATACTGTATAAATATATATTTGCTGCATCAACAGTGAACTATACATGTATTCATTTAGTATGGCACTAGGAATTTTGAAAAAACCTTTGTACTTTTTGCAGCTCTGTCTCCACTTTTGTTTTATGTGTGAAAGTTACCACCAAGTGACACAAATTAAATACTAAAAGATTGGAAAAGCTGTCTAAGAACAATCCAGCAGTTTGAGAAATTACTTTTGGTTTGGTGTAAATCTGCCAACAGAATTACAGTATGTGCCATAAAGCAGTTTGTGTTAAAATGTTAAATCCCATCAAACCCTTACGCAGGGGTGTCCAATCATGTGCCATGGAGGGCCAAGACCCTGCAGCTTCTCTCTTCTACCCAGTCTCTTCAACAGATGTTTTCACCGATCAGCAATCAGTGGAAGAAATTCAGTGGAATCTGCTGTTGAAGACACTGGCTGGCGGTAAAGCCTGCAGAGTCTTGGCCCTCCGTGGCACATGATTGGACACCCCTTCCCTAACCCATTATTAGGAAATCAGATGCTAATATGGCCCAGAATTCCTCCGTATACTGGTACTATCACTTAAATGTGCAGTATCTTCTGCACTGGCACATCCAACAATAAAATAAAATAATTGTTTTTGATTACTTTTTCTTAAAAATGAGCCATTATTTTCAAAGTCTCTGATAAATGGTTTGTACTGTTGACTCTTTTCCCACCGGTGTCTTAACAGACAAAATGGAAAATCATGATGCAAACACATAAGTCACTAAATTGTTTATTACAATCAGTAGCAAATTCCAGATTATTTAGAATGTTGTGGGGATCCACATCAGTATATTTACACTCAGACTTAAAAGACAAAAGGGAATTGTCATGGGGGGTTTGTGTGTGGATATGGGGGTGGTGTGTTGATGTGAACAGTGACAAAGAGAATGGGAATTACAAAGGCTTTGATGTTAAGGAAGCACCCAGAGAAGGCTGACCGAGTGGTATGATTTAAGAGCAGAGGTGCCTGAGAGCTGTTACTCTTTTGTTGCTTGTGTTTCTAGAGAAATGGAGAGAGAGAGAGTTGAATAAAGTCTGATATGATCTGGACCTCTCTGCCTGATTATTTCTCTCTCCACAATGTGCAACATTTAAACTGTAAAAAACCAAAAAACTTAGTATGGGTCACACATGCCGGCCACGCTGCCTCACTGAGAAGCAACTGGATGTGCTGCTCAAGCTGGTCCCGGTTCACCAGATCTTCAGCCTGCATCTCTGTAAATAGTGACACAAGGTCCGGTTTGGGGTGGATAATTTTCCTCTTGCCTAGATGAAAGACAGAAATGGTGGTGGTTAATTAAAGCAAGTTTAAAACATATTTGGGAAATACACTTGTTGCTAAAAGCCAGTGGTGTAATGTGACAAAAAAGTACTTTGTTGTTGTATTTAATCACAATCTTCATGTAGCCGCGCTTCAGTAAAGTAGATTTTACAAGGGCTGGGTTATGTTTAAAATCATTTGTTTTTACTGTGGCCTCAGCAATCAGAATGAGTTGATACCTTCAGTTGAATGGAATCTAGTACTTTAACTGAAGGTGTGCATCCCCGAATATGGAGTCTTTCAGTCAAAATATGTAATTTTTATCAATAAAAATTTAACCACTGCTCTGTCACCGCTGTGTTGCCCTGGCTTCAAGTGTGGGCGGTGTTTTGTACTTGTATTGCTAAAATACAAAAGGAAGCACTACAATGGGTCTCAAATAATTGTAATGTGTCCTGTTACTGCATGAGTTTATTGACGATAGACTAAAAACTACACATATAAACTAAATTATAATGGTGACTGAACAACTCCCATTCCCCAAAGTGCAAGATACACTATTGTGAATATAACTCACAAAGGATCACACAAGTGATCTGAGAAAAAAAAACAAAAAACAAAAAAACAAGCGGTTTATTTTACAGTGGCTACTATTGGATGTGCCTTTCATTTTCAGTTATTCTGTAATTAATATTCACACAATCAAATAAATCTCAGTTCAGTCCCTTTCATATTAAGTGGAAATTGTGCTACTTTAATTTTGGCACTTTACCTATTCTTTAACTTAAAAAGCAAAAGATTGGAGTATAAATAACAGGATGTGCAACTAAAAGTCATAACACATTGCTGTGTCATGCCAAACGCCAGTGTCACAGCAGATGCTGGTCGGACTCTACAATGAAAATACACACAACTTAAGTACATACATAGCACAAAAGTGCAACATTTAAAAAAACCACCTTTTTAACCAGAATTACAACTAGCTTATTTAATCAGATATTGTCAACACAAGCGCAAAATACAAGGAGAGCACAGACTTAGCATTGACAGCTAACTAGCTAGCTCATTGTTTGCACACAAGCAACAACGTTGTTGTCTGTTCAAAGTGAACTTTCCACTGCTGGGAAAAATAACATAAAAGATGCATAATATCACATCATATCACATCACTCACCATCCTCTATATCCTCATATCACGGCTTTCAACTGCTGAAGTTGGGTGCTTCCGCGACCGTAAACTTATTTCGGGTGGCTCCATCTAGTTCCTTCTGGATTTTCTCATCAGCCAAAAGGCACAGAAAACTCTGCTGGGGCACGGTGTTTATTTCTGTGGGTCTGATTTCTGTGAAGCCATTCTGTCATTGTTGTTTATATCGCTGGCTGGCTGGCTGGCTCACTGACAAATCTTTGCAAATGGTTGCTCACGATTCTGTAAACTCAGCCTCAAACGCTGCTCTCATGACATTATGCCTGGACCAATCAGCGGCCTGCAGTGTTTTTACGTCACGTTTTTGTGTCAGTACAGTACGATTAGAACCACTCTCCAGCAGGTCCAAAAATGGGGATGGTAACTGTTACAGTCCCTAATGGAAAAGCCTACAAAGCATACCGCACCAAACCGAACTGAGCCAAACTGACACTAGTGGAAAAGGGCCACAAGAGTGCACACGAGTGCGCCACAAGAGTGGAGGAAGGTGCACACAGGTGGACTACATCTTATGCAGAAGGAGAAATTTGAAAGAGATAGGAGACTGCAAAGTGGTGGCAGGGGAGAATGTAGCTATACAGCATTGGATGGTAGTCTGTAGGATGACTTTGGAAAGCAAGAAGAGGAAGAGAGTGAAGGCAGAGCCAAAGATTAAGTAGGGGAAGTTACAGAAGGAAGAAGGTCTCACAGTTCAGGAAGGAGTTGATACAGTACAGGCCCTGGGTGGTAGGGAATAATTACGAGATGACTGGGAAAGTACAGCAAAAGTATTGAGGGAAATGGGTAGAAGGGTATGTGGTGTATCCAGTGAACAGAGGAAGGAAGACAAAGAGACTTGGTGGTGGAATGAGGAGGTCCAGTCCAGGAAAGTATTCAAAGGAAGAGGTTAGGAAAGAAAAAGTGGGATAGTCAGGGAGATGAAGAAAGAAGACAGGAGTATTTGGAATCTAGGTGCATGGCAAAGAGAGAAGTGGCAAAGGAAAAGGCATATAGTGATTTATATGAGAAGCTAGACACTAAGGAAGGAGAAAGACTTTTCGATTGGCTAGAGAGATTGAGCTGGAAAGGATGTACAGCAGGTTAGGTTGATTAAGGACAGTAATGGTAATGTACTAACAAATGACGAGAGTGTGTTGAAAAGGTGGAAGGAGCACTTTGAAGAGCTGATAAATAAAGAAAATGAGAGGGAGAGGAGAATGAATGAGGGAAAGATGGTGAACAAGGAAGTCCTGAGGATTAGCAAGGCGGAAGTGAGGGCAGCTTTGAAGAGGATGAAGAATGGAGAGGCGGTTGGTCTAGATGACATACCTGTGGAGGTATGAAGATGTTTAGGAGAGATGGCAGGGGACTTTTTCTCCAGATTGTTTAACACAATCTTGGAGAGTGAGAGGATGCCTGAGGAGTGGAGAAGAAGTGCTTTGGTACCAATTATCAAGAACAAAGGTGATGCTCAGAGCTGTAGTAACTACAGAGGCATAAAGGTGATTGGCCACACCGTCAAGATATGGGAAAGAGTTGTTAAAGCCAGGTTAAGAGGAGAGGTGACAATCACTGAGCAGCAGTATGGTTTCATGCCAAGAAAGAGTACTACAGATGCGATGTTTGCTTTAAGAGTGTTGATGGAGAAGTATAGAGAAGGTCAGTGTCATGGTGCGGTCCTCGCGGACCGCTAATGAAACACTATAGGTCACTGATGAGTTTGCATAATTTATCAAAGAGAGACAAATAACAAAACAATGAGCCACGAGGGGCAAAAACACAACTAGGGCTACAACAAGACACAGGATACGGAGTCCCGGGGAAAGCACTTACTGCGAAGAATGAAAGTTTGACGAATGTTTAACGAGTCAACGTCTGACGACGTCTGACGTGATCACAGCCCTGAGAGACAGAAGCTGCTCCCTAAAATAGGGCGAGATAATTAATCAGCTGATGAGGCGTCAACAGCTGAATCAGATCAAGGCCCACTGTCACTGACATAACGTTCGGCTCAGGAGACGCACACACACAGGCTCAGAGTAGTTCAAACTGTTTATTAACAACAGGGATGTTTGGGTGCGTGTCTGCGGAATGTTAATGTGTTGGTGGTGGCATCTGCTTCGGACCCAGAGGCAGGAGATCGTTCAGCCGGCAACCCTATGGGAGAAATCAGACACAGGGTGATGAGCACACACCAACACAGGAGGAGAATAGGCGAGAGAGAGAAGCTTACTTGTTAGGACAGATGACTGGCGCTTCAAGGATGGAAGCCCGGGAGACAGCCACCTGCAGGGCTCGGTGCAGCAGCGAGGAGAGACGAGGGACGGGATTGTCCGCCGCCGAGGAATCCACCTGTGCACAGGGGAGCAGACTGGAGAGATGAGGTAAGTGATTTTCTTACCGGTGACGAGGATGCTGAAGAGAATGTGGTAGAAGCCCATGAAAGGGAAATGAAGTCTACGGCTTCAGACCGAAGCTCAGGGCGAGGCGGCTTATATCCCTCGCCGCTGATGACTGACAGGTGTGTGAGCAGGTGGCGCCGTTGATGAGCGGCGCGGCGTGACAGTACTCCCCCCTCTAGCAGCGCCTCCTGGCGATGGCTTATTCGGGTGCGCTCGGTGGAAGTCCGCGATGAGCGATGGGTCCAACACAAACGACGGGGGCACCCACTGTCGATGCTCGGGCCCATAGCCCTCCCAGTCCACCAAGTATTGCAACCCACGATCCCGGCGCCGGGAGTCCAGGATGGAGGAGACGGACCAGGCCGGATGGCCACCAACCATCCGGGGTGTGGGTTGCGCTGCAGGAGGAGGGCAAAGGGGGTCGGTAACTGCCAGCTTCACCTTCGACACGTGGAAAGTGGGATGGATGCGGAGGGAGGGGGGAATAGCCACGCGCACAGCCACCGGGTTGATGATCCGGGTGATGGGAAAGGGACCCATGAAGCGCTGTGCCAGCTTTCTCCTCTCGCCTTTTAGGGTGACGTCCTGGGTGGAAACGTAGATAAGTTGCCCAACTCTGTACGCCGGGGCAGGTCTTCTACGCCGGTCCGCCACGGTCCTGTTGCGCTCCGCTGTGCGTAAAAGCGCATGACGCGTGGCGGCCCAGGTGGAGCAGAACTGCCTCACGTGCACCCTAACTGACGGGACAGTTACCTCGCTCTCCTGCGCTGGAAGCAGCGGGGGGTCGTAACCCAGGGACGCCTTGAAGGGGGACATCCCCGTTGCAGAAGAGCGGGCGGTGTTGTGGGCGTACTCCACCCAGGCGAGATGGTTGCTCCATGACGTCGGCTTGGATCTTGCAACACAGCGGAGCGCAGCCTCCAGCTCCTGATTGGTCCTCTCACACTGCCCGTTAGACTGGGGGTGATGGCCGGAGGAGAGGCTCACCTTGGCTCCGATGGCGTTGCAAAAGGACCTCCAAACCTCGGATGAAAATTGGGGACCCCGGTCCGAGACCACGTCCACCGGAATCCCGTGCAGCCTGACCACGTGTTGGATGAGGAGGCCCGCCGTCTCCAGGGCGGTAGGGAGACCTCGCAGGGGGACGAAGTGTGCCGCCTTGGAGAAACGGTCCACGATGGTCAGGATGGTGTTAAAGGAGCTGGAAACGGGGAGTCCGGTGACGAAATCCAGTGCGATATGCGACCAGGGCCTGCCGGGGACGGGCAGAGGCTGGAGCAGACCCGCTGGAGGGGCATTTCCTGACTTGCTGGTGGCACAGACTGGGCAAGCCCGGGCGTAGCGGGCTGCATCCCTCCGCAGGCCTGGCCACCAAAAAGACCGTTGGAGGAGGCTGATCATCCGGGAGGTGCCGGGATGACAGGTGAGCCGGGAGGTGTGGAGCCAGTGGATGACCTCTCCTCGGACCGCAGATGGGACGAACAGTCTTCCCTCCGGTCCGCCGCCAGGATCAGGTTCCACCTCCTGTGCCTTCCGGATCTTTGCCTCGATATCCCACGAGATGGCTCCCACGACGCACGACCTGGGCAGGATGGAGTGGGGCGTCTCCTCCGATTCCACGGGAGTGAACTGCCTAGAGAGGGCGTCAGGCAGGCTGTTCTTAGAGCCAGGCCTGAAGGTGATAGAAAATTGGAACCTGGCGAAGAACAGAGACCAGCGCGCCTGGCGGGCGTTCAGGCGCTTGGCAGATCATAAATACTCCAAGTTCTTGTGGTCCGTAAGGACCACAAACGGCAGGTTCGCCCCCTCTAGCCAGTGGCGCCACTCCTGCAGGGCGAGCTTGATGGCCAAGAGCTCTCTGTCCCCCACATCGTAGTTCCTCTCCGCCGGGGACAAGCGCCGGGAGAAGAAGGCGCACGGTCGTTTGGCGCCATCATCCGGCGACCGCTGGGACAGCACTGCTCCCACTCCCGTGTCCGAGGCGTCCACCTCAACGATGCACTGCAGCGCGGGGTCGACCTGGCGAAGGACCCGGGAGGAGGAGAACTCCGCCTTCAGCGCCTTAAAGGCGGCAGCGACCTCTTCGGTCCACCGGAACGGGACCTTCGGGGACGTGAGGCGGGTCAGTGGCCCAACGATGGAGCTGAAATTGGGTACAAAGCGGCGGTAGAAATTGGCGAAGCCAACGAACTGTTGCACCTGCTTCCGAGATGCAGGTGTAGGCCACTCCACCACCGCTTTCACCTTCTCTGGGTCTGGGAGCACCTTGTCGTGGGCGATGATAAACCCCAGGAAGGACGTAGTTCTGGCGTAAAATTCACACTTCTCTGCCTTTACGTACAGAAGATTCTCCAGCAGTCTTTGGAGGACCCGCCTCACGTGGACCTGGTGCTCGTCCCTGGACTTGGAGAAGATGAGAATATCGTCCAGGTAGACGAACACGAAAAGGCCAATAAAGTCCCGGAGGACGTCATTTATAAGGCGCTGAAAGACGGCTGGAGCGTTGGTCAACCCGAACGGCATGACCAGGTACTCAAAGTGGCCGTTCGGGGTACGGAAGGCTGTTTTCCATTCATCTCCCTCCCGGATCCGGACGAGGTGGTAAGCGCTGCGTAGATCCAGCTTGGTGAACCAGGTCGCCCCCTGGAGGGAGTGGAAGGCAGTGTCCATGAGGGGCAGGGTGTAACGGTCCTTCTCCGTGATATCGTTGAGGGCCCGGTAGTCGATGCAAGGGCGGAGGGACCCATCCTTTTTTCCCACGAAGAAGAACCCTGCCCCCACGGGTGACGATGATGGGCGGATTATCCCGGCGTTTAATGACTCCTTCAGATATGTGTTCATCGTCTCCTTCTCCGGCGCTGACAGGCTGTAGAGCCGACCAGAAGGTAACGGTGCCCCCTGGCGGAGGTTGATGGCACAGTCGTAGGGCCGATGAGGGGGAAGAGACATAGCTTTCGCTTTACTGAACACCATACCCAGGTCGTGAAACTCCGGAGGCACCAGGGACAGGTCCGGGGGTGCAGCGTCCGTCGCGGGGGGAGGAGCGGACGGCGAGCAGGCAGCGGACTGGAGGCAGGTGCCCAGGCAAAATGTACTCCATGCCGATACCCCAGCTGATCTCCAATCCAGGACCGGATTGTGAAGGCAGAGCCAGGGATACCCCAGGATGACGGGCGACACAGAGTTGGGAAGGACGTAAAAGGTCATCTCCTCCCGGTGGTTTCCCGAGATGATGACCGGTAGGGGGACAGTTTGATGTGTCACTCTCCCAAGGGTGGCACGGGAGAGGTGGACTAGGGAGATGGGAGTGTTGAGTGCCTGGCAGCGGATGCCCAATCGGGTTGCCAGGCTTTGTGAAATGAAGCTGCCTTCTGCGCCCGAATCCACCAGTGCGTGGGTGAGGTGCCCAGTGGGGTTATGGCAGAAACGGATGGGCAGCTTCAATTGGGTGAGTGATCCTAACCGATTGACGTCCGCGAGGCTTCCAACAGTGACTCGCGGACCCCACCGACTGGCTTTCCGTGGACAACGCTCCACGGTGTGTTGGTCGCCTCCGCAATACATGCAGAGGCCCAACTCACGGCGGCGTTGTTTCTCCACAGGGGAAAGTTTAGTCCAGCCCGTCACCATCGGCTCCGACTCCTCGGGGCACGATGCTGGCGGCGCCGCCAGGGGGCGAGCTTGGAACAGGTGCGGCGAGGCTCCACGAGGGCAAGAAGAAGAAGACTTCCGCCCCGAGGAGCGCTCGCGCAGCCTGTTATCCAAACTTACCGCTAAGGACGTCAGCTCCGCTAGCGTCCCAGGGATATCCCGACCAGCCAGTTCATCCCTCAGATCACTATTGAGGCTGCGGCGGAACAGGCCACAGAGGGAGCGTTCCTCCCAGCCCAATTCCTCCGCCGCTACCCGGAAGTCGACCGAGTGGTCCGCTGCCGACCGGCTTCCCTGCTGGAGAGCGAGAAGCCGATCGACCTGGACCGTTTCGGTTTGAGAATGGTCAAAGACCTCCAGAAAGCGCCTCACGAATTGATCATAGGTGAGGGTGGCATAACTGGGCCTCGCCATTACGGCGTAGGTCCAAGTTAACGCACGCCCCTCCAGAAGATTCCCTATGTAACCAATTCGGCTGTGATCCGAGGGAAAATCTCCGGGCACACGGTGGAACACGGACTCACACTGCATAATGAACCCCCGCGCTCCGCCGAGCTTACCGCTAAAGCGGGCGGGGGTCGGAATCGGTGTGAGCCGAACCGGTGCCACTGGAGCCGGCTGGACGGCCGCTGGAACAGCAGGAGCCGCGCCACCCTGGCGAGTCGGGAGGAACGGCTGTTGGGGGTCCAAGCGGTTCAATCGGTTAGTTAATTCTAATAATTGATTAAGAACCATCTGTTGCTGATAAACAATCTGATCCACCCGAGCCTCGAGGATGGTAAACCGGTGTGCGAGCCCGCCGTCTGCCGAGCCGCTCTGCTGAAGCCGTACTGACATAACGTTCGGCTCAGGAGACGCACACACACAGGCTCAGAGTAGTTCAAACTGTTTATTAACAACAGGGGTGTTTGGGTGCGTGTCTGCGGAATGTTAATGTGTTGGTGGTGGCGTCTGCTTCGGACCCAGAGGCAGGAGACTGTTCAGCCGGCAACCCGATGGGAGAAATCAGACACAGGGTGATGAGCACACACCAACACAGGAGGAGAATAGGCGAGGGAGAGAAGCTTACTTGTTAGGACAGATGACTGGCGCTTCAAGGATGGAAGCCCGGGAGACAGCCACCTGCAGGGCTCGGTGCAGCAGCGAGGAGAGACGAGGGACGGGATTGTCCGCCGCCGAGGAATCCACCTGTGCACAGGGGAGCAGACTGGAGAGATGAGGTAAGTGATTTTCTTACCGGTGACGAGGATGCTGAAGAGAATGTGGTAGAAGCCCATGAAAGGGAAATGAAGTCTACGGCTTCAGACCGAAGCTCAGGGCGAGGCGGCTTATATCCCTCGCCGCTGATGACTGACAGGTGTGTGAGCAGGTGGCGCCGTTGATGAGCGGCGCGGCGTGACAGTCACTGCTGAGCTCGGCTCTGACAGCCGGAAGCCCCGCAGAGACGCTGTCAAAATAAGAGCTCAGAGAGCCCACAAGGAATTACTAAAGAATGGGAAGAAAACACTGCATGACCCGAGCGCGGATGAGATCGGCGCTCAGACCATGACAGTACCCCCCCCCCCCCCGAAGGACGCACTCTGGGCGTAAACGTAACATCCAAGTGGAGGGAGGAAAAGGCTTGGCAGGCAAGAGTCACAAAATGAAAAAAAACACCAAAAAACAACGACCAGGGCCAATACAGAACAAATATGATCATGGTGCACAACAGAGCAAGGAAAAAAAACACAGATATACTCCATAATGCACGGGTAGAAGACAAAACCAAAAAAAACAAATAACAGATACACGGTTAAACAACCATAATACGCAGGCATCTCTCAACCAGAGGAAGGGAAAACACAAAATCATGCTGAAGCAGCGGCAAAATACAGACAGTTCCAGTCAGTACAAATAAACTGGCGGAGGCGACAAAAGCGCACATCTCAGACTACAGAGGGGGAGAAAAAGAAAAAACACACGCTAAAGAGCGGCAAAATACATACAGTTTAAATCAATTCAAATAAACAGCCATAGGCAACAAAAGAGCATCTCTCAGACTACGGAGGGAACAATCAAAAGGAGAGAGAAAGAAAAAAAAATCATTACAGGAATGCAGGTAGGCAGAGCACAATAACACAAAAAACAAATAGTTCGGGAGGTCTACCTGCATCCAGCATTCAGATCACTGGCATGGGGAAAAGAAAGCATTCAGGCGGTCTACCCCAGTCCCAGGCCCGGAGAACCAGTACCTCTGGTGGACGAACCAGGTCACTGAACAGAAAGTCCAAATGGTGGGGTGGCCGACCCAGAGCGCCAAATGGGCGAGGCAGTCCCCCAGGTGGCCGACCCGCATCACTCAGCCACCAGGACCGCAGGGAAGAACTCGGAGACGGCCCCCCTATAGAGAGGGAAAACGAGGGAGGGCCGGACCGATAATGGATAACTCCAGCGGCCCCCGATGGAAGGGGAAAAAGAACAGGGGAAGGATGAGGGACCAGGCCGGAGTCGCTCAGCGAGGGATCTGCAGCTCCACCTCCGAACTCCACAAGAACCGGCCCTGCCCTCCAGTCGGATCCCAAAACGAGACCGCGCTGCACCCTCGACGGACCCCAATTGGGTCGCGGCTGCACCCACGACAAACCCCGATTGGGTTGCGGCTGCACCCACGACGGACCCCGATTGGGTCGCGGCTGCCCCCACGATGGACCGCGACTGGACCGGGGCAGCACCAGAGATGACCTCCCAACCCGAACCCGGAACCTCCAGAATGGCAACCGGAATCGACTCCACACCAGTGACCCTGGGAGAAGGCTCGGGAGAAGAAAGAGGACTTGGATCAGGATCACCGGCAGCGACAGAGCCCGGTGAGACAAGCTCAGATGCAGCGGACGGCTGCACCCAGCTCGTCCCCCCGAGAGACAGGCAAAAATGCTCTAGAACTGATAGAGAGACAAAATAGAGCACTTGCCTGATCTCGAGTTCTGTCGCCGTCCAGGACTTCGACGATCCGGGTTCTGTAGGAAGAAGGACATCCTCTGGCTCCCACTCGGCTACGGCGGCCTCCGCAACCGGCATGATGGTTTCTACAGTCTGAGGACCCCCTAACGCTGACATCCACGCCGAGGGCCCACACAGTGTGATGGCAGGGGATCCGTGACCTGCTGGGTCGGACTGTCTCTCCGTGGAGACCCGGGGACGCTTACTCATCAGCGCAGGCTCCAAATGACAGTCTGCCCTCCTCCTTTGCCCATGACGTGGCTGTGGGGCCGGAACCAGGTATTGCAGGGCCCCAGGCCCCTTCCTCGTCCGACGGCATAGACCTGGCGCCGAAGAATACTCAAGGATAGGGGGCACAAAGGAAGCAGGTTCATGATTAATCGCTGCAGCAGATGGCGGGAGCTCGGGGGATTGTGAGCCCCGAGCTCCACCCCCAGCGGTCAGACAAGGCAATTCGCTCAGTGAAGGAAAAGAATGAAAACGCACTTGCCTGCTCTGCTGAGGACCGATGGAGGCTGCTGCAGAGGGCTTGGTTCTTCCCTTTCCCCGCTGGATGGTGATGGAGGGGCCCCCGGGAAGACGAGAAGGAGCCGTTCAACCAGGATCGATGACGGGCTTCACCGAGGCAGGACTCGTGGAGCTCACAGCAGCTGGAGAAAGCGTCGAGGAGGAAGGAGTGACAGCCGAGCCGATCCAGGAACGAGGAGCTGATGGGACAGCAAGGACAGATGACCCGGAGGTGGAGGCTACTGGGTTTTCCTCCTGTTGTGACGCAGGAGAAACAGCTGGCTGGGAGGCAGAGTTCCAATGGTGACCTGGAACTGGAGCCGGATGGGGTTCTCGCAGAGGCTTGCCATGGGCTTTGTGATGACGTCTACTGGCAGAGGGTGAGGAGAAGTCAGGGAAACACTGCACCTGGGCTGGACGGATGACAAGAGCTGACTCCCGAGGTGAGGAGCGGAGATGCCTCGCCGTCGGCCTCCTGCCGGGGTTTCCCCCCAGTCCCTGGACCTCCTCCCTCGTCGGGAACGCCGTACTCGGGGAAGGCGGTGAGGGTTCCTTGGCTGCCCTCTCGAGCGCTCTCTCTATCCGTCCAGGTTGTGTCACAATCCACGTCACCCGTTCCTTTCCCTCCGGAAAGAAGGTGAGATGGTATCTTAGCAAAGCCCTCTGAGCGAGACCTAGGGGCTCGTGTGCCGCGTAGGTGGGCATGAGGAGACCGGCCTCTGCCAGGTAACCATCTATCTCCTCAAACCACTCGGGGCAATACCCACGCTCGAAGGCAGACATGCTAACGAGAAGGGGAAAAACACAAGCCCAATAGCAAACTCACGGTGACCGGCGTCTCCTTCTGGTTGTGATCTACTGTCTTGGTGCGGTCCTCGCGGACTGCTAATGAAACACTATAGGCCACCAATGAGTTTGCATAATTTATTAAAGAGAGACAAATAACAAAACAACGAGCTACGAGGGGCAAAAACACAACTAAGGCTATAACAAGACACAGGATACGGAGTCCCGGGGAAAGCACTTACTGTGAAGAATGAAAGTTTGACGAATGTCCAACAAGTGAACGTCTGACAATGTCTGACGAGATTGCAGCCCCGAGAGACAGAAGCTGCTCCCTAAAATAGGGTGAGATAATTAATCAGCTGATGAGGAGTCAACAGCTGAATCAGATCAAGGCCCACTGTCACTGCTGAGCTCGGCTCTGACAGCCAGAAGCCCTGCAGAGACGCTGTCAAAATAAGAGCTCAGAGAGCCCACAAGGAATTACTAAAGAATGGGAAGAAAACACTGCATGATCCGAGCGCGGATGAGATTGACGATCAGACCATAACAGTCAGAAGGAGTTACACTGTGTCTTTGTGGATCTAGAGAAAGCAGATGATAGGGTGCCAAGTCAGGAGTGGCAGAGAAGTATGTGATGGTGGTGCAGGACATGTATGAGAACATTGAGACTGTTGGGGGGGGGGGGGTGCTGTAGGAGTGAGTGACAGATGGGTTCAAGGTGCGGGGTGGGGTTGCATCAGGGATCGGCTCTGAGCCCCTTCTTGTTTGCCATGGTGATGGACAGGCTGACAGATGAGGTCAGGCAGGAGTCTCCATGGACCATGATATTTGCAGACGACATTGTGATCTGTAGTGAGTGTAGGAAGCAGGTGGAAGAGAACTTGAAGAGGTGGAGGTGCTGTATGCTCTGGAGAGAAGAGGAATAAAAGTCAGTAGAAGCAAGACAGAATACATGAGTGTGAATGAGAAGGGAGGCAGGTGTAATGGTGAAGATGGAAGGAGTAGAGATAGTAAAAGTAGGTGAGTTTAAATACCTGGATCAACTATCCAAAGCAATGGAAAATGCACAAGAGAGGTGAAGAAGAGAGTGCAGGCAAGGTGGAGTGGGTGGAGATGAGTGTCAGGGTTGATTTGTGACAGAAGTGTAGCAGTTAGAGTGAAAGGGAAGATTTACAAGACGGTAATGAGACCTGCTATGATGTATGGTTTGGAAACCATGGCATTGACAAAAAGACAGGAGATGGAGCTGGAGGTGGCAGAGCTGAAGATGCTAAGATTTTTCATTAGGAGTGACTAGGAGGGACAGGATTAGAAATGAGTATATCAGAGGGACAGCTCAGATGGAGCAGTTTGGAGACAGAGGCAAGGCTGAGATGGTTTGGACATATGCAGAGGAGGGATAGTGGTTATATTGGACAAAGGATGTTGAAGATGGAGCTGCCAGGCAGGAGGGAAAGAGGAAGACCACAGAGAAGATTCATGGCTATAGTGAAGGAGGACATGGAGAGGGTTGGTGTTACAGAGGAAGATGCAAGAGATAGGGTGAGATGGAGGCAGATGATCAGCTGTGACAACCCCTAAAGGGAGCAACCGAAAGAAGATTTATGTTTATCGCCATGATGCTCTTCCAGTTTCATGGGGAAACTGGAAAACCCCTGGCAAACCCAAAGGTCATAATCAAACATTAAAGATCCATGCTGCCACCTGCTGGATCACTCCAAACGTTCCATACTGAACGTTGCTCTGAACTTGCCCAAAACTCACCGACCGTTTCTCTCCCTTGATGGCGCTCTTTTCACACTTGTTGCTGCTCATTTTCTGTCACTTTGGCTCAGTTTCCTCACACTTGAGAGCAGACGGAAATGTTAACTCGTATTTGTGCAGCTGTGTTGAGTAAATAGCCGCCATTCAAGAGCCAAGTTAGGTCATTTTATCCTTTAATGCAGTGTATCACGATTCTGTAATTAAAAGCTGATTGAGTGAAATGCACTAATTATAAATGCATGCCGCTGTGACACTTGCATAGAAGAGTAATCAGTCACTGCAAGTATTGCTCTCTTTTCTGTATGTATTGCATGCGTGGTTGGTACTAGAGGTATTTTAGTTTGTGAAATCTCTGACTGATATTCTCTTTATCTCAGCGTTTGCACATTTATCCCCTTTTGCACTTTAGTCCTGTGCCAGTATTATGTAGCAACAGTTCCCAGCCTTGTGCATCCCCCGGCTGTGGGTCAGTGACTCAGATGACTGGTTGCGGTGAAAGGTTTGGCTCAGCTTTGTTGGGAACGTGCAGAGATTCATGGCTGAAATTTGCTTAAAGGTAGAAATACAGGAGGCCCTTTTGATAATCTTGACATCATATTTTTTGGACTATTGATTATTGACAAAATCTTCCAATCTACTTTTTTTTTTTTTCTGGATCTGGAGATGTAAACAAGGTGGAATGTGATCATCATTTGAAGCATCTGCAATTTGTTAGCTACCATAATGAGAGAAAAAGCAGAGTCTCAGCTTCACTTCCAATCAAAGATTGGGTTGAAATGGCAACAAAAATGAATAGTTCACATGTGCAGTCACAGCGATCAATCAGTTTACAGCTAACAGCAGTTTAATACAGATTTTTTTTTTGTGGGGAGTTTTTCTTGAGGAACAAAGAAGTCCTTAGTTTTGACATCCTGATGCAGCTGCAGGTGATGTGGCAGTGGTTTTGTGCTGTGGTCAGCCGCTTGGCAAGTTGCTTTCTGTCATGAAAGGTTTGAGGGTGGAGCTCCACTCCTCTGCGTGGCTGTCTCGACATCTTTTGGAGCGTGACCTCGGTGAGCGGTGATTTGGGGTGAGGTGTTCTTCCCTCACACCCAACAGAACAGCAGTGGGGCTTGGGATGGGATCACAGTGTATGAAAGATGAAGAAGGAGAAAGAATGCTCCCTGGTGTATAATTGAGGTCTTGGATGAAAGAAGTACAGAGTAAAAGCTGTGGAGACTGTGTGGAGCTGGACATTAGGGAAGGGTGGGGAAGAAGAGGAGGGAGCGAGGAGGTTGGAAAGCATAAACAAAACATTAGGAGGAGAAGTGGATGGATGAGGAAAAGCCTGAAATAAAATCTCCAACGCAAGCCCCCGAGGACCACGTCATCACATGCAGACCATTTTATCCAGCCCTGATGAAACAGATTTCAGTCCTCTCTCCATTGACCCAATTCTCACCACTTTGGTTTGAGCCCTTTAAGGTGAACTCTCTTTCTTTCTTTCTTTCTTTGTCTTCTGTTCATGCAGAAAGGTATTTATTGAATTGGTAAAGAACATGATTAAAGGAGCATCTCAAACAGCTGAGGGATGCGATCCAGGTTTAACAAGCTGTGTAACACATACTGTATGGTTTGAAGTGTTTGCCACATGTGTTAAGTCACTTAACAACACATGAAATTGTTTCATATTATACAACAGTTAGTTCTGACTGAGCAATTTCATTAGACAATAGGGATTTCAGGAGTTACTAAAATCCATCATAACTGAACTCCAACCATTTCACTGGATATGTATCACACCGCTTCAAATGTGTTCATGTAACCGTGAATTACTAACACCAATTTACTGTCAACTAACTCTCAGTGACAATTGCAGTACTGTGTTGAATACCTTAATTTCCACAGTGAGGCGCTGTTTCTTATCTGACCCGGAAGTCCCACCCTTTTGAAAAAAGCCTTACAGCCTGCTCTTGTTCACGTCTGTTTTAAAAAAAAAAAAATAGGCAATGCTAGAGTTGTATTTATTGTCTCGATTGACAAACCACAATACCTTTGTGGTGATGGACTCTTTGTTTCATCTGAAAATGCGAAGAAAAGCGAGTGATGTATGCTAAATCACTAGCATGCTAACTACTACACTGGCTAGCTACACCGGCATTGGCTGTGTTTTGATCTGGGGTCTTCTGCAGTACCGACTCAACAGGTATATGTTTAATAAACACTTATTACTTTTGCACTTGACAATATTTAATTTGTTTACATGTGTAAAATGACAATAGATGTCTTCATGCTGATTGAGGTGTTTAGCAGCAGTTACTGGCTACATTTCGAAGGGACTATTTTTTCTCAGCTGTGCAAAATAACTTGGTTAAACAAACAAATCATAATATTTTGTCCAGTATTGCTGTCATTTAATAAATTGTGCTTGCAAAACTGTTGCATAAAAGCAATATTACACTTGAACTTGTTACAGTATCATGAATATACTAACTATGGGTGTGATACGTATCAACGTATCATACCCACAGTTGTTATATTCATTGATATTGTACTCCGTCTTGTGTAATATTGCTTAATTATATTATTTTCATCTTCTAGCTTCCATCCATTTTATTCTTCATCTTTCTGGAACATGTTTTGTGTTATTTTACAGATATTTGGTATTTATATATATCATATATGAACATTTATACTTTTAAGAAAGAACAATTTGATGACAATAACATGTCAAACATTTGGTGGTTTATAACAATTCATGCTGAAAATATTAATCTCAGAAACTGTGTCATCATCACCAGCAAAGTATAAAATGTGTGAATTTCATCTTATGTAGCATTAGAATAAAGAAACAAGTTGTTTATTTTTGTTATTGTTATTGATTGATTAAAAAACTACCTTTAGAACCATTTTATCATAGAGGTTAGTGGTGAAGAAGTTAATGCGGTAATTGCACATTAATGCAACGGCCCATTTAACGCCGACAACATTTCTGATCGTGATTATTCACCTGTGTGAACGGGGGATTGTTGACCTTGCTGCTTTCCATATATTTGGGAAATGTGACATGCACACACTCGAGGAACGCACCAGAGCGAAGTCCTTTCGCCAGCACCACACTGGGTGGAAATGTACTGATCCCCCGCTGTGTTCAACCGTGTTTACTGCTGTGTGCAGAGGAAATAAAACTGTAGACCTGAGCTGGACCCATTTAGATTTATATCATTTGACTGTAGAATATCTATATGGCACAGGGACTATCAAAAATGATAATCACTTTTTCAGTCATTTCCATTTACAGTAGAAGGATAGTTTTGTGCCTGGCGATCTGTCCAGGGTGTACCCTGCCTCTCGCCCAAAGACGCTGGGATAGGCTCCAGCCCCCCCGCGACCCGAAAAGGATTAAGCGGTAGAAGATGGATGGATGGATGGATGGATAGTTTTGTGCTTTGAAGACAGTTTTTATTGCTGTCACCTCATGAATGTCTCTGTGTGTTTATAATTGAGTCCTTCCTGTTTATAGCTGCAGGAAGAAGATGCTTCTTTGTGACCAGAGAGAAGTAGAGGGTGTGTGTGTCTCAGTATGTCAGACATTAGAAATGTATTTTTCATTCACAATAATTGGTTGATGACTTCTGTATGTTCTTTTTCTTAAAATTTTGGTTTAAGTATGACTGAGTGAGGATTGCATGTGTACAGGTCATCACCCTTAAAAAGCTCTAAATGATTTAAGCGATAAGCAGCATATTTACTAATCAGAGTTCTGGTGACTCTGAAGCAATTGCTTGAAATTTCTTGCCAGCTGGCTCTTGCTGCTTTTGTGAAACTGAATGAAAGGAATGTACGAAAGGTCTGTAGAGGAAAAGTTAAGATTCAGATAAGCAGCTGTGTGCTATGTGGGCAAACACAGAGAAACCAAATCCCCATTTGGATGTCACCATATGGCCTTCACCACTCATTCCCTTGGTCATTGTTGGCAGGACTTACTAGTGGTGTATTATTCCTGTTCTCTAGATACTACCAGTGTGTGCATCCTGCAAGTGGTGCTTGGTCCCCACCACAAAAGGCGTTGCTGGTAGGACTCACTGGTGGTGACATAGTCAGAACCTTAAATGCACCTCTGAGATGAGGACGATGTTAAAATCTGAAGGGGGAATGGTACCGAGTTACTAACAGCTGTCCTACTTGGCTTGCCTAATGGGTCAGCCCTCTTGGTGATACAAGTGCGGGAGGTTGCGAGTTTAAACCACCAGTTGGGCTTCACTGCATGTCCCCTTGGTCACATGTGGGAGGAAGAACCTTTATTCTATGGACCATATTCACGTGACATCACCACTCATGTGACTTTGTTCATTAGCCATTTTGGGTATCACAGCTTCAGGTGTTGCCTGTTAACTTTGTTTAGGTTGCTTGTCCACGGAGTGCAGAAAAACGCTCTAAACCTGTTGTTCTGGGCATTTCACTGGCCCTCTTAAGATAAGATAAGATAAGATAAGATAAGCCTTTATTAGTCCCACAACGGGGAAATTCCAGGATTGCAACAGCACAGGGATAGCAACACTCAGAGCAACAATCAGAAGGCAAGAAAAAAAAACAAGCAAGCAAGAGCAGCTAATATACATATGTACATATTACTATAAAATATATACAGTATATACACACACACAGACACACAGTGCAGAGCATTGTAGCTGGATGGAATAAATATATGAATATATAAACACACAGTGCAGAGCATTGTAGCTAGATGGAATAAATATGTAAATATATAAACACCCACAGTACGGAGCATTGCAGCTAGGTGGAATAAATATGAAAGTATATAAACACACAGTGCGGAGCATTGTAGCTAGATGGAATAAATATATAGATATATAAAAACACAGTGCGGAGCATTGTAGCTAGATGGAGTAAATATATAGATATATAAATATGAACACACCCAGTGCTGAGCATTGTAGCTAGATGGAATAAATATGTAAATATATAAACACACACAGTGCAGAGCATTGTTGCTAGATGGGATGAAACAGCATAACCCTCTACTTAGTTATCCTACATGGTATGATTATGTGCCCATACATATTCTCACCCTCCATAGCGACCGGTATTTTCCTAGTTGTATGCCGGAGAGGACCATTGTGTAAGTCTATTGCATCTTTTGCATTTAAAAACTATTAGTTTGTTACGTCTTTTTGCTATCTCTGCGAGCAGCCCTGCTTAGGTTGTACAGTCTGACAGCCGTTGGTAGGAAGGACCTACGAAACCTCTCGGTTGTGCACCTGGGATGATGTAGTCTGCTGCTAAATGAGCTCCTCAGTGCATTCAGTACGTCCTGCATAGGGTGGAACTCGGACTCCAGCAGAGATGACAGTTTAGCCACCGTCCTTCTCTCTCCCATCTCCTCCACCGGATCAAGGCGCTGCCCCAGGACAGAGCTAGCTTTCTTAATCAGTTTGTTCAGTCTCTTCCTATTGGCTGCTGTAATGCCACTGCCCCAGCAGACCACTCCAAAAGTGATGGCTGATGCCACCACCGTGTCATAGAATGTCTTCAGCAGCGCCCCTTGTACACCAAAAGACCTGAGTCTCCTCAGCAGGAACAGCCTGCGCTGTCCCTTCTTGTAGAGTGCGTCAGTATTGTGTGACCAGTCTAGTTTATTGTTCAGATGAACACCCAGGTACTTATAGGATGTCACCATCTCGATGTCTGTTCCCTGTATATTTACTGGTGCTGTGAGGGGCTGCCCATGCCTGCGGCAGTCCACCACCAGCTCCTTAGTTTTCCTTGCGTTGATCTGGAGGCAGTTCCGATGGCACCAGTCTACGAAGTCCTGGATAAGCCCTCTGTACTCAGTTTCATCTCCATTGGAGATGAGGCCAACGATCGCAGAGTCATCAGAGAACTTCTGTAGATGGCAGTGTGTTGTGTTGTGTGAGAAGTCCGCAGTATAAAGAGTGAACAGGAAGGGAGCCAGCACCGTTCCCTGGGGGGCCCCCGTGCTACTGATGATCGTGTCGGACACACAGTCCCGGGTTCTCACAAACTGAGGCCGGTTCGTGAGGTAGTCCAGGATCCATGATGACAGGTGCTGGTCCACCCCTGCGCGCAGCAGCTTGTCCTTCAGCATCATCGGTTGGATGGTGTTGAAAGCACTGGAGAAGTCAAAGAACATGATCCTCACCATATTCCCGGGCTTCTCCAGGTGGGACAGAGAACGGTGAAGGAGGAAGATCACCGCATCCTCCACCCCAATGCCATGCTGGTAGGCGAACTGGAGTGGATCCATCGCTGGTTCCACCAGGGGGCGGAGGTGAGCAAGGAGCAGTCTCTCCAGGGTCTTCATCAAGTGGGACGTCAAGGCCACCGGTCTGTAGCTGTTCAGGTTTTTGGTGTGGGAAGTTTTTGGTACAGGTACCACACAAGATGTTTTCCACAGCTGTGGTACCCTCCCCAGCTTCAGGCTCAGGTTGAAGATATACGTCACAATCCCACATTACTTCAAGCTTTTGCTGTTAAATATTGATCATGATGTCCTTTCAGCCTGATTCTGATCAGCTGATTTGTGAGGTGGGCTGCTGATGAGCTCCAAAAGTTGAGCTTTTTTCAACTTTCAGCACCATGCATGCAGCAGCAAAAACCCTCACAGCTGAGAGCACTTATGCACTTATGCACTGAGGGCACTGAGCACTTAAATAGCTGGATTATATAGAAACGAGCAGAAAGTAATGAATTAAATCATTTTTATTTTAATATTTATGACAAGTGGGCACCGCTGACATGCCAGCTGCGGTCAAACAGGGATGGCAATTTTCCGCCGATCCACGGATTTCCGCCGATTTATTTTCAAATTGATCATTTCTGTGAATCGTCTAAATCCATTGAGAAAATTTTAGGGGGGGTAAGATACCTTATTGTTACCGATTTTAGCGAAAATCAACACGATTACATAAGTGCTCGGCGCTTCCCCGGGTCAAGTCTCACGTGATAACCCGGATGTACTCAAGCTACTGCTGTATTGTAAACAGCCCTGCGATTGGATAGTTGCAAACGATTGGACCACTCAAATGGCTCGTTGTATGCTTTGTCAAAAATTCATGGCGGCTTGTTCTCAGGGATGTGATTTTTCCGGTAATTTGCAGAATTCCGCTTTATTTTATCTTCCAGGAAAATAAAGTACATTAAGTATGTTAGCGGCCTGTGGTCCACAAACGCAGTGAAGGTGCGCCCTTTCAGGCAGAACTGGAAGTGGCGTATGGCCAGGTGGAGAGCCATTAACTCTCTGTCGAACACGTTGTATTTACACTCACTGTCGTGCAAAGACCTGCTAAAAAAAAAAGGTGAGCGGCTGCCAAGAACCGGCAACGCATTGCTCCATGACGGCCGCTATGCCCATGTCCGAGGCGTCGGTAGTGAGCGCTGTTTTAACCTCAGAACGCCTGCTCCCGTTCAGAAGTCCAGTCGACTCTGTCCGCCGGTTTCCGTTTGAGTGCAGTGTACAACGGCTGTATGAGCTGGGCTGCGCGGGGGAGGAAACGGTAATAAAAGTTAACCATCCCCCAAAACTCCTGCAGCGCCCTGACATTGATGTTGAGGAGAAAAAATAGCAAAACAATTTAGTTAGATTACTTTTATGATTCCAGTCAGTTTGAAATTGACAGTGCACAGTGGATATTGACTCATAACAAGACTTGGCTGCATCAGTGATTGTGCAAAATGAACTGCTTAAGTCTCAATGGAGATTGAAACTGGTGATCTGAAATGAATGCTGAAATTATAAAAAGCAATGGTATGTTGGAATTTTATTTCTATTATGGAATAGATAAAATTAACTGATTTTGATTTGATCAAGTGTTAAAGCATGTGATGGATAATGCTTGTTGGAATATTTTAGGAATGCTATCTTCTTGGAACATAAGTCAATATTATACAGTAATAAATGGCATTCAGCTGTTTGTCATTTAAGCACAGTTCTGGTACTTAAAAATCATAAAAACCCAGGAGCTTCGGGGGGCTATGCCGTCGTGCGCGCTGCTGAGAAGGTGATCAGCTGCAAGCTCCCATCCCTCCAGGATCTGTACATCTCCAGGACCCGGAGGCGTGCAGGCCGGATCATAGCCGATCCTTCACACCCTGGTCACGTACTGTTTGCCCCCCTCCCCTCAGGTAGAAGACTTCGGTCCATTCAGACTAAAACCTCCCGTCACATGAACAGCTTCTTCCCCTCTGCCATCAGACTGCTGAACACAAAGTGACTTATTAGACTCTCGTGCACTATGTACAGCAGCTCAACCAGACTCATGTCAATCATCACTGTTTTCTTTTTGCATTACCGACTGCACTGTGGGGTACTCCACAATCTGCTGCTCGCTAATATATTTAAAAATTGCTTTGACTAGTATTACTCATTCTTCCATCAATCCATCCATCTTCTACCGCTTTTCTGGAGGTCCGGGTCGCGGAGGCAGCAGTTCAAGCAGAGAAGCCCAGACTTCCCTCTCCCCAGCCACCTGCTCCAGCTCTTCAGAGGGGATACCAAGGCGTTCCCAGACCAGCTGGGAGACATAGTCTCTCCACCGAGTCCTGGGTCTGCCCCGGGGTCTCCTCCCAGTGGGACGTGCCTGAAACACCTCAAGTGGGAGGCGTCCAGGAGGCATCCTAATCAGATGCCCATACCACCTCAACTGACTCCTTTCAATGTGGAGGAGCAGCGGTTCTACTCTGAGCCTCTCCCGGATGACTGAGCTCTTCACCCTATCTCTGAGGGTGAGTCCAGCAATCCTACGGAGAAAGCTCATTTCAGCCGCTTGTATCCGCGATCTCGTTCTTTCGGTCATTACCCAAAGCTCGTGACCATAGGTGAGAGTAGGAACGTAGATTGACTGATAAATCGACAGCTTTGCCTTAGAACTAAGCTCCCTCTTCACCACAACAGACCGGTACAACATCTGCATCACTGCAGATGCTGCTCCAATCCGTCTGTCGATCTCTCGCTCCATTCTCCCCTCACTCGTGAACAAGACCCCAAGATACTTAAACTCCTCCACCTGGGGCAGGAGCCTGTCCCCAACCCGGAGAGGACAATCCACCTTTTTCCGGCTGAGGACCATGGACTCGGACTTGGAGGTGCTGATTCTCATCCCAGCCGCTTCACACTCAGCGGCAAACCGTCCCAGCAAGAGCTGGGACATACGGTCAGCAAGAGCTGACCGTATGTCTTGGACACCCGAGTAAAGAGAGGTGCAGAGCTGTCAACTGATCACCACCTGGTGGTGAGTTGGATCCGATGGCAGGGGAGGAAGCCATTCAGACCTGGTAGACCCAAACGTATAGTGAGGGTGTGCTGGGAGCATCTGGCTGAGGCCCCTGTCCGGGAGGTCTTCAACTCCCACCTCCAGAAGAACTTCAACCACATTTCGAGGGAGTCTGGAGACATGGAGTCTGCATGGGCCATGTTCTCCACCTCTGTTGTTGAAGCGGCGGCCCAGAGCTGCGGCCGCAAGGTGGTCGGTGCATCTCGTGGTGGCAACCCCCGAACCAAGTGGTGGACACCAGTGGTGAGGGGGGCCATTAAGCTGAAGAAGGAGTCCTATCAAGCTTGGTTGGCTTGTGGGACTCCCGAAGCAGCTGAGGTGTACCGGCAGGCCAAGCGGAGTGCAGTTCGGGTGGTTGCTGAAGCAAAAACCCGGGTATGGGAGGAGTTCGGTGAGGCCATGGAACAAGACTTTCGGTCGGCCTCAAAGAGATTCTGGCAAACTGTCCGGCGGCTCAGGAGGGGAAAGCAGCTCCCCGTCCACACTGTGTATGGTGCGGATGGGACACTGTTGACTTCGACTGGGGACATCGTCGGGCGGTGGAAGGAATACTTCGAGGATCTCCTCAATCCCACTGATACGCCTTCCACAGAGGAAGCAGGGTTTGGGGACGAGGGGGATGACTCGCCTATCACAGGGGCTGAGGTCGCCAAGGTGGTTAAAAATCTCCTTGGTGGCCGGGCCCCAGGGGTGGACGAGATTCGCCCTGAGTACCTCAAGGCCCTGGATGTTGTTGGGTTGTCATGGTTGACACACCTCTGCAACATTGCGTGGAGGTCGGGGGCAGTGCCTTTGGCATGGCCAAACCGGGGTGGTGGTTCCTCTCTTTAAAAAAGGGGACCGGAGGATGTGCTCCAACTTTAGAGGGATCACACTCCTCAGCCTCCCTGGGAAGGTCTATGCCAAGGTACTGGAGAGGAGAGTCCGGCCGTTGGTCGAACCTCGGATTCAGGAGGAGCAATGTGGTTTTAGTCCTGGCCGTGGCACATCGGACCAGCTCTTTACCTTACTCATTCTTATTCTACATTTTATTGCATGTATAGTTTTTTATTTCTTTTATTTTTACCGAGACAAATTCCTAGTTTGTGTACTACATGAACAATGGCAATAAATCTGATTCTGATTCTGATTCCATTCAGTCTCAGTTTTCAGTATCTCTGTGTCGCTCTTGAAATCATTCTTGCTCTTGTCGTCTGAAAGCTTGTAATTTTTCTTTAAAGTCCCGGGTGCGTTCTCCAGTCGCTCAACCTCTCGTCCTCCTTTCTATGCACCATGTTAGCCACTGGGTCTGTTCCAGGAGAGTCTCCGGGCGTCTGACGACAGTCACCGAGAATCCCCTCTTCTCCATATCAGCAGTCGCCTCCTCGGCCGAGTCAAATAGCATAGTTCCATCTAGATAAAAAAAACCTCTCATTTTCGCTGGGAACGGGGTTTGAAACCGGATTTTCTTCTCTTTAAGAACCAACTTTACTTCAGCGTACTCCCTCCGCCTCTTCATAATCTCAGGTGCGTAATCATGGTCCAAATTAACCCTTTGAGTGTGTATGGTGCAGAACTGCAACATACCCTCTAGTGGTCAAGAGTGGTAAATATTTGTTGTCAATAAAATAGTTAAGATTTCCAAGGCTATAACTTGAAAGTGATAAGAGATAATGACTTACTGTCAATTAGAAAGATGTAAAATATGATCCAAAGTTTCAGATAGGAATAAACTTACACATCTAATTTGCATAATGTCATGGCACCTCTTTAAATTCCATAACTCAGTCAAAACTGGACTTTGGACGTATTTACACAAAAAAATGGTTCAGTCTTTTGACATCGTTTTTTTTGTACAGAGGTACCGCATCATCTTATCTTCAAAGTATATGAACAAGAAATCACTACATTTAAAAAAAAAAAAAAACAGAAATTTCTCACTTACTTTTGAAAAAGTCAGTTAGAAGGCAGGTGCAGTGCCGCGCTCTGCCACTAGGGGCACGCAAATTCTCACACTCAAAGGGTTAACCTTCTTCCCAAGGTATTCGAATCCACGTTTCTGCCAGGTCAATTTCAGAGTCTGATATTGTCTCTCCGGGATCGCCCCTCTAGGTCTGTGAGCTTAACCTCCGTTTGAATATGGAGTTTGAGCATCTCAGCCAGGAACTCTTCATTAGTCTATAGTCGAGTTTCTGCTTCCAAAATCTTTTCTTCCGTTTCTTCTAGTCTCTTGTTTGTTTTATTCATTTCTTCTTTAATAGCTGCCAGTTGGGCTTTATTATCTTTTCTGAAGTCACGCAGTTCTTTCAATATCAGGTCCAAGCTCGTGCTGCTAGCTTGATCTGATACACCTGTTGGCATGTCATTATCCTCCATGGCATTGTTAGTGGCTGAAATCTGCTTGTCTCCATCTTCCTCATGTGATTCGCGCTGTGTAGATTTTTTAATATTTTTTACTTTCGTCATCTTGAAGCCCTTACTCTTATAACTCCATGTAATGAAAGTTTTAGAAATTCGTGTTTCTTTAGGCTATTTATAACCTAAATGTCGGGAGCATGTTTGCCTGTGTTGCCTCCTCCTACCCTGACATACCCGGAAGTCCGAAATATATATCTTATGGCTAATGTAACCCCATAACTATAATATGGCACCTGATGATTAATTTTTGGCAGCGGATCACTTTTTGCCACAATACCACCGGCTGGAACAGGTACATCCCATGATGTCTCAAAAGTCTCTCCATGATTTTCACACAGATCAGAGCAATTTTGTTGCACAGGAAGCTAAACATTTCTACAGACATTCTGAAGATCTGCAGTCACTGTGGTTTGTGAAGCTGGGGTGACTTCCCACCACTGGGAGTGTGAAAATATGATGGCAAGAAGGCGAGGCACTATTTCAATTTGTCAATTAGTCCTTTTTTTATTTCAACTTACAAGTAATAAGAAGTTCCAATAAACATCCAACACGATTCTCACCAATCCACAATCGAACTCAATCGAACTCTCTCGAACTCTATCCTATCAATCAACACACCTGTTTTATACAACCGGAGATAATTAGGGCTAATTAGCCCCTACCATAATCCCAGGTAAAACAATCAACATTCCATTATTTTCCACATACCCCACTGATCTCTAAAATACATAAATACTTCCCAACTATACAATATAAATAACATATAATAAATAACAATCAATAACAACAATCACAATATAAATAATTCAATAAATATCTCAATCCCCTATTTACAAATATTAAACCACCCCTCTAACTTACCATACCGGTACATGTTTGCTTCCTGCTGGTGTCCTATATAAGGCCCTCAACCCCTAACGCAGTCTTTTGCCCGGACACCCACAGGAAGCATGTTGGCAAAGGTATGTGCAATAAATTATTATCAACTATTTTACCAAATACTTAATCATAACCATTATCTCCCAAGGCACTCAAATTAAACAAAAGACAGATCCCAAAATACTGTGTGCACTTTCACAAATAATTACAATAACATTTACCACATTACAAATAATATAAACACACATATAATAAATCATAACAGTGGTGACACTCTATTGTCACATTTCCTCCCCCCCTTTCCCGAGAGTACAGTACTCTAAGAGTCATGTACTCTAGAAACTCTGCTACAAGGTTGGTTTTCCCTGCCACATACCGAACAGTAAAATTATAAGGTTGGAGGGACACATACCACCCTGTAAGACGACTGTTTACATCTTTCATTCTGTCCAACCACTGTAGGGCCCGATGATCTGTCTCCAACAAAAAATGACGCCCTAGTAAATAGTACTTTAGAGACCCTATTGCCCATTTCATGGCAAGACATTCTTTTTCAACCGTAGAGTATCTTGTCTCCCGGTCCAACAATTTACGGCTCAAGAACAGTACTGGGTGTCTCTCTCCCTTCTCCTCTTGGAGAAGTACTGCTCCAATGCCAACCCCTGAAGCATCAGTCTGTAAGATGAACGGGCGAGCAAAGTCTGGACTTTAGAGGACCTTCTCCCCAGAAATAGTCCTCTTCAGATCCTCAAACGCTCTGTCACACTCCTCTGTCCATTTTACCTTATTTGGTGCTGAAGCCTTAGTGAGGTCAGTCAACACTGCTGCTCTTTCAGCAAAGTGGGGGATGAACTTACTGTACCATCCTACCATTCCCATGAATGATCGTACTTTCTTTTTAGTAGTGGGTAAAGGGTAGGTCCGGATGGCATCCACTTTACCCACTCGTGGTCTAATGACCCCCTGACCAACCACATGTCCCGGGTACTCCACCTGCTGCTGTCCGAACGCACATTTGCGTGGATTGATTGTCAGTCCAGCCCTCTTAATTAACTGAAGGACCTGCCTAAGGTGTATCAAATGTTCTTCCCAGGTCTGACTATAAATGACCACGTCATCCAAATAGGCAGCCGCAAAGTTCGATACTCTCCTTAACACTTGGTCCATCAGCTGCTGAAAAGTTGCAGGTGCCCCCTGAAGGCCAAATGGCATGACCCTGAACTGAAAACTGCCATAAGGTGTTTTAAAGGCTGTAAGTTCCTTTGTTTCTGGTGCCAATGCCACCTGCTAATACCCCTTGCATAGGTCCAAAGTAGAAATAAATCTAGCCTTGCCCACTTTCTCTAATAATTCGTCAATCCGGGGCATGGGGTATGACTCAAATTTAGATACTGAGTTAAGGTATCTGAAGTCAATGCAGAATTTTAATGAGCCGTCCTTTTTGGGGACCAGCACAACTGGGCTACACCACTCACTGGCTGACTCCTCAATCACTCCCAGCTGCAACATCAAATCAATTTCATGCTTCATTTTTGGTACCAATCGTTCCGGGATCCTATATGATTTTCTACGTGGAACAGTTTCCTCTTTCAAATAAACCTTATGATGTACCAATGTGGTGAAACCAGGTCTCTCCTGAAACAATTCTGGATCCAATAGTGCCTCTAACTCTCTCCGCTGATCCACCTGCAAATGAGACACTTCAAATAAATAAGGCTCTGACACATCTGTGGGAAAGGACTGTTCTCTCTCCTCATCCACTTCCGTCGCACAAATCAAGAGCTGATGTGTCTCCTGAAGAACAGGTTGCTGCTGATGATGACCAGGCTGCTGAAACTCTTTCAACAAGTTAATATGGAAGGTCTGATATTTCACCTTCCTGTCAGGCATATATAGTTCATATGTCACTGAACTTAGTTTTTTAGAAATTTCATATGGCCCCTGCCATCGAGCCAACAGCTTACTGTCACACGAGGGCAGCAATAACAAAACTTGTTGTCCTGGGTGAAAAACCCTTTTTCTGGCCTTCTTGTCATATCAAGTTTTTTGTTTGGCCTGCGCCGTCCTCATGTGCTCCTGAGCCAAAGCAGTCATTCGATCCAGTTTTTCTCTCATCTTAATAACATAAGAGACCACATTGTCCTGATCACTCGGTGGACTGTCCCAGTGCTCCTTTAATAAGTCCAGAGGGCCCCTCACCTGACGACCATACAGCAGTTCAAAAGGTGAGAACCCTGTTGAAGCCTGGGGCACCTCCCGATAAGCAAACAGTAAATAAGGTACCCATTGGTCCCAATCTGAGCCCGTTTCAGAAACAAATTTCCGCAGCATATTTTTAAGAGTCTGATTAAATCGCTCCACTAGTCCATCAGTCTGAGGGTGATATGGGGTGGTCTTAATACCCTTAATCCCCAACAGCTTATATACCTGCTGCAACAATTTGGACAAGAAATTTGTTCCACAGTCTGTCAGAACTTCTCTGGGTATGCCTACCCTTGAAAACAACTGGATAAGGCAGTTGGCAACCTGCCTAGCCTTGATAGATTTCAGGGGAAAGGCTTCTGGGTACCGAGTCGCATAGTCACAAATTACTAGAATGTATTTATTACCCGAGGAGCTTCTCTCTAGGGGGCCAACTATATCCATCCCTATTCTGTCGAATGGTGTTCCAATAATTGGTAGTGGGTGTAGTTGGGCACGGGCTACTCCCCTAGGTGATGTAATCTGACATATTGGGCACGAAGTGCAGAAGTCCTTTACCTGGATATACATTCCCGGCCACACAAACCTTCTAGCAATTCTCTGTAGAGTTTTTTGGAATACTAGATGACCTGCCCAAGGAATAACATGTCCCAGTTCCATAATTTTTGGTGTGAGGTCCTGTGGCAAAGCTATGGCCATAACTTCACCTTGCTGTTGATATGAAATGCCCTTTTTAATGACATACAAGGCCTCAGCCAAACAATCAGTTTTACCCTGTTTCACACCCTCAATCTCCGAGACTTTATCAAACCATGGTTTAAGTGTTAGGTCAGCTTTCTGCAATGTAGCTATGTCAGGAGGGAGGTCAAACTCTACTGACTGATTTAGCTGTGGTGTTTCTTCACCCAAGTTCTTTGCTGACGCTAACACCTTATCTCTTCTCTTCTGAGCCTTGGATTTGTGTTGCTTAATAGGGCCTGCCTCTATCTCAGAATCATAAAATGGTAATTCCTGAAGAGCATTGGCAGCCCTCTGTGCTCTCTGTGCCCTGGTTGTCACCATATTACAATTTTTCACCACAGGTGTATTTACTCTCTGCTCAACAGCGCCACCTGCCTGTCTCTCCTCCGTTTGTTCCTCTCTAACCTGTTGTATGATGTCCAACAGAGTTGGAACATAGTTGCCAAGAATAACTGGATACGGCAAATCAGCACAAGAGCTACAGGAAGGAGATAAGTTTGACCCCCTACTGTTAAATAAACCTCAGCGGTCGGGTACAGTTTCTTATCCCCATGGACACAACTGATATTTATTCCTAACTCACTCCACAAATCCCTAGGGACCAAACTAGGTAGCACAACTGTTTGAAAACAGCCTCAATCTAACAGGGCCTCTTCACACTGACCATTAAGCAACACTTTTGTTTTATATACTCCACTATGCACTGAGGCTGAACAAGTGGGTCTAGGAACTGAACATAATAGTGACAGTTTCTGATGTTTTGTGGCAGGACATGAATACTGGGTGTGACCGATTTTATTACACTGATAACAGCGTATATCCTTATTTGCAACAACTCGTGACTTTTTGCTATTATCATGTCTGCTGTTTGTGATCTGACTGGGCCTGGAATACAACCTATTTCGAGCTGGACCACCCCTTTCACCCTCATTAAACTCACTCCGTGTGGTGAAAGATCTGTCATGGCCAAGAGTAGCTCTCCTACTCCCAGACCTGGCTGACAGAAAAACCTCCGCCAAACAAGCAGTGTCCTCTGCAGTCTTCGGGTCCCGCTCTTGTATCCAGACTCCCAGTTCCGGATTCACCATCCGCAAAAACTGTTCCAAAATCAACAATTCAGAAATGTCTTTTATAGTTAGGGTCTCTAGTTTAATCCATTTACAAAACAGGTCCTTTAATCGAACATAAAGTTCTCGAGGGGTTTCGTCCTGATGTACGTCCAGGGACCGAAACCTCCTCCTATACGTATCGGATGTTATTTCATATTTACTCAAAATAGCTTCTTTTAATTTTCCATAATCGGCCGTGTCTGCGATGTCCATCAAAACATATGCGCTCCGCGCTTTACCTGTAAGTAGAGGAGCAAGATGGATAGCCCACTCTTCTTCCCTCCAGCGGCAGACTGTAGCGATCCTCTCAAACGTCGTCAGGTAGTGCTCTATGTCATCCTCGGGTGAGAGAGGATTCAGCCTGGGCTCGTGGTGCACTGGTATCCTCCTCGGCTGCACCTGCAGCGGCAAATCTTCCTCCTGCAGGCCTACCCGACTGGCCATCACCCTGGGGTCCTCCCCCGAAGCGCCGTCGTCACCACCATGCTCCGCCCGGCTCCCGTACTCCTCTCTCAACTCCACAACCTGCGACTGTACACGACGAATTTGTTCATTCACAGCCTGCCACCTTTGGTCATGGAGAGCGGCTTCCTCCTCCATCTGCCGGTCTCTGACCGCCAGCAAACGCATCAGAGATTTCACCAGGCCCGTCAGCTCCTCGAGCTCGCCCAGTCCGCTGACTCCCGGCTCCTCATCCGTCATACCTGCATCCAGGTCAGACCGCTCCTCCTGCCTCACTTTCCTTCTGGCCATGGGTTCTTCCGTCCACCGAACACTACGATGTCCTGAGCACACTCCACCGCTGCCACCAAATGTGAAAATATGATGGCAAGAAGGCGAGGCACTATTTCAATTTGTCAATTAGTCCTTTTTTTATTTCAACTTACAAGTAATAAGAAGTTCCAATAAACATCCAACACGATTCTCACCAATCCACAATCGAACTCAGTCGAACTCTCTCGAACTCTATCCTATCAATCAACACACCTGTTTTATACAACCGGAGATAATTAGGGCTAATTAGCCCCTACCATAATCCCAGGTAAAACAATCAACATTCCATTATTTTCCACATACCCACTGATCTCTAAAATACATAAATACTTCCCAACTATACAATATAAATAACATATAATAAATAACAATCAATAACAACAATCACAATATAAATAATTCAATAAATATCTCAATCCCCTATTTACAAATATTAAACCACCCCTCTAACTTACCATACCGGTACATGTTTGCTTCCTGCTGGTGTCCTATATAAGGCCCTCAACCCCTAACGCAGTCTTTTGCCCGGACACCCACAGGAAGCATGTTGGCAAAGGTATGTGCAATAAATTATTATCAACTATTTTACCAAATACTTAATCATAACTATTATCTCCCAAGGCACTCAAATTAAACAAAAGACAGATCCCAAAATACTGTGTGCACTTTCACAAATAATTACAATAACATTTACCACATTACAAATAATATAAACACACATATAATAAATCATAACAGTGGTGACACTCCATCGTCACAGGGAGGCTTGGTTGAACGCCCAGACAGACGGCTTGAAGCAATAATTTTGCCACAAGAAAGACATCTGAAACACACACACACACACAACATACATATTTTAGTACCTAATAGTGATAACTTGCCGTGATTACAATGTAGTACGGGGGACTTATTAGTGCTTTACTAGCATTAGCAATCATTAGCTTACCTTCATATGTGAGCAAGTTCGTATCCTCACGTCTTCCGCTGCTCTATGGCTTCCTAAATTCTCCAGTACTTTTCCAAAGTGTTTCATCTCATCGCCTGTAGCCTTCGATGTCTCTCCTTTTTTGCCTTTACTCTGACAAAAAGCCAGCAAGCGGCAGGCTCACCTCCATATCCATCTTGTGTTTTGCTTGTCACATACAAATGATGTCATGGGAGAGTCGGGCCGCCTTGCTGTAAAGGTCTCACTCACTTGAGGTGGTATTCAGTCGTAATGGAAAGCGAAGAACACCGTGGCGAGTCGGGCTGAGTGGGTGCTGGAGGAATCATTATTATTCTCAACACAGGGTCCACGCTATTTGCTGTCCAAAATGGCAGAAAAACAATGCGGCACGTGACCACTGACATCACATGCAACCCCTCTATACGCTTAATACAGCTGAAGGAAGGTAAGAAGTAGCATACCACGGCCCACAAGAGACTTCGATACAGCTGACATAAGGTAAGCAATGTTAGTGCCATATTTGCAGTGCAACTGTTATATAATATGGAGTTGCATACTATTAATTTTGTTGTTGCAGTGTATCTGTTATATAGTCAGGCTGCAGTAAACTTAAAAAAAAAAAACACCGTTGTACAGCTTAAATGTACCAACAGGTATGTATGTATGCTATTCTGAAAAAGTATGCTAAACCAATAGCTATCTATCGGTTTGCCACAGGGGTATGGTATTCTGAGAAAGTATGGTAAAATGTCAAAACACTGGGATTCCAGTGTGAAGCCATGGTTCTCTTAGTACCATTATGAAGCTATTCTGAGTAGTCAGTCAGGATGATAAACAGCTCATTCATCTTTTTTCAAAGGGACCTGACATATTCAACAGAGACTGGGAAGTGGTACTACGTGCTGCTTAGGCTAGCCAGACAGCCTGGCCAGAGTCCCCACTTTTGTTTACATTCTCACCACTGCCTTCATCTTTAGACCAAGTAACGAGTCAGCTGATGCATTATGTAGTGAAACTTTAATAGAAACTGTAGAGCAAATCATTTTAAAGCACCAAAAACACAGTTAAATAGCACTTCTTACAGTGAATCAGGTTGAAGTAGTCGCGTCCTGTTTGTGAGGATTGTCTTTTGTTGTAAAACAGCTCTCCATCATGGAGAGGAAGGTACAGTGTGTAGCATAATGTTTATTATAATTCTCACATAAGACCTAAGCACGTTACTGTAATTAACAATTGCGCTATGAAGCAGAGGTGCATATTTTAAATGTCCCAGTCATGTTATAGTGAATCACTCTTAGAATGTCTAATGTTTAATTAAATCTCTTTTTTCCAAATAAATGTTGTATGATAAAAAAGAAGCAATGTTTATCTATAGGCCTCAGATTCCAGGTTAATAAAAGGGAAGTTAATTTTCTTCAGAAAATTAAAAAAAAAAATTTAAGGTTAGCTTGAAATTGTCTGCTTGGCTATAATGGCTATATTTTTGATACAACTGGGTTCTCATGGAGACAAAAATGATAAAGGAAGAGGAGATAAACATACAGCTGAGAGGTGGATGATTTTTTTTCACGTGTCATTACGCATTCTGTGTGAGACCTCAGTCCTGCCAAACTGTCTCCAGTGTTCTCACATGACTGAAAGGAGTTTTCTGTTGCAACGCCAAAACAGTGAATTCAACATTTGGAGAAGCACAAAGATATCAGTCTGTAGCACAGTATGACAACACAGACGGTAGAAACCCCAAACACTGTTTAAAAGAGGGATGATTGAATAAAGTTCAACTAACAGCAAACCTTTGAGCACTCAAACTCTGATATTATGTGAGCAATTTTTTACTCCCAGTTTTAAAATGTGCATTGCAACATGGCAGTGGTTTTAACAAAAATGAAATCTGAACTTAAGTTAAAATAGTTGAGCCTCTCTTCTTGGTTGGAGCAAAATCGTAAAGGGTCTCCTCCTGATTCCCTTCCTGATCCCACAGCTCCCATCATAGGGCGTTGCGTCTGCACTGAGATTACAGTTCAGCGTAATTGTCTTTACTTTACACTGATAACATAAATGATAGCAGTACCATCATATTTTCAGCTACAAAATTCTCATCATTTTGGCCATAACCGACTATCAAGAGCCTCACCCTAAAGAGTGAATTTAACAACCATCTACAAAGTAAAAACATAATAAACATATCGACTCCAGAGGAGCTCAAATTATAACCCAAAGTCACCTGGATTTACAATAAAACAATCTCCTGCTGACTTTAATTAACCTCTCAGCTTTTGAACTTTAGCTTAGAGACAAATACAGATTCAATTAATTTTGCTTTTGTGCAACATTTGCACTGATGAAGGCTTAATCATCTTTTTAAACCTTTGGCGACAAACACTGTCTCATACTGTATCTACTACACATAATATGGAGGAGAACAAAGCATGTTCCTAAAACAAGCATTCACTGAATGGTCCTCCCTTGTGTGATTTTTATTGCAAATTTAATTTAAAAAAGGCCAAAGGATCCCAGACCTGCTGGGTTGGGTTGGGCTTCACTATCTATGGGTGTTAGCTGGACAAGTAAGCACAGGATTATGTTTTCAATAAAAACCAATAAAACCACATCAGAAATCAATTAAAGGATATGGGCAGATGTGTTTCTCTGGAAATGATGTTTGCTTTTGATGATTTCTCGCCAAAGATTTTATTTTTAAGTACTTCCTCTCTTGTCCTTGTTTAGTTTTATTGTTGTGGTGTCTCTTCTGGTAAGGAGTTATAATTCATAATTTATGCTTTGTTATGCTACCTCATTACCCTGATTATTTGCCTCTGTGTGCAGCTGTTTTGTATGTTTAATCATTAGTTTTGGTATAACTTGAGCTCCCCCTCCTGTTCTAATGCCTCGACATTGTTCCTGTTCTGTTATCATCCTCTGTGTCTCCAAGTGTCCTGGTTTGTAATCTTTGGTTCATCGTTCTTTTACTTTATTTATAGTTTAAGTTCAGTGTTTTTCCCAGCCATGCTACTGTGTGCTTTTGTTTCTTTATTTATTTAATAAACCCTTGTGAACTGGAATAGCCGGCATTTAGGCCTAACTCTTCCATGCCTGTCAGATACATAACAATTTTGCAGTATTTTTGTGTAACACGTTCAAGTGTTTTGCATGTTTTTGTGGTTTTTTGCATGCTTTTAATGTGAAATATGACTATGTTATTGTTGTTATGTTTTTATTATTATTATTTTGTTTTACTTTATTTGCCCTTTCAGTCCTTGATTGAACGTATGCCTCATATCTGATTCTAAAAGGACCTGTAGTGAAGGTTAACCCTTTGTCTTTTTAAATAAGCACAATATAGATATACCAGTGGTGTGAAAAGTGTTTGCCCCCTTCCTGATATCTAATTTATTTTTAATGTTTGTCACACTTAAATATTTCAGATCATCAAACAAATTTGAAAGACAAAAATACACAAGTAAACACAAAATACAGTTTTTAAATGAAGGCGTTTATTATTAAGGGGGAAAAAAAATTCCAAACCTACATGGCCCTGTGTGAAAAAGAGTTGCCCCCTAAACCTAATAACTGCCCCCAGACTATCACACTACCACCACCTATTTTTACTGTTGGTATGATGTTCCTTTTCTGAGATGCTGTGTTTACTTTTACGCTGGATGTAATTGGACCACACCTTCCAAAAAAGTTCAACTCTTTGTCTCATCAGTCCACAGAGTATTTTCCCCAAAAATCTTGGGGATCATCAAGATGTTTTCTGGCAAAACTGAGACGAACCTTTATGTTCTTTTTGCTCAGCAGTGATATTTGTCTTGGTACTCTCCCATGCAGGCCATTTTTGCTCATTCTCTTTCTTATGGTGGAGTCATGAGCACTGACCTTAACTGAGGCAAGTGAGGCCTGCAGTTCTTTGGATGTTGTTGTGGAGTCTTTTGTGACCTCTTGGATGAGTCGTCGCTGCGCTGTTGGGGTAATTTTGGTTGGCTGGCCACTCCTGGGAAGGTTCACCACTGTTCCATGTTTTCACCATTTGTGGATAATGGCTCTCTCACTGTGGTTCGCTGGAGTCCCAAAGCTTTAGAAATGGCTTTATAACCTTTTCCAGACTGATAGCTCTCAATTACTTTGTTTCTCATCCATCCATCCATCTTCTACCGCTTTTCTGGAGGTCTGGGTCACGGAGGTAGCAGTTCAAGCAGAGAAGCCCAGACTTCTTTCTCCCCAGCCACCTGCTCCAGCTCTTCAGAGAGGATACCAAGGCGTTGCCAGACCAGCTGGGAGACATAGTCTCTCCAGTGAGTCCTGGGTCTGCCCCAAGGTCTCCTCCCAGAGGGATGTGCCCGAAACACCTCAAGTGGGAGGAGTCCAGGAGGCATCCTAATCAGATGCCCATACCACCTCAACTGGCTCCTTTCAATGTGGAGGAGCAGCGGTTCTACTCTGAGCCTCTCCCGGATGACTGAGCTCCTCACCCTATCTCTGAGGGTGAGTCCAGCAATCCTACGAAGAAAGCTCATTTCAGCTGCTTGTATCAGCAATCTCATTCTTTCAGTTATTACCCAAAGCTCGTGACCATAGGTGAGGGTAGGAATGGAGATTGACTGGTAAATCGACAGCTTTGCCTTAGAGTTCAGCTCCCTCTTCACCACAACAGACCAGTACCACCACAAGATGACCAAGATGGCGCCCACAGCGGTCGACATGGTGCTTCGCTGCACCTTTGTCTGTTTTTTGTCAATTGTGTGTCTGCTTGCACTTATACCCGTGAAGAACTTCTAAATATCAGGACTTTCACCCCCACGGACCTCCTCCCAGTTTTTTTAGCCCCTGCCGCCGATCTGGTTCATTGCTTGGCTCGAAAAGTGAGACGGCGGAAGAGAGGTAGACGAGCGGGCGCTCTCGTGCGGCTTCGCAGGAGAGGCTTGCGAACGGCGCTGCCTGGCATATTTCTGTCCAATACCAACTCTCTCTCTAACAAGGTAGATGAACTGAGACTGCTGATGCATTTTAGGGACCTCGCCTCCTCGGCTGCCCTCTGCTTTACTGAGACCTGGCTCCGGGAAAATATACCGGACAGCGCGCTGCGCCTCGACGGCTTCCAGCTCTTTCGTGCTGATCGTGACACAGAGCTTTCCGGAAAGACCACAGGAGGCGGAGTCTGCTTCTACATCAACTGCAGCTGGTGCTCTGATGTAACGGTAATTTCCAAACACTGTTCTCCCGCCCTGGAATTTCTTGTTATCAACTGCAAGCCTTTTTATTCCCCGCGGGAGTTTGCTTCTTTTATACTCATCGCTGTGTACGCCCCTCCCGACGCGGACACGCGCGAAGCTCAGCGCGTGCTCGCGGATCACATTCAACACACAGAGCGGATTTTTCCAGACTCGCTGATTATTGTGGCTGGCGACTTTAATCAGTGCAATCTGAGCCACGATCTCCCCCGCTACAAACAGTTTATTAAATGCCCCACCAGAGGATTAAACACACTGGATCACTGTTACACCACAGTGAAAGACGCATATCGCGCTGTTCCTCGCGCTGCGCTGGGATTATCTGATCACGTGATGGTTCACCTCATTCCCACATACAGACAGAGATTGAAGCTCATTAAACCTGTCGTGAGCACTACGAAGAAACGGACCAGTGAAGCTGAGGAGAAGCTGGAAACGTGCATGGAAATATCTGACTGGGGCATGTTTAAAGGAGCCACGCATGATCTGGATGAGTACACGGACACTGTGAACTCATATATCCACTTTTGTGAAGAGGTCATTCTTCCATCACGCACCAGGGTGAGTTACTCTAATGACAAACCCTGGTTCACAGCTAAGCTCAGACAGATCAGGAAGGAGAAGGAAGCAGCGCTGAAAAGTGGAGACAGGGACTGCTACAGGGAGGTTAAATACCGGTTTAACAGAGAGCTGAAGAGGGCTAAATCTGTGTATTCAGAGAGACTCCAGCAGCAGTTCACTGCTAATGATTCGGCTTCCGTGTGGAGAGGACTGAGGCAAATCACCATCGGCCTCAGGCTCCTAAAGGTCAGGATGACAAAGCCCTTTGTCAAAGACTGTCCCAACACTATGCCCGTTTTGACACCTCGTCATCTGTGTCCAACTCCCCCCCTCCCGCCAGCTCCACAGCCTCCACAATCCCTACTTCATTAAAGGCACCCCCCCTCCTCCCCCCCTGCCCTTATCATCAGTGAGCAGGACGTGCTCAAACAGTTCTCTAGACTGAACCCGCGCAAGGCCCCCGGCCCGGACGGCGTGTCTCCCTCCACCCTGAGACACTGTGCGAAACAGCTGGCTCCTGTCTTCACAGACATTTTTAACACCTCCCTTAAGTTATGCCACGTGCCGTCCTGCCTCAAATCCTCCACCATCATCCCTGTCCCCAAGAAGCCACGGATCACTGGACTTAATGACTACAGACCTGTAGCGCTCACCTCTGTAGTCATGAAGTCCTTTGAGCGCCTGGTCCTGCCCCACCTCAAGTCCATCACCACCCCTCTCCTGGACCCGCTGCAGTTTGCCTACCGAGCCAACAGGTCTGTAGACGACGCAGTCAACCTGGCCCTCCACTCCATCCTGCAGCACCTGGACTCCCCGGGAACCTACGCCAGGATCCTCTTTGTGGACTTCAGCTCCGCATTCAACACCATCCGCCCCGCTCTGCTCCGGGACAAGCTGTCCCTGCTCAACGTGCCTGACTCCCTCTGCAGGTGGATCACCGACTTCCTGACGGACCGGAGGCAGCATGTGCGGCTGGGAAAGACTGTCTCAGACTCTACTAGCATCAGCACCGGATCACCCCAGGGCTGTGTACTTTCCCCCCTACTCTTCTCCCTTTACACCAACTCCTGCACCTCCAGCCACCAGTCTGTCAAGTTGATCAAGTTTGCGGACGACACCACCCTCATCGGGCTCATCTCCAACGGCAACGAGTCCGCCTACAGGAGAGAGGTGGCCCAGCTGGCGTCCTGGTGCAACAATAACAACCTGCAGCTGAACGCTCTGAAGACAGTGGAGATGATTGTAGACTTCAGGAAAGTCACTACCCCTCTGCCCCCCCTCACCCTCTCAGGCTCTCCCATCACCACTGCTGATTCCTTCCGCTTCCTAGGCACTACCATCACCAGGGACCTCAAATGGGAGCCGACCATCAGCTCATTCATCAAAAAAGCCCAGCAGAGGATGTTCTTCCTGCGGCAGCTGAGGAAGCTCAAGCTACCCACCAAGATGTTAGTGCAGTTCTACACAGCCATCATCGAGTCCATCCTCACCACCTCCATAACCGTGTGGTACGCAGGAGCCACTGCCAGGGACAGACTAAGGCTGCAGCGCGTCGTGCGCACTGCTGAGAAGGTGATCGGCTGCAAGCTCCCATCTCTCCAGGATCTGTACATCTCCAGGACCCGGAGGCGTGCTGGCCGGATCATAGCCGATCCCTCACACCCTGGTCACGTACTGTTTGCCCCTCTCCCCTCTGGTAGAAGACTTCGGTCCATCCAGACTAAAACCTCCCGTCACATGAACAGCTTCTTCCCCTCTGCCATCAGACTGCTGAACACTAAGTGACTTATTGACTCTCGTGCACTATGTACAGCAGCTCAACCAGACTCATGTCAATCATCACTGTTTTCTTCCTGCATTACCGACTGCACTATATAGTTCTCCACAGTATCTGCTGCTCGCTAATATATTTTAACTGCTGACCAGTATCACTTACTCTTATTCTACACTTTATTGCATGTATAGTTTATTTCTTTTATCTTATCATGTTTAATGTTGCAGCATTGCACCGAGACAAATTCCTAGTTTGTGTACTACATGAACAATGGCAATAAACCTGATTCTGATTCTGATTCTGATTCTGATTCTGAGTACAACGTCTGCATCACTGCAGATGCTGCTCTGATCCGTCTGTCAATCTCTCACTCCATTCTCTCCTCACTCATGAATAAGACCCCAAGATACCTAAACTCCTCCACTTGAGGCAGGAGCCTGTCCCCAACCCGGAGACGACAATCCACCTTTTTCCAGCTGTTTGTTTCGCATTTGTTCCTGAATTTCTTTGGATTGCAGCATGATGTCTAGCTTGTGAGGATCTTTTGGTCTACTTCACTTTGTCAGGCAGGTATATTTAAGTAATTTCGTGTTTGAGAACAGGTGTGGCAGTAATCAGGCCTGGGTGTGGCTCGAGAAATTGAACTCAGCTTTCCAAACATGTGGTAAACCATAGTTAATTTATGTTTTAACGGGGAAGGGAGCAATCACTTTTTTACACAGGGCCATATAGGTTTGGATTTTTTTTACCCTTATTAATAAACACCTTCATTTAAAAAATGCATTTTGTGTTTACTTGTGTTAGCTTTGTGTAATATTTAAATTTGTTTGATGATCTGAAACATTTGTGGCAAACATACAAAAAAATGAGAAATCAGGAATGAGCAAACACTTTTTCACACCACTGTATATAGACACATTTATTAGAAATTAATATAATTGCAAAATGCTGTTTTCTTTGTTGTATTATGACTTTGAGGTTGGCTGTATATTTGTATTATGTATTAGGGGTAGGCACAAATAAGCTGTTGCTTCTGCCTATACCCCCTCTGTCTGAAATTTGTTGCCTTTTTTTTTCTTTCCTTTTCTTTTTTGTCTTGTTATGATCTGACAAATAAAAAAATGAAATGAATGCATGAAAAAATATACAATATGGCACATATTTAGGGTGCATATATGGTATTCATATTCCCCACATATACCTAGTAGGCATGACGGTGCATATTCTGGAAGCTTCACGTCTTAATGGCCAAAGAGGACCTGACCCTGCAGAGACCTACGGGAGGTGTGAAGTTGCTCTTGCAGGAGACGGGAAGTTGTAGAGAATGTCCCAGCAGGAGCCCCGGAGGCTAGAAGGATGAGAGACAATGGAGACGCCAAGGAGCCTCAGGGGCTGTATGTTTACTAAAGGACTGTGGGTTGGGGGGGTGTTATTTGATGTTGGGGGTTTGTGACTTTGGAGAGTATAAGAACGGTGAAGGACGATTGTTCTGTCTCTTTTCTGAGATTCTGTGGTTGCTAGAGGATGTGACCTCTCAATAAACCAACCCTGAAAAATAAACTCAGTCTCGTCTGTGAAAGGCATCCTCTACACTGGTGACCTACGACAAACTATGGCCGGTGGCGACGATCTTCCCGCACCGGATTCTTCAGGAGCCAACCGGGTTAACGCAGCTACCACACTACAGCTGCCCGATTTCTGGCAACATAACCCACGCTCCTGGTTTACCACTGCGGAGGCGCAGTTCCACCTTCGGGGAATCTCAGCGGACGCAACGAGGTTCTACCATGCCGTCGCGAAGCTGGACAGCCTCACAGTGCAGCAGGTGGAGAGCCTGACCACCCACCCGCCCCAGGACGACAAGTATGGCGCACTGAAAGCCGCCCTCATTCGAGCTTTCACTCCCTCGCAGGGAGAGCGAGCAGAGAGACTTCTGGCGCTAACAGAAGGGGAAGCAGACAGGCCGGCAGATCTGATGGCAAGGATGATGAACCTGAGAGGCGAAGATGACGACAGTTTTATCTTCGCCCACCTCTTTCTCAGAACACTACCGCCAGCAGTGAGAGTCACCCTGGCCAGCTCACAGCTGCTCAACGACCGTGACTACCACGGGCTGGGCCAGGAGGCGCAGCGGCTCGTCGACGCCCATAGATGACACGCAGCCACGACGGCGGCAAAGGAGCTGAACGCACCCCCGTGAGACGAGGGGAGACCAGAGGCCGCAGCACCGGACCCACTGACATCAGCAGCGGCAGAGGCCAGGAGAAGCGGAGCGGATGGCACCCTCTGCTTTTACCATCGACGTTTCGCCAAGAGGGCGCGCAGATGCATCCCACCGTGCCGATACAAGTGCCAGGGAAACGCCAAGACCGAGAGTCGGTAGCAGCTGCTGCTCTCGGCGCGAAGAACAAGCTGCTTTTCGTGACGGACGCGAATTCAAGGAAGGATTTCCTGGTGGACACAGGCTCCCAGCTGAGTTTTGTCAAGCCTTCCTACGCGGACCTGCTGGCGCCTTCCAGCAGACCCCTGGTGCTAGCGGCAAATGGCTCGACGATCAAAACCTATGGGGAGAAGACGCTCCTCCTATCCTTCCACGGTCGCACCTTCAAGTGGACTTCCGTCGTAGCTGCAGTTAGCAACAACATGCTAGGTGCTGATTTTTTATGCTCAAACAGTTTATTAGTTGATCTTACTAATAGACGTATGGTAAATGCACTGTCTTTCCACTCTATCTCCTGTACAGCTCGGGTGGCCCTGCCTTCTGCACATCCCAATGTCACAGCTGCGGGTGGTAAGTTTCTTGCACTACTCAATCAGTTCCCAGCACTCACGGTCCCAACATTTTCAGCGTCAGTAGCCAAACACGGGGTCGAGCACTTCATAACTACCTCTGGCCCCCCTGTTTTTGCAAAAGCTCGGCGCTTGGACCCAGCTAAACTGGCCATCGCGAGCGAGGAATTCGCCAACTTGGAAAAACTGGGCATTGTTAGACGCTCTAACAGCCCTTGGTCGTCACCCCTGCATATGGTCCCCAAGGCTGACAGCTTGTGGCGGCCTTGCGGTGATTTCCGCAGGTTAAACAATGCTTCAGCACACGACCGCTACCCGATTCCAAACATCCAGGATTTTTCGGCACATTTGGTGGGGGCGCGCATCTTTTCCATAATAGATTTGGTGCGCGGTTATCACCAAGTCCCAGTCCGCGCTCAAGACATACCCAAAACGGCAGTAATAACCCCCTTTGGGCTTTTTGAGTTTTTGCGCATGCCTTTTGGCCTCAAGGGCGCTGCACAGATGTTCCAATGCATGATGGATGCGGTGCTGCGCGGCCTCCCTTTCGTGTTCGCCTATTTGGATGATATTTTGGTAGCCAGTGCATCCGAAGTCGAACACGAACGCCACCTCACAGCGGTTTTTCAGAGGCTGACAGAGCATGGGCTGATAATTAACCCAGCAAAATGCCAATTCGGGGTAGCGCAAATCGATTTTTTGGGGCACTGCGTTTCTCCAGAAGGAGCGGTCCCGCTGCCCGATAAAGTACGCGCGATAACGGAGTTTCCCCAACCGCAGACAGTTAAAGCATTGCAAGAATTTTTGGGGATGGTCAATTTTTATAACCGTTTCCTCCCCAGCGCGGCACAGCTCATGCACCCACTGTACGCGGCACTAAAGAAACAAAAACCTGCAAATAAGGTCGAGTGGTCCCCGGAACGGGAGCGCGCTTTCTCCCAGGTCAAGTCGGCCCTCGTGAACGCTGTGTTGTTGGCACACCCGGTGCCAGCAGCTCGCATGGCGCTAACCACGGACGCTTCCGACGTAGCAGTTGGGGCGGTTGTCGAGCAACTGGTAGCAGGGAGCTGGCAACCGCTTGCGTTTTTCAGCAAAACATTGCGCGATAACGAGCGGAAATACAGCACGTTCGATAGGGAGCTTTTAGCCCTGCATTTGGCCATCCGCCACTTCCAGTTCTGGCTGGAAGGGTGCCGTTTCACCGCGTTTGTAGACCACAAACCATTAACATTTGCAATGGCTAAGATTTCAGAGCCTTGGTCGGACCGACAGCAGAGACAGCTGGCCGCGATTTCGGAGTTTACCACCGACATTCAACACGTGGCGGGCAAACACAATGTAGTGGCAGATTGTCTCTCACGTGCAGTTGCAACGCCAGGCCCCCAGGGGGCAGACACGGTGGCTGTGGACACGGGCCAGGCTTGCGGCGCGGAAGCACTCGCAGCCCCGGTCTGCGTGGGCTTAGATTACGCAGCCATGGCCACCAAGCAGGTTAACGATGCGGATGTGCGCGTGCTCCAGTCTGGGCCAACAGGGCTAAGGCTGGAGCACAGGGTGCATCAAGTAGGTATGCCCCCTCTAATTTGCGATGTCTCCACGGGGCGCCCCCGCCCCGTGGTCCCAGCTGCATGGCGCCGCCGCGTTTTTGACTTAATCCATTTGCTGGCACATCCGGGCGTTCGCACATCGATCAAAATGGTGGGAGAAAAATTTGTTTGGCCGGGGCTGCGTAAACAGGTCAAAGAATGGGCCGCAGCCTGCGCAGCGTGTCAAAGAGCAAAGATACACAAGCACACGGAGGCCCCTCTAGAACCTTTTCACATTCCGGCCAAACGCTTCGACCACGTGCATATCGACTTGGTGGGACCCCTCCCGCTGTCGCAGGCATTCACACACCTTCTAACCATGGTGGACCGCACCACGCGCTGGCCAGAAGTGGTCCCCCTGGCGTCAACTACAGCAGCAGACGTTGCGCGCGCGTTTTTAACGGATTGGGTCGCGCGTTTTGGAGTCCCGTCTGACATAACGTCTGACAGAGGACCCCAATCCGTTTCCGAGCTCTGGTCATCCATGGCACTCAGTCTGGGGGTGAAAATTCACCGCATGACAGCATATAACCCCCAGGCCAACGGTTTGTGCGAACGCTTTCACCGGTCATAGAAAGCAGCCCTCAGAGCGGCTCTCATGGACACAAATTGGGTTGATAAACTTCCATGGGTTTTATTAGGGTTGCGTTCAGCACCTAAGGAAGATTTGCAAGCCTCTCCGGCTGAGCTAGTTTTGGCCCAACCCCTCCGGTTACCGGGCAAATTCCTTCCAGAGAACCCCGCACCAAATCGCCCCCCCGCTCAGCTGCTGCAGAGCGACGCGGGATCAAACACCCTCCCCGGCCCAGTTCATCACAGTTTCCCACGCGTTTTTGTACCTAAAGCCTTAAAGAACGCAGAATTTGTCTTTGTCAGACACGACGCTCAGAGGCCAGGTTTAAGACCGCCTTATGATGGACCGTTCAGAGTGTTGGAAACTGGGGAAAAACATTTTTTGCTCGATTTGGGTGACAGGAGGGAATTAGTCTGCATTAACAGACTCAAACCCGCTTTTGTGTTGGCTGATGAACAAGTGCAGTTAGCCAGGGCCCCCCGTCGCGGCAGGCCACCGGGGAGACACTGTTCTAAGCTTTCACAAGGATGTGCTAACGACTCTAATCCACAGATGCAAGAAACAGCTACAGGCAGATCGAAACCTGCTTTCAGCAGATATGGCATTTTGCTGTTCTGTGTGATATGACATGATTCTATGCATATTGGGGTGTACTTTGTCCTTATTTAGACGTTTGGGGGGCGTTATATGGCGCATATTTAGGGCGCATATATGGTATTCATATTCCCCACATATACCTAGTAGGCATGACGGTGCATATTCTGGAAGCTTCACATCTTAATGGCCAAAGAGGACCTGACCCTGCAGAGACCTACGGGAGGTGTGAAGTTGCTCTTGCAGGAGACGGGAAGTTGTAGAGAATGTCCCAGCAGGAGCCCCGGAGGCTAGAAGGATGAGAGACAATGGAGACGCCAAGGAGCCTCAGGGGCTGTATGTTTACTAAAGGACTGTGGGTTGGGGGGGGTGTTATTTGATGTTGGGGGTTTGTGACTTTGGAGAGTATAAGAACGGTGAAGGACGATTGTTCTGTCTCTTTTCTGAGATTCTGTGGTTGCTAGAGGATGTGACCTCTCAATAAACCAACCCTGAGAAATAAACTCAGTCTCGTCTGTGAAAGGCATCCTCTACAACAATGAATTTGCATAAACAAAAAAGCTCTGAAAGGCACCACCACCAAGTCCAGATCAATGACACAAATTGAGGTGGCACAAAGCAGATTGTCCAATAGTATGTTTTAGGTCCTATTTACACAACAACAGTTCTTTCATATAATGGCAAACTTTTGTGGTTCTGAAAAATGGACTAGGAAAATTCCCTCCAACAGGAAATAAACTATATGAGTTTATTTTAAAAAATGTTTTAATTTTTTTTAAACCAGCACATGATGCTTCATACATGAATGTGTCAACCTTAAGTGACGTTTAGTGGTTGGGAAATGACATGAAGAAACATGGTGAAAGGTTACAGATGCAGTGTATCTAAAGTAGTCCCTCACCATCTCCTCTCCCAGTACCTAACCATTTCCCGAAACTCAGTCAAAGTATTTTTACTGCCCTACCCATTACCTTAACTTTAATTACTTAAAAATGTGTATCAAATGTCTAACAGTAAGTTAGTAATCAAACCAAAAGTAAGTACTGAATGAGGAACTGAAAGCAAACATGACAAAAATTCACTATGGAGAAAAAAACTTAAGTTTGAAAGGTTTAAGTGCATTTTTAGTGCCATCCACCACCACCCTGTACTCAAATTTAAGTAGTTTTGTAGCAAGGATACACGGTGAAGACAGTGCATATGTCATAAAAGCGCCTGTTTCACAGCCGCAAATAGGACACCAAACACTCGCTGTAGGTTGACACATTTATTAACAAAAACACAAAACAAGAATGTTACAAACAAATACAAAAATGAAGAGCAAATGTAATAAGGAAATGTAAACACTACGCTGGAGGAGAGTGGGGCTCAACATCCGAAGGTACAAAGTCAGGGAATGCCTGACCAGGGTGAAACTCAGCTGGAGGACCCTGAGAGCTGTGGGGCTCGACAGCTGAGACACCAGGGAAAAAAGGCACCAGGACGGACCACACCAAACTCACCTCGACAGTGGGACCTTCACCCATGGAAGCAGTCAGCGGGCAGGAATACACAAGAAGAGAGGAAGAAGGACAAAAACCATCATAATAATGTTATAGATAACAGTAAACAAAGAGAAAAACGCTCACTGGGCCGAGAAACTGGGCATGGCTTTAACCCGTGCCCCAATATCATGACAGAGCCCCCCCCCCCTCCCAAGGGGTGCATCCCAGACTCCCTAGGGTAACATCACAAACAAGAACAAACAAAACCTCCCTCACACATAGAAACGACCCACCCTGGGAAGGAAGGGGGGGGGAACCCAGGCATGGAGGGACTGAAACCATAGCAAAAAAAAAAAAAACACAAAGAAACCAAAAGAAGACACCCTTGAACTACATTCTGTTTACCAGGTGGCCACACAGGACTCTGAGTCCGACCGATAAGTGGATGGAGTAATTCAGGCGCGAGTCCCACGACCACCAGCATCTGCACTGGAGCACGTCGGGTGGCCTCCCCGTGCCCCAGAACCAATGGAGCAGCAGGGGCAGCTCAGGAGGTCTCCCTAAGTCCCAAAACCACCAGCATCTGTGCAGGGACACGTCAGGGGGCCTTCCCGTACCCCAGAACCAACGAAACAGAGGAAGCAGCCCGTCAGGCGGCCTCCCAGCATCCCTAGACCAACGAGCCCCGGAAGATAGAGGGTGGTATCCCTCGGCAAAGGGCAGCCATTCAGCGGGAACTTCTCGGGATGCACCCATGGTGGCCCCAGGCTGGAGCATTATAGGTGCACCCGCGGTGGCTCTGGGCTGGAGCATTGCAGCTGCACCCGCGGTGGCTCCGGGCTGGAGCATTGCAGTTGCACCTGCGGTGGCTCCGGGCTGGAGCATTGCAGCGGCACCCGTGGTGGCTCCAGGCTGGAGCTGTGCAGCTGCACCCGCGGTGGCTCCAGGCTGGAGCTCTGCAGCACCCGCGGTGGCTCCGGACTGGGATGGAGCGACCACAATGGACTCAGTGGGCGACCCTGGACCTGCGGAGACTTCTGGCTCAGGTGGATCTTCCTCGGCGACCCTGGGAGAAGGCTCAGGAAAAACAGGCAGCAAAACAGGGTCAGGGTCACCGGTAGCGGTGGAGCCCCGTGAGGTGAGCTCAGGTGCAGCTGACGGCTGCACTTGGCTCTCCTCCCCAAGAGCCAGAGAAGACCTCTCCAATGTAAAAGCAATTGAAACAGAAGAGGGCACTTGCCTGAACTCGAGCTCCACCGCCGTCCAGGACTCCGTCGATCCAGGCGATGATGCTCCGGGCTCAGTCCTCTGGAGGTCCAGCTGCAACTCTGCTGTGGCGGCCTCCGCAACAGGCGTGATAGTGTGTGCAGTCCCGGTGCCCCCAGGCGAAGTGACCCACACTGGTTGCTATTCTGGCGTGTCAGCTGGGGGTTGGCTCTCCGCTGGCACTGGAACAGGGTCCTCCAGGGCTACAGGCTCCTCCATCGTCCAGCGGCTCAGTTCAGGGACTGGCGGGTACTCGAGGACAGATGGAGGAGACATGGACAGGTGAAGAATTAATGGCAGCAGGCAGAGAATACCCAGTGGACTGCAGGGACTGAGTTTTCTCTCCAGGAACCAGGCAAGAATATTCATTTTTTAGCAATGGAAAACAAGAGTTCACTTGCCTGAATTCCTGGGAGGTGATGGTTTCAGCTGCTGCTCCGGGGTCAGGCTCAGTCTCTCCGGGAGCCTCCAGAGCTGTCTGGGTGGAGGGTGATGGCGTGGACTTGAGACGGAAGTGGCAAGCCTTCCGCCCCCGTGAATGCTTCTTCAGCCTGAGTTGCACTGAGAGAAAATCCTCCAACAACTCCACAACTTGTCTAGTTTCAAATATCATGGTTAGAAGAGGAGTCAGACCTGGGTAGCTCCAGAGATTCGGACAAGTCTCAATGAACCCGGCTGCAATGTTTACGAAGCCAAAAACGGCGTCAGGAGTGTGGGTGACCTGAGCCTTAGAGGCAAAATCCACAACCAGATTAGCAACTGCACACTCCTCCTCACTCAGTCCAAAAACCCTGAAGTCCATGGTGGAATACCCCTCTACACCTCACACAAAAAACATGAAAAAAGAAAAAACGCCAAAACCTACAGCGGCTGGTGTCCACACTGGTCGTGTTCTTCTGTCAGGACACCAAGCACTCACTGTAGGTTGGCACATTTATTAACAAAAACACAAACAAGGACGTCTCATACAAACACAATGAATGAAATGAAATAACACAAATGCTGGAGGAGAGCTGGGCTCAACGTCAGCGGTACAAAGTCAGGAAACGCCTGACCAGGGGAAAAGCACAGCTGGAGGTCCCCGAGAACTGTGGGGCTCGACAGCTGAGACACCGGGGGAAAAAAGGCACCAGGACGGACCACACCAAACTCACCTCGACAGAGGGACCTTCACCCACGGAAGCAGTCAGTGGGCAGGAATACACAAGAAGAGAGGAAGAAGGACATGGCAATGGCAGAAGTTGTTGTGTCCCTTAAATACACAAGCATAATCCAAGACAGGTGTAATCCATGAGTGGCACAATGGACAGCAGCTGTGCAGCCCTGAAGGAATTGACAGCCGGAAGCTGCACAGCGCTGTCAAAATAAACAAACCGGAAGCATAAAAATACAAACACAACAGAACTCAAAAACCATCCTAATAATCTTATAGATAACAATAAACAAACAGAAAAATGCTCACTGGGCCGAGAAACTGGGCACGGCTCTAACCCGTGCCCCAGGATCATGACAGCATATGGGCGTATTCTGAGATGAAGAACTTATGATCATCTCTTACTAATTAGCTGGTGGACCTGAAACTGTAAACATTTGAAAACAAGCTCTTTATTGCATGTCAAACAACATTAGGACCACTGATGTTTAGATTATAATTCTCACATTACAAATCCCTGATGTGACTCCAGTAGAATTGTTGCTGTTACAGTTAGATTTTTTGGCATCAATTATGTACACTTTGCAACTCAGAGAGAATTGCTGATGAGTAGCATTATGTGTTAGAGTGTAGTAAGTTTACTTTGGGCAGAAAGAAATACATGCCAAGACCTAATACATATAAAAATGGCAAACTGAAATCAGAAAATATTTTTATTCAGCTGGATTGGCAAAATTTTGTAAATATGTTGTCTGTGTTTAAAGGTCGATAGTTATTACTATCTATTCTTTATGAATTATCTGTCTTTGTTTTCTTTGTTTCGTTTTCCTTTTACTTTCCTGGCTGCACATTTCTCTTTTACACCAAGTAGGGTCTTATGAAACTAAACTACTCTAAACTAACTTAAATTTCATTGGAATTACAAAGTTTCTTCCAGACACTTTCAGTAAAACATAAACCAAAGTTCTTTTTTTTTTTTTTAATGTATTTACAGTTGAAACCAGAGATGAATGTGTTTTGATATGAAATGTGTGTATCAACTTCAGAACAAAAACAAGACCTTGTGAAGATGCTGGCTGAAGCCGGTAAAAGAGTGTCATTAGCCACAGTGAAACGAGTCCTATACCAACATGGGCTGAAAGGCCACTCAGCAAGGAAGAGTCATTACTCCAAAAGCAAGATAAAAAAGAGCCAGTATACAGTTTGCAAATGCACACAAGAACAAAAACCTTAATTTTTGGAGACATGTCCTGTGGTCTGATGAAACCAAAATTGAACTGTTTTGCCACAATGGCCATCGTTACATTTGGAGGAAAAGGAGAGGAGCTTGCAAGCCTGAGAACACTACATCCTAAATGTGAAGTACAGGAGTGGCAGCATCATGCTGTGGGGTTGTTTTGCCACAGGAGGGACCGATGCACTTCACAAAATAGATGGCATCTTGAGGAAAGACCATTATGTGAAAAAATTGAAGCAACATCTCAAGACATCAGCAGGAAGTTAAAACTTGGGCACAAATGAATCATGTACCCTAAACAATCGCCAAATTAGTTACAAAGTGGCTTAAGGACAACAAAGTAAATATTTGGAGTGGCCTATCACAAAGCTCTAATCTCATTCCCATAGAAAAATTTGTGGTTAGAGCTGGAAAAGACATGTGCAAGCAAGGGAGGGGGGCCACCTTAACTTGCTTTTTAGGCTCTGGGGCTGAGAGATTTGTAGCACCCTCCAACAGAACCTCAGTTTAAAAATGTGTAATAGCTATGTTTTTTTAATAATGGATTGCAGCACTTTTCATGACACCTAAAGACACTTTACAGTGGAGTCCATTATTCATTCACTCCACAGACAATTATAGTGGTAAGCTACCTCTGTAGCCACAGCTGCCCTGGGGCAGACTGATGGAAAATGGCTGCCAAATCCAGGCCAACGGCCTCTCTGACCACTACCGAACATTTATTCACATTCATACATCAGTGTCATGAACCATGAACACACTGGAGAAAAGGTGGGTAAAGCGTCTTGCCCAGGGACACAACGGCAGGATGGCTGGGGACAGTGCGATTCAAACTGCCAAACCACCGCTTATTGGACGACCTGCTCTACCTCCTGAGCCACTGCTGTTCCAGAATTAAACATAGTTTAATTCTATAATTGCAAATACTACAGGCGGGGTGGAGTGGTTAGCACTGCAGCAGCACAGCAACTCACCCTTGGCCAGGGGATCCTGGGTTTGATCCCAGCCCCCGACCAACAGTGATGTGTGTGGAGTTTGCATGTTCTCCCCGTGTCTGCGTGGGTTTACTCCGGGATTTCTCTGGTTTCCTCCCACATGCAAAAAAACATGCAAGTTTGGTTAACTGGCATCAAACTGGGAATTCTAAATTGTCCTTAGGTATGACAGAGTGAATCGATGTCTGTCTCTTTGTGCTGGCCCTGCGATGGACTGGCGATCTGTCCAAGGTGTACCCTGCCTCTCGTCCAAAGATGCTGGGATAGGCTCCAGCCCCCCGCGACCCGAAAAGGATTAAGTGGAAGAAGATGGATGGTGAATGTTTGTGTAGTCTGTTATGGAGGCTCATTAAATTGCTATCCATGTCCCTATCTAGCGTGTATATACAGTGGAATCAAAATTGGAGAACAATGTACTAATACTTGGATTTATTCTGAATATTGTTTATTCTTCATTGTTCAGATTTGACAGAATATCAGCTGTGGCTATACCACTGCTGTACTAGCACATTTTTTAATAACCACGGCACTTCAACACAAACATTTATTTTGCTAAAAAAAAACAGCAAAATTAGAGAACAGGGACTTCCGTCTGGACGCCATGGGCGACTGCAGCTTAACACTGAAGCTCTCAGACCCAATCCAAGATAACACCTTGAAAATCAAACTTAACGGATTTTTGGAGGAGTGAAAATCAAAAGACAAAATCATCATGTCTAAAGGAAAACAGAAGAAACTGAAATTCTCCAGGCCAGGACACGTATCGGCCGGAGAATCTGAACTGGAAGATCTCCGTTCAGAAGACGAGGAACTGGTGGTAGCTAACAAAAAGGTTAGCCTGAAATCGCTATTTGAAGAGCTACGACGATTTCGCCGAGAAGTTACGGCCAAATTTCGGGAATTCAGAGACGAATTGAAAAGGACAAACAGCAGAGTGGACCAGGCCGAGAACCGAATCTTGGAAGCAGAGGAACGAATAAAAGTGCTCGAAGATTCTGTGCTGGACCTACGCAAAAGACAAGCATCTATAGAGGCTAAGCTAGCCAACCAAGAAGGAAGAGAGAGAAGAGACAATATAAGAATTCATGGTCTGATAGAAGGAGCCGAAAACGGTTTTAACTCAATGGCAGAATGCGTGGAATCTTTACTAAGAGAGAAATTGGATATTCCACAAACCACCGACTTAAACATAGAAAAGGCACATCGTTCATTAGCCGCTAGGCCAGCGGCGGAAGCGCCCCCACGTTCGGTGTTGGTAAGATTTTCCAATTTCAAAATAAAACAAGAGGTGGTAAGACTGGCTTGGCAGAAAAAAGGATTTATGCACCAGGAGAGAAAAGTCTTCGTGGAACACGATTACGCCCCAGAGGTCCTTAAAAAGCGCAGGGAATACAATGACGCGAAAAAAGGTGCTAAGGGAGAAGAAACTGCGCTTTCAGACGCCATTTCCTGCGAAGTTAAGGGTCTTCTACGGTGAAGAAACATGTCTCTATAATTCGGCGGAAGAAGCAACAGCTGACATGGCGAGAAGAAGGCTCCTGGTAACGGTATTTAAACCCGCAGCAGACCCGAGTGAGAACATCAAAACGCAAACATGGACAACACAAAGACCTTCAAAATCCACGGGCCAGCAGTGGGAAACCCAGCGCCAGAGCGTCGCGGATAAACTGTCCGTTTTCAGGTTGGAATAGCGACCATTTTTTTTTTTTTTTTTTGAATCAACCTGCACATCCAACTCCCCTCATACAAGGTAACAAACATTAAAGGAGATGCGTATTCAGCATGTGGTAAAACATTTCATGGAACAGTCATAATATTTGAAACAAATAAGTCTTTTTAATAAAAAAAAAAAAAAACTTGTTAAAATAGAAATGTGACAATAATCCACATGTTCTCCTCACACTAACAAATACTGTTTTGGCGTGAATGTTTGATGTGATGGGGGTGGGAGGGTGCACACAATTTCACAGGGTATAGGCATAAAAGGAAAAAAAAAAATCATTACAAGTTCGGATTGGGTTCTGAAACTCACGTTAAAAGCATGGGACAACTTACAGGGGTAAGAGAGGGCCCTCAACACGTAACAGAGTTTGAGGAATTTCCCTCAGAGCCTTCACTCCATCAAGGCTCTTACAGGGTCTTTAAAAAAACCTCAGCTCAGGAAGTTCTTTTGACAGTTTTTTGTTTTAAAGTTTTATACACTATGTTCTTAATGTTTTTCTTGTTTTTAATGTTCTTTCAGTTTCTGAGTAGCACAAAAGAGGGCCACCACACAGTTATACTAAACAAAACAACACAATGGAGAAACAGGGTGTAACCAAAATAATTTCATATAATGTAAAAGGAATCCTGAATCCAGTTAAAAGATCCAAGATTCTAGGCAAAATGAAAAAAGACAAAGCAGGAATAATATTTTTACAAGAAACCCATCTAACAGACGTGGAGCACAATAAACTCAGTAGACAAGGGTTTAAAATGATCTCTTCATCTTCATATAAGTCAGGGAGGAGGAGGGGAGTAGCGACATTGATATCAACCAAAATTACATTTGAAAAAAAATCAGAACACAAAGATAAAGAAGGGAGATACAGTTTGGTAACTGGGCGGCTAGAGGGAGAAGATATCACCCTGCTGAATGTGTATGCTCCCCCAGGGGCTAACTGGAAATTTTATAAAAATGTATTTGACCTAATGATAACTAAAGCTCAAGGTTTAGTGATATGTGGTGGGGACTTCAATCTTAGACTGAATCCATACTGGGATGCTTCTGGTAATTCTCCACATCAAAATAACACCCAAAGCAGGAAGACTCGGATGCTACTAAAAGAAATGGGAATCTGTGATGTGTGGAGGGAACTCAACCCCAGTGTAAAAGACTATACATTTTACTCAACTCCACATTCATCTTACTCAAGGATTGACTATTTTTTTATGTTTAATAGAGACATTGGAAGAGTAGAAACATGTAAAATAGGACTGATGGATCTCTCTGACCACAGTCCGATCTACATGGACTTAAATATCCAAAAATACACAAATAATACATTTTCTTGGAGGTTAAATTCAAATGTCCTGAAAGGACCATTGAAAGATGAATTGGAATCAGATATTCTCAGATATTTGGAAGAAAACGATAATGGAGAAGTATCCCCTTTAATACTGTGGGATGCATGCAAAGCTGTAATAAGAGGAAAGATTATTGCAAAACTGGCAACCCAAAAGAAACTAAGACAAGAAAAACTATCCACATTAGAGTCAGAACTTAGGAACCTAGAAAAAGAACACAAGGCAACACTCATTCTACTGACTCGCTCAAGATTAAGGAAATTAAAAACCAAATAAATGAGATCTACACAATAGAAATCCAGAAGAAACTTACATTTTTGAAACAAAAATACTATGAAGCAGGCAGTAAATCGGCAAAATTGCTAGCCTATAAATTGAGGAAACATCAAACAGAAAGAGCAATCTACAAAATCAGAGACCCAGTATCAAAGGAAATAAAATTCAGAATTCAGGATATTCTTAAAAGCTTCGAGAATTACTATAAGAACTTATGCTCCCACAAAAAACATAAAAACGCATCCGAGGCATTCCTAAACACATTAAACCCTCCCCAACTTACGGAGTCTCAAAACGAAACACTACTGTCAGAAATACAACCTAAAGAATTGGAAAAAGCAATTATGAAACTTAAAGCTAACAAATCCCCAGGAGCTGATGGCTATACAGCAGAGTGGTACAAAACCTTTAAACAGCAACTATCTCCTCTCCTCCTGAAAACATTAATTATGTCCTCCACACAGGGGAAATCCCCCCCTCCTGGAGAGAAGGGGTCATTGCAGTTATACCTAAACCTGAAAAGGATAAACTAGAGTGCTCCAACTACAGACCAATCAGTGTACTAAATCAGGACTATAAGCTTTTTACCATTATCCTTGCCAAAAGGTTAGAAAATATACTGACAGACCTAATTCATTTAGACCAAACAGGTTTTATAAGACAAAGACAGACACAAGACAACATTCGACGCACTTTACACATAATTCATCATATAAAAAAATATAACTTAAATGCAGTCATATTGGGATTAGATGCTGAAAAAGCATTCGATTCGGTTGACTGGTCTTTTCTATATACAATCTTATCCAGTTTCAATTTTCATAACAACTTCATTAGAACTATACAGGCATTATATAAAAAACCAACAGCTAAAATAAGGATTAACGGTAATTTATCATCATCTTTTGAACTGGAAAGAGGATGTCGTCAGGGCTGCCCCCTGTCTCCACTGCTCTTTGCAATCTTCATAGAACCTCTGAGCCAATGGATAAGACAAAATCAAAAAATTCAAGGTATTACACTTGGTCAGAAAGAACATAAAATAGCACTCTTTGCTGATGACATTTTAATATACCTAGGGCAGCCGGACACTTCTTTACCAGAACTAACCTCTGTTTTTTCAGAGTATGGAGATTTATCGGGGTACAAATTAAACATGCATAAAACCCAAATTTTAACATTCAACTATGACTCAAATCATTATTCACTAAGCAAACTCAAAACTAACTGGGAGTCGGAATCTATGAAATATCTGGGGGTCAATATCCCGAAACAACTCAACAAAATTATATCACTAAACTATGATCCACTGGTGACAAAAATAAAATCTGACCTAGCAAGATGGAATATGATACCATTCTTGGGTACTGCACAAAGAATTAAAGCAGTCAAAATGAATATACTTCCACGTCTTCTATACCTTTTCCAAACAATACCGGTAGAACCTCCCAAAAAAACATGGCAGGAGCTGGACAGAAGGATCTCAAGATTCATATGGCAGGGCAAGAGACCTAGAATCAGATATAGAACCTTACAGCTAAACAAAGACAAAGGTGGGCTCGCGCTGCCAAATATCAGGGACTACTTTAAAGCCGCACAAATTAAAACTTTAGTAGAGATATGTAACCCAGTCTACACTGCACAATGGAAGGAGATCGAATGCCAAATAACAAGTGACATCCCCCTACAGGCGATAATAGGGAACAATGCCTTACCTAAGCTTTTGAATAACACGAACCAGTGGATAGGGACCCCGCTAAAAATTTGGTTTAAGATAGTCAGAGAGAATCAAACTAAAGAGCCCTATCGACTTCTGCAATGGATTGCCTATGATCAAGACTTTACTCCTAATAAAACAGACACCAGATTTAAAAAGTGGAAGGAGAAAGGGCTGATAAAATATTACGATTTTTTAAAGGGCAAATTTTAAGAAGTTTTGAAGATTTGAAAAAACAAGGCCTAATAAATCAAGACCTTTACAGGTTCTTCCAGCTTAGACACCACATAAACAATATACTTAAAAAGGAGGATTTGGAAAGGGCCCAGTCAGGTGTTCTGAAGGTCTTCTTAATGGCATATAAAGGGATCCCAGGGATCAGATACATTTCTAAAATATACCAAGGTCTTCAAGACTTAAAAGGAGACAAAACATCATATATAAAAGAGAGATGGGAAAAAGAGGGGAATTTCACTTTACAACTGGAAATATGGGAAAAGCTAAATAAACAGCAATGGGAAAGTACCTCATCCCTGCAGTGGAGAGAATTTGGATGGAAAAACTTGGTAAGATTTTTCAGAACACCTGCACAAAACAAATTTACCCATAAGGGATTGAACTGTTGGCGCTTGTGTGGTGAAAAGACTGCAAATCATTTTCATGTGTTTTGGTCATGCCCAGTTATCCACCAATATTGGACCAATGTACAGACAATATTGGGGAAAATATTCAAAATAACAGTTCCCTTTTCTTCTGTAACTTTGTATTTGGGTTTACTACCGGACTCACTGGAAAGACGAGGAGAAAAATACTTATTCAATGTTTTAATATTGGCAAGCAAAAAAGCTCTAACTAAAAAATGGATGTTGAAGGACTGTCCTACACCTGAAGATTGGATTAACGTGATCCAAGACATTTACTCGATGGAAAAGTTGACATTCGCACTGAGACAGGACATGGATGGGTTCATGAACTTTTGGCAACCCTGGATCGCATATGTGTCTTCCATTAGATCTAATCTTTGACAAATACCATTTCAATAATGGTTCCGCTCTTTGTTCCAACGCTACTCAGATGCTCTTTTACCTTTATTTACTTACTTTTTCTTTTTGTTTGTTTTTTGCTGGTTTGTTTGTTTTTGTTTTTGTTTTTTTTAAATTTTTTTCTCTTTAATTTCACTTTTTCTTTCACTTTAAAAAAAAAGGGGTGTTGTAATAATTATTCTTCCAATGTTGTCAGATATCAGAAAATAAGGGAACATGTGATGAAAATGTAAACAATGCATTGCTGTAACGACCTGTATACCCTTTACAAAAACTTAAATAAAAAAAAAAAAAAAAAAATTAGACAACAGTAACCACTGTGTGTCATAACCTTGGACTCAGGGAACACACGCACACAGGCTCGGGAAGATTTAATGCTTTTATTGATAACCAAAGGTGTATGAGTGCGTGAGTGAGAATGGAGATGTGGTGTGGGTGGACATCGTGCATAGTGGGCGGAACAGCTCGCCGTGCGACCAGTTAACCGTGCAGATGGGCGAGTGGCTGGCGTTGGCTTGACAGCTGTGCCCTGGAAGACAGCGCGGCTGTGCGCCCTTGACGCGCCGGAGCCATGCAGGCGGAGATGAGGCGAGGAGAGGAAAAGCCGCCGCCTGGGAATCCACCTGTGCACAGGGGAAGGACTGGAGAGAAGGTAAGGGTATGGAGAGTTGCTTACGTGCAGTATGTGCTGTCGGTAGAGATCGGATCAGTCGCCGTGTAGAAGCGTTGAAGCGAAGATGACTCCAGGCCGAAGCAGAGGGCAGAGGGGTAGATATAGCTCATCACCGATGAGGCGCAGGTGTGCGCGCAGCTGGTAATGATGACCGGCGAGAGCGAGGTGTAACAGTACTCCCCCCCCCCACTGAGCAGTGCCTCCCGGCGCTGGCTTACCTGGGTGCGTCCGATGGAACTCCTTGATGAGACTGTCGTCCAGCACCCAGGACGGTGGCACCCAGGACCTGTGCTCCGGGCCATATCCCTCCCAATCCACCAGGTACTGGAGACCGCGGCCATGGCGGCGGGCATCCAGGATGGCCGTGACACTCCAAGCAGGATCTCCATCGAACAACCTGGGGGGAGGAGGGGTCTTGGGAGGAGGACAGAGAGGGTCAGACAGCACAGGTTTAACACGAGACACATGGAAGATAGGATGGACCCGGAGGGAGGGGGGGAGAGCCAAGCGCACAGCCACTGGGTTAACGATCTTGGTGATGGTATATGGCCCGATGAAACGTTGCGCCAGCTTCCTCTTCTCCGCCTTCAACTTGATGTCCTTGGTTGACAGCTACACGCGCTGACCCACCTGGTATTCGGGAGTGGCCCTCTTGTGGCGATTGGTGAAGCGAGAGTTGCGCTCCGCGTTGTGTAACAGAGCCTGGCGCGCTCTAGTCCAAATGCGCCGGCAGCGCCTTACATGAGCCTGGACCGATGGAACCGCCACCTCCTTCTCTTCCTCCGGGAACAGCAGTGGATCGTACCCCAAGGACGCCCGGAAAGGGGACATGCCGGTGGCCGAGGAAAGGGTGGAGTTGTGGGCGTACTCGACCCAGGGTAGGCAGGTGGTCCAGGAGGATGGATTGGACGAAGTGACGCAGCGCAGGGCTGCTTCCAACTCCTGGTTCGTGCGCTCACACTGGCCGTTGGTCTGGGGATGGTGACCAGAGGACAGGCTCACCGTGGCCCCCAGTGCGTTGCAGAAGGCGCCCCACACCTTGGAAACAAACTGGGGTCCCCGATCCGAGACCACGTCCACCGGGATCCCATGCAGCCTAACCACATGCTGAGTCAGCAACTTGGCTGTCTCCTGTGCCGAGGGGAGCCCACGGAGAGGCACAAAGTGGGCCGCCTTGGAGAACCGGTCGACAATGGTCAAGATGGTGTCGTAAAAATTAGACTTAGGAAGGCCGGTAACAAAGTCCAAGGCCACATGGGACCACGGTCTCCCGGGAACCGGTAACGGGTGGAGGAGACCCGCTGGAGGGGAAGTGGAGGTCTTACCCATGGCGCACTGAGGACAGGCACAGACATAGTTGGAGACGTCACTTCTGAGACCCGGCCACCAGAAAGACCGCTGAATAAGCTCCACCAGCCGAGAGGTACCAGGATGGCAAGCGAACTTGGATGTGTGAGCCCAATGGATGACGTCGCCCCGAACCGAAGACGGGACGAACAACCTCCCGACTGGACCGCTGCCAGGATCAGGCTCCGCCTCTTGTGCCCTTCGGACCTTGGCCTTTATTCCCCATGTGACAGCCCCCACGACACACGAGGATGGAAGGATGGTATGTTCACAGTCCGCCGGTTCCTCGGGTTCAAACTGCCTGGAGAGCGCGTCTGGTTTGCTGTTCTTGGATCCAGGCCGGTAGGTGATGGTGAACCTGAAGCGACCGAAAAACAGCGACCAACGCGCCTGGCGGGCATTCAGGCGCTTGGCCGTCCTCAGGTACTCCAGGTTTTTGTGGTCGGTCCAGACCACGAACGGCTGAGAAGCCCCCTCCAGCCAATGGCGCCACTCCTGAAGAGCCAGCTTCACCGCTAGGAGCTCCCGATCCCTGATGTCATAGTTCCGTTCAGCAGGTGAGAGGCGACGAGAGAAGAAGGCGCAGGGGTGTACCTGCCCATCCGCTGGTGAGCGCTGGGAAAGCACTGCTCCCACCCCTGTGTCGGATGCGTCCACCTCGACCAAGCACTGGAGGGCGGGGTCCACCTGGGTGAGGACCCGGGAGGATGCGAACTCCGTCTTCAGGGCCCTGAAGGCCGACACAGCCTCTTCGTTCCACCTGAACGGCACCTTGGGGAAGGTGAGGCGGGTCAGGGGGGCGGAGATGGTGCTGTACTTTGGTACAAAGCGGCGGTAGAAGTTAGCAAAGCCTAGGAACTGTTGCACCTGCTTCCTGGAAGAGGGGGTGGGCCACTCCACCACCGCTTTGACCTTAGCTGGGTCAGGGAGAGCCTGATTATGAGCAATTGCGAACCCCAAAAAGGAAGTCTGATTGGTGTAAAATTCACACTTCTCCGCCTTTACATACAGCCTGTTCTCCAGGAGGCGCTGAAGGACCCGCCTGACGTGGACCTGGTGTTCCTTTCTGGACCGGGAGAAGATCAGAATGTCGTCCAGGTACACGAACACGAAGACCCCCAGAAAATCCCGAAGAACGTCGTTGATTAGCCATTGAAAGACGGCCGGCACGTTGGTGAGCCCAAACGGCATAACCAGGTATTCGAAGTGGCCGCTGGGCGTCCGGAACCCCGTCTTCCATTCGTCGCCCTCCCGGATCCGTACAAGATGGTACGCACTGCGCAGGTCGAGTTTGGTGAACCAGGTGGCCCCCTGGAGGGAGTCGAAGGCCGAGTCCATCAGGGGCAGCGTGTACTTGTCTCTGATGGTGATGTCATTCAGCGCCTGGAAGTCAATACACGGGCACAGGGACCCGTCCTTCTTCCCCACAAAGAAAAAACCAGCTCCAACCGGGGACGAGGATGGTCGAATAATGCCTGCGCTGAGCGACTCCTTGATGTAAACGTCCATGGCCTCACGCTCCGGGGCAGACAAGCTGTAGAGGCAGCCAGATGGTAACGGCGCCCCCGGGCGGAGATTTATGGCGCAGTTGTAGGGACGGTGGGGGGCGAGAGACAGTGCTTTCGATTTATTAAACACCTGTCCAAGGTCATGGAACTCTGGAGGCACCAAGGATAGGTCTGGGGCCGGTGAGTCAGGTGTCGGGTGCGGCACCGAGGGAGCACAAGCGGCAGACTGGAGACAGGAGCTCATGCAGAAGGTGCTCCAGGAAAGGACGCCGCCGGACTGCCAGTCGAGGACGGGGTTGTGGAGCCGCAACCAGGGATAACCCAAGATGACAGGGGAGGACGAGGTGGGTAGCACAATCAGGCTGAGGTCCTCCCTGTGATTGCCGGAGATGATCACCAGGACCGGTTTAGTCTTGTGGGTAGCCGTCACTAGGGGTGTGTGAGCAAGGGTGATTAGTTTCAAGGGGGTTGGCAGGGCTTGGCACGGAATGCCCAAACGGGTTACCTGGCCTTGTGAAATAAAATTTTGTTCCACCCCTGAGTCCACCAGTGCGTGTGTGACGTGTACAGTGGAGTTGTGACAAAACCTAACCTGGAGGATGCATTTGGTGAGAGGATTAGATCGGGAGGCGTCTGTGAGGCCCCCTACAGCGACTCGCAGACGTTCCCTGTTTGGCCGAACCGGACAATTCCCCACTGAGTGCTGATCCCCTCCGCAATACATGCAGAGGGACAGCTCCCGGCGGCGCTGTCGTTCCGCAGGCGAAAGCCTGGCGCGACCCACCTGCATTGCCTCCGAGGCATCGGCGGACCCAGGAGTGAGTAACGCCAGGGGGCGAGACTGAGGAGCCCGGGCGGAAGTCCCGCTCGAGCAACCGGAAGTCCGGCGCTCGGCGACCCGCTCCCTCAGTCTGTTGTCTACACTAATGACTAAAGTTATCAAATCAGTTAATTTGTCCGGCAGCTCCCGGGAAGCCAGCTCGTCCCGCAGGGAGGAGTTTAGGCTGCGGACGAAGATGCCACTGAGCTCTGCTTCACCCCAACCAACCTCCGCCGCTACCACCCGGAAGTCGACAGCGTAGTCGGCAGCAGACCGGCTACCCTGACGAAGATTTAACAACCGGGCGACTTGAACGTTATCGCGAGCGGAGTGGTCAAACACCTCCTTGAATTGGTGCACGAACTGGGCATAAGTTAGGTTCGCGTAGCTGGGTCTCGCCATGACGGCATAGGCCCAAGCTAGCGCATGCCCTCCCAGAAGGTTAGCAATGTACCCAATTCGGCTGTGATCGGACAGGAAGTCACCGGGAACACGCTCAAACACTGACTCACACTGCAGGAGAAACCCCCGCGCTTCACTGAGTTGCCCGCTGAAGCGCGTCGGGGTAGTGAGTTGGGTTAGCGAACCCGAGCTACTGGGACTTACCGAGGGGAAAACGGAGGCTGACCCCCCGGGAGGTGCCGGAGGAGCCAAGCGGCCTAGCCGCTGGACAATTTGGGTAAGCTGATGGACTACTGTCTGTTGCTGATGAGCAATTAAATCAACCCGAGCCTGTAGGTTGGAAAAGCGGCATGCTAGCCCACTGTCCGCTGAGTCACTTTGCTGGAGTCGTACTGTCATAACCTTGGACTCAGGGAACACATGCACACGGGCTCGGGAAGATTTAATGCTTTTATTGATAACCAAAGGTGTATGGGTGCGTGAGTGAGAATGGAGATGTGGTGTGAGTGGACATCCTGCATAGTGGGCGGAACAGCTCGCCGTGCGACCAGGTAACCGTGCAGATGGGCGAGTGGCTGGCGTTGGCTTGACAGCTGTGCCCTGGAAGACAACGCGGCTGTGTGCCCTTGATGCGTCGGAGCCATGCAGGTGGAGGTGAGGCGAGGAGAGGAAAAGCCGCCGCCTGGGAATCCACCTGTGCACAGGGGAAGGACTGGAGAGAAGGTAAGGGTATGGAGAGTTGCTTACGTGCAGTATGCACTGTCGGTAGAGACCGGATCAGTCGCCGTGTAGAAGCGTTGAAGCGAAGACGACTCCAGGCCGAAGCAGAAGGCAGAGGGGTAGATATAGCTCATCGCCGATGAGGCGCAGGTGTGCGCGCAGCTGGTAATGATGACCGGTGAGAACGAGGTGTAACACTGTGTCAGAAGAGAAGATCTAAACATTTTTTTTAGGGCTATAGCATTAAAAAATTTAATAGAAATTGTAGAGGTCCTTGCCTTGAATGACTTCAACAACAGCAAGGTGGGGGGAGTGGGATTCAAACTACCAACCCTCCAGTTATTGGGCAACCTTCTGTCACGCCGCGCCGCTCATCAGCGGCGCCACCTGCACACACACCTGCACATCATCAGCGGCGAGGGATATAAGCCGCCTCGCCCTGAGCTTCGGCCTGAAGCCGTCAGACTTCCCTATGCATCGCTGTGAGTTCCTTCACCCTCAGCTGATCATTCTGGTAAGAAGACCTTACCTCCTTTTCCTTCCAAGTCTGCTCCCCTGTGCACAGGTGGATTCCCCGGCGGCGGACAACGCCTCTCCATCGCCTGTTCCTCGCTGCTGCACCGGGCTCTCCAGGTGGCTGTCTACCGGACCTCGTCCCTTGTTGTGCCAGTCATCTGTCCTCTCCAAGTAAGCTCCTCTCTCGCTCTTATATCTCCTGTGTTGGTGTGTGCCCGTCACCCTTCTCCTTGTGCTTTTCCCATAGGGTTGTCCGGCTGTATGGTCTCCTGCCTCTGTGCCCGAAGCAGACGCCGCCACCAAAACATTTACATCCCGCAGACACACATTCATACACTCCTGTTGTTAATAAACTATTTGAACTACTCTGATCCTGTGTGTGTGCGTCTCCTGAGCCATGCGTTATGTCACCTTCTTTACCTCCTGAGCCACTACGGCCTCATTTTTGTTTCTCTTGGAGAGACAATGCAACTTTGAGCTAGAAAACACAACTACACTGCAAAAAGTCAAATATACTGTAAGTAAAATGAAATGAATTTAGGCTGTTTATGCTTTTTTTTCTTTTTGTCTGGCAAGATATTCATTTTTGTTGCACAGTTTATGTGTAAGAAAATTTTACATGCTTTCAGATAGTTTTAACTTGTTTTTCGCAATTTGATGTCAAATTTTGTTGCTCTGTTGGCAGATAATTTTACTTAAAATAAGCCAAAAAAAAACATTCTGGCAATAGATAATTCTAGTTAAAATTAGAAAAAAAATATCTGTCTACAAAGTAACATTAAATTGCTTAAAACAAGTAAAAACTTTTGTAAAGCAAGTAAAATCTTACAGAAAACTGCACAACAAAATGAAATTCTTGTCAAAATTATCTTGTGAGAGAAAAACAAGCATAAAGCCTTGATTTAGGATATTCTATCTTAATGAGATTTCCCTTTTTACAGCGTGACAGATACTAGTGCCATCAGCATAAAGTTATCAGTGAAGTAACTGTGGGGTTATCAGTGAAGTGAAGTGGGGCTGCACGGTGGCGCAGTGGTTTAGCACTGTGGCAGCACAGTTTACCCTCGGCCGGGGGATCGCGGGGATCATGAGATCATGGGTTCGATCCCAGCCCCCGACCAACAGTGAGCTGTGTGGAGTTTGCATGTTCTCCCCGTGTTGCGCGGGTTTACTCCGGGATTTCTCCGGTTTCCTCCCGCACACCAAAAACATGTAGGTTTAGGGCGCTCGTGTACGCAGCGACCAGCAGCCGGTGGCTTGTCACCAGACTGCAAACCAAGTCTACCTACGGGTACAAATAAGTAACAAAAAAAAAAAAAAAGTATTCCTGATTTAAACAAAGCACAACAGCAGCAATGAAAAACCTGCACAGGTGGCTGGAAAGCACTGCAAATAGCATGCCCTACCTTTTTAGAAGTTCTTTCTTCTGGCCTTCTTTAAAGAAAAATCCTTCATTATGTCCTTTAAGTCCAGCTCACGAATATCTTCTTACTCTGTGGACGCATGCTTTATCCAGTCTACCTTTTACCAAGTTCGGAGCCCATTGTCTCACACATACAGTATCTCACAAAAGTGAGTACACCCCTCACATTTTTGTAAATATTTTATTATATCTTTACATGGGGCAACACTGAAGATATGACACTTTGATACAATGTAAAGTAGTCAGTGTACAGCTTGTATATCAATGTAAATTTGCTGTCCCCTCAAAATAACTCAACACACTGTGGTGATCTGAGCGCCGATCTCATCCATGCTATCCTTTTGTCCTTTTGTTAAATAAACAAACGAACTTACTTCTAGCTCCTGGCACCTCATTAATGCCCTGCAAGGGGCATTCATGACAGTAGATCGCAGCCAAATGAGACGCCAGCCACAGTAAGTTTGTTTTGGGCTCGAGTTTTTTCCCTTCTCTGGGTGCCAGTATTTTGGTGGAAGATGTCGGCATTTGAGCGTGGGTTTTGCCCCGAGTGGTTGTGGGAGGTTGATGATCTCCTGTACAACACCCGTCTGCTCATTCCCTCCAACTCTGCATATTGGTACCTGGACCTCGCACAAAGGATGCTACTACGCTATCACCTGACCTCGTTTCCAGAGGGCAAGGAGAGAGTGTCGGTGATAGTGGCAATGCGGGAACTGATAGAGAATGTGGCCAAGAAGTCTCCACTTCCTCCCCGGGACACGGTTGTCCCGATGAGGGGGAAGCCTCCTGACCGGGCCGGTCCTCAGCGAGGTTCCCTTCTGGACCCTGTCCTAGGTCATCAGAAGAGCTCCGCCTTCCAGCCAGCTGTGTCTCCCACGCCACGACAAAAGGTGAGGACAGCAGCCCCAGTTTCCAGGTCATCCTTCCCCGCTGTTCCGTCAGCTCCATGTCCCCGAACTGCCTCGGCTGCTCCTCCCTCCTCCTCGGCACTCCTGTCAGCTGCTGTGAGCCCAGCGAGTCCTCATCTGGCTCCTCCCATCACCGTTCCTCTGCAAGGTTCCCGTCTGGATCCTGCTCTGGGCCGCCGAGGGAACTCTGCCTCCCAGCCAGGGAAGACAGCAGCCTCAGTCTCTGGGTCATCCGTTCCCGCTGTTCTGTCAGCTCGTCATCCCCGGACTGCCTCAGCTGCTCCCCCTCCTCCTTGGCACTCTCTTCAGCTGCTGTGAGTTCAGCGAGTCCTGCCCCGGCTGTGCCTGTCGCCGATCCCGTGAGAGTGGCTCCTCCTCGTCTTCCTGGGGGGCCCTCCGTCACCATCCTTAGGGGAAAGGGGAGAACCAAGCCCGCTGCAGCAGCCACCATCGTTCCCCGAGAGAACAGGCAAGTGTTGTTTCATTCTAAATCTCAGTACAATGAATTGCCTTGTCTGACTCCTGGGGGTGGAGCTCGGGGTTCACAGTCATCTGAGCTCCCACCACCTGCTGCAGCCATAAACATTCAACCTGCAACCTCTGTGTCTCCTTCCCTTCTTTCTGAATGTCCCCCAGTGCCAGGAGTAGACCGTCGGATGAAGGAGGAGCCTGTGGCCCTGGAGAGCCTGGTTCCAGTCCCACAGCCGTGTCATGGACAGAGGACGATCAAGCGTCCCTGGGTCTCCGTGGAGGAGCAGTCGGCCCCAACAGGTCACGGATCCCCAGCCACCACACCGTGCAGGCCTTCGGCGTGGGCTTCAGCGTCAGGGGGTTCCCGACTGTGATGACCATCATGCCAGCTGCGGAGCTCGCCGCAGTCGAGTCGGAACCAGGAATGGACCTCCAGATCATTGAGCCTGAATCGTCAGAGACCTGGACGGCGGTGGAGCCCAAGATCAGGCAAGTGCTCTATTTTGACTTCTTACTTTCCGTTCTGGAGCATTCTTGCCTGTCTCTTGGGGAGAACAACCGGGTGCAGCCGACCGCTGCATCCGAACCCATCTCGCTGGGCTCTGCCGCTGCTGGTGATTCTGACCCCGGTTTTCTCTGTCTTTCCAAGCCTTCTCCCAGGGTCACCGGAGACGAGTTAGCTCCGGTTGTTGCCATCGAGGCTTCAGGTTCGTGTTTGGAGGTCATCCCAGGTGCAACACCGACCAAATTGGAGTCCATCATGGGTGCTGCGCTGGTCCGGTCAGAGTCCATTGTGGGTGCTGCGCTGGCCCAATCAGGGTCCATCATGGGTGATGCGCTGGCCTGGTCCGGGCCCACCAAGGGTGCAGCGCCAGTTCAGTTCGAGGTCAGTGAGGGAGCTGCAGATCCCCTTCTGCCTGACACCAGACTGGTTCCTCATCTCCCCCCCTATTCTTCTCCATCGGATGCCGTGGGGGTCTCCCTTATTGGGTTCGGTTTCCCCTTGCTGTCCCTCTCGGTAGGGAGGCCACCTCCGAGCTTCCCCCTCCAGTCCTGGTGGTCTAAGGATGCGGGTCGGCTGCCTGAGGGGCTGTTTTGCCAGTTCTGCGCCCTGGGTCGGCCACCTGAAGGACTGCTTTGTTGGTTCGGCGACCTGGTCCGGCCGCCTGAGGTACTGTTTCCCCGGGTCTGGGACTTGGGTAGGCCACCCGAACTGTTTTTTTCTTTTGGTTATGTGGAATCTGGATGCGGGTAGACCGCCGGAACTGTTTTTTTTTTTTTTCCTTTCGTTATGTGGAATCTGGATACGGGTAGACTGCCTGAACTGCCATTTTTTCCCTCTCTGCTCTCTACCTGCCGGCATCCCTGAAGTCGTGTTTTTCTTTTCCATGTATGTGGTAGGGATGCTCATTTCTTTGCCTGGGTTATGGTGTGGGCTATGCCTATATTTTCTGTTTGCATATTCTGTAGCTCTTGAGTATTTTTTCTAGTGTTATATGGTACTTATGTATTTTGAGCGTACCTGTATTTTGTTTATTCATTCTGATGCACTTGATTTTTTTTTCTCTGGTTGAGTATTTATCTAGTTTTGGTTATTTCTGTGTTCAAGTCATGCCATTATGTTTATCCATGTTATCTGTTCCTTGTGGGGTTTTTTTCCTCCTCTTGGTGCCGCTGTTGTCATTTTTTTTTTTTGGTTCTCTCCCTCCTAGCCTGTTTCCCCCTCCGCCCTTCCTGGGTTGGTCCTGGTAAGCCTTCTGGTTGGGGGGGGGGGAGGTCCTTGGATGTTACGTTTTGCGCCTGGAATGCACCCTTTGAACCATTCATTCTCTATGTAGTCCAGCGTTTACAGCGCTGAGCACCCACGGCGCTGAAACGCTCTCGGCGGTTGTTGTTTTTTGTTGCGGCGCTCAGGGCGCTCAGAGCTGAAAAAAGTTCAACTTTTCAGAAACTGCAGCTGAGCTCATCAATGTCAGACCTAAGCAGCCAATCAGAATTGCTGTGTGGGCAGGACATAGGACACCAGTACTCATCTGTACTCAGACTCCTGCTTTCCGTGTCATCATATTTCACATCCAGAGCTGCTAAAACACGTTTCCTGTCCATTGTTATTTAGAGACTGCTATTTAAAAAATCAGAAGAAAGTCTGACCATAGGAAAGTGGAAGTGTTGAGCTGAGAGTGACAAGCTGTTGCTGGGATACAGAACACAGGCTTTTTTTCCCCCACAGCGTCATGCACAAACGCTAAAAAAAATGCTCAGGGCGGTCAGGTGACAAAAAACATGTTCTGAGGACACGCAGTCTTATCGCTTTCACACTCTTTCATACTGGTCACTGGAAGTTCAACACGGCACCTCATGGCAAAGACCTCTCTGAGGATTTGAAAAAAAGAATTGTTGCTCTACATAAAGATGGCCTAGGCTATAAGAAGATTGCCAACACCCTGAAACTGAGCTGCAGCACGGTGGCCAAGACCATACAGCGGTTTAACAGGACAGGTTCCACTCAGAACAGCCCTCGCCATGGTCGACCAAAGAAGTTGAGTGCACGTGCTCAGCGTCATATCCAGAGGTTGTCTTTTGAAAATAGACGTATGAGTGCTGCCAGCATTTCTGCAGAGGTTGAAGAGGTGAGGGGTCAGCCTGTCAATGCTCAGACCATATGCCGCACACTGCATCAAATTGGCCAGCATGGCTGTCGTCCCAGAAGGAAGCCCCTTTTAAAGATGATGCACAAGAAAACCTGCAAACGGTTTGCTGAAGAAATGCAGACTAAGGATATGAATTACTGGACTGATTGGTCTGATGAGACCAAGATAAACTTATTTGGTTCAGATGGTATCAAGCGTGTGTGGCGGCAACCAGGTAAGGAGTACAAAGACAAGTGTGTCTTGCCTACAGTCAAGCATGGTGGGGGAAGTGTCATGGTTTGAGTCTGCAAGAGTGTTGTCGGCACTGGGGAGCTACAGTACATCGAGGGAACCATGAATGCCAACATGTACTGTGACATATTGAAGCAGAGCATGATCCGCAGGGCTGTATTCCAACATGATAACCACCCCAAACACACCTCCAAGACAACCACTGCCTTGCTAAAGAAACTGAGGGTAAAGGTGATGGACTGACCAAGCATGTGTCCACATCTAAACCCTATTGAGCATCTGTGGGACATCCTCAAACAGAAGGTGGAGGAGCGCAAAGTCTCTAACATCCACCAGCTCCGTGATGTCGTCATGGAGGAGTGGAAGAGAATTCCAGTGGCAACCTGTGAAGCTCTAGTGAACTCCATGCCCAAGAGAGTTAAGGCAGTGCTGAAAAATAATGGTGGCCACAGAAAATATTGACACTTTGGGCACAATTTGGACATTTTCACTTAGGGGTGTACTCACTTTTGTTGCCAGCAGTTTAGACATTAATGACTTTATGTTGAGTTATTTTGAGGGGACAGCAAATTTATACTGTTATACAAGCTGTACACTGATTACTTTACATTGTACCAAAGTGTCATACTGTATCTTCAGTATTGTCCCATTAAAAGATATAATAAAATATTTACAAAAATGTGAAGGGTGTACTCACTTTTGTGAGATACTGTAGCTGTCTGATGTAAGCAATCATGACCTTTCTTCTCCCTTCACCCTTCTCCTCCAGGTGAGTGCTTTAATGGCCCACCTGTCTCCCGTAATTAGCAGCCTCCTCCACTTAATGCTCCAGCTTAGAAAAATCCTTCACACTTTGGGATTTTTTGAGCAATTCGTTTTCTCTAAGCTCTTTTCCTCTCAAGAATTTCATGAGCGCCGCTCTTAAACTTTTTTCCAGACACTTTGACCAAGCTAATTACTTCTCACTCTTACTGGCGCTTGCATAGTCACATGTCAAAACAATTCCTCTGATAGGCTATTGTTATGTGGTACCCACATGAGGCACTTGTAAATTAGACCAATCAGCAGCCACACATGAATATCAAGTGATGGACATAGAATTTGACCAGTTAACAACAATGTGATCTTTTTCATTGACTCATGATAGACCCTGATCTTTGTAGGCCCCTGGGCTTCAGCCCAGCCTAGCCTGTTCATTAAAGCAGCCTTGCAAGCAAGGCGGCCTACAAGCCTGACTCAGTTACACCAGTTCTGTCAAAAAGAAGGGGACAAAATTCCAACAAACAGTTGTGGGAAGCTTGTGGAACAATACCCAAAATGTTTGACCCAAGTCATGCAGGCAATGCTACCAAATACTAAAGAAATGTATGTAAACTTCTGACTTTGAAGAAAGTAACAAAAAAAATTCTCTTTAAGAAACAGCAAACATTAAAATTATTTAGCAAATAGAAATAATTTGGGTAACCCTAACCTAAAACAGGGAAAGTTTAGTCTGAATAATGTCAAACAGTGAGAAAAAGGATGTGTTTTTATACAGTGTATGAAAACTTCTGGTTTCAACTGTAAATACATGAGGGCTGTCCATTAATGATTTCCCATTACTCATTTGTCAGGGCCTGAGAGGAACCAAACTTGGAGCAGTTCTTAGTCTTTCTCTGTATAGGTACCACCAAGAGTTAGACATTGCTTCCATCCCTTTATGCAGCTGTGGAGACCTCACCTGTAGAGGTATGCAGATCAGATCAGAATCCACAACTTGACCTTGAAAATCAGCATTTCATCATCTTGGAAGTGCTTGCCCTACAAAAATGACTTCATGGCTGGAAGAGGTGGAAGTCAGACGGTGCAAGATCGCAAGAGTAAGGGGGATGAAGAAGGATTTCAACGCCACAGGACTGTGCTTCCATCTGGGCAACATGTGAGTTGTGTGAGTTGTCTTGCAGGAGGTGGACACCTTTGTTCAGCGTGCCATGTCTCTAGGTTTTGATGGCGTTCCACAATTTCTGCAGTAGTGAAGGATAGTAAGTCCAGGTCATTGTGGTACCCTTTGCCAGGAAATTCATCATCAATATGCCATGCTAGTCCCAAAACACCGTGAACAAGACCTTGCCCACTGAAGGCTGGCCTTCCTCAAAGGTGGTGAGTCATAGTGCTTCCATTGCTTTGACTGTGCTTTAGGATCGTAGTGATGGATCCATGTTTCATCCTGTGCAATAAGTCTGTTGAAGTTCTCCTGGTTTTCTTGGCACATGGCCAGAAGAGCCTGACTCATCCCTACTTCTGGTGAATCCATCATGCAGACAACTTCCACATGTGCAAATGGTCATGGATGATTTTTTTTCCACAGACCTCACGCTGTTCTTGACATCTTGGGCTAGTTGGCAAATGGTTATGAGGCGATCCTCCAAAATGGTGGCCTCCACTTACTGAATGGTGTCTTCATTAATGGTGTGCTGTGGTCACTTGGGAATGGGTGCCATTTTCACCGATGTCCAACCATACTTGAACTGTCAGTGCTTAGCTACATCGTACTTCCCATAAGTCTCCTTCATTGCATCAAATGTCTCTCAAGTACAACAACCTGATAACTGCTCTGCATTCAGCTGTCTCCATTGTCACACCTCACTCCACCTTAGTGACATAACACACGGCTCAGGAGACACACACGCAGGCTCAGAGTAGATTTAATAGCTTTATTGAACAACAAGAGTGTGTGGCTGCGTGTCTGTGAGATAAGAATGTATTGGTGGTGGGCGTCTGCGTCAGGCACGGGGGCAGGAAGCCGTTCAGCCGGACAACCCTAAGGGAGGAAGCAGAGGGAGAAAGGTCACGGGCACCACACCAATACAGATGACTAAGACAGTTTGCTGGCTTACTTGGTTTGAGCAGGTGGCTGGCGTCAACAAGGGCGTAGCTCGGGAGACAGCAACCTGGAGCGCCTGTAGCAGCAGTGAGGAAGCAGTGGCGAGGAGACGAGGTCCGCCGCCGGGGAATCCACCTGTGCACAGGGGAGAAGGCTGGGAGAAAGAGAGGTAAGTGAAGCTTACTGAGGTTTCCTTGCTTGGAGAAGGGGGTTCCTTGCAGCAAGAGATGCTGATGAGATCAGACGGCTTCAGGCCGAAGCCCGGGGCAGAGTGAGTTAAATACCTCGCCGCTGATGAGGCGCAGGTGTGTGCGCAGCTGGCGCTGCTGATGAGCGGCGAGTCATGACAGTACTCCCCCCTCTAGCAGCGCCTCCTGGCGATGGTTTCTCCGGGTGCGCTCGGTGGAACTCAGCGATGAGGGACGGGCCCAACACAAACGAGGAGCGCACCCATTGTCTCCATTCAGGTCCATAGCCCTCCCAGTCCACCAAATACTGCAACCCGCGACCCCGGCGCCGGGAGTTCAGGATGGCGGAGACTGTCCAGGCCAGATGGCCACCTATCATCCGGGGCGCGGGCTGCGCTGCAGGTGGAGGGCAGAGGGGGTCAGAGACCACCGGTTTAACCTTGGAGATGTGGAAAGTGGGATGGATGCAGAGGGAGGGGGGAATAGCCACACGCACAGCCACCGGGTTGATGATCTTGGTAATGGGAAATGGGCCGATGAATCGTTGTGCCAGCTTCCTCCTCTCACCCTTTAAATTAACGTCCTGTGTGGACACCCAGACTTGTTGGCCCACCTGGTAGGCAGGGGCAGGTCTCCTGTGCCGGTCCGCCGTGGATTTGTTGCGCTCCGCCGTGCGTAAAAGCACATTGCGCGCCGTGGTCCAAAAGGAGCGGCACCGCCTGAGATGCGCCTGGACTGAGGGGACAGCCAACTCGCCCTCCTGCACGTGGAATAGAGGTGGATCGTAGCCCAGGGATGCCTTGAAGGGGGACATCCCGGTGGCAGAAGAGCGGGAGGTGTTGTGGGCGTACTCCACCCAGGCGAGATGTGTGCTCCAGGATGCAGGCTTAGATGTAGTGACACAGCGGAGCGCAGCCTCCAGCTCCTGATTGGTCCGCTCACACTGCCCGTTGGATTGGGGGTGATGGCCGGAGGAGAGGCTTACTTTGGCTCCCAGGGCGTTGCAGAAAGACCTCCAGACGTCCGAAGAGAACTGGGGACCCCGATCGGAGACCACGTCAACTGGTATCCCGTGCAGTCTGACCACGTGCTGGATGAGGAGGTCCGCCGTCTCCAAGGCAGAGGGGAGCCCCCGTAGGGGCACAAAGTGGGCGGCCTTGGAGAAATGGTCAACGATTGTCAGGACTGTGTCGAAGTTGTTGGAGACAGGGAGACCGGTGACGAAGTCTAGGGCAATGTGCGACCAGGGCCTACCAGGGACGGGCAGGGGCTGGAGCAGACCCGAGGGGGGAGCGTTACCCGACTTGCTGGTGGCTCAGACAGGGCAGGCCCGGGCGTAGCGGGCGGCATCCTTCCGCAGTCCTGGCCACCAAAAGGACCGTTGGAGGAGGTCGATCATCCGGGAGGACCCAGGGTGGCAGGTGAGCTTCGAGGTATGGAGCCAGTGGATAACCTCCCCCCGGACAGCAGATGGCACGAAGAGCCTCCCCTCCAGTCCGCCGCCAGGGTCCGGTTCCGACTCCTGCGCCCTCCGGATCTTGCTCTCAATGTCCCAGGAAATGGCCCCCACGACGCACGACCTGGGCAGGATGGTGTGGACCGCATCTTCTGACGCCTCAGGGGCAAATTGCCTGGAGAGGGCGTCGGGCAAGCCGTTCTTGGAGCCGGGCCTGTAGGTGATGTTAAACCTGAACCTTGCGAAGAACAGGGACCAACGCGCCTGGCGGGCATTCAGACGCTTGGCAGTTCTTAAATACTCCAAGTTCTTATGGTCGGTGAGTACCACGAACGGCAAGGTGGCCTCCTCCAGCCAGTGGCGCCACTCCTGAAGCGCGAGCTTGATGGCCAATAGTTCTCTGTCTCCCACGTCGTAATTACGTTCCGCCGGGGACAGGCGCCGAGAGAAGAAGGCGCAGGGCCGCTTGGCTCCTTTGGCTGGTGACCGCTGGGACAGCACCGCCCCCGTATCCGAAGTGTCCACCTCCACGATGCACTGCAGCGCGGGGTCGACCTGGCTGAGGACCCGGGAGGACGAAAACTCCGTTTTCAGCGCCTGGAAGGCCGCTGCGGCCTCTTCAGTCCACCGGAACGGGACCTTAGGGGAGGTGAGGCGGGTCAGAGGGCCGACGATGGCTCCAAAATTAGGGACAAAGCGGCGGTAGAAATTGGCAAACCCGATGAACTGTTGCACCTGTTTCCTCGAGGTTGGCGTGGGCCAATCTACCACCGCTTTGACCTTCGCTGGGTCCGTGAGCACCTGGTCAAGGGAGATGACGAACCCCAGGAAGGAAGTTGTCTTGGCGTAGAACTCACATTTCTCCGCTTTCACATACAGTCGGTTCTCCGGTAGCCTCTGAAGGACCCGCCTTATGTGGATCCGGTGCTCGTCCCTGGATCTGGAGAAGATGAGAGTATCGTCCAGGTAGACGAACATGAACAGGCCGATGAAATCCCGGAGGACATCATTAATGAGGCGCTGAAAGACGGCTGGAGCATTGGTCAGCCCAAACGGCATGACTAGGTATTCAAAGTGGCCGTTTGGGGTACGGAAGGCAGTCTTCCATTCATCTCCCTCCCAGATCCGGACGAGGTGGTACGTGCTGCGGAGATCCAGCTTGGTAAACCAGGTCGCCCCCTGGAGGGAGTGGAAGGCGGTGTCCATCAGGGGCAGGGTGTAGCGGTCCTTCTCCATGATGTCATTGAGGGCACGGTAGTAGTAGTAGTAGATTAGTTTATTTGACAGGGACAGTGCAATAAACATAGACATTCAATACAAGGACGAAGGGAGCTATCCTTTTTGCCCACGAAGAAGAACCCTGCGCCTAATGGTGATGATGATGGGCGGATAATCCCAGCACTGAGCGACTCCTTCAAATATGTGTTCATCGCCTCCTTCTCTGGCGCAGACAGACTGTAGAGGCGTCCCGAGGGTAGAGGTGCCCCCTGGTGGATGTTAATGGCACAGTCATAGGGCCGGTGTGGAGGAAGAGACATCGCCTTGGACCTGCTGAAGACCGCGCCCAGGTCATGGAACTCCGAGGGCACCAGGGTGAGATCCGGAGGCGTGGCGTCCTTAGCAGTGGGAGGAGAGGACGGGGCACAGGCAGCGGATTGGAGACAGGTTCCCATGCAAAAGGAGCTCCAGGCAGACACCCTACCGGTCTTCCAGTCCAGGACGAGGTTGTGGAGGCGGAGCCATGGGTATCCAAGGATGACAGGTGTAGTGGAGGAAGGCAGGACGTAGAAGGTGATGTCCTCCCGGTGGTTCCCCGAGATGATAACTGGGACGGGGGGCGTCCGGTGAGTCACTTTTCCCAGAGAGACACGGGAGAGATTGACTAGGGCGAGAGGAGGATCGAGGGGGTGGCAATGGATGCCCAATCGGGTTGCCAGGCTTTGTGATATGAAGCTACCCTCCGCACCTGAATCCACCAGTGTGTGAATGAGATGCCCTGTGGGATTGTGGCAGAAGCGGATGGGCAGCATCAAATGTGTGAGGGGAGTTAACCGATTAGCGTCCACGAGGCCCCCTACAGCAGTGACTCGCGGACCTCCCCGTTTGGTTTCTCCGGACAATGCTCCACCATATGCTGGCCGCCCCCGCAATACATGCAGAGGCCCAACTCACGGCGACGTTGTTTCTCCGCTAGGGGGAGCTTTGTCCGGCCCGTCACCATCGGCTCCAACTCCTCGGAGGACTCCGGCGGCGGTAACGGCAGGGGGCGAGCTTGGGGCAGGCGTGCCGAGGCACCCCGCGAGCGAGAAGAGGACTTCCGCTCCAAGGCGCGCTCGCGCAGCCTGTTATCCAAGCTAATAGCTAGGGAAATCAGCTCCGCTAGCGTCTCCGGGATATCCCGGCCGGCCAGCTCATCCCTCAGACCAGAGTTAAGACTGCGAAGGAAGATGCCGCAGAGCGAACGCTCTTCCCAGCCGACTTCCTCCGTGTTAACCCGGAAGTCGATCGCGTAATCGGCCGCCGATCGGCTCCCCTGCTGGAGGCTGAGAAGGTGATCGACCTGGACACTATCCATACGCGAGTGATCGAATACTTCCAGAAATTGTCACACGAACTGGCCATAGGTGAGGGTGGCGTAGCTGGGCTTCGCCATTACAGCGTAAGCCCAGGTAAGTGCTCGACCCTCCAGGAGGTTACCTACATAGCCAATCCGGCTGTGGTCTGAGGGGAAATCTCCGGGAACGCGGTGGAACATGGACTCACACTGCATGATAAACCCCCGCGCTCCACTGAGCTTGCCGCTAAAGCGGGTGGGGTAGGAACGGGTGTGAGTTGTGCCGGTGCACCCGGAGCAGGCTGGACAGCCGCCGGAGCAGCGGGAGCTGCGCCACCCAGACGAACCGAGGGGAACAGCTGTTGGGGGTCCAGGCGGTCTAATCGGTTAGTTATTATTGTTGATTGATTAAGGATCACTTGTTGTTGGTGGGCTATTAGATCCACCCGAGCCTCGAGGGTAGAAAGACGGCGTGCAAGCCCGCTGTCTGCCGAGCCGCTCTGCTGAAGCCGTACTGACATAAAGCACGGCTCAGGAGACACACACGCAGGCTCAGGGTAGATTTAATAGCTTTATTGAACAACAAGAGTGTGTGGCTGCGTGTCTGTGAGATAAGAATGTATTGGTGGTGGGCGTCTGCGTCAGGCACGGGGGCAGGAAGCTGTTCAGCCGGACAACCCTAAGGGAGGAAGCAGAGGGAGAAGGGTCACGGGCACCACACCAATACAGATGACTAAGACAGTTTGCTGGCTTACTTGGTTTGAGCAGGTGGCTGGCGTCAACAAGGGCGTAGCCCGGGAGACAGCAACCTGGAGCGCCTGTAGCAGCAGCGAGGAAGCAGCGGCGAGGAGACGAGGTCCGCCGCCGGGGAATCCACCAGTGCACAGGGGAGAAGGCTGGGAGAAAGAGAGGTAAGTGAAGCTTACTCAGGTTTCCTTGCTTGGAGAAGGGGGTTCCTTGCAGCAAGAGATGCCGATGAGATCAGACGGCTTCAGGCCGAAGCCCAGGGCAGAGTGAGTTAAATACCTCGCCGCTGACGAGGCGCAGGTGTGCGCGCAGCTGGCGCCGCTAATGAGCGGCGAGTCATGACACTTAGCACCTGTAAAAGAGAAACTCTTTGGAGGGCATAGCTACAAATTACCACATCACCAATAAAGATATGTATTATTATACATGCACAATTTCAACCTCCTACAACAATAGGAAGTGGGTCAGGGGAAATCTTTAATGAGCTGCCTTCATATTTTCTTACTTTATAAAAATCTAAGAGGATAATTCAACTTCAGAAACTTAGAGTTCAAACGACCCACAGCTGATGAAGGCCAGCACATACTGGAATTATGGGAAAGTCAATCCATGGTATGCATCATTGTCCAGGGTCATCTAAGTATTACAGGGCTTGAGATCTGTTCAAGAGCTAAACACATGGTGCTCAGATTACTAATACAAAATACTGACTGACAGCGAAGAATAAATACAACAACAGCACAAAGAAGTGACATTTGCTATGGTAGAGACTGCATAAACACTAAGGACAGACCACACACTTCTACAGAAACAGAAAAAAAAACACACACAATCACACAAGCACATCAACAAACTTACCAAGAACCACCAGTCCAAGTCGTGCAAACACACGCCTTCACAGACACACAAACATCTGTTTCAATTTGGAATAGCAGAAAAACAAACCTCCTCCTCCTGTTGGAGCGATAACATGATGATAGTTGCTGCGCAGTCAGCTTTTTCATTTAAACTTTGCTTGATAAAACAACGACTTCACAGATATTCACTGAATTAAACTTAAATCAGATACAAAATTAGTCACTGTGCAGCATAACTTTATAAAGAACCATTTTTTTGTGTATACAGGTGCTCAACAGCAAATTTTGGAAAAAGCTATGGGAGTGTTCATGTGAGATCATCAAATGTACTATCACGGGGAGAAAAAGTAACTGATTTGGTGTGACTGATCTGTGAACAAAATTCAGGAGTTAAAATTGAACTCAGTCCAAATAATTCCAAGGAGAGAAAAAGTGCAGTTTTCATGTTGAGATAATATTGATGTGAACTTTGTCGTATTATCTTGAAACACATACAGTAAATTTGCTTCATTTGACACTTACAGTAATTGAGTCAATATTTCAACTGCTTATTTGAGGATGACTCTAGTGATATTTACTGCAGTTCTTAGGTAAGTGGTTAATAGAACAATTTTCAAAAAATCACAGTCCTCACACAGGCCATAGTTCTAAAGTTGCTTCACAAAAAAAGAAGAAAAAAAATGAAAAAAAGAAATACTAAATATCAGGTATAACTGTTAACACTAACAACAAACAATGGAAAAATTAAAGTCATCACACTCTGAACAGAGCATTCATCTCCCAGTAAGCCTTTGTCCTGTATGGTGGAAAACTCATGATGTCCATGTGTACACTTGGCGGAGCAACAAAGCCATAAAGATGAATCAACGCCAGAATAGAGTTGACTCAGCTCTTCAAGCTTCACTTAATGAACAACGAGAAATTACATCACTAAAATGTGTTGAACACAAATGAGACAATAAACTTCAAAAATTTAACCCGTTCACACGTGTCTGTCCAAAACCAGCTTTTTTTTTTCTCAAGAAACTTAAGTGTTTTCAAATTTTGTTTAAATAAGAAAACATGGAAACTTGGTTACCCAGCCACTGGAGCACAAGCCAGTGTACTCCTAGTGCCAGTCCCAAGCCCGGGTAAATGGGGAGGGTTGCATCAGGAAGGGCATCTGGCATAAAAATCTCTGCTAAATCCAATAATAACATGCAGACGCTGCGGCTATGCGGGACTAACATCAGGACAGTTAAGTTTAAATAAGAAAACATAAGTAACTAGAAGACACTCAGATAGCACATACGTACCTCTGCCAAGGCCCCATCTTGGAATGTTAAGCATGTACAGTATCTCACGGAGTGGCAACTGTTGATGAACATTACAATTGTTGGGGTTCTGTCAGGTTTTGTGAAAGGTTGCACAACAGTTCACCAACAATTTTTACAGTCATAAACAGTTTTTGTTGTTGCAAATTAAATTTTGTACAAAAAACTGTTGGCAAACTGCCGTGCAACTTTTATGAACCCTGACAAAACCCCAACAATCACAATGGTCATCAGCAGCTGCCACTCCGTGACATACATGCTTTATAAAGAAAGGGGAAAAGTGACCCAGAATCTGCCTCGTGAACCAGACCACCTCCAAAATCTAATGGGTTCAGCCATAGCCCAAGGGCCACCTCTGGTGAAAATTTCTTCAAAATCTGTCTAGTAGTTTTTGTGTAATCCTGGTAACAATCAGAGTGTCATATTGACTGGATAATCAGCCTAAGTGCAAGATGCAATCACCAAAGAAACACACACAGGGAACATTTGACCCTTTATTAATTTTCAAAATACGCAAACTTGGAGAAAACCAGTCACTCGCGAGAGGAGCAGCAACCCTGCAGAGGATGAGACAAGGCTGATTAAAAAGAGGAATGGAGGAGGAAAAGGAAATCCAAATGATGCCACTTACGTGGGAGGAGAAGAGAGACCGGCACAGAACCCAGTGAAGGAGATGGACCAGCAGGTCGGAACCGCTGGTAGGGGAATGAGGAGTGGAGTCTGACCGGGTGGAGAGGATGAGCTGTGACGGGGAAGCAACAGGCTGGCGAGCACACCAAAACCCCTGAAGATGCACCACTTCTTCGGCAGCAACCTGGAAGAAAGGAGGAGGAGAAGAACGTGTCAGGTAGGAAACACAAAACACAAGTAGCTTGCAAATTTGAACTTGATCTGCTCAAGGCAGTATACCCAAACGAGCCAACGTTGAATCACTGAAGAGCACTTCCTCATAAACGCTGGCTCAGCAGGAACAGCAGGTGCGTCAGATGAGTTGATTGGGAAAGCAGAGTGAAACGAGAAGGTGGGGGCGAGCGCTCGCCAAGATATGATACAGAGAGCCAAACATGAAAGAATTACCTCCTTGGCAGAGGTCATTAAAATGAGTGTATAAGAAGTTACATTTCTGTAATCATATGCGACAAGTTGGCAACAGATTTTAGCAAAGATCGAAATTAAATTCTTTAGATATTTTCCAGCGGTGTGTCCAGATAGCAAATATATGTCTGATCACCTGAATGTTTCTCATGCTTTTATCAGATTTAACCACCTGACTTTTGTAGAATCCTCCCTGAGGTGCACATCTGTACAATAACTGCCAGAATTTAAATGAAGCTAAAAGTTATGAAGTGAAAATTAAAACATTGCTAAAAGCCATAATATTAAATAATTATTCAATTTTATTTAGTTGTAGTCAAGTATGCTAAGGTATTACTGGGAATTCATTCATAAACATGTTGCCATCTAGTAGTCAGCTCAGACCCTTTAAATAACTTGCAGAAATATTTTGGTATTTACTGTACATAACATAATCATGACGTTACATTGTAATTAAGCTACATACTTTCCATATTATACACATACACCAAGTTTTTTCTCAAAAGTCTGTTACATACAATATTCATTATTCATATGTCAATATCAGCCATTGATATTAGAAAAATACAAATAATTTGAACAATAGAATAGTATTACTTTTGGCTGTCAGGAACCAAGCTGGCTTGGTTTCCCCCGGCTCGGTCCTGGCTGCTCTATGGGTACGTGCCACGTTGTATGTACGTATGTATTTCTGTGTGCTTTGCCGTGCCCATAGCCACTGCCTTCTGGCCGGCAGCGGGGAGGCAGCCTCTTGGGCTCACGCTGGAGTGAGCGCTGTCCAACTGTCTGCCGGTCGGACCACGCTCCCTCTCTATTGCAGCCAGCTGTTCCCACTCCCGTGTGCCATCTCCCTGCTCCTCGCCAAGGTGTACCCAATTTGTGGAACCAGCAATGCATGTTCATAAGGAGCCTGCTTCCAGTCATGCATTGCTGGGCCATTGTGCTTCATCTGAGCATCTCTGCCTAGTGAAGTCAAGGACGGTTTCCCTCGGGAATTATTTTTAGACTACTGGACTGCTCCAGCTCCGTGAGTTAATTATTGTGCATGTTTTTCCCCGATATTTCTCCCCTGTAGACTGTTGAGCATCCAGAAGGGCTCCTTAAGCTTCCAAAGGGCACATTAACTGTAACTGTGTGTCTGAGCATTGCATTAATAAATGTGTGTGGTGTTAACCAGCACATAAATCCTCATTATTTCCCCCCTCGCCGTACGTGTTGGAAAAGCGCACGGGAGGGTTCATGACAATAAACAGTTTTAGTGTACTGTCATCCACATCAGAGCAAAAGTGGAGACAAGATTTTACTTATTTATCTTTTATACAAGACCTTTGTTTGAACTGGGATATAATTTTCTACCGAGACTGAAGAATTAATCTCAATTTAACCACTGGACCAATGTTCTTCATTTGTTTCAGAGCTACAGCAGGTTGTTTATATGTAATGAAATGACGCCTGTCGCAGCATCTGCATGGTAGTCGTCCTTTTTATTTGATTAAAGCTGAAGCTTGGAAACCGATGTTTGAGAAATGCAGTGACCATTGCAATGTGTTTTGTGATCCTAGCAACAATGCTAGTAACATGATGGGCAGAAATGTGGAAAAAAAATGAACCATGTGTAACACCTACCAGGGTTAATTACAGGGAATGGGCTGTATAGTATGGACTAGCATACAACACAGTGTAATAGGACAACGATGATGATGGACCAGTATCAGAGTCACCTAGATTCAACTACGGGAGCAGTAATAAACTTTAGATAAAGGAGAGACCAAAGACCAGGAAGTATGTTTAAAATGCCAGCTTATTATTAAATGGACAAAAGGACAATGACATACATTAACATAGAATAAATCCCCTTTTGTGTTTAGATCATTTAGTTAGGTTTTAAAGGATTTGGTTTTGTCTTATTTTAATAGGTTGCAACTTTTAGTTTCTTTTAGTTCAGTTCAAGCTAGTTCTTTAAGCTACTTGAGTTATCTCTGTTTTGTTCAAATTAGTTTAGTTCTATTTTGTTTCAAGTTCCTTTCAAGTTTAGTATAGGTACCCTTTAAGTTTAACCATTACCATTGTTTTGTTGTTTATAACCAAACAATTAACATTGTACTGTAAACAATACCTTTACAGTATAATCGTGCATGGTCAACCAAATAAAAAAAGGAAAAATGTACAAAACTCAAAATTAGCAAAAGACTGAACAAATCTGTTAACCACAGAATAAGAGTCTTTTTCTATCAAGTTTACTAATCCTTTATTCATTCATTCATTTATCTTCTTCCGCTTAATCCTTTTAGGGTCACGGGGGGGCTGGAGCCTATCTCAGCGTCTTTTGGGGGAGAGGCAGGGCACACCCTGGACAGATCACCAGTCCATCGCAGGGCCAACACAGAGAGACTGACAACCATTCACTCTCACAGTCATACCTAAGGACAATTTAGAATCTCCAGTTTGATGCCAATTAACCTAACTTGCATGTTTTTGGTATGTGTGAGGAAACCGGAGAAATCCCGGAGTAAACCCATGCAGACATGGGGAGAACATATAAACTCCACACAGATCACTGTTGGTCGGGGGCTGGGATCGAACCCAGGATCCCCCGGCCAAGGGTGAGTTGCTGTGCTGCTGCAGTGCTAACCACTCCACCACCGCGCCGCCCTCCTTTACTAATCCTTTAGTTCTTCTGAATTAGCAGTCCAGCGTTTTTATCCTGAATCCACTGGTTTTTTGATGGAAATGTGGATGGATCATACCTGTTCAGATAAAAACCATGCAACGTCCAATAGAGGAGTGGTACGTCCTCTAGCTTCCTGGCTCATGCACAGTTCACGCAAGGTCTCTTGGGTGGCTCGTCATCACGGTTCAAGCATGTGTTCTTGAAATCTTCAAATCCAGTCCTAATTTGACATATCTTCATCCCAACCTAGTCCCGATAAACACACGTACACAAATCTCCAGAACCCACGACTGATTGGAAAACCCAACAATACCGAATTCTGTTACTTCAGGTACAGCCAGGACAGATTAGAAAAAAAAAATAAATAAATAAATAAAAACCTTCTTCAGAGTGCAAACATAGCTTTTAGGTTAGTTTAGACTCATTCTCTGCTCTATTTTACTCCTTTTTTCTCTCTCTCTCTGTAGCACCTTGTGTGTGTGTCTGCATATTTCCCTCATTTTGCAGAGGAAAGCCTGCAGCAATCTGATTGGCTGTTGCTTGTCGCATGAGCTACACAGCAACACACCCTTCAAAATAAGAGTCTAAATGCATTTCAGCTGTCTTAAAACCTAAATGACAATGAATCGGCATGCTTTAACATATTTTTTTACCCAAATAAAATGTAGTAATGTGGAGATTGTGTGGAAAGGATGAGGCAGAGTTATCTCTCAGGTTCCATTTTATTCACAACACACTCTCCAACATCCAAAAGCAGAAGAAGGAAAAACTCCCAACATCTGCCAGTCTTATACCCCTGACATCAAAGTACAAAATCCCATTGTCTTTAAATCCCAAACACAATGCATCCCCCCTGCAGTTCCTCTCGCTTCCACCCCAACCTGGGTGGTCAGGCAATCATTCATGTCCATCTCTTTGCATATCAAAAGGCCAACTCTCTAATCCTCCTCTTATCCCTAGGAGGTCCAGACCTTTTGTTCCTCTTCAAACGTGAAGCCAAAATAAGCACACAGGAATATACATGAGAGCATATGAACAGTCATACACATGTGAGCCCGTGAAACTACATATGTGCACCACATATAACCCCCCCCCCCAAAGTCTAAGATGGAACAAACTAACACAGATTGCATGTCATAATAAAATCGCCACACATCAGTCCACATGCTGTCTTGGTCTCAACCGTCTGCCGTATCTGCTGCAGGCGGGCTTAACCTCTTCCGCGGCGTCCTCCTGCTGTGGAGCTGCTGTCTGGGGATTAAAACTGTTAGTCAATCTCTGTGGGTGTACTGGGGAATGCTCTCTAGGGGGTCTACCCCGTCGCGGGGCCTTCGCCAACTGCACAGTTTCGTCAGCCATCACAAAAGCAGGTTTGAGTCTGTCTATGCCAATCATCTCCTTTCTGCCCCCCAAATCTAGCAAAAAATGCTTATCACCTGTCTCTAGCACTCTAAATGGTCCATCGTAAGGCAGTCGCAGAGCTGTGCGGTGGGCATCATGTCTGACAAAAACAAATTCCGCATTTTTTAAAGCTTTAGGCACAAAAACACGCGGAAAACTGTGGTGAACGGGGCCTGGTAGGACACTCGGGCCCATGCTATTCTGCAACCGCTGAGCCAAGGAGAACTCTGGCGCTGGGTTGTCAGGGAGAAATTCTCCAGGCAGCCGAAGTGGCTGTGCGAACACTAGCTCCGCTGGGGAGGCGTCTAAATCCTCTTTAGGTGCAGAACGCAACCCCAAAAGAACCCATGGTAGTTTGTCAACCCAATTTGCATCCGTAAGCGACGCTCTGAGTGCCACCTTCAGCGACCTGTGAAAACGTTCGCATAACCCGTTAGCCTGCGAGTGATACGCGGTCGTGCGGTGGATCGTTGCCCCCAGGCTGCGGGCCATCGCTGACCAAAGTTCGGAAACAAATTGTGGGCCTCTGTCAGACGTAATATCCGACGGAACTCCAAAACGCGCTACCCATGCAGTTAAAAAAGCGCACGCCACCTCCTCGGCTGTGGTTGATGACAGGGGAACCACTTCTGGCCAGCGCGTGGTGCGGTCAACCATTGTCAGAAGATGTGTGCACCCTTGCGAGGGCGGTAGGGGGCCTACGAGGTCCACATGGACATGATCAAACGTTTTAGCTGGAATATGAAACGGCTCCAAAGGAGCTCTCGTGTGTCTATGCACTTTGGCCCGCTGACAGGCCATGCAGGCTGCCGCCCACTCTCTAACTTGCTTGCGCAGGCCCAGCCATACAAATTTCTCCCCTACCATTTTGACCGAAGCGCGCACCCCCGGGTGCGCCAGCGAATGAATCGAGTCAAAAACGCGGCGGCGCCATGAGGCCGGAACCACCGGACGGGGTCGCCCAGTGGAAACATCGCAGATTAGGGGGGGCATACCGTCTTGCAGCACCCTGTCCTCCAGCCTTAACCCTGTTGGTCCAGACTGGAGCGCGCGCACGTCCGTGCCGCCGCCCTGCTCCGCGGCCATGGCTGCGTAATCTATCCCTACGCGGACTGGGGCCGCGCGCACTTCTGCGCCGCTACCCTGGTCTGCGGCAACAGCTACGAAATCTACCTCTACGCGGGCTGAAGCAGCCACGGCACGCGAGAGGCAGTCTGCCACTACGTTAAGTTTACCCGCTACATGCTGGATATCGGTAGTGAACTCCGAAATTGCGGCCAGCTGTCTCTGCTGCCGGCCCGACCAAGGTTCCGAAATCTTGGCCATCGCAAAAGTCAGTGGCTTGTGGTCAACGAACGCGGTGAAACGGCGTCCCTCCAGCCAAAACTGGAAGTGACGAATAGCCAAATGGAGAGCTAACAACTCCCTGTCGAATGCGCTGTATTTTCGCTCACTATCGCGCAAAGTCTTGCTGAAAAACGCGAGCGGCTGCCAGGCTCCAGCCACATACTGTTCAACAACCGCTCCTATGGCCACATCTGACGCATCAGTACTGAGCGCCATGCGGGCCGTTGGGACTGGATGCGCTAACAACGCAGCGTTTGCCAAGGCTGTTTTGACTTCAGAGAATGCGCGCTCCCGCTCGGGAGACCATTCAATTTTATTTGCGGGTTTTGGTTTTTTAAGCACAGCGTACAATGGTTGCATGAGCTGCGCCGCGCGGGGGAGGAAACGGTTATAAAAATTCACCATTCCCAAAAACTCCTGTAACGCTTTGATCGTTTGTGGCTGGGGAAAATTTGCCACCACGCACACCTTGTCAGGCAGAGGGAGTGCTCCTTTGGGAGAGACGCGATGCCCCAAAAGATCAATCTGCGCCACCCTGAACTGACACTTCGCTGGGTTGATTATTAGCCCGTGCTCCGTCAACCTCCGGAAAACTGCCGTGAGGTGGTTTTCGTGTTCGTCTTCGGACGCACTGGCTACCAAAATGTCGTTCAGGTAGACGAACACGAAAGGAAGATCGCGCAACACCGCGTCCATCATGGGTTGGAAAGTCTGCGCTGCGCCTTTAAGCCCAAACGGCATGCGCAAAAACTCAAAAAGCCCGAAAGGAGTTATTACCGCTGTTTTGGGTATGTCCTCAGGGCGGACTGGGACCTGATGATAACCGCGTACCAGGTCTATCTTAGAAAAAATCACGTCCCCGCCAAATGAACTGAAAAATCCTGGATATGTGGGATTGGGTAGCGGTCGTGTGCTGTAGCATTGTTCAGCCTGCGAAAATCATCGCACGGCCGCCACGAGCCATCAGTTTTAGGGACCATGTGAAGCGGTGAAGCCCAAGGGCTCTTTGAACGTTGGATGATGCCCAATTTTTCCAGGTTGGCGAACTCCTCGCACGCTATGGCCAGTTTAGCTGAATCCAAGCGCCGAGCTTTTGCAAAAACGGGCGGTCCGGTGGTAGTAATAAAATGCTCCACCCCGTGTTTAGCCACGGTCGCCGAAAATGTTGGCACCGTGAGTGCTGGAAACTGAGTGAGGAGTGTGTGGAACTTACCACCTGCAGCTGCGACGTTGGCTTGTGCTGTTGGTGGGGCCACTCGCGCTGTGCAGGGAATAGAAGAAAAAGAGAGTGCATTAACCAGGCGTCTGTTAGCAAGATCGACCAACAAACCATGTGAGCACAAAGAATCAGCACCTAACATGTTGAAATTGACTGCCGCTATGACGAAAGTCCACTCAAATGTGCGGCCGTGTAAAGACAGAGACAGGGTCTTCTCTCCGAAGGTCTTAATCGCCGAGCCGTTCGCTGCTGACACCACAGGGCCACTGGAAGACGCCAGCCGGTCAGCGTAGGAAGGTGTGATGAAACTCAGCTGGGAGCCTGTGTCCATGCGGAAGTGCCTCCCCGATCACGCGTCCCTCAAGTAGAGCAGCTTGTTCTCCTCACCGAGAGCCACAGCTGCTACCAACTCCCAGTCTTGGCATTTCCCGAGTGCTTGAATTGGCAAGGTGGAATGCACTTGCGTGCCCTCTTGGCGAAACGGCAATGGTAAAAGCAAAGGACATCGTCCGCTCCGCGCCTCCTGGCCCCCGCTGCTGCCGTCGTCGGTGAGTCTGGTGCTGCAGCCTCTGGCCCCCCGCCATCTCCGGATGTTGCGCCCAGTTCCACTGCTGCGGCCGTGGCCGTGTGTCGTCTATGGGCGTCGACGAGTCGTTGTGCCTCCTGGCCCAGCTCGTGGTAGTCTCGGTGGGCCAGCAGCTGTGAACTGGCCAGGGTAACTCTCACCGCTGGCAGTAGTGTCCTGAGGAAAAGGTGGGCGAAAATAAAGCCATCATCTTCGGTGTCTCTCAAACTCAGCATCTTCGCCATCAGGTCTGCAGGTCTGTCGACCTCACACTCAGTCAACGCCAGGATCTTCTCTGCTCACTCTCCCAGCGAGGGGGTGAAAAAACGGATGAGAGCAGCCTTCAAAGTGCCGTACTTATCGTCGTCTGGCGGGTGGTTGATCAGGCTCTCTACACGCTGGGCTGTGTGGTTGTCCAGCTTTGCAACTACATGGAAGAACTTCGTGGCGTCTGCCGAAACCTTCCGAAGATGGAACTGTGCCTCGACTGCGTTAAACCAGGAGCGCGGACTGTTCTGCCAGAAGTCCGGAAGCTGGACTGTGGTAGCTGCATTAGCTTGGCTGGCTCCTGATGAGTCCGGTGCAGGAGAATCGTCTCCGGCCATAATACGTCTTAAGGTCACCAGTGTGGAAATTGTGTGGAAAGGATGAGGCAGAGTTACCTCTCAGGTTCCATTTTATTCACAACACACTCTCCAACATCCAAAAGCAGAAGAAGGAAAAACTCCCAACATCTGCCAGTCTTATACCCCTGACATCAAAGTACAAAATCCCATTGTCTTTAAATCCCAAACACAATGCATCCCCCCTGCAGTTCCTCTCGCTTCCACCCCAACCTGGGTGGTCAGGCAATCATTCATGTCCATCTCTTTGCATATCAAAAGGCCAACTCTCTAATCCTCCTCTTATCCCTAGGAGGTCCAGACCTTTTGTTCCTCTTCAGACGTGAAGCCAAAATAAGCACACAGGAATATACATGAGAGCATATGAACAGTCATACACATGTGAGCCCGTGAAACTACATATGTGCACCACAGTAACATGAAATATAACTTTGTAGATGTTTTTAGTAATATTTAGCCACATTAATTTATTTATTGGCTTTTTACATTCACGCATTTATTGCTGTTTCTATAACAGGTTTTTATTAACCTCTGGGTTACACATGCAACCCAAGTTAACCTTCAACCTTTTGACAGTACCTCAATATACCTCAAGTTTAATCCCTGTACTGAGACTGGTGATTCTAGTCCCTGTGGATCTGGACTTGAAGCGACAGACAGACACATCTGTACTCAAACAGATCTGACCCCCACCCATCTTCTTTGTCGGCATGGATAATCCATCTGCTCTTGCTAAACATCAAATTTTGTGTGCACAATATTTAATGACTCAAATGCTAAGCTTTCTCTGCACGTCATTACAAGCTAAAGGCACGAGAAGTCATAAATCATGACTCTTTCTCTGCTAGCGGCAAGTCCTGGGAAAACCCCCGTGAGTGCCCGGTATCATTGGAAAGCTTAGAAATCGTACTTTCTAAAAATACATATTTTTTTGAGGAAGACTTAACTCCGGACCGATCAAATGCAAGTTTTCAACCTAGCCATAATATAAACAAATCGTCTTTTTCTGGGTCCATTTTTGTGCACTTCCTACAAATTAAATATCATTTTGAAGGTCTTTCAATATAGAATATGGAAATAATGTTACATCAGTTTTGAAAATGTCCTCAAAATAACTCATTTTGCCAGCATGGGTCACAGATATGCTTGCTTTCTGCAACTGCAGCTTTATTTAGAGCTTTCAAAATGTCAAAATTGACAACAACTATACAGAATATTCTAAAAAAAAAATAAAATGAAATAACAACTCGTAAGTACTGCAGAAATACTACATGTGTCAACAATTAACAAATACTTTAACATTATTGCACCAGTTGTTATCTTACCTGCTAGTCTTTAGCTTAGCTGTTAGCCATCCTCGTTAGCCACAATTTCACCTCTCCTCTCTACTCCATGGGCCTCTTCCCTTCTCTAGTGCTGAGGTAAATATTGTGCATTGATACAGTCCATATGTCTACAAAATATGACAGCAATATTTCAGAAAACTGATTTTTGAATACCCAGACTTAAATAGAATGAGGAGTTTGTGCCACAAATTTGGCTCAACAATGTTTTTTTGTCATGTTGTCATGAGCTTCTTCTTCTTTCTTGTAATTATAGACTTTTTTCCCCACAACATTTTGAGGTTTTGCAAAAGTTTGAGGCTTTTTTCAGTTATTGTAGTGTCTGGGTTTGCCTCCTGGCTATGCCCAGCACTTTCTGTGTTTTGTGCAGTCTTCGTCTTCGTCTTCTTCTTCTTCTTCTTCTTCTTCTTCTTCTTATTCTTATTATTATTATTATTATTATTATTATTATTATTATTATTATTATTATTATTATTATTTCCTCTGTGGATCACCACCTTGTTGTGGTGGAGGGGTTTGAGTGCCTAAATGATCCCAGGAGCTGTGTTGCTGGGGGAACCTTGCCCCTGGTAGGGTCTCCCAAGGCAAACTGGTCCTGGGTGAAGGGCCAGACTAAGAGTGGTCCAGTGGATCTCCATGAAGAACATTACTTCAAGGACCCAGTGTACATGGGTCCGCCCTCCAGTGGGCTCACCAGCTGCAGGAGGGATCATGGGGATCATGGTGCTTTGTGAACCGGGTGGAAGTCTGGGCTACTCTGCCTGGTCTGATGCCTGATGACCTGGATCCCCAGATATGCGGTAGAAAATGGATGGATGGATTATTATTATTATTATTACTGACCTTGGGGCAGACCCAGGACTCGGTGGAGAGACTATGTCTCCCAGCTGGTCTGGGAACGCCTTGGTATCTAACTACTAACTAACTAACCTGCACTTATATAGCGCTTTTCTAGTCACAAAGACCACTCAAAGCGCTTTCATTAATACTAACCTTCTATTCTAAGGGCCTATAGGAAACAGATATCTAGGGACAATTTAGAACAGCCAATTAACCTAACATGCATGTTTTTGGCATGTGGGAGGAAACCGGAGAAATCCCGGAGTAAACCCACGGTGGTATCCTCTCTGAAGAGCTGGAGCAGGTGGCTGGGGAGAGGGAAGTCTGGGCTTTTCTGCTTGAACTGCTGCCTCTGTGACTCGGACCTCCGGAAAAGCAGTAGAAGATGGATGGATGGATTATTATTGCTGCTTAGGTTATCCCAGTTTCAGTATTTGGTTTTATTTTGAAATCATTCCCATTTCATTTCCTGTTCTTTTATTGTTGGAAGTCCTACTTCTGGTTTGCCATCATAATTTACTCTATGTTTTGTTACATAACCTTCATTAGCTGTTCCTCGTTTGCCATCATTAGTCTTTGTATTTTAGGTCCTCTCATTCCTCTGTTCCCTGCCGCAAGATGCTTTGCAAGCTCTCTGTGGACCATGGCTTATGCTGTAAGATGTGACTACAAAAATGTCAGGAAAAGCCTACTAGAACAGCTGAACTTTATTTGGGGTTAATCAGAGGCACTTTAAATGGTGGCAGGTGTGTGCTGACTCCCATTTAACATGAGTTTGAATGTGACTGGTTAATTCCGAACACAGCCACATCCCCAGTTATAACAGGGTGTGCATATTTATGCAACCATGTTATTGTAAGTTTTTTATTTTTTATTTTTCCCCTTAAAATATTTCAGTTTGTTTTTCAACTGGGTTGTACAGGTTATAGGTCACATTAATGGTGGAAAAAGTTTTGAAATGATTTATCTTGGTCTCATTTTTTTACATCACAGAAACTTGCCATTTGAACAGAGGTGTGTAGACTTTTTATCCACTATACAGTATGTGACTACTTTCCTCAGAAATTTGTAATTTTTCACATGAATGTGTGACATGTTCATGTTTTTTCCTTGTAATTTTGCCCTTTGTTCAGGATAGAGCAACAGCTCCTCAAAATGTCCATGCACGTCCCTGCAGCAAAACATGTCTAAACTGATTGCATGCAAGTCTGTGTATATTTGCATGATCAGTTTAGTTCCTGTCATGTTTCTATTCGTAAGACTCACATGCACTGGCATTTGATTGAAACTGGAGCATTTGAATGCGCTTGTTCACTGTCAGACAGCATCACTGCAAACTGTAACTTCACAGTCTGTTGAAAGGACTACCTTTTGAAAAACAGCCACACACACATCATCACTCCATTTAGTCTTTTTCTTGATATGCCATCAAAGCATGACGGGAACAGTAACAGAACATATAATTATAGCTTGCAGAGCACAAACGTTAAACCTCACACATGTGGCTACAAAAGAACTAACCAAAACACACATGCACACCCTCACCACCCATCTCAGCAGGCTTCTGTTGTTTCAGCTCACAAATCTTCCTTCTTTAATAAAGTTTTAAAAGAAAAATAAGTGATTCCATCGTGATCTTGACAGGGCCAATTTTCAGTCACTATATTTACATAACTCTGCTGAGTTGTATGTCCAGCTGCAAATTTCAGGTCACACCAAGGCAATTTTATCTAGAATAACACCTCAGTTCAACTTATATTGGCACCGTGTGCGTGTGGGGGATTTCCTCTGAAATAAAAACTCCCATTCAGAAAATCTGTATTATAAGACACAGAGTTATAGAGAGCCAATGTAAACTGGAACCTCTGCTTCTCAACGCTTTCTTCCCCTCATCTCTCTCTATCTCATTGCTGGCCTTCGATGTGGATACTGCCAGCTGTTGCCAGTTTGTTGTCAGGAGTAGGATTTGTATTTTTATTTTGTTGAGTGATGAGGAGGAAGAAAATTGATGAAGCAAGGGCAGGGCTTCCCATGACAGATTAGTACTTGAAGTATGAGGAGTGGAGGAATGGACAGAAAATCTGAGCTGCGTGAGAAGACAGGAACAAGCAGACAGCGATGAGTCATCTATGATAACAGAGAAATGATGTTGCTGTTATCTCTAGTCCTCCACAGACTTGACCCTGCTTGTAATGCTGTTTTAATTATAGTGCATTGCTGACAGTGACCCTATGGCCGTTGGATGCTTCCCACATGACTGCTAATTAAATTACTAAGCAGATTCTTGTGCTACACACACTAGCAGCTTGGCTTATCTTTATGCTAACATAAAACCAAAGGCCTTTAGGAGGATTTATGGCACCACCTTTAAACACGATTTACATGCCAAGTTGACATGTTTTAAACAAGTTGCATTCCCATTCTCATAGTTAGAGTACGTCAGCATGCAAAGCAATAATTTTCATGTAATTTGTGCATTAAAATTTGCAATTGTAAGTACAAGCTACACTTTAAATCATGGGAAAAAAGAACCCATACCCTGCCTACAGGGGCTCTGAAAAGCATGAAGCAACTGCCTTACTGGGGTGCAATTCTATAGGAAGTGTCTTACTGGTTTTATGCCATTCATGGTCTGCGTTAGGCCTTTGTAGGGGTGCTGTAGCACCCTTAAATTTAAACTCAGCACCCCTATAAATTGGAGTGAGAAAAGTTGTGATAATAACATTTTAGTTTGTCTTTGACAAGCTGAAATAATGTCCAAAGCATATTCAGTAGTTTGTTGTTTAAATTTTTTTAAAATGAAAGTGAAAACACCCCCCTTCCTCCACCACGCAAATGGTATGGTCCCTCCTCTCACACGTTCTCTCCCTGCACAGTGTTGCAGCAGTGGCGCATGCACATACAGTGGGGCAAAAAAGTGTTTAGTCAGCCACCAGTTGTGCAAGTTCTCCCACTTAAAAGATGAGAGAGGTCTCCAATTTTCATCATAGGTATACCTCAACTATGAGAGACAAAATGAGGAAAAAAAATCCAGAAAATCACATTGTCTGATTTTTAAAGACTTTATTTGCAAATTATGGTGGAAAATAAGTATTTGGTCAACAACAAAAGTTCATCTCAATACTTTGTTATATACCCTTTGTTGGCAATGACAGAAGTCAAACGTTTTCTGTAAGTCTTCAAAAGGTTTTCACACACTGTTGCTGGTATTTTGGCTCATTCCTCCAAGCAGATCTCCTCTAGAGCAGTGATGTTTTGGGGCTGTCGCTGAGCAACACGGACTTTCAACTCCCTCCAAAGATTTTCTATGGGGTTGAGATCTGGAGACTGGCTAGGCCATTCCAGGACTTTGGAATGCTTCTTACGAAGCCACTCCTTCGTTGCCCGGGCAGTGTGTTTGGGATCATTGTCATGCTGAAAGACCCAGCCATGTTTCATCTTCAATGCCCTTGCTGATTGAAGGAGGTTTTCACTCAAAATCTCATGATACATGGCCCCATTCATTCTTTCCTTTACACAGATCAGTCGTCCTGGTCCCTTTGCAGAAAAACAGCCCCAAAGCATGATGTTTCCACCCCCATGCTTCACAGTAGGTATGGTGTTCTTTGGATGTAACTCAGCATTCTTTCCCCTCCAAACACGACAAGTTGAGTCTTTACCAAAAAGTTCTATTTTGGTTTCATCTGACCATATGACATTCTCCTAATCCTCTTCTGGATCATCCAAATGCTCTCTAGCAAACTTCAGACGGGTCTGGACATGTACTGGCTTAAGCAGGGGGACATGTCTGGCACTGCAGGATTTCAGCCCCTGGCGGTGTAGTGTGTTACTGATGGTAGCCTTTATTACTTTGGTCCCAGCTCTCTGCAGGTCATTCACTAGGTCCCCCCGTGTGGTTCTGGGATTTTTGCTCACTGTTCTCATGATCATTTTGACCCCATGGGGTGAGATCTTGCGTGGAGCCCCAGATCGAGGGAGATTATCAGTGGTCTTGTATGTCTTCCATTTTCTAATAATTGCTCCCACAGTTGATTTCTTCACACCAAGCTGCTTACCTATTGCAGATTCAGTCTTCTCAGCCTGGTGCAGGTCTACAATTTTGTTTCTGGTGTCCTTTGACAGCTCTTTGGTCTTGGCCATAGTGGAGTTTGGAGTCTGACTGTTTGAGGTTGTGGACAGGTGTCTTTTATATTGATAACGAGTTCAAACAGATGCCATTAATACAGGTAACGAGTGGAGGACAGAGGAGCCTCTTAAAGAAGAAATTACAGGTCTGTGAGAGCCAGAAATCTTTCTTGTTTGTAGGTGACCAAATAGTTATTTTCCACTGTAATTTGCAAATAAATTCTTTAAAAATCAGATAATGTGATTTTCTGGATTTTTTTTCCCCTCATTTTGTCTCTCATAGTTGAGGTATACCTATGATGAAAATTGGAGACCTCTCTCATCTTTTAAGTGGGAGAACTTGCACAATTGGTGGCTGACTAAATACTTTTTTGCCCCACTGTACACAGAGGTCCCTCCCTATCCCAACAGCAAAAAGTGAGGGGACAGGAGGCTGGTACAGCTTTTCTACAGGTAACACACTCATAATGATGTATGATGCCAGCCTCAGCTGGAATGTTCTGCAACGTTATGAATAATTTTTTGATTTGTCTGAATTTATTTGGTAAAAGTAGGATGCATACCTGCAAACATTTAGGTTTCAAAGTACGTGAGGTTTTCATGGAGTGGAGGTTAGAAAATAGGATATTAATGGGCTATAAATAGACTATAATATAAAAGAAAATACTGCATCTTTGCTCATTTTATTTTTGGTTTTTAATTGTGAGGAAAAGCCTCAAAATTTATAAGAGTAAAGTCTCAAATGTACAAGAAAAAAGCACTGAATTAGCACTAATGTCATGATCTGCCCTCCAGGCAGATGATAATTTAGAGGAAGGAGGATCCAGGGCGCGGACTGAACTCCAGAGCAACATTTTTTTATTAATAAACAAAAAACTCAAGAAACAAAATGTAAAATAAATAAATGGCTGCATGGGGCAGAAAACAACACAGGAAAACCGAAAATGAACGACGATGACACCAGACAGATCACATGCACAAACTGTCATAAATAGGGTAACTGATAATTACAAACGTGAGACAGCTGTGGCAAAAAACAAGGGCTGAACAATGCACACATGAGGGAGAGTAGCTATGGATACGGAAACATGAGGAACTGGAGACAATAGAGCCCCTTTTCCACTAGTATCTACCTAGCCCGACTCACCTCGCCTCAACTCTACCCAACTCAGCTCCACATGGTGTGGTTTGTTTTCCATTACAGCTGAATACCACCTCAAAGTGGGTGGGATCTTGACGGCAAGGCAGCCCGACACTCCCGTGACGTCATTTGTATGTGACTCAAGCAAAACACAAGATGGAGGATATCAAAGTGATGCTGCTTGCTCTATTTGGCTTTTTGTCAAAGAAAAGGCAAAAAAGAAGAGCCAGGTGGTGAGACGAAACACTCTGGAAAAGTACTGGAGAGTTTAGGAAGCCATAGAGCAGTATAAAGTTGAAGACGTGAGGATACGAACTAGATCACATATGAAGGTAAGCTAATGATTGCTACAGTCCTTAAAAAGTCCCCCGTACTACACTGTAATAGCAGCAAGTTATTGCTATTAGGTACTAAAATATGTATGCTGTGTGTGTGTTTCAGATGGCTGTCTTGTGGCAAAATTATTGTCTCAAACCGTCAGTCTGGTCGTTCAACCGGGCCTCCCAGTGGTGGGATGTCACCCCAGCTTCACAAGCATGCAGGGGTTGCAGAACTTCAGAATATCTGCAGAAACGCTTAGCTTCCTGTGAAACAAATTGCTCTGATCTGTGTGAAAATCACAGAGAGACTGTTGAGACATCATGGGATGTACCTGCTCCAGCAGCACTCCAGCCTGTGGGTGGTGCCTTGGCAAAAAGTGATCAGCTGCCAAAAATTGATCACCAGGTGTCATATTGTAGCTATGGGGTTATATTAGCCATAAAATATATATTTCAACAGGTAAACAGTACTGAGTTAGGTATAATAAGATATATTTAACAATTATGATGCATTTTTAAGCCAAAACAAACTTGATCTAGGATTAAAAGCAATTAAAATAATGCAGTCACAAGGCCACTGTCATGATACTGAGCACAGGTGGGGAGCCATGCTCAGCCGTTAAGTCACTTTCTGTATTATTGTGTATTTATTTTCCTGTTTATATTTGCCCTTATCCTCAGTTTTCCCTTTGTATCCTCTGTGGTCATCAGTATTGTGTTATGAGTACTTTTTGGGTTTTGTATCTTCTTTTTTTCTTAGTGGTTATTATTTCTTTTGTTGGAAGTCACATATTAATTATATTAAAGATAAAATATCCAAATCAATTGCAATACTACACAGAGTGAAATATGTGCTGAATCATCCCACACTATATACTTTGTTTCATTCATTAATACTCCCATACATGACATATTGTACTGAAGTATGGGGAAATACATATAAAACAAACATATATCCAGTGTTTATGCTTCAGAAGAGAGCTATTAGAATAAAAAACAAAGCTGCTTACAACAAAGCTGCTTACAGGGAACCAACAAACCCACTTTTTCTTAAATTAAAAGCTCTCAAGTTGAAAGATCTGGTTGATTTTAAAACTGCAGTAATAATGTTTAAAGTGAAGAATCTATCACTGCCCGCAAATATCCAAAAGTTGTTCCAAATAAGGGAGAAACAATATCATTTCAGAGGAACATGTATATTTCAAAAACCTTGTGTCATGTTCGCTGCGTAGCTTTGCAGCGAACATAGGAATTGTCAGCGAGCCCAAAACGCAGAGTAAGTAACATGTTTATTTACAATGGGTGAATGTACAGATAGTCCAAAAACGGTCACAATGAAAAAGGGGAAGACACCTGGCTACAAACTAGATTGGTCAAAGGGTATGCCGGTAATAATAATGGCGGCGGCACGCGTGGACGCAGCGGCCCATCTTGGCATCAGCGATTGTGAGAGTTTTGTGTGTTTTGATCATCCCAGACGTACATTCTGTAAAACTTACAACCGTGAGACCTTATTAAACATCAAGGTACTGCACGCTGCAAGAATCTCAGCGCTCGGTTGTGATTTGGACATTCTACGCCAGCATGGAATTCTGGCGGAGTCCCCGCTGGAAGCTACCCGGGAGAAGAGGAAGCGTAGACGGAGGGAACGCAAGCAAAAATGTGGAAAAAGGGCCGGGATCCATGCTAGTCTAAAGGCTAACCCCTCCAGACCAGCAGTACCGTCGCTCCTTCTCTCTAACGTCCGCTCCCTTGACAACAAGCTGGACGAGCTGCGTCTGCTGAGAGAAACCCGGAGAGAGTGGAGAGACTGCTGTGTGCTCACGTTCACGGAGACATGGATCCACGACAACATCCCTGACGCGGCCATTCAACTGGAAGGTACGACAGTGTTCCGAGCTGACAGAGAAACGGCGAGCTCCAGTAAGAGCCGTGGGGGTGGGCTATGCATCTATGTTAACAAGAACTGGTGCGTTAACGCCACATTAGTATCTAAACACTGCTCTCCATTGGCGGAGTTCCTTATTGTAAATTGTCGGCCATTTTATCTGCCGAGGGAATTCAGCAACATGTTTGTAGCTGCTGTTTACTTAGCGCCGAGCGCTAACGCTAACGCTAATGCTAAGAAGGCACTTGGGGAACTGCACGATGCTATTAGCGAAATCCAAACTTTACATCCAGACAGTTTTGTGGTGGTTGCGGGGGATTTTAACCACACCAGCTTAAAGACTGTGCTCCCCAAGTTTAAACAATGTGTAGACTTTAAGACAAGAGAAGAGAATATGTTGGACTTAGTGTACACAAACACAGATGCATATAAGGCTATACTCTGCCCCGACCTTGGCCTTTCTGACCACATATCCGTGATGCTGGTGCCTGCCTACAAACCCTTATTGAAGCGCAGCAGGCCAGTAGTGAAACAAATCAGGATTTGGCCAGAGAGTACAACTTCTGCACTGAAAGACTGTTTTCTGCACACAGACTGGGAGGTCTTCAAAATAGCAGCCTCCCAGGAGGACAAGACAGATGTGGAGGAGTATGCTGAGACGGGCACCAGCTACATTGCGAAGTGCACAGAGGATGTCACTACAGTGAAGACCATCACCATGCGGGGAAACCATAAGCCCTGGATGACCGCAGAGGTGCGCTCACTGCTTACAGCCAGAGATGCAGCCTTCAGAGCGAAGGACAGGATCACCCTCCGCTCAGCCAGGTCTGCGCTCTCAAAGGGAATCAAGACGGCGAAGCGCGCCTATGCAGAGAAAATCCAGGGACACCTCTGTGACACTAGAAACACCAAACAGATGTGGCAGGGAGTTCGGACACTGACGGGCTATAAGTCTAGGCAGGGGATCGATGATGACGATGCTTTGCTTCCAGACAGGCTCAATGACTTCTTTGCACGTTTTGAAGCATCAAACTCGACAATCAGAGGGAGGGCTGGCCCATCCCCACCATCGGTCGGCCCAGCTTTTACCATCAACACAGCGGACACACGGAGGACCTTAACCAGAGTCAACCCACGTAAAGCTGCAGGTCCGGACAACATCCCGGGACGTGTGCTCCGAGACTGTGCGAGCGAGTTAGCGGATGTACTGACTGACATCTATAACATCTCCCTGAGTTAGGCCATTGTTCCCAGATGCTTCAAGACCTCTATCATAGTACCGGTGGCAAAGAAACCAGTTGTGTCCTGTCTGAATGACTATCGTCCTGTTGCACTGACACCAATTGTGATGAAGTGTTTTGAACGGTTTGTCAAACCACACATTACAGCCTGCCTCCCTCCATCACACGACCCGCTCCAGTTTGCATATCATTCAAACTGCTCCACGGAGGATGCTATAGTCACCACCCTGCACTCTGTCATCACCCACCTGGATCAGAAAGTCACCTACACCAGACTCCTGTACATTGATTTAAGTTCAGCATTCAACACCATTATTCCCCAGAGACTGATGGAGAAATTACTCCTTCTTGGTCTGAACACCGCCACATGTCTCTGGATCCTGGATTTCCAGACTGAGAGACCTCAGTCTGTCCGGGTTGGAAACAACATCTCCAACTCTGTCACGCTGAGCACCGGATCCCCTCAAGGCTGCGTACTCAGTCCACTGTTGTTTACACTTCTAATACACGACTGTGTATCCAGACACGAGGGGAACCAGATTATTAAGTTTGCAAACGACACCACAGTGGTGGGACTTAGGCAGAGGGATGAGTAATCAATGTACAGGGAAGAAGTGAGAGACCTGGAGGGCTGGTGCAGGGAGAACAATCTGGTGCTCAACGTGGACAAAACGAAGGAGATGATTATCGACTTCCGGCGGTCACAGCCTGAACACGTCCCCCTCAGCATCAGCGGCCATTTAGTGGAGAGAGTGGAGAACATCAAGTTCCTCGGAGTGTAGATCTCGCAGGACCTGACCTGGAGCAAGAATTCCTTGGGGATCAGGAAGCGGGCCCAGCAGAGACTGCACTTCTTGAGGAAACTCAAACAGGCCTCTCTCCCCATCTGCATCCTCAGGACCTTCTACAGAGGTGTGGTGGAGAGTGTTCTGATGTACTGCATTGCTACATGGTACTCCAGCTGCAGTATGTCAGACAAAAAAGCCCTGCAGAGGATAGTTAAGGGAGCTGAGAGGGTAATTGGAGTCTCCCTCCCCTCTGTCCAAGAACTTTTTCAGAACCGTTGTAGGAGCAGGGCACGGAACATTGTCAAGGACCATTCTCACCCTCTGCATAAACACTTTGAACTTCTGCCATCTGGCAAACGATTCCAGAGCATCAGAGGCAGAACCACCAGACTGATTAACAGCTTCCTTCCACAAGCTGTCAGGATGCTGAACAGTTGATCCGGAATCTCTCGTATACACTACTGCACCTGCGGACATTATGTACATTATTTGTATATTATAGTTAGTTAGTTTTTTCAAGTATGTCTCAGGGATGCATAAATGGATGTGGTGGGGTGGGGGGTGAAGATATGTGTGAGTGTGTCTTAAATCATGTTCTTCTACTTATATGGATGCCGAGAGAAACGCAATTTCATCTTGCCTGCACTACTGTTGTATATACAGCAATATGACAATAAAGGTTGATTTGATTTGATTTTGATTTGATTTTTGATGCCTAACGCGCTCCAATAAGGCAGGAGCAGAGAAAAAGGCACAAAAGAAGACTTGCAGCAGTGTTGAAGCAGAAAGGCTCTAACACATGATAAGCGCATGCGCTGGCATCTGTTAACGTCTCGTCACGTCAAAGAATTATTTTGTCCACTTTTGTTTGTTTTTATTGATTTTTTATTGATTTCGTTTTTAATTTTTTATCTCTTTTTGCTGATATTAGTTTTTGCTCGGTGTTAGCTTAGTACTGGCCTAGCTGAAAAGCCCGATTGGACGCGCAGGTGGGTCGGACCCCAGGATGGGCTGTTTTACCGGGCTAGGCTAACTTTCTAACCTGTTTCTAGCTAACCTGTTTTTAGCTGGCTTTAGCTGGTTGGCTATCCACCTCTCGCCTGGAACGTCATGGCTCCATCCCCGACATGTACCAGCTGTGTGTCCCTCCTTAGGAAGGTCTCTGAGTTGGAAATGAGACTCTCCAGCCTTTATAAGATTCGGGAGGCTGAAGACCACCTCGACACCATAATTCTCGGGCAAACATCGGCCCCGGCTACCGACTCACAGTTGGCAGAGATGGCTACTTACCTGGGTTAGTTCAGCACATCTCCGTCCACTTCTACCCTTGCTCCGGCCTCTTCAGATGTCCAGGACCACAGCAATAATCACTGGCTTCGTGTCGGGGCTAAACCCAAAGCCCCAGTTGGTTCTTCTCATCCTCAATGCGTGCCCTGGACCTTGGTTGGACCAGCTAATAATCATCGTTGATCAACCAGACCGGGCCGTGCCTCTTCTCTTCCCTTGCTCTTGGAAAATAGATTTGACATCCTTTCTCTGGAGGATTTTCCGCACCTGGACACTGGCCGTCCGCCCGTGGCCGCCCCTCCTCCTCCTTCCTCTCCTTCAGCGGCGGCTCAAACCCGCCAACCCCGGACTAAGACTTCTGTAAAATAAGATAAGATAAGATAAGATAAGCCTTTATTAGTCCCACAATGGGGAAATTCCAGGATTGCAACAGCACAGGGATAGCAACACTCAGAGCAACAATCAGAAGGCAAGAAAAAAACAAAAAAAAGCAAGAGCAGCTAATATACATATGTACATATTACTATAAATATATATATATATATATATATATATATATATATATATATATATATATATATATGCACAGACACACAATGCAGAGCATTGTAGCTGGATGGAATAAATATATGAGTATATAAACACAGTGCGGAGCATTGTAGCTAGATGGAATAAATATGTAAATATATAAACACACACAGTGCGGAGCATTGTAGCTAGATGGAATAATATGTAGATATATAAACACACAGTGTGGAGCATTGTAGCTAGGTGGAATAAATATATAGATATATAAACACCCACAGTACGGAGCACTGCAGCTAGGTGGAATAAATATGTAAATATATAAACACACACAGTGCAGAGCATTGTAGCTAGATGGAATAATATGTAGATATATAAACACACAGTGCGGAGCATTGTAGCTAGATGGAATAAATATATAGATATATAAACACACCCAGTGTGGAGCATTGTAGCTAGATGGAATAAATATGTAAATATATAAACACACACAGTGCAGAGCATAGTTGCTAGATGGGATGAAACAGCACAACCGTCTACTTAGTTATCCTACATGGTATGATTATGTGCCCATACATATTCTCACCCTCCATAGCGACCGGTATTTTCCTAGTTGTATGCTGGAGGGGACCATTGTGTAAGTCTATTGCATCTTTTGCATTCAAAACTATTAGGTTGTTACGTCTTTTTGCTATCTCTGCGAGCAGCCCTGCTTAGGTTGTACAGTCTGACAGCCGTTGGTAGGAAGAACCTGCGAAACCTCTCGGTTGTGCACCTGGGATGATGTAGTCTGCTGCTAAATGAGCTCCTCAGTGCATTCAGTATGTCCTGCATAGGGTGGAACTCGGACTCCAGCAGAGATGACAGTTTAGCCACCGTCCTTCTCTCTCCTATCTCCTCCACCGGGTCAAGGCGCTGCCCCAGGACAGAGCTAGCTTTCTTGATCAGTTTGTTCAGTCTCTTCCTATCGGCTGCGGTAATGCCACTGCCCCAGCAGACCACTCCAAAAGTGATGGTTGATGCCACCACTGTGTCATAGAATGTCTTCAGCAGCGCCCCTTGTACACCAAAAGACCTGAGTCTCCTCAGTAGGAACAGCCTGCGCTGTCCCTTCTTGTAGAGTGCGTCAGTATTGTGTGACCAGTCTAGTTTATTGTTCAGATGAACACCCAGGTACTTGTAGGATGTCACCATCTCGATGTCTGTTCCCTGTATATTTACTGGTGCTGTGAGGGGTTGTCCTTGCCTGCGGCAGTCCACCACCAGCTCCTTAGTTTTCCTCGTGTTGATCTGGAGGCAGTTCCGATGGCACCAGTCCACGAAGTCCTGGATAAGCCTTCTGTACTCAGCTTCATCTCCATTGGAGATGAGGCCAATGATCGCAGAGTCATCAGAGAACTTCTGTAGATGGCAGTGTGTTGTGTTGTGTGAGAAGTCCGCAGTATAAAGGGTGAACAGGAAGGGAGCCAACACCGTTCCCTGGGGGGTCACCATGCTACCAATGATCGTGTCGGACACACAGTCCCGGGTTCCCACAAACTGAGGCCGGTTCGTGAGGTAGTCCAGGATCCATGATGACAGGTGCTGGTCCACCCCTGCGCGCAGCAGCTTGTCCTTCAGGATCATTGGTTGGATGGTGTTGAAAGCACTGGAGAAGTCAAAGAACATGATCCTCACCGCATTCCCGGGCTTCTCCAGGTGGGACAGAGAACGGTGAAGGAGGAAGATCACCGCATCCTCCACCCCAATGCCATGCTGGTAGGCGAACTGGAGTGGACCCATCGCTGGTCCCACCAGGGGGCGGGGGTGAGCAAGGAGCAGTCTCTCCAGGGTCTTCATCAAGTGGGACGTCAAGGCCACCGGTCTGTAGCTGTTCAGGTCTTTGGGGTGGGAAGTTTTTGGTACAGGTACCACACAAGATGTTTTCCACAGCTGTGGTACCCTCCCCAGCTTCAGGCTCAGGTTGAAGATGTACGCCACAATCCCACACAGCTGGTCTGCACAGGACTTGAGGAGCTTTGCACTGATGCCGTCCGTTCCCGACGCCTTCCTCGCCTTGATCTTCCTCAGCTCCGTCCTCACCTGGGTCTTGGTCAGGGTCATGTTGGGGGGCTGTGTGTTGGGAGTGGGGGGGTGTTGGTGGAGTGGGGAGTGGGCAGCAGTACTTGATGTCTTTAGAGGCAGCAGTGGTTGTTGTGCAGTCAGGGGGGAGGGTGGTTGGTCAAACCTATTGAAAAACAGATTCAGATTGTTCGCCCACTCCCTGCCCCCCGTGGCCTGGGGGGAGGTATTCTGGAGCCCAGAGATGCTTTTAAGGTTTCTCAAGACCCCGCTGATGTCGCTCTGTTGCAGCTTGTCCTCCATCTTCTTCCTGAAGCTGTCCTTGCCTTCTCTGATCTTTCTCCTCAGCTCCCTCTGTACGGACTTCAGCATCTCCCTGTTCCCCGACCTGAAGATCCTCTTCTTCTCTCTCAGAAGTGTTTTTATCTCAGGGTTGATCCAGGGTTTGTTGTTTGAGCAACACCGTATGGTCTTGGTGGGAACGGTGTCATCCACACAGAAGCTGAGGTAGTCCGTGATGGTGTGAGTGAGGCCATCGATGTCCTCACCATGTGGATCGCAGAGCTGCTCCCAGGCGGTGATTTCAAAACAGCCCTTTAGAGTGTCCATTGCCTCCTCAGACCATAACTTCACTGTGCGCATGGCTGGAGGTTGTCTGTGCGCTAGGGGTTTGTACACCGGCCGGAGATGAACCAAGTTGTGATCCGATCTCCCGAGTGGGGGGAGTTGTGATGAGGTGTACGCCTCCTTAGTGTTTGCGTAGAATAAGTCCAGTGTTTTATTGTCTCTAGTGTGGCATGTGACATACTGGGTAAACGTGGGTAGAATGGGAGATAGTGAAACATGGTTGAAATCGCCTGAGATGAGGAGAAGAGCATCTGGGTGTTCTGTCTGCAGCCTGACGGTTACTGAATGGATGACATCACGCGCTGTCCCAGCGTTCGCCGTTGGATTTGCATAAACAACAATGCAGATCACGTGTGAGTATTCCCTCGGGAGATATATAGGCCGCATGCTAACAGCTAGCAACTCAATGTCTTTGCTGCAGTGTCATTGTTTAACAGTGATATGTCCCGGTCTGCACCAGTTGTTGTTAACATACATTATCACTCCACCGCCCCTTGCTTTGCCACTGTCTGGTGTTCGGTCTGCCCATATCATGTGGAAACCCTCCAGCTCAATGTTAGCATCTGCTGCTAGTTCAGTTAGCTACGTCTCGGAAAACAAAAGGAGAGAGCATTCCCGGTATATGCTATCGTAGCGGGAGATAGCCGCTATCTCATCTACCTTTCCCAGTAATGACCGTACATTCCCCATGACAATAGATGGAAGGGAGGGTCTGTACCTTATATTTTTTGTCCTCCGCCTTACTCCAGCCCGGCAACCACGGCGTTTTCGCCTCAGTTCCCTCGGTATGTCGAGTTTTTCCGTTAGCACCGGGTGGTGGTTGAGTGCTAGCAGCTCCTCCCTGCTGTATCGTCTCCTGCTATAAACAGTGGCTCCGTCCACCGGCTCAGGAGACATTTGGGATGATCTGTGTGTCCGTGATATAAATGGAGTGAAAAAAAAACGGATCAAAAAGAGAGAGGAAGGGAAAAAAAGACTCAGAAGTGAACCGCTGTTGCAAAGGGCAGCCGACTCGTGTGGCGCCGGAAGTAATAAAGGTGTGCCAAATTACACACCAGCTCCAAATAGAAGAGAGCGCATCACCCCGCCTTCACAACAACACCATCGACAAAATTATTCACCACGTCAGAAACCACCGACAAAGCCCCCCCAGACGACGTTGGTAATTGGTGACTCAATTTTGAGGAACGTCAGAAGCAGGTACTGTGTGACTAAATTTTTTCCTGGGGCTAGAGTATCTGACATTGAGGCTCTTATCCCTCACCTACTAAATGAATACCCCCACATTAAAACTGCCATAGTACATGTTGGATGCAACAACATCCCAGATGAAACGTCGTAGATCTTAAAAAGTGACTTCAGGAGCCTTCTGTCCACTCTTATGAGCTGTGGCAGATGTGCGTTTATCTCTGGGCCTTTGGCACCTTTCAGATGAGGTTGCAATTATTTTAGCAGAACTCTCAGTCTTAATACTTGGTTGTGTTTTACATGTCCTACTTTTAATATTGGTTTTGTAGACAATTTTAACCTGTTTTGGAACCGACCATCACTTATGAGGCCAGATGGTATCTATCAAAATAGACTTGGTACACATGTTTTAAGGGACAATCTGTTCTACTCCATTCAGCATTTTTTAGTACAGTGACTGAAATTTGGTGTGTTAACTCACTCTGAAGTTCCTGGGTCTGCCAACCAGCCCTTTTTTGGTTTTGTTTCCACTTCTCATATTAATCCCATTAATCCAAATAATCCTCACTGTTTGGATCAGTCTTCGATTTATAACCCTACAGAGATTGTGTCTGTCTCCCGTTACCCAAAATATTATTACCGAAGACAAATACAACACAACTTGATAAATACACGTCTTTCTGCAGCTCCTCCTCATCCGTCACCTCCCAACTTTGCCCCTGTCTTCTCCCTTAGAGAACCTTTGTCTACTCCCCCCAAAGTTAATAAAAAAGTTAATAAAAATATAATGCATAAATATCCCAAAGTGATTAAACAAAATGTTGGTAGAACTCAAATCAAACCTCAAGTCTCTAAATTTAATAATCTGGCCTATGTTCCTCCTCATAATTTAAAAATTAAATGTGGTTTATTAAATATTAGGTCTCTAACTCCCAAGTCTCTTTTAGTCCATGATCTATTAATTTATCATCAGATCGATTTATTATCCCTCACAGAGACTTGACTAGGGCAAGATGATTATGTTGGTTTGAATGAATCAACTCCCTCTGGTTATCTAAACTATCATAATCCCCTAAGTTCTGGTCGTGGAGGTGGAGTAGCGGCAATTTTCCATTCTAAATTACTAGTTAATATAAAGCAAAAATCATGTTTTAATTCCTTTGAGGGCCTGGTCCTCAGTGTGGGGTATGTTGGCTATCTTGGCTTGAACCAAATTTTCTTTGCCATAGTTAGCCGTCCTCCCTCGGCCTACTCAGAGTTTTTATCCAAATTTGTTGAATTTTTAGCTGATTTAGTGCTAAAATCAGAATAATTATTGCAGGGGATTTTAATATACATGTTGATGTAGATAGTGACTGTCTTAATAAGGCATTCAATTCAATTTTAGACTCAATGGGGTTTTCCCAGAAAGTAGAAAATTCTACCCATTATCTCCACCACACATTGGACCTTGTTTTTGTCATACCCGGCTCTAGGGAGCCGGGCAATCAGAGCCAGGGACAAGCCAGTGAGTCGAGATGTTTTATTAAGGGTGAGGGATAAGGGATGAGGAGAGCACAGATACTCATGCAGATGTACACTCACAGGTTGCACAGCGCAGAGGTAAGCAGCTCGTACCGGACGTGGGGGTAGCAAGACGTACATACTCACAGCGGGATACAAACACAGGAATGCTGCAAGAGGAGTATAAGCTGACACCAGACGAAGGGGCTTCAGCTTAGCAATGTGTTTATGTCGCAGCCCCGAGTCATCGAGGCTGCTCCTATTTATCCTCATTGGCAGCGCCCCAGCTGATGAAGACTAATTGGCCCCAGCCGTCCATAATACTGCCAGCTGGGGGCCAGCTGAGACGCTGCTCAATGGGAAGCAGGGATGAGGGAAAACATGGGCTGAGTGCCGAGACGGCATCTCAACCCATGGTGACAGAGCCCCTCCCTCAAGGTCGGGCTCCTGAACGACCAGGAACATCCCAGCCCCCCCCCCCCACCTAGGGTGGGAGGAAGGGAGGCGGACCGGAGGGGAAGAAGCCAAGGGAAGGACAACACCAATGGGGCAATGTAGGGTAGCGGGAAAGAAAAACCCAAATACAATACTGACAAAACAGAATAATTAACCCAGGTACAGATGGGGAGAAGAACTGGGTCAGCACGCCGGTTACATACTACCCAGAGAGTACCAACCATGCGTGACCCAGAGCAAGGAAAAAAGAACCACCAAAAAGGTACAGGGCAAAAAATGCTGAGTACGGTTAAATAAAGGGGAACCTATACACAGTGCTAATTTAAGTACATACACACACAGTCACCAAGAAAAGTGAGGGTGGCTGGAACAAATGACAATTATAGAGCATGGTGTTACGGAAAACAAGGCACATGACTCTATAATGAACCAACAGGACAAAAAAGAAATACTGAGTGCAGGCAAAGAAAAACCCACACACACGAATATATAAATACCCAGTCACCTAAAGAAATGAAAGTGACTGGAATAAATGGATAACTGCAGAGCATGGTGTTACGGAAAACAAAACATAACTCTACAATACAAAAAACGAGGCTAAAAACATGGCACAAAAAGTAAAATGCTGAGCATGAGCGATGGAAAACACAGCACTATAAAAACGAATCCACCAACAGGACAACACATTACACCCGAGTGACCTTAATAACAAAAGAAAAAGTGACACCCGAGGTGAATGGCAGGCAGAGTCCAAAAATGGCCGAGATGGCTCCGGAGATCTCCCCGCCCATTGTCCAGCTGGCGAATCAGGGAAAGAAGTGTTCGGACGGCGAACTCTGGACCCAGATCCCAGGAATCCAGTCCACCGGCAGCCGAACCAGGCTGCCCAGAGGGAAACACAGACCAGTGGGGGGAACCAGATCACCGAACCGAAAGTTCTGTGGGTCGGGTCGTCGACCCGCATCACTCAACCACCAGGACCGTTGAGACGGGCGAAGGATCAGAGCGGATCCCGGTGGAAGAGGCTCAGGGGAGAGCCGATGACGAGGGTGGCGGGCGTCAGGCCGCAGGAAAACGGCCACCTCCTCACCGGACCTGGACAATACTGGGGCAGCACCCACGTCGGACCCCGATCGGGCCTCAGGCGAACCCACATTGGACCCCGACTGGGTCTCGGGCGAACCCACGTTGAATACTGCACCAGAACCGACTTCCAACGTTGAACCCGGACCCTCCAGCACCACGAGGAACAGCAACTCCTTGCCGGTGACCCTGGAAGAAGGCTCAGAAGAGAAAACAGAACCGGGATCAGGATCACCGGCAGCGCCAGAACCCGGCGAGACGAGCTCAGACGCAGCGGACGGCTGCACCCGGCTCGTCTCCCCTGGAGATAGGCTGAAGTGCTCGGGGATAAAAAGAGAGAAAAGAAAGGAGAGCACTCGCCTGATCTCGGGTTCTGACGCCGTCCAGGACTGCGAAGATCCAGGATCCGTCGTCAGGAGGTCGTTGTCAGGCTCCCATCTAGCCGCGTCGGGCCCCGCAGCCAGCACGATGGTCAGCGCAGCTTGAGATTCCTCCAGCTCAGGTAACCCCGCCGACGATCCACTCGGCGTGAAGCCAGAAGAATCTCGTCCTGCCGGACCGAACCGCTCCTCCGTGGAGACCCGGGGACGCTCAGTCGTCGGCGTAGACTCCACGTAGCAGTCAGTCCCCCTCCTCCGTCCGCAATGTAGCTGCGGAACCACAGGCCCTCTCCATATCCCACCACGTTGACCCGGAGCCGGGGACCGCTCGGCGGAGAGAGACACAGAGGATGCGGGATTAGGCATACAGGTTACAGCAGGTGGGGAGAGTTCAGGGAGCTGCGAACCCTGAACTTCTCCTCCAGGGATGTGACAGAGCAAATCATTAAGCAGGTGTGAAAAAACAATGACTTGCCTGCCCCCTGGAGGTTGAGTATCGCCTGCTGTAGTGGAATCTGCTTCTTCCTCTCCCCGCCCGGCGATAACGGAGGACCCCCCGGGAATTCGTCTGAGGGTCGCTCGCGTTGTCTCCAGCAGAGAGCTCACCAGGCCAGGATTCCAGGCACACAGCGGTCAGGAAGCGCGTCGAGGAGGAGGGGGAAACAGCCGGGGTGAGCCAGCCCGAATGTCCAGGAATGACAGCGGGGGAACGAGGCTCAGGGGACGAGGCTGTAGAGTCTCCACACTGACGAGGCGAAGGGATGACAGCTGCGTGGGAGGAACGGTCCTGACGATGACCCAGAACTGGATCCGGACGAGGTTCGTGCAGAGGTGACTCGGCGATGTGATGACGACTACTCCCAGGGGACGAAGCGAGGGGGAAACCCAGGATTCGCCGCTCCAGATCGGAGATCAAGACGAGGAAGGCGTCGAGCACGGGAAAGCTTCATAGCCCTGAAGTCCTCACCATCAATCTCACTGCCGCCGCCACATGCCTGAAGGTGGTGACAGGAAACACAGTAGAGCTCGCGACAGCCACTTGACCCCGGACATAACTGCTGTCAGCTGCGGCTCCTTGAAGGGAATCCCGAGTGACGTGGCGCAGGTCGGGGGAAGTCCTCTGGTTGGCGCGAACTCCCGGACTGGAATAGCGGCAGGAACGGGACTCCGAAGCGGGGAAAGACGTCGCCCACTTCGACTCCCTGCCGGGATTTCCATCCACCCCGTGGAGCTTCTCTCGCTGTGTACCTGCAGCGTCTATCCTGGCACTGTCCTCCAGATGGTACAGAGAGTGAGGGTGACAGTCCAGGAGTTCCTCAGCACGGCCCGGATGCCAGCGTCTCGCGTTGGAGGCGTCGTGCAGGGTGAAGAACGTCCCGTCGACAGCCTCCGAGATGGACCTCAGCTCGTCGCCCTGGCGCCGGAAGTGACTCCTGGGAAACGGCATGCTAGCAGCGCTGACACCCGGACAGAAAGGTACATTTCCACGGCGACTCACGGCCGCCGGTAGCTCTTCTGGCTGCGACATACTGTCATACCCGGCTCTAGGGAGCCGGGCAATCAGAGCCAGGGACAAGCCAGTGAGTCGAGATGTTTTATTAAGGGTGAGGGATAAGGGATGAGGAGAGCACAGATACTCATGCAGACGTACACTCACAGGTTGCACAGCGCAGAGGTAAGCAGCTCGTACCGGACGTGGGGGTAGCAAGACGTACATACTCACAGCGGGATACAAACACAGGAATGCTGCAAGAGGAGTATAAGCTGACACCAGACGAAGGGGCTTCAGCTTAGCAATGTGTTTATGTCGCAGCCCCGAGTCATCGAGGCTGCTCCTATTTATCCTCATTGGCAGCGCCCCAGCTGATGAAGACTAATTGGCCCCAGCCGTCCATAATACTGCCAGCTGGGGGCCAGCTGAGACGCTGCTCAATGGGAAGCAGGGATGAGGGAAAACATGGGCTGAGTGCCGAGACGGCATCTCAACCCATGGTGACAGTTTTGACCTATGGTATAGAAATAGAAAATCTGGTAGTGACCAGATAACCTGTGCTGTCAGACGATTGTCTGATAACCTTTGATTTCACTATTTCTGATTCTTTGAATCCTAAAGAAAAATATTACTACAGCAGATGTCTCTTAGATGACGTTGTTACCAAATTTTTGCAGATCGTCTCCTCTATACCACGGGTCAACACAACGGAAATAAAAGATGGAGAGCCTGCTCCTTCCGTAATTGATAGCATGGTAGATAGTGTTACAGCCTCTCTGCATCAGACTCTAGATTTGGTGGCACCTTTAAAAAAAAAAAAAGTCTAACCAGAGATTTCTAACCCCTTGGTTTAACACAGAAACTCGTAGCTTAAAACAGAAGACTCGTCAATTAGAAAGAAAATGGTGTTGTACTAATTTAGATGAATTCTATTTAACATGGAGAAATCATCTCTTAATTTATAAAAAATCTCTTAGAAAAGCTTGAACGAGTTATTAATTTTGATTTGATTTGATTTTGTATACTTTATTGATCCCCAGAGGGGAAATTGAGGGCATCCACCTAGATGGATGAAGCAGGCACGGTACGGCGCTATCCCTTTACCATTCACACACACATTCACACCTAGGGCCACTTTAGAGTCTCCAATTACTCTGCATTAATAGAAGAGAATAAGAATAACTCCAGGTTTCTTTTCAACACTATAGCCAGGCTGACAAAGAATCAGGACTCAGTCAATCCTCGCATCCCCCTTGAGCTTTCTAGTCAGGACTTTTTGAACTTCTTCAATCATAAAATTTTATCTATTAGAGATAAAAGTAGTCAGATTCTTTGCACCGTAAACTTAAGTACATCAACTACTACAACTGTTTCAATTGATAGCTGTTTAGATAAGTTTACTCCAATTGACCTTTTAGAGTTAGATAAAATAATCTCCTCATCTAAGCCTTCATCTTGTCTTTTAGACCCTATTCCTACCAGGTTATTTAAAATAGTCTTCCCAATTATTGGTAGCCGTATTGTTCATATAATTAATTTTTCTTTAACTTTGGGTTATGTACCACAGGCTTTTAAAATTGCTGTAATTAAACCCTTACTCAAAAAGCCAACGCTCAATCCAGGAGTTTTGGCTAACTATCGACCAATCTCTAATCTGCCTTTCATTTCAAAAGTCTTAGAAAGAGTTGTTGCTGCGCAATTGTTTGACCACTTGCAGGGAATGGGTTTATTTGAAGAGTTTCAATCTGGGTTCAGAGTCCATCACAGCACTGAAACAGCCTTAGTGAAGGTCACTAATGACCTCCTTATCGCATCCGACAATGGACTTGTTTCTGTACTTGTCCTTTTAGATCTTAGTGCAGCCTTTGATACTATCGATCATGACATTCTACTTGATAGATTAGAACACTATGTTGGAGTAAATGGAACTTCACTGCAATGGTTTAGGTCTTATTTTTCCGATAGACTTCAGTTTGTTCACATCAATGATGAATTTTCTCCCAACTCTAAGCTCAGTCACGGAGTTCCACAGGGATCTGTGTTAGGCCCTACTCTTTTTAGTTTATATATGCTTCCGTTAGGCAATATCATTATAAAGCACTGTATACATTTTCATTGTTACGCAGACGACACACAATTATACCTGTCAATGAAGCCCGATGATTGTAATCAATTAGCCAAGTTAGATGCCTGTCTTAAAGAAATCAAAGCCTGGATGACTTGTAATTTTCTACTATTAAACTCAGATAAGACTGAAGTCATTCTTGTTGGTCCAAAAAAACCTTAGAAATTCCTTTCCAAATCATACTCTTAATTTGGATGCCCCTACTCTCACTCTGAATAGTTCTGTGAGGAACCTTGGAGTTATTTTTGATCAAGATCTGTTCTTTAACTCACATATTAAATTTATTTGTAAGACTGCCTTCTATCATCTGCGCAATATTGCCAAGATTAGGAACATCTTGTCTCTGAATGATGCTGAGAAACTGATCCACGCCTTTGTCAGCTCTCGATTAGATTATTGTAACTCGTTATTATCAGGTTGTCCTAAAACATCTCTAAAAAGTCTTCAGTTGATCCAAAATGCTGCTGCAAGAGTTTTAACTGGTTCTAGAAAGAGGGATCATATCTCTCCGGTTCTGGCCTCCCTTCATTGGCTTCCCATAGAGTTTAGAATTAAGTTTAAAATCCTTCTTCTCACTTTCAAAGCTCTTAATGATCAGGCCCCCTTATATATAAAAGATCTGATATTACCCTATCATCCTAACAGAGCACTTCACTCCCAAAATGCTGGATTACTTGTAATACCCAGAATCTCCAAAAGTACAATGGGAGGCAGAGCCTTCTGCTATCAAGCTCCTTCTCTGTGGAACCAGTTACCACTCTGGGTCCAGGAGTCAGACTCAATCTCTGTTTTTAAGAACAGGGTAAAATCCTTCCTTTTCAGTATAGCCTACGATTAGGGAGGGATCTTGTGTCTCTTAACCCCCCTTTTGTTCTGCTGTTAATAGATTCAGACTGCCGGTTGACCTCCAATAATGTACTTGGCTTCTCACTGTTCATATTCTTTATGTCTGTTCTCTTCATCCTCTCTATCCCCTCACCCCCAGCCAGTCACAGCAGATGACTGTCCCTCCCTAAGCCTGATTCTGTTAGAGGTTTCTTCCTGTTAATGGGAGTTTTTCCTCTCCACCGTCACTAAGTGCTTGCTCACAGGGGATCGTCTGATTGCTGGGTCTTTCTGAAATTGTGGGGTTTTCCCTGCATTTGGTAGTGCTATGAGATGACTTTTGTTGTGCTATGGCACTCTATAAATAAGTGTTTCGACTGTTCACTGCAGCCCTCGTCAGTGAAGGCTGCAGTGAACAGTCGAAACATGTAAAAAAGTAAAAACATCTCCTTTCTATTTTTGTTTTAATAAGAGCAAAAGGTAAATAATTAACCCCTTCACGCCTGAATTTATTTCCAATTATGAAAAAAAAAATTCACTTGTGTTTTTGCTTTCAAGTAGATGCTAAATTAAGTTGAGAAAGTTAATTTGACTATAACACATAAAATAGATATAATTTTAGGTATGATGCAAATTAGCGACAACAGGTATCTATGGTAAAAAAAAATTGGTAAAAAAACACCTGTTCCCATCTCAAGTATGAAGAGTCTTTTATTTATGCAACAAAGTTATTTTCAGTATTTTCAACTCTCATGAGTGCCAAACTATAACCTTAACCCTAACCCTAACCCTAACCCTAGCAATCAGGAAATGGATGGCACTCCGTCTCTGACCGTTCCTACGAGAAACTAATGCTTGCAAAAGGTTCCTAGGTATGTGTTGGAAGTGCTCCAACCAGAAGTGGAGGAATACAGACGGTATTTTGGTTGCATTTGGAGCGGAAGCGGTTTGATGCGAATTCGCGACAACAGGAGTCAAGGGGTTAAAAGAAGACAAAATGAACCTACTTGAGCTACCACCAAATTTCCACATTTCTACTGGAATTCCATCCCTTCCTGGAGCTTTACTATCATGTGTTGTCCTGATAGCTGCCATTAGTTCATCAAGATTTGGTGGTTCATCCAGACTTGATACAGCTGGTCACTGTACTAAAGCTTCTTTAGCCTCTTCGGTGAGATCTCCAGGGTTGTTTAATAGTTGGTCAAAGTGGTCTGCAAATCTGTCCAGGATCTTGTCTTTCTCCTGCAAAACCGTTTCACCACCCATAGCCTTTAGATAGATCAGTCCTCTTGGTTTAGGGCCGTAGATTTCTCTCAAACCTGTGAAGAATGTTTTCATGTCCTTCCTGTCTGCTGCAGTTTGAAGTTCCTCCACTTTTTCATCCCACCAGTTGGGCTTCATCTCTCTGGTGTACTTCTGTAGCTCACTCTGAGCCTTTTGACCTTGCGTTACACTATAGATTTTCCTGCCGAGCTTTATTCCTCTCTTCTAGTAGTTTCTTCAGATGTTCATCATGCTCATCAAACCAATCTTGATGTTTTCTCTCAGGGTGGCCTAACACATCACTCACAGTCTGATACACCACATCATTCAGTGTTTCCCATTTCTCTTCTATGTCATTCTCTGAGTTGTTGCTGTCCCAGTCTTTCAAGTTTTCATCCATTTCCTGTGTAAGTTCTTCCTGCTTCTTTTGGCCTTTCAGTGCACTAGTGTTTAGCTTCCGTGGTGGCTTCGCACCCATCCTGCAGTGCTGTTTTCGTCTGCAAATCCTTAATCTAGATCTCAGCATAACATGATCAGTGCCACAGTCCGCACCTCCCATTGCCTAGTACTCCTTTCCATTTCTCAGTGTCCAAACCAACTCTGGCATTAAAATCTCCAACAAGTATCAGCCTGTCATCAGTCGATACACGCCTGATAGTCTCATGTAAATCACTGTAGAACTCTTTCTTTGCCTCCTCTGTGTTGGTCATTGTTGGGGCATATACACTGATGAGTGTGGCGTACATCTTCCACTGTAGTGGGAGTCTCATAGTCATTATCTTGTTGTTGATTGGCACCGGTTCCTCATCAAGCATTGCTGCTATCTCCTTTCTAACTGCAAAGCCCACTCCTACTTCTCTCCTTTCTTGAGTTGATTTCCCACTCCAAAAGAAGATGTACCCATGATCTTCGAAGCTGTCATATCCAGGCAATCTTGTTTCACTAAGTGCAGTTATGTCTACATTGTACCTTTTCATTTCCAGGGCCACAAGCGTGGTCTGGCTTTCTGGGTGCTGAGATGTTGATCTGTCCAACAGAGTGCGTACATTCCATTCTGCTACACACAAGGCTGTTTTTTTCCTCTTCTTTTGTCTTCCTGCTCCTAACTTACTTTTCCCTGCCTGGTACAGTGTGAACAGATCAACGCGGACCTTGTTAACCCGGGTGACGTCCGAGCCGGTATGATAGTTTCATGGAGAAATACATGGATTTACTGGATATATACATGTAGATACTGTATAAATATATATTCTCTGCATCAACAATGTACTATATGGTATCTCCTAAAAGTGAGTACACCCCTCACATTTTTGTAAATATTTTATTATATCTTTTCATGGGACAACACTGAATATATGACACTTTGATACAATGTAAAGTAGTCAGTGTACAGCTTGTGTAACGGTGTAAATTTGCTGTCCCCTCAAAATAACTCAACACACAGCCATTAATGTCTAAACCGCTGGCAACAAAAATGAGTACACCCCTAAGTGAAAATGTCCAAACTGTACCTAAAGTGTCAATATTTTGTGTGGCCACCATTATTTTCCAACACTGCCTTAACTCTCTTGGGCATGGAGTTCACTAGAGCTTCACAGGCTGCCACTGGAATCCTTTTCCACTCCTCCATGATGACATCACAGAGCTGGTGGATGTTAAAGACCTTGTGCTCCTCTACCTTCTGTTTGAGGATGCCCCACAGATGCTCAATAGGGTTTAGGTCTGGAGACATGCTTGGCCAATCCATCACCTTTACCCTCAGTTTCTTTAGCAAGGCAGTGGTCATCTTGGAGCTGTGTTTGTGGTTTTAATCATGTTGGAATACTGCCCTGTGGCCCAGTTTCCGAAGGTAGGGGATTATGCTCTGCTTCAGTATGTCACAGTACATGTTGGAATGGTTCTCTCAATGAACTGTAGCTCCCCAGTGCCGGCAGCACTCATGCAGCCCCAAGCCATGACACTCCCACCACCATGCTTGACTGTAGGCAAGACACACTTGTCTTTGTACTCCTCACCTGGTTGTTGCCATACACGCTTGACACCATCTGAACCAATTAAGTTTATCTTGGTCTCATCAGACCACAGGACATGGTTCCAGTAATCCATGTCCTTAGTCTGCTTGTTTTTAGCAAACTGTTTGTGGGCTTTCTTGTGCATCATCTTTAAAAGGGGCTTCCTTCTGGGACAACAGCCACACAGACCAATTTGATGCAGTGTGCGGTGTATGATCTGAGCAATGACAAGCTGACCCCCCACCCCTTCAATCTCTGCAGCAATGCTGGCAGCACTCATACGTCTATTTTCAAAAGCCAACCTCTGGATATGATGCTGAGCATATACGCTCAGCTTCTTCGGTCAACGATGGCGAGGTCTGTTCTGAGTGGAACCTGTCCTGTTAAACCGCTGTATGGTCTTGGCCACCGTGCTGCAGCTCAGTTTCAGGGTGTTGGCAGTCTTCTTATAGCCTAGGCCATCTTTATGTAGAGCAACAATTCTTTTTTTCAGATCCTCAGAGAGGCCTTTGCCATGAGGTGTCATGTTGAACTTCCAGTGACCAGTATCAGAGAGTGTGAGAGTGATAACATCAAATTTAAAACACCTGCTCCCCATTCACACCTGAGACCTGGTAACACTAATGAGCCACATGACACCGGGGAGGAGAAATGGCTAATTAGGCACAATTTGGACATTTTCACTTTGGGGTGTACTCATTTTTGTTGCCAGCAGTTTAGACATTAATGGCTGTGTGTTGAGTTATTTTGAGGGGACAGCAAATTTACAATGTCATAAAAGCTATACACTGACTACTTTACATTGTATCAAAGTGTCATATCTTCAGTGTTGTCCCATGAAAAGATATAATAAAATACTTACAAAAATGTGAGGGGTGTACTCACTTTTGTGAGATACTGTACATGTATTCACTTAGTACTGCACTAGGAATTTTGACAATAAACTTTCGTTCTTTTTGCAGATGTGTTTCCACTTTTGTTTTATTTGTGAAGGTTACCAACAAGTGACATCAATTAAATACTAAAAGATTGGAAAAGCTGTCTAAGAATAATCCAGCGATTTGAGAAATCACTTTTGGTTTGGTGTAAGTCTATCAACAAAATTATGAACCATAAAGCAGTTTGTGTTAAAATGTTAAATCCCATTAAACCCTAACAATGGGGTGTCCAATCATGTACCATGGAGGAGAAAACCTGCAAGGGCTTGGTCTTCTACCTAGTCTCTTCAGCAGGTGTTTTCACTTATCAGCAATCAGTAGGAAGAAATTCAGTGGAATCTGCTGTTGAAAACACTGGTTGGAGGTAAAGCCTGCAGGGTCTTAGTAAAGCCTGCAGGGTTTTGAACCTCCATGGCACATGATTGGACACCCCTGCCCTAACCCATTATTAGGAAATACAGATGCTAATATGGCCCAGAATTCCTCCATATACTGGTACTATCACAAAAGTATGCAGTGTCATCTGCACTGACACATCCAACAATACAGTCTTCGGTAAATAAAATAATTGTTTTTGGTTACTTTTTCTTAAAAATGAGCCATTATTTTCAACATCACTGATTAATGGTTTGTACTGTTGACTCTTTTCCCACTGGTGTCTTAACAGACAAAATAGAAAATCATGATGCAAACACATACAGTGGGGCAAAAAAGTAGACTTTCAACTCCCTCCAAAGATTTTCTATAGGGTTGAGATCTGGAGACTGGCTAGGCCACTCCAGGACCTTGAAATGCTTCTCATGAAGCCGCTCCTTCGTTGCCCGGGCAGTGTGTTTGGGATCATTGTCATGCTGAAAGACCCAGCCACGTTTCATCTTCAATGCCCTTGCTGATGGAAAGAGGTTTTCACTCAAAATCTCACGATACATGGCCCCATTCATTCTTTCCTTTACATGGATCAGTCGTCCTGGTCCCTTTGCAGAAAAACAGCCCCAAAATATAATGTTTTCACCCCCATGCTTCACAGTAGGTATGGTGTTATTTCTCCTCCAAACACGACAAGCTGAGTTTTTACCAAAAAGTTCTATTTTGGTTTCATCTGACCATATGACATTCTCCCAGTACTCTTCTGGATCATCCAAATGCTCTCTAGCAAACTTCAGACGGGCCTGGACATGTACTGGCTTAAGCAGGGGGACACGTCTGGCACTGCAGGATTTGAGTCCCTGGCGGTGTAGTGTGTTACTGATGTAGCCTTTGTTACTTTGGTCCCAGCTCTCTGCAGGTCATTCACTAGGTCCCCCCATGTGGTTCTGGGATTTTTGCTCACTGTTCTCGTGATCATTTTGACCTCATGGGGTGAGATCTTGCGTGGAGCCCCAGATCGAGGGAGATTATCAGTGGTCTTGTATGTCTTCCATTTTCTAATAATTGCTCCCACAGTTGGTTTCTTCACACCAAGCTGCTTACCTATTGCAGATTCAGTCTTCCCAGCCTGGTGCAGGTCTACAATTTTGTTTCTGGTGTCCTTTGACAGCTCTTTGGTCTTGGCCATAGTGGAGTTTGGGGTCTGACTGTTTGAGGTTGTAGACAGGTGCCTTTTATACTGATAATGAGTTCAAACAGGTGCCATTAATACAGGTAACGAGTGGAGGACAGAGGAGTCTCTTAAAGAAGAAGTTACAGGTCTGTGAGAGCCAGAAATCTTGCTTGTTTGTAGGTGACCAAATGCTTATTTTACCAAGGAATTTACCAATTAATTCATTAAAAATCCTTCAATGTGATTTTCTGGATTTTTTTTTTTCTCATTTTGTCTCTCATAGTTGAGGTATACCTATGATGAAAATTGGAGACCTCTCTCATCTTTTAAGTGGGAGAACTTGCACAATTGGTGGCTGACTAAATACTTTTTTGCCCCACTGTAGGCTACACCTCTGTATTCCAATTTCAAACACAGCCTACATTTGGGCCTTTAAAGCCTGACTGGGCTACCTGTTTCAGACAGGAATACTTGCTTTCTACGGGCATGCACTAATTAAACTTCAAGTACATTCAAAAGTGAGTTATTTAATATTTTTACTTAAGTCAAAATTGTGCTACTGTGGCGATGTTAGAATAAGACACGGCGTCTGGAGTTTTAATGAAGTTTATTGATCAAATCATCGCCATCACGGAGCTCACCCCAGCTGCTGTATAAGCATGCTAGGGATCGCTCTCAGGCTCTCATGAGCTGTAGTCAGAAGCAGTCAGAAGAAGAACAGAGAGTGAACATATGAATTCAGCCACTTAAATACCCAGCAACGGACAATACATCAAAGGCATTTTATCATCAAAGGAAATGCATTCAGACATGTGACATTTGTACCACAATGCGAGCAGGAAGCATGAATGTTTGCATTTGCGTCATACATATCCACAGGATGCTGGTGCCTGAACTAAGCACAGGAAGGCTGCCTATTGATCTCAACACACACATCTCACTGTCCTGTTAATTGCTCTAGTCGAGCGCTGTGTTTGTCCGTGGCTGCTGTGGGGGGGTACCCCATACACTCCCCCCCCAGAGGGCTTAGCGGGGAGCTGAGACCTCGGTAGTCCCGCTTTGGTGGCGAGCTGCGGGGAAAGTCTGTGCCGGGGAAGGGAGGAGGGTGGGGGTAGCAAGTGGTGGGGATGTCCATGGCTGTGGGAAGAAAAGTTAGTCTCTGATTCCTCTCGCGATTCAGTCCGGCAATGAAGAAAAACAGGAGCTGAAGCTATGTGAGGGACTTGGCGTTTAGGCTTTAGGTGCGTTCGCGGCCCTAAAGCCCTCGGGGACAGCTGACGGCTGGATTCCCGTCGTGCGCCGTGGCTGAGACTTACACCAAATCCTGTGTGCGGGCTGCGTGTGTGCTTCAGGTGTGTGAGCAGTCCTGAAGAGCCGTGTGCAGCGGCGGAGGATGATGTATAAGTCTGTAGAGCCAGCTTGTCTCTGGTGCGCGGCACGCGCTGCGGCCACGTGCCTTCCAGCTGCGCTGTTCTGATGCGAGGCTTCTGTGCATGGCCGGTCCGCTGTCGCGAGGCGAATCAGGGTCAGGGGGCTTGATGGAGATCTGCGCAGTCGGCGCCGATTGTCTCCCCTGTTCGGGCTGTTGGTCGTCGCTCGTGCCGGGTCATGGTGCGTTCAGGTCCACGCGTTCTCCGTCGGCCATGGGCCGCCGTCGTGGAGAGAGGGCAAGGTGTGTGCGCTCTCGTGTGGAGACACAGAATCGTGTGTCAGGAGCCGTGAGAGCGGCCGGTCCAGCGTGGATGTGCCGATCTAGGCGTGCAGACCTCACCATGAAATTTCCTCAGCTTTCCCGGTCTTGGGTGGTCTCCGAAGAGCGTCAGAGTCTCCCTAAAGCAGAAAGGAAGGGCAGATCAGTCGGGCTGCCGCGTTCGCTTGTCGTCGGAGAATCACTGCCGGGTGCTGCGTTTGCTGGCAGCGTGTTCTTTTCAGCGTCGGGTCGCCAGCGTGGTTGTCCAGACCAGAAGGTTGCGTCGCACAAAGCGTGTGCGTCTGCGGGGTCACCAGTGTGGCGATGTTAGAATAAGACACGGCGTCTGGAGTTTTAATGAAGTTTATTGATCAAATCATCGCCATCACGGAGCTCACCCCAGCTGCTGTATAAGCATGCTGGGGATCGCTCTCAGGCTCTCATGAGCTGTAGTCAGAAGCAGTCAGAAGAAGAACAGAGAGTGAACATATGAATTCAGCCACTTAAATACCCAGCAACGGACAATACATCAAAGGCATTTTATCATCAAAGGAAATGCATTCAGACATGTGACATTTGTACCACAATGCGAGCAGGAAGCATGAATGTTTGCATTTGCGTCATACATATCCACAGGATGCTGGTGCCTGAACTAAGCACAGGAAGGCTGCCTATTGATCTCAACACACACATCTCACTGTCCTGTTAATTGCTCTAGTCGAGCGCTGTGTTTGTCCGTGGCTGCTGTGGGGGGGTACCCCATACTACTTTTGTTTTGGCACTTTATCTGTACTTTAACTTAAAAAGCAAAGGATTTTTATTTTTTTTTTTTTTGTTACTTATTTGTACCCGTAGGTAGACTTGGTTTGCAGTCTGGTGACAAGCCACCGGCTGCTGGTCGCTGCGTGCGCGAGCGCCCTAAACCTACATGTTTTTGGTGTGCGGGAGGAAACCGGAGAAATCCCGGAGTAAACCCGCGCAACACGGGGAGAACATGCAAACTCCACACACCTCACTGTTGGTCGGGGGCTGGGATCGAACCCACGATCTCATGATCCCCGCGATCCCCCGGCCGAGGGTAAAACTGTGCTGCCGCAGTGCTAAACCACTGCGCCACCGTGCAGCCAGGATTTGAGTACTTTGTCCACCACTACTAAAAACAACGGGGTGTGCAACTTTACTTACCAGTCATAACACATTGCTGTGTCATACTAATGTTGCCAGTGTCAAAGCAGATGCTGGTCGGACTCTAGAATGAAAATACACACAACTTAAGTACATGCACAGCACGAAAGTGCAACGTGTTAAAAAACAACATTTTAACCAGGATTAACACTAGCTTATTTCATCAGATGTTGTCGACACAAGCACAAAATACAAGCAGAGCACAGAGTTAGCATTGATGGCTAACTAGCTTGCTCATTGTCTGCATACAGGAGACAACGGTGTTGTTTGTTCAAAGTGAGTTTTCCACCACTGGGATAAATAACGTAAAAGATGCATAATATCACATCATATCACATCACTCACCATCCCGGTTTTCAACAATGATGCCATGGTCGGGTCAACGCCAGTGTGCCTCTCGTTATTTGCCAGTCAGTGGCCGTAAATTCATAAATTCATTTCGGGTCACTCTGTCTAGTCCCTTCTGGATTCTCTCATCAGCCAAAAGGCACAGAAAAGTCTGTTGGACCACGGTGTTGATTTCTGTGAAGCCATTTCTGTCACTGTTGTGTTTATGCTGACGCTCACTTGCTCTCTGGTGAAGAATTTGCAAATGGCGGCTGAAGATTCTGTTGAAGATGTCGCTCTCGTGACGTTACACCCTGACCAATCAGTGGCCTGCAGTCTGTTGACGGCACATTTTCAACTCGACTCAGCATGGTTGGAACCTCATTAAAGTAGGTTCCCAAAAAAGGTACTAATGGAAAACCCTACAAACCGAGTCGAGGCGAGGCGAGTAGAGCTACGTAGGTACTAGTGGAAAAGGGGCTTAGGTAGACAAATATACCACAGGACCATGGTAAAGAGACTAGAGACAAACAGGGGATGACACAACAGACCAGTGGAGACACAGGAGACAATAACTGTAATTAATAATAATAATAATAATACACAGAGGGCCAAAAATGAGCAAAAGGCGTGGGCACGGTGCTAGACCGTGCCCAGAACCCAACATAATCCCCCCCTTTAAGGGGTGGGTCCAGACACCCCTAAACAAAAACACACAAAAAAACATAACACCAAAATAGGCAGGAGGGGGACAAGGCACGGTGGGAACACAGACATAAGAATCTCACAAAAAAAAGTCCAACAGGTAGTCTCTTAGAGCCCCAGGATCACTGGACTGGGGAGTACAGTGAACTGGGGGGCCGACCAGTGTCCAGGAGCCTCCTGACCAGAGAAAGTGACTGGTCCAGTGGTCTTCCAAAGTCCCTAGACCACCAGACCGGAATGCAAGATAGGTCAGGTGGCCTACCACTGTTCTTTGGCCACCAGGTCATGGGATGAGGTGGGTCAGAGGGCCTACCAAAGTTCATGGGCCCCCAGACCGCAGCACAGGACTTGGTTAACACAACCTGAGGAGCCTTTTGCTCCAAACCCGGTGACTGCGGCACACTGAAATCAGAAAAAGCAGGTGGAGGCCCCCTGATCTCTGGAGTGATGGATAGAGGTCCCCTGACCTCTGGAGCAATTGGTGAAAGCCCCTTGACCTCTGGAGTGATGGGTGGAGGTCTCCTGACCTCTGGAGCTACGGGTGGAGGTCCTCTAACCTCTGGAACGGATGGTGCAGGAGCATCCGGCCCTGACGTGTGGAGAACCACCCCCGCTGCAGTCACCTTGGACGGGGGAGAAGGGCAGGGTGAGGTGTCACCAAAATCACCAAGCGCTAGGCAAGTCTTAACTAGTATTGATGCTATAAAAGTAAAGAAAAGAACTTGCCTGAGCTCCTGGTCCTCTGCTGCTGGGGTGTCCACCTCAGGATGAGCCACAGGAGCTGCAGCATGCACCTCGAGAAGAGCTGGAGCTGTGGTGTGAGCCTCAGGGACTGTCAGGCTGCTGCGTGCACCTTGGGAAGGACCGGAGCTGGGATGTGCACCTTGGGGGCAACTGGAGCAGGCTCATGCACCTCGGAGACTGCTGGAGTTACAGCGTGCACCTCGGGGAGGAATGTAGCTGAGATGTGCACCTTGGGAACAGCTGGGACAGGCTTATGCACCTCGGAGACTGCCGGAGCTGCTATGTGCACCTCGGGGAAAAACAGGGAGACCAGGGATGGTGACAGCACACACACAGGGGTGACAGCAGAAACAGATGGTGGGGGCTCAGCAGTAGAAAGGGGCTGCTGCTGACTTGCCTGTTCCATTGCTCTACTGTCGCTGACGGAGATGAACCATGGGTAGAGCCGGGGCTGCTGGTGGGGTAGCGGGCATGGGCACCCGCACAGCAGATGAGGGAGCCGGCACTGCAGGTGGAGGATGACGTGGAGCCGGTACTACAGCTGTCATGGGAACTGGCATTGCTGAAACTGGCATTGCAGCTGCCATGGGAGCCAGAGCCAGGTGCCAGAGCCAGGGGACGCTTCCAAGTCAGCACAGATTGTGGCATTGGTGGAGAGTTCTCCTCCAGCCCATGAAGTGACTGCAAAGCTGGGGAGAGATGGGCTGGGACTGGAGCGGGCACTGGAGGGTGACGAGATGGAGTGTGTACTGGAGCATGATGGGATAAGGGAGGCGCCAAAGCCAGGGGACGCTTATTTGTCGGCGCAGCCTTCGACGTTCAGATACAAACCCCACCATCTCACGGTACAAATGTTGGAGGTTCTGGACAGCCATCAGTAATCTAAGCAGGTCAGAGTAGCTCCGCAAGCTGGAGGTAGTCTTAATTACTGCGGCTGCCATGTCCAGATTCCTCAAACCCTCCTCCGGCATGCAGGAGGTGCGAGCGTCCAAGACACAGTCCTTGATAGATTGTGCTACCCACACCTCATCCATGTCCAGTCCCAAACTCCAGAAGTCCGACCCCGCTGGGTCCTCGGTTGCTGGCGTCATGCCATCATGATTTTCCCTTCAGGCAGATGATGGTTTAAAGCAGGGATGGGCAACTTTGGCGGTAGTGAGGGCCATAAAATTTTTTCCTCACTTCCTGAGGGCCAGATTTAAATGTAACCCTACCATGGGGGAAGGGGGGTATTATTTCCTGCAAATGTTAAAAGTTTCACAATTAAAACTGAAAATGCAATTGAAAATAAAAGCTACTCAATGTTTAATCATATTAGAATTAAAATTACTGATAATATTATATCTGCCCTGCAGTGGACAAGCGATCTGTCCAGCGTGTACCCTGAGGTTCCTACGCACACATGTGGTAATTTAAAACAAAACAAACCACAAAAATGGATGTGCAATGTTTGTTAATGTTATCAGTCTTTTCTTGGGGTGGTTGTGCACTGTAGTGTTTGACAGTTCTTTTTTTATTCAGCTAAATGCACTTTGTGATGTGCCAAGGACAGTTATGACCAGGATGTAGTGTATTTTATTTCAAAAGGGAAACAAATGTCAATGCTACTAAGAGTGCACATTGAGTTTTTATGCACTTTGAGATATGCCTGATAAAATGTGATCAAAATGGCTAATTACAGAATATTATTTTTTCATTCTATTTATTTAATTGTTGTTCAAGAGGAAAAATATTTTGCTAGTTCAAGTTCTGCTCATCCCCAGCACCGTTATTGTGTTTTTATGCACTTTTGATGTGCGTTTGTCATGTGACCATCGCACATTTAAAACCAAGCCAATGAATAAAAAGTGCATATTTTTCATCATAATGATCTGTGTTTGTTTGAAACTTGTCGTATTAAACAGATCACTGAACATGTGCGGCCCAGTTGCATGTCTTGATTTCAAATTGTGGCCCAACTGATTTTGTAATTGAATAGCCCTGCAGTAGAAGATGGATGGATGGATGGATAGATAAAATTATATCATGACCTAATTTTTAAAACTCTCTCCATCAAAATGATGAGCAAAGAGAAATTCTGGATGATAATTAACAAAATTCAATTCAATTCAATTCATTTTTATTTATATAGCGCCAAATCACAACACAGGTCGTCTCAAGGCACTTTACAGAAAACAGTGGGTTTAGGCCACACTCTCAGTTTATAGAACCCAGCAGAGACCCCAAAGAGAAATCACTGTGGTGACACAGGTGAGGAAAAAGTTCCCTTTAATGGGCAGAAACCTCGGGCAGAACCATAGCTCATAGAGGACGGCCATCCGCCTCGACTGGCTGGGCTGAGTAGCTACATTGAAAACAAGCATACAAATACAACATTCAAAGCCAAACAGTCCAGTACCAAGCCTGGCTAGGTTGCACATGCGAGCGAAGGCCTGGCAGGGGCAACATTTCTAACTAACGGCCTTATCAAAGAGAAAAGATTTCAACTTGCTCTTAAATAAAGAGAGAGTGGCTGCCTCCCGAACTGAACTGGGAAGATGGTTCCACAGGAAGGGATCTTGATAGCTGAAAGCTCTACCTCCCAATCTACTTCTAGATACCTTGGGGACCACTAGTAGTTTGGATTTTTGGGAGCGCAGAGCTCTGGTTGGATGATAGGGAACTAAGAGTTCTTGTAGGTAAGAAGGAGCCATACCATTAAGAGCTTTATAGGTTAAGAGCAATATCTTGAATTCAATTCTATATTTTATTGGGAGCCAGTGTAAAGAAGCTAAGACTGGAGTAATGTGAGCTCTTCTCCCTGTTCTCATAAGGATACGTGCAGCTGCATTCTGAATGAGTTGGAGAAACTTTATGGACTTATTTGGGCAACCTGATAAAAGTGAGTTACAATAGTCAAGTCTAGAGGTGATAAAAGCATGGACAAGTTTCTCTGCATCTTTATGAGACAGGATGGACCTAATTTTAGAAATATTACGCAGATGGAAGAAGGCAGTCTTAATGGTTTGCTGTATATGAGAGTTGAAAGACACATCTTGGTCAAAGACAACTCCAAGATTCCTAACAGAAGACGTAGAAGCCAGTGCAATGCCATCTAGTGTTGTTATCTTGCTAAAAAGAGTACTTCTAGCATGTTTGGGGCCAAGAACAATGACTTCAGTTTTATCTGTATTCAGCAACAGAAAGTTGTGGTTCATTCAGGTTTTGATATCCTTAAGACACTCCTGGAGTAAACCCAACTGGCTGGGATCATCTGGATTGATGGATAAATACAATTGAGTGTTGTCAGCGTAGCAATGAAAATGAATAGAATGCTTCCTCATAATGTCTCCCAAAGGCAGCATGTATAATGTAAACAATACTGGTCCAAGTACTGATCCCTGCGGAACTCCATAGCTAACCGTGGTCTGAGTAGAGGACTTGTCATGGACATGAACAAACTGGGAACGGTCTGATAGATAAGACTGGAACCATCTTAGCGTTGTTCCATTCAAGCCAATTTGCTGTTCAAGTTTCTCTAGCAGAATATGGTGGTCAGTGGTATCAAAGGCAGCGCTGAAGTCCAATAAAACAAGGACGGAGACAAGTCCTTTGTCAAATGCTATAAGGATGTCATCAGTAACTTTCACTAAGGCTGTCTTTGTGCTGTGATGTTTCCTAGAACCTGACTGAAATTTCTCAAATATAGAATTATTTTTTCCTAAAAAGGTGCATAGTTGATTGGCGACTACTTTTTTGAGGATCTTGGAAAAGTAGGGGAGGTTAGATATTGGTCTATAATTGGCCAAAATCCCAGAATTAAGCAAAGGGTTTTTTTAAGTAGAGGTTTAATTACTGCCGCTTTAAATGACTGTGGTGCATGTCCTGTCAATAGGGACATATTAATTATGTTCAAAAGAGATGGACTAATCAGAGATTCCTTCACTAGTCTAGCGGGGATTGGGTCTAAAAGACTGACACTATTAGGGCTAGATCAGAATGATTAATATGAGAAAATTTAGAAAAGTGGAGTTCTGAGCCTGTGGGCACAGCAGTGTTAGGTAGAGGCTTGGTGTTACGACCCGAGCGTCGATCTTGTCCGCGCTCGGGCCATATATCATCTCTGCCGGCCTTGACAGCTGTGGATTACTTTCTGGCTCCACCGGGCTCTTATTGTGACAGCGCTCGGTGGGGTTTCCGGCTGTCAAGGTCGATCAGCTGTTCGGCATCACTGCTCGTTAGCGACCAGCTTTATTAGCAGGCGCTGGCAGCAGTTGAGTACTGGAGTATCATCAAACATTCCTGGTCCTCGTTCGTGTCAGGTTCGTGTTAATATTCTTGTTCATAGTTAAGGTCGTAGTGGCTGGGGTTAGCCCTACGATCCCTTGTATTCTGTAGTGTGTGTTTTGCCCTCAGCAGCTCACAGCTTTGTGTCTCTTCTTGCCTTTGTTAAAATAAAACATCTAATGCAAAGCTCACTGGCGACTTTTGGTGTCTTATGGTGGCCCGCGAGGGTCACCGCATGACACTTGGTATTTTTAGGGGGGCTATTTTTTAGAATATTATTCCTAATACTGACAATTTTACCATTAAAAAAATTCAAAAAGTTGTCAGTAATAAGAGTCTGAGGGATGTAGGGATCTATGGTATTTTGGCTCTTGGTTAACTGAGCCACAGTGTTCAAGAGAAATCTGTGGTTGTTTTTATTTTCTTCTATCAAGGATGAATAGTATTGTCGCCTAGCACTACGGAGAGATTTCTTATAAGTGGTAAGGCTGGCATTCCAGGCTGAACAAGATTCTTCTGTCTTACTAGCACACCAGAGCCTTTCACAGGATCTAACTTTCTGTTTTAACTTACGACTGTAGGAGTTGTACCATGGAGCTAGTCTCCTATTTTTAATAGTTTTCTTTTTAAGAAGGGATATGGAGTCAAGTGTTGACAGCAGTGAGGCTGCAGTACTACCAACTAAAAGGTCTAATTCTTATGGATTCAAGTAGTCAGTGCTGTCTGCTATATTGAGACTGAATGAGAATGGTAATAGAATAAGTGCTGAAGGGATTAATTCTTTAAAGTGAGCCACGGCACTATCAGATAAGTATCTGGTAACTATATTTCTGCTTGAAATTGTATAGCACAAATTTGAATGTTATCAAATAGTGGTCAGTCAGCGTAGGATTTTGAGGGATGACAAGCAGCTCATCAATTTCTACACCATAGGCCAAGGCCAGGTCAAGGGTATGATTATGATGAAGAGTTCGTTTACAAACACACTGAGAAAAACCAGTTGAATTTAATGCTACACTATGACTCATTATCAACGTCTATATGAATATTAAAATCACCAGCTATGATAATCTTGTCTGAACTAAGCACTAAGGTTGTTAAGAACTCAGAGAATTCAGACATAAATTCAGCAAAAGAAGCACTGGGAGGGCGATACACTGTGCCAAATAAAATAGGCTGCTCTGACCTCCAGGATGGATGTGCTAAGCTAAAAATTAAGCATTCAAAAGAATTAGAGTTTAAGTTTAGCTTAGGCTGAGGGTTCATTGGTAATGTGGATTCATATATTACCCCAACACCACCACCTCGGCCAGTGTTTCTAGGAATATGAATATTACCATAGCTGGCGGGGGGTGGGGTGGCCTCATTGATACTAACAAAGTCACCGGGGCATAGCCATGTTTCTGTGAGACAGAGTATTCATATCATTAATTAAGGTTGCTTTATCGGACAGAGATCGTATATTCAGTAGTCCGCATTTAATTATTTTATTTAACTGTGGTAAATTAGTGGTTTTAATCTTTATTAAGTTATTTTGTATTTGTCTTGGGTTGTAATGTTTTGGGTAACGAGAGACAGACACAATTTCTATGGGGTTATGAATTAAAGACTGATTTAAACAGCAAGATTTATTTGGATTAATAGGATTAATATGAGAAGTAGAAGCAAAAAAGGACTGGTTGGCAGACCCAGGTACTTTGGGGTGAGTTAATACACCAGCTTTCAGCCACTGTCCTGAAAAATGCTGAATGGAATAAAACAGATTGTCCCTTAGAACACGTGCACCGAGTCTATTTGGATGGATGCCATCTGGCCTCATAAATGATGGGCGGTTCCAGAACAGGTTGAAATTGTCTACAAAGCCAATGTTAAAAGTAGGACATGTTGAACACAATCAGGTATTAAGGCTAAGAGTTCTGCTAAAATAACTGCAACCTCTTCTAAAAGGAGCAAGTGGTCCAGAAATAAACACATGTCTGCCACAGTTCTTAAGAGTGGACAGAAGGCTCCTGAAGTCTCTCTTTAAGATCTCAGATGCTTCATCTGGGATGTTGTTGCATCCGACATAGACAATAACAGTTTTAGCATGGGGGTATTCATTTAATAGGTCAGGGGTAAGAACCTCAATGTCTGACACTTTAGCCCCAGGAAAAAATTTTGTAACACAGTACCTGCTTCTGACGTTCCTCATTATTGAATCACCGATTACCAGCATCGTCTGGGGGGACTTTATCGATGGCCATCGTTGTTGTTGTTGCTGCTGTGGCAGCGAGGTGCCGGTGCGTGGGTGATGCGGCAGGTTGCGCTCTCTTCTTTTTGGAGCTGGTGTAAAGTTTGGCACAACTAAGGTACTTTTGATCTGGGGCTTGTGGGTTTGGGCCGCTGCTGAAGGAGGAGTGGTGGCCATGGGAGGAAGATCAACGTCCAGGAGGGGGAAATCTTCCAGGGAAAGGATGTTGAATCTGTTTTCCAGCAAAAGGGGAAGGGAGGAGGTGTGGCCATGTCTGGTCAATCCCCGACATTTGCTATTGGGCCCAGCCATAGTCCAGGGCATGCATCAAGGCTGTGAAGAACCACCCAGGGTTTTGGGTTTAGCTCCGAGCTGAAGCCAGTGTTTGGTGCTGGAGTCCTGGACAGCTGAGGTGACCGGAGCACAGGTGGAGATTGTTGTGTTGGGTTCTTTTATAAATAAAGACTGCTGCTTTGGGTGAACACGGAGCCTCTTTTATTGACTGGCTGCAACACATTAACACACGAACTCCGCCATATTATTCTCCATCATGCTGTACACCTGACAACATCCGGTCTGTGTCGCCCCCTAGTGGCTCCACATATGTAATGCCTAGATTACACCACATCCTCCTTACTGAAGCTAGGTTGACCCCTTTTAGCTGAAAACACAAAATACATTTTTATATGAGATCTTTTTCCATTCCCTTTTGTCAACTAACTATGACAGCATAAATTTAACACATCACCCCCTTTAACAAATCTGTAACATTTCTTTTTCTTTTTTTTCACACTGTTGCCATGTAAGAACATATTATGCAAAGGCCTCTTATTTTCTATTTAAGGAAGGCATTTTTAGAACTCAACTCTGCTTTCACGAATATTAACATGCAACTCTACAGATCCAGTCTCTTTGGTTTTATCACTTCTCTACCAGACCTGATTCTAACAACACCTGGTGTTTCCTGTGCATTGGGCTCAGAAACAGTTTCTGTAGGAGTGTCTTTTCCATTTGACTGGGTCCGTTGTGGTTCCATCTCAGTCTTTGGTATTGACATAGGCACAAGATGAGGGCGGTTCCTCCTGATTGTCCCTTGTGGTCCACTGATGACATAGGACCGTGGAGTTTTGTGGACAGATGTCACTGTGCCCTGTGCTTTCGCGTCTGTAATCCAAACAGAGTTTCCGGGTAACAGTTTATCCAAATCTCTCGTTCTGTGTCTTTTGTTGAAACATTCTGTTTGCCTCATCCGTCTCTCCTTTTCCACGTGACGAATTTGTTGCAGATTCGGCACGCATGGCTGCAAGGCCTCTGGAAGCATTGGCAGGGTGGTATGAAGCCTACGCCCCATGAGAAGCTGTGCTGGGCTGTAGCCATTTGCCAACGCTGTGGTTCTGTAGGCTAACAGTGCTCGGTATGGATCACTGGCTTTCTTAATTAGGTTTTTGACTGTTCTGACAGCTCTTTCTGCCTCACCGTTACTTTGGGGGTACCTAGGACTACTGGTCACGTGCTCAAAACAGTACTCCTCTGCAAAGTCTTCCATTTCCTGACTTGCGAACTGCGGGCCGTTATCCGTGATCAGTATCTCTGGTATTCCGTGACGTGCAAACATAGACTTTAAATGCACAATGACATTGGCAGAGCGAGTTGGGCTGAGCTGGAGCTGGGCAATCTCTATATACCTAGAGAAGTAGTCCACTAATAGCAGGTAGTTTTTGTCTTGTAGCGTGAACAAATCAGCTCCCAACTTCTGCCATGGCCTTTCTGGTAAATCTGTGGGCATTAAAGGCTCTCTCACATTAACTCTTTCCTGTATGCATTTTCTGCATTTGAGTACAACTTCACTGATCTGGTTGCTTAAACCTGGCCACCATACAGCCTGACGGGCGCGCTCTCTGCATTTAACCACCCCCTGGTGGCCCTCATGTATCTTATCCAAAACTGCATTTCTCATGTTAGCAGGGATAACTAACCTCGTGCCTCTCAGTAGTAGTCCGTTATGCACACTCAAAACGGCTCTCTCAGACCAGTAGTGCTTCACCGCTCCCTGTAGCTGGTTACGATCCGGCCAGCCTTCTGTGCAGTATTTCATGACTTGTGAACAGACTCTGTCGGACTGCAGTTGCTCTTGGAGATCTGCAAGATATTTGCTGCTTGTAGGGAGTCCCTCTAGCACAGAGTCAACATAAATGTTAGTGTCCTCCATAAGATCTGTGTCTGTGTGAGTAACACTGTTTGTGACCGGTAAGCGTGAGAGCGTGTCGGCAGTGGTGAGACTTTTGCCCGGGATGTGCTTTATAGTGTATGAGTACCTCATTAGGCGCATAAGAAATCTCTGTATACGCGGTGGAAGCGCATCCAAAGCTTGTCCTCCCAGTAGACTCACTAGTGGCTTATGATCAGTTTCTAGTTCAAAGTGCAGACCCAGGATAAAGTCATTGAATCTTTCGCAGGCCCACGTGAGAGCCAGCGCTTCTTTTTCCAGCTGGGCGTAGCGCTGCTCTGTAGGTGTCAATGATCGAGAAGCGTAAGCAACTGGTGACCACACGTCTCTCTCCTTCTGTAGCATGACTGCCCCCAATCCGTATGAAGAGGCATCTGCAGATATTTTCTGTGGTTTGTTTGGGTCATAGAGCTGCAATACAGGAGCAGAGGACAGTTCTTGTTTGAGGTTACAAAACGCATTTTGTTGTTCATGCCCCCAGTACCACATGTTCTTTGTTGAAAGCAAGTCTCTCAATGGTTTGTCCTTTTCAGAAAGGTTCGGAATGAACTTCCCCAGCTGGTTCACCATTCCGAGAAAGCTCCTGAGCTCACTCACATTGCTTGGCTCTTTCATGTCCTGAACAGCTTGGGTTTTGTCTGGATCTGGCCTCATTCCTTCTGCTGAAACAATAAACCCAAGAAATTTGACCTCTCTTTTGCCAAACTCACATTTTGACATATTCAATGTAACACCGGCTTTCTCTGCGCGCTTCAAGACAGCGTGCAGTCTTGCGTCGTGCTGCTCCTTCGTGGATCCCCAGACCAGGATATCGTCCACGTGACAGACGACTCCGTCGAGACCCGCTGTAACCTCTGTTACCATCATGTTTTGGAAATGTTCAGGTGCACTGGAAATACCAAATGGCAAACGGTTGAAGTGGTATCTGCCAAATGGCGTAATGAATGTGGTGAGAAAGGCCGACTCTTTAGACAGTGGTATTTGCCAAAATCTCATATTTGCATCAAGCTTTGAAAAATACTGAGCACCTGTGAGCATGCCTAGCGTTTGGTCCACAGACGGGAGGATGTATCTTTCGCGACACACTGACTCGTTTAAAGGTGTCATGTCCACACAGATACGCCCCTTTTCTTTGTCCTTTTTGGGAGCTACAACCATGCCACAGCACCAATCTGTTGGCTGCTCCACGCGACTGATGACTCCCAACTTTTCCATCCTCTCGAGCTCTTCTTTCACTTTACCCATGAGTGGCAGTGGCACACGCCTTGGCACCTTGAGCGAAAAGGGCTTAGCATCAGGTTTCAGTTTAATTGTGTATGGCTTTTGAACAAGCCCAAGTCCATCGCATAACTTGGGGTACGCTTTTCTCACTGTCTCTTGGTCTATAGTGTCAACTCTGGCAATTAGTTTCAGTCTCACGGAAGCTGTTCTACTCAGTAGTGCCATGCGCAGATTTTTGACAACATAGATTTTCTCAGTAGCGCTCTTGTCACCGTATGTAATAGTCTCTGTCATAGACCCCAACACGGTTAGTGCAGTTCCACCCGGTCCGTAGAGTGGTTTTTGTGCCTTTTCCAACTGTTCATTTTTCTTCTTGAAGATTTCAAATGTTTGGTCAGAAACCGCTGTGACGTCCGCTCCGGAATCTAACTTGAAAGTCACTTTATTTCCTCTCACGTTTATGTCTGCCAGCCATGGATCCTCCCCTAGATCCACTTCACCCAGAAAAAGTCCATCTGCATTGTCAGTGACCTCATTCACAGTTGGGTTGGACCTACAGACTCTAATATAGTGTCCACGTTTTTTACAGTTATGGCATTCCGCGTTTTTAGCTGGGCACTGTACTGCTGCATGTGCTGGTGCTTTGCCACACTTGGAACAAACTTTACTGTGTTGTTTTGTCTGCTGAGGCCTTGAGGACTTAATCTGTTTTTGTTCCTTGATTATGAACTTGTTTGGCTTGGCTTTTCTGATGTGTACCGCATCCACGGCTGTTCTGTTAATGCTAGTTTCACCTCTTAGGTCAGTTTGTTGTCGTTTTATTTCTTCAGATTGTCTTGCCATTGTTATAGCTTTAGCTAGGGTAAGATCTTTGTCAAGCTGCATTCTTTCTGACAGCGACGAATCTTTCAGACCCACTACAAGCCTGTCTCTCAAGAGGTCATCATGAAGTGCACCGTATTCACAGTTTTCTGCCAGTGCATAGAGTGCTGTTATGAACGAGTCTACTGGTTCTGCCGGCTGTTGCACTCGCTTGTTGAATTTTGCGCGTTCGTAAATCACGTTCTTTCTGGGAACGAAATGTCTATCAAAGGCTGTTTTAACGGCATCGTACTGCTGGCGCTGCACACTCGTTAGCTCGAGCCCTCTTAGCACGTCGTCAGCCTCATCTCCCATGCAATAAACCAGCGTATTTACTTGGTTCGCCTCAGCTGAGTTATTCAGGTTACTTGCCAGTCTAAAACGCTCAAAACGTCTTATCCACTTTTCCCACTCTTGGGGTTTCGCAAAGTCGAAGGGCTCCGGTGGTTTAATGGTGAAGGTTGCCGCTGGAGTAGCCTCCGCCATTACTGGATCAATTGGCGCAGCTGCAGCTCTTTGAACTTCATCTGACATAGCCGCTAGCTGGTTGCAAAGCTGACTTTTCTCACCTCAAAGCGCACCAACTTCTGACACCATGTTGTGTTGGGTTCTTTTATAAATAAAGACTGCTGCTTTGGGTGAACACGGAGCCTCTTTTATTGGCTGGCTGCAACACATTAACACACGAACTCCGCCATATTATTCTCCATCATGCTGTACACCTGACAACATCCGGTCTGTGTCGCCCCCTAGTGGCTCCACATATGTAATGCCTAGATTACACCACAGAGATGGATGGCGATATGCTAATTTCATTCAGGTAAGTAGCCGTCTCTGCTAGCTGCGAGTCTGTCGCTGGCGCTGATGTCCATCCAAAAATGATCATGTCCAGATGATTTTCAGTCTCCCGAATCTTATAGAGGTTAGAGAGTCTCAGTTCCAACTCAGAAACCTTCTTAGAGAGGGAAACACAGTAGATACAGGTCAGGGAGGGAGCCATGGCTTTCCAGGCCAGGAGTGGCTAACTAAAACAGATAGGTTAGCCTAACCTGGTGAACAGCCCTGATCAGAGTCTGAGTCACCTCTGAGCCAATACGGGCTGTTGTGTTTACTGAGCTAACACTAAGTAAAAAAGTTAATATCAATAAAAGAGATAAAAATTTTTAAACGGAGTTAATACAGTAAACAAAAATAGATAGATAACCAGTACGTGTAGAAGTGACCGAGTTTTCAAACAGACACCAACACATGCGCAGTTGGAAACTCTGACTGCGCAAAGGAAAGGAAAGGGGGGCATCATCAAAAGAAGCAAAGAAATAGCTGTGTGGGCTTGGTAATGTCTGGCTCCCCAAAATAGGGAATTAAAAAAAGTTAAAGAGCCACTGGTACAAATGAACAAGAAAAAAAAGCAGATTACAGCGACCAGTCTCTGAACTTTTATTGCTGACATGGGCTTCACCTGGCAAACAAAAATAAATGCTACAGCAGCTCAACTGTACAATTAATTTTTTTTTTTAAAAAGCAGCCTACTTTGTACATTTAGTGCTGTTTACAGCCTATTAATGCAGTCTTACCATGCAAAACATACCTGACAACACTCCAGTGCACAGCACACTGTCACTGCTGCTCCCGCTGGTGACTCTCTCACTCTTGTGCTATGCTCTATCACTTGCAGAGAACGGCACTAGGTTTAGATTAGAGCTCCCCCTGCTGGCGGACTCTATAATTGCATTTAAGAATGCGGTTCCAAATGTGATATAAAAGCGGGGCAGCTGGCTGGTACGGGGCAAGGCGGTCGCGGTCAAGCACCACCACCTGGTTCCTCTTTTGCAGCCTCACTCTGTACACTACATCCGACAGTCTCTGCAGGACCAGGCACGGTCCTGACCAGTGGCTCACCAACTCTGGTGACAGTCCCTTTTTCCGCTCCCCGCAGAAAACCCAGACTTGATTTCCAGATGCAAAGTCCCTCCCCTGGCAGCGGGAGTCATACACTCGCTTCTGTCGACTCCCTGCTGCTACCAGGGCCTCCCGAGCCAGTTTGTGTACCATGTGCACCAGGAGCACCTTGGGGCAGAACCATCGGGGAACCAGCAGCTGCCAGACATGATGCTGCCCAGCTGGAGACTGCCACCACTGATAGACAACACCCTCACGACAGCAGAGGTTGGACCACTAGGAATGCAGAGCCTTGATCTCTGGGTCCAGTGCAGACACAGCCTCCCAGGTGGGCTGCTGGTCCATGTCCGGCTGGTGCCGGACCCGGGAGACAACAGGATCTCCATCCTACTCGCTCCGAAGCTGCTGCGCGTCGAGGGCCTCTGTGACATCATCGCTGGGGAGAGCTGCCCGATGATCTGAGGAAGAGCTGTGAGCTGCTGCGCTATCCTGTGCCGCAGCAGTCTGGAGAGCCCATGAGACCACTGGGTCACGATCCTCAGCCTACACTGACGGCACCAGCCTCTCAATCGCACAGGTTCCCTGGTTCTATGTCTGGCTCTTGCCGCAGAGTGTGATGGTCTGATCCCCCAGAAGGAGAGAAGAGCTGGCAGTGTCGATTTTTGCACCCCATGCTGTGAACAGATCTAGTCCAATGATGCAGGGGTCTTGGGTGTCAGCCAGAAAGAAAGGGTGGTTTGTGTTCTGACTGGCCACTCCCACCAGAAGGACTCATCACTCTCCCAGTCTGGCACGCTCACCGGTGGCTGTGGTGATGCAGCGCCTGGTGGGTTCCCACCCTTGCGGTCTGAGTTCATCTGTACCAGGCAGTTCCCCAGGTCGGACCAGGGAGATGGTAGAACTGGTGTTGATCAGGGCCCAGATTGGTGTGCTGTCCAGGCTGCACTGCAGATACAGCCCTTGTGAGTGTACAATTCAGCCCAGCTGTGGTAATAGTCCATTGGGGAAAATGTCTGTGAGAGACGGTAGGTCCCCGTCAGTGCCACCTCACTCTAGGATTAAAGCTGGTGAGGAGCCTGGTTGTCACAGGGTAGGTGCAGGGCAGTGGCGCGCAACATGGCCTGGCTCCCCACAGCGGAAGTATCCCTCTTTGCGCTGCCTTTGTACCCTCGCCGGCTGTGCAGCTGTGGCCTGGTGCAGCTCCTCCTCATCCTCGCTCTCAGCAATGGCCTGGAAAACTCTCTCCCCCGGTGATGAAGCATCAGCCATGGGCTCCAGCATCAGCTTTACATGTTCCGCCTCTTCCACGTCCTTCTCCCAGTTGCTAGTAACGTGAATCTGGATGTGTTTTTGGAGCCGGGCTGGGCGGAGCCCTCGGATGAAATTCTGGAGGGTGAGCTTCTTCACCGCCTCTGGCTTAAAATCTGGGTAGCCGTGTCATGTCAGCAGCCGGACATCTGCTGCATAGGCCCCCAGACTTCTTGATCGTGTTGGCAGTGGCTGGTCAGCTGTTTCCGGATATGTTCAGCGTGATTCGTCCTCCCAAACCACCTCCAAAGCATTCCCTGTAGCACTGGCCAGCTGAGACATTCCTCGGGCTGGAGATCAGACAGCATGCAGAGAGCTCCACCCTCCAGAGCCAGTGTGACTTGCACAACTGTCTTCTAAGGTGTCCAGCCCTTCAGCATAGTGGCCAGCTCAACCTGGACCAGACAGTCATCCAGCGAGGTTTTGCCACCAAAACGGGGAAGCCTGGCTGGTTGACAGGTCAGTGGGACGGTCGCCTCCATGTTGATCACTGCCCTTGGCCGCAGTGGAATCGCTGGCTCATAGTTGCCCCGCTGGTGCGCCCCATCCTGCCTTGAAAAAGGCAGAAAACGGGACGCGCTTGCTTCGTCCGGTCTGCTTCCTCATCCTTCGCAGCACGCAGCTCTGGGGGCCGGCATGTCTGCTTTGCTGCCCATCTACATCTGGGCAAGGAGCTGTTCAAGCTGTCGAATTTCTGCCTTGATCCTTACTTCCATCTCTCAAAATCCCACTCCTCACACCAGTGTGACTTTTCACGGGTTCACACAATGATGAGAGAGGATTTGGAACATAGTAGGCATTTATTTCATCACTGCCAAATTATATAGAATGGAGGGGAGGTCATTCACACAGACACGTAATCTCTCACATACAGGAAAAACAAACACTATGACAACCGGACTTATAACACAATTATAATGGTACAACGATAATGCTCCGAACACAAGAATAATAACAGTCTTTGAATCCCCCGCAGCACAAAGCATGCCGTGAGAATCCCCCACCCCTTATCGCAGCCCCGATGTTACAATATTTATAGCATATTTACTCTTGAGAAAATATTCTATTTATTGTCCCCCCCAACAATGAAATATCCACCCATGCACATGATAATGTTTTATATCAAACTTGCAAATGTTTTTTACAGTTCGGCTGTCTGTCTATATGATGGCGGGTTTTAGAGGTGTGGAGCTGTAAAGGTTGAAATCAGGCTCCAGAGTGGCATGAATGGAATGACTCCTTTCATACTCATATTAACATGGGAGTGGACAAATATGCTTGCTTTCTGTAACTGTGGGTCCATTTAAAGTTTTCATCACATCAGAAATGACAACTATCCAGAATGCTCTTTAAAAAAAAAGGTTCTGCAGAAATATTGCAAGCAGCTAGTGGCCACTTATTGTTGTTAGCTGCTTTAGCTTAGCTGTTAAGATAAGATAAGATAAGCCTTTATTAGTCCCACAATAGGGAAACTCTTCTCTTCTCTCCAGCATTCAGGTCGAGACTGTGCATTGATATAGTTCATGTATCAACATAGTATGACAGTGATACTCCAGCAAAGTGACCCAATCACTCAGAACTAAAAATGAGTCAGTGAAACAAACCGGGCTTTTGTTTTAGCTGTTCAACCGGAAATGGGAAAATACCCACATTTCGAGAGTTGTATTGTGCATTGAATATGGTCAACATATCCACATAGTATGACAGCGATACTCCAGAAAACCAATTTGAACACCCAGAATTAAATCAAATGAGGAGTTCAGGTGAAATCAATTGTATTTTGAGTTGCGCCACAGACTGTTTGACCGGAAACAGTATCCGGGTTTCAAAATTTCTGTCTTTTTAGTTTCATCCCACTGTTTCAACTCGTCACTGTTGCCAGATGAAGAAATATCATACTGGCACTTTAAAATTATCATATTTTGACCCAAACTGTCATATGTACTAAAATAATTTGAAAAATCACAGGCTTAGACAGCGCATTTAAAAACAAAGCTATTCTATATGTATGGAACTGCAATAATCTGAGACTCAGCCATTTGAATGAAACAACTGTTGTTGTTTTTTTCATGCAAGCATGCATGATTTTTCAGAACTGTAATGTCCAACACCAATTGAATGCCGCAGCAGCGGCAAAAGGCTTTAGCTTCATTCCCAGCAACAGGGGGAAACCATTCCTTAAAGGGAATACTCACTGAGAGTCCTAAAATAAACATATTATACTCTGCCGATAGCTGAGAACATAATAAACATGAATATGGTACTTTTGTAGCCTTGATTTTGTTTAGAAAGAAAAGAAATTGAATTTTTTCCATTCATTCGGTGAACCCATGTCAAGGCTCTGACTTTCATATTTGCCAACTGATTTGGGTGACGTTACAAGTTGTTCAAACTAAGAGCTCAATGGCTCCAGCAGATCCAACCACACTCTTGATTATGCATCTAAATTGTAGAAATAAACGAATGTTGCAAGCAACAGACCTTGTCAAGATTTTGATCGCTCGGTCACTCGGTGGCTAGATCACTATTTTCACTGCAAGCATGCAACTTGGAAGGAGAGGGTGAAGATATGAAGCAAAAATGATGATCAAGACTTGTCTAAAAAGTCCTTCCGATCAATAAAGGACATATTTGAAGAATAAGGTTTACCCTTACTAAAAACATAATTTGACATTAAAATAAGAAACACTGTGGAAAAACGCAAATATAAGTTCAGGCGTGACACGGCGAGCTGAAGGTTTAAGAGTTTTATTCCTCCATCATCATTGAGATACACAGCAGCACTGTGTGCTGTGTGTGCACTGTTGTGAGTGAGCTGTGAGTGAGCTCCCTAAGGCATGTCAAGTCAGCACATATATACAGACAAGAGAGAATGCATGGCACATTTACATATTGATATACATAACAGTCAATACATATCAATTGCTTGATTAACTGGCGCCAGACTCCTTTCCTTACTCCGGGGATGTACAGTATAACAATAGGACAAAAGAGAATGCAAGGCACATTTAGATATTGATATCAGTCCATACATATCAATCGCGTGATTAACTGGTTGTCCCCCAAGGGGCTCTCTGTCCGTATGCAATCACTGCTGAGCGTGAATATTATCAGTCTGCATTGTGCTGGGTGCCCACACGTGTGCTGGGTGCCCACAACACTCTAGTTTCTCTAATATCTGATGAATAATTTCAGGTGAGCTGTCGATTGCTCGGGGACAACTTTTACACATTTTTTTGTGAAAAGACAATCACAAAGTGGATTTCTAAATTTTCTATTATATAAAAGTAAGACAAGAAACACCAATAAATACATTTATACGTACCGGTTCAAAGTGTTGTTAGGGTTAAGCTGTGACTCATCTTCATTTCTCCTAGGTTCATCATCACGGAGGTTGAGCCCGGAAGAGGCACCCCGACGCGAGTTGCTCCGATCTGACCCAGCGGCTCATACTTGACCAAACGGCCGCCCCAGGGCTCACATTGCCAGGGCTAGGAGGTGAAGGAGGAACTGCCGGTGGAACTCGGACATTGGTTTGGTGGAAGTTTAAAAGCCGCTTCAGCCACCGGCGGGACAATGAGGGAGGAGCAGCCGGGCAGGAGGACCGGAGATATGGCTAACAGGGAGCAGTTGGACGGTGACCACCCCCCCCCCCCCCCAGGACGAATTAGAAGAACTCACTATCCGGCTGCCTTCAGCCCGGTTCATGCAGGTAAGCTGCAAAGACTGCAGCCACAACGTTAGCACTAGCTTGGGTTTTGTTGGGTTTTGTTTTGGGTTTAGCTTCAGGGTCAAAATCTCCCAAATCTCCGTCATCATTATCGCTGTCTGCTAAATCACTCTTTACCTTTGTCTTCCTCTTCGTTGGTATCCACTTAGAAACTCAGATCGAGAATGCTTTCTTCCATTTTCCTCAAATTATGAACGCAATCTCATCATTTTCAGATTGTAACAAGACTAGTAATTGTTCAGCTCCTGACATCACGTATTTCAGGCTGACAATCCCAGCGAATTTCGGTCCTCTGAAACCGTCACTTTTGCTGACATTTTTTCTATCTCCGGATCACAGTTTATTCCAAAAAGTGGTGATATTCAAGGAAATTACATCACTTTCCTGCATAAACATACCAAATTTGCCCAAATTAAAAATTAATAAATTTCCCCTTTAAACGTAGGGTCTAATATCCCAGGCAGGGCGATAAAGCCGCTGTGCCCAGCAGAGTTGCTTTATTTTCTTAGCAGTGTCCATGTCTGTGTTGCCAGACTTTTTTCTTTCAGTACTTTTTTCCTCCGAGTCCGAATTTATGTTCACTGTCCATCCATCCATCCATCCATCCATCTTCTACCGCTTTTCCGGAGGTCCAGGTCGCAGAGGCAGCAGTTAAAGCAGAGAAGCCCAGACTTCCCTCTCCCCCGCCACCTGCTCCAGCTCTTCAGAGAGGATACCAAGGCGTTCCCAGACCAGCTGGGAGACATAGTCTCTCCACCAAGTCCTGGGTCTGCCCCAGGGTCTTCTCCCAGTGGGACGTGCCCGAAACACCTCAAGTGGGAGGCGTCCAGGAGGCATCCTAATCAGATGCCCATATCACTGATTTTTTTTAAATTCGTTGTGGTGCCAGTCCAGCTGTGCAAACAAACGTGAGCTACGCACTGCTGATGTGATTGGCACATTTTGCAGTGAGGAGGAGCCAACCAGGTATGAGCTGATCAGCTATGAGCAGACGTCAGTTTCTGGTGATGTGTGGTTGTTCACAAAAATCAAAATAGCATATTTTTTGGGGGGGGGAGGGTGCACAGAAATGCCAACTATCGTATATTTTACCTTTTTTAAAGGTATTAATCGTGTATCGTATAGACTCTAAAACTATTGTACAAATGCAATAATTATTGTATATCTGGCAACACTGCGACCCGCCCCAGTGAACCAAAAGTTAACCAATAAAGGTAAGGGGAGTATTGCATTACCACGAGGTTAACATGAAAACATTGACACCACTAAACTTTTTAAGAAGCGAAAAATATATGTCTGTTTCTTTAAGAGAGAGAATCAGCATTTACTGTATAGTGTTACAAAAAGGACAAAAAAAAAATCTGCACCAACTAATTTGGCTTTCAGACATTGGTGAATCCGTGTGGACATGTTTTTTGTTTTTTTTTCTGTGACGTTGGCATGTGGATGCAGATATTTTTTTCCAATTCCAATAAAACTGTTGTGGCATTCACAGCTTTACTCATTAATTTCCTGGCTTTTCTGTCATGGTTTGGCTGCACACTGCTTCCCTCCCTCATTAATTAATCGCATACTCCACAGCTGTACTAACCATCTGCAAGTAATCAGCCTACTCATTACATAGCCCCAGCATCCTCCACTCTTCAGATCGTTGATGATTTCATGCCACCTAGAACCATGCGCAGCCAGTACCTCTCCTCCAACGCCCCTGCAAAGGAAGGAGAAGTATTCATAAGATAAGATAAGCCTTTATTAGTCCCACAACGGGGAAATTCCAGGATTGCAACAGCACAGGGATAGCAACACTCAGAGCAACAATCAGAAGGCAAGAAAAAACAAGCAAGCAAGAGCAGCTAATATACATATGTACATATTACTATAAAAAATTCAACTACTATTCCCTTTTCCCTCCTCCAGGACTCTCCAGGTGGACAGTGGACCCCAACCCTGATGGATTGGACCCCTGAACTGTGGAGGCATACCTGGATTATTTACCCATCCCCTATAAGTGCACTTACTGTACCAACGTTCCCTAACCGGTCTCCTATTCCCCCCACCCCCAAGCACTCCCTGCTGTGACGCTTAGGGTTCCAGCATTTTCTTCACTGCCCAGCTCCCTCACAGCACCTGTGCAAATAGCACATCACAAACAGCAATCATTAGTACTGTGAATAATTCCCTATCACTGCTAAACCTACTGTTGGTCTCCTCTCTCCATAGGGTTGCTAGACCTCTCGCCACAGTTCACTCCTTGCACATTTATCAATAAAATCATTGTTAACTTGCCATCTGTTCTCTCTGTTGCCTGCTTTTGGATCAATCACTATTTGAATCATGACAGAACGATCTCCCATAAGAGATCCAGCAGCTACAGATGGAACTGAGGTGGCCTGGTTAGCTTTACTTGAACAACGAGCTGATCACTTTCACAAAATCAGTCAATAATTACCCAGCTGTCACAAGTCACAGATAAAATGGAACAATTGTAACTCACCGTGAGCACTATTACCTCACTCCTTCTCTCACACTAGCTCACCTGGGCCGCTCGGTGGCCGTTCCCACCCCCACTCGCTACAATGGGAAACCAGGCGAGAGATGGGGGATTTATCCTACACTGTAGCTTGGTTTTTAAGTGTGTGCCTAACGATTTTCCCTCCGAACACAGCAAAATTAACTACTCTGTAAAACTGCTGGATGGACGAGCACTCGCTTAGGCACGCATAGTGTTGATTCGCCCCGATTATTCCTCTTATTCCTTTGACTGTTTCCAGACCGAGTTTCTCAGGATTTTTGATCACTCTGACCGAGAGGGAGGTGCATCAGTTCAATTTAGTAACCTTTGCCAGGGTAACCGGTCAGCCGCCAAGCACTTGGTTGACTTCCGGGTGCTCACAGCTGAGGTAGGTTGGGGCGATGTGGCATTAAGATCCACATTTATCAGGTGCCTTAGTTCCCAGCTTTGGGACGAGCTCGCCTGCCGGGATGAGCCCAATTCTCTTGATGTGTTAATTACGCTGGTCATTCGCCTTGACAACCGTCTCAAGGAACGTGCACATGAACGCCAACATGATGCGCGCGCACCCACACCCTCCACTTCCTGAAATGGCCATGTGCCCCACTCGGCCAAAGGGTTGGCCTGTCCGTCACAGTAGGGGGGGTTGGTGAGCCTTTCTTCTAAGACCCCTCAAACTAAATTCATCCTCCCTGTCGTTCTTCTGTTATCATCACGTGAGCACGCTGATCATGCCATAATCGATTCTGGAGCTGAGCAAAGTTTTATGTCCAGGGGTTTGGCAACTTGGTTAGAGATACCCTGTTCCCCACTCCTGACTCCCATCAGGGTGGTAACATTATCAGGCAGCCGACTGCTCATACTACTGCCCTATTGTCCCTATTGGTTTTGGGTAATCACAGAGAGAGGATTTCATTCTCCCTGCTTCTAGCTCACAGATTGTCTTAGGTTACCCCTGGCTCTGCCTCCATAACCCCACTATCAACTGGCAGAGTAACGCTTTCACATCTTGGAGCTCCCTCTGCTACTCTACCTGCCCACAGTCTGCCGCCTGCTTCTTTTCAGTGACTCTATCCTCCCCAGTGGCTGAGCTTCTGGATTTAAGGAACGTACCCCCAAATACCATGATTGAGCCCCTGTCTTTAGCAAGGCTAGGGCCCTCTCCCTCCCTCCCCACAGGTCTTACGAGTGTCCCATCAAGCTCCTGCAGGGGGCGTGCCTTCCTACCAGCAGGCTCTACAATCATTCCGGGCTGGAGAGGGAGGCAATGGAAAAGTACATCAAGGAATCCCTCAATGCCAGCCTCATTCGACCCTTCTCCTCCGCCTTAGGGGCTGGGGGGGGTTTTGTCAAGAAGAAGGATGCTCTCTCTGCCCCTGCATTGACTACCGGCAACTCAATGACTTCACCATCAATCAATCAATCAATCAATCAATCAATCAACTTTATTTATAAAGCACTTTAAAAGCAACACTCGCTACACAAAGTGCTGTACAGCAAGAGAACATAAAAGCAGGGCACTAACACAAAGGGCGCTAACACAAGAACCACAGTAAAAATAAATAAATAAATAAATAAATTCATAAATAAAATAAAAAGTAAAATAAATAAAAATCCATTTCATTCAATAAAATCAATGTCTCATACTGGGTCGAAGGCCAGGGAGTAAAAATGTGTTTTAAGACGTGTTTTAAAAATGGACAGTGAAGGTGCTTGTCTAATGTCCAGGGGTAAATCATTCCATAACCTGGGGGCCATGATCGAAAAGGCTCTGTCCCCTCTGAGCTTGCGCCTCGCCTTTGGTACTTCCAAAAGCAGCTGTTCAGCTGACCTAAGGGACCGGCTGGGAGCGTAGGGATGCAGAAGCTCAGAGAGGTAAGGTGGAGCAAGACCATTCAAGGATTTAAAAACAAATAAAAGAATTTTAAAATGAACTCTAAAATACACGGGCTTCCAGTGGAGTGAAGCTAAGATGGGTGTGATGTGATCTCTTCCACGTGTACCTGTTAAAAGACGAGCAGCGGCGTTTTGAACCAGCTGCAGACGGGAAAGAGATGACTGGCTGACACTGGCGTAAAGTGCGTTACAGTAATCCAGCTGAGATGAAATAAAAGCATGGATTACTGTTTCCAGGTGTGGTCTAGAGAGAATGGGTTTTACTTTTGCTAAATGCCTTAGATGAAAGAAGCTGGATTTTACCACAGAACGAATCTATGTGTCTAATTTAAAATCATTGTCCATGATAAAACCAAGGTTCCGAGCTGTGGATTTAACATAAGGAGTAAGGGGGCCCAAGTATACAGGAAGGGACTCACAGGGGTGACTAGGTCCAAACACCATCACTTTGGTCTTCGTATCATTAAAATTTAGGAAGTTTAGGGCCATCCAAGACTGTCTTCAATGCATGCCAGGGGTGAGTTTACTGATGAGGCAGCTTTTTGTTTTAGAGGGACATAAATCTGACAGTCATCAGCATACAGGTGGAAAGAGATACCATGCTTTTTAAAAATGGAACCCAGTGGAAATATGTACAGAGAAAAAAGCATGGGCCCTAGAACTGACCCCCGTGGGACCCCGTAAGGCAGAGGAGCAGAAGAGAATTCAAACCCAGACATGCTAACTTTAAAAGTCCTGTCTGACAGATAGGATCTAAACCAGTGGAGAGCAGTGCCACAAATGCCCACTAGGTGCTGCAAATGGGAAATTAAAACATGATGGTCCACTGTGTCAAAGGCAGCAGTTAAATCAAGCAGCACAAGAACAGCATATTCACCTGAATCACATGCCAAAAGAATATCATTAAAAACTCTTAACAAGGCTGTCTCTGTGCTATGAAGAGCTTTGAAACCAGATTGAAAAATCTTCAAAATACTGTGTTCATCCAGAAAACATTTCAGCTTCATATAGACAATTTTCTCTAAAATTTTTGAGAGAAATGGCAGCTTGGAAATAGGCCTAAAATTTGCCAACATGGTATGATTGAGACCAGGTTTCTTAATCAAGGGCTGTACTGCTGCATGTTTAAAATTTGCAGGAACCACACCAGTTGACAGGCTGCAGTTCAAGATGGTGAGAACTGACTGGCCTATACTGGGAAGCACCTCTTTAAAAAGTCTAGGAGGGACAGCATCACAGGGAGACCCTGAGGGCTTAATGTGGCCAACCGCATCCTCTAAAAATGACAGAGTCAGAGGTTCAAACTGATTAAAAACAGCAGAACAAGGGACAGAGACAGAGGAATCAGAGGCAGGACGTGAGATGAGAGCCCTGGTGGTGGCCACCTTATCAATAAAAAAGTTCATAAAATCATTGCATAACTCAGAGGAGGCCTCCAAACAGTCAGTCTGTGGGGTATTAAGAACAGAGTCAATAGTGTTAAATAAAACACGATGATTATGACAATGAGATAAAACAATGTTAGCAAAATATTTGCTTGTTTCCTGCTTGACAGTATTTTGATACTGACGCCAGCAGTCTTTTAAAATCTGCAGTGACACCTGCAGTTTGTCCTTCTTCCATCTGCGTTCAGCTCTGTGTCATTGAACCACGGCTCAGGTTTGGATCGAGGCTGCTTGGTTTTCAGTGGAGCCACAGAGTCCAAGATGGTTTGGTAGGAGGAGTGAAACCAGGAGCTGAGTTCCTCCACAGATGAGATGGAGCCGGGAGGGACACAGAGGTGGTCAAAGGCAGCGGAGAACCGACTGGCAGTGGAAGGGTTAAAAATCCGGCAGCGCTGAGCAGGAGCGCAAGTTTTAGCTGCAGAGCAAGGACACTCAATCAAGGACAGGTACGCCCTTCCACTCATTAACTCTGCCTTTGATCTGCTCCAGGGCTCCACCATCTTTACCAAGTTGGACCTCAGGAACTCCTACCATTTCATCAGGATACGCGAGGGCAACAAGTGGAAGACAGAAATCCGCACCGCCATTGGACACTTTGAGTACTTGGTAATGTCATTTGGCCTGATCACTGCCCCAGCAGTTTTTCAATAACTCATTAATGATGTACTTAGAGATTTCTTCAACACCTTCGTTTTTGTCGATCTTGACAATATTCTGATCTTCTCTTGTTTGTTAGCTGAACACCAGATCCACATTTGCACTATCCTCCGATGCCTGCTGGAGAACCAGCTGTATGTCAAAGCAGAGAAGTGCAAATTCCACACCCCCTCCACCGGGTTCCTGGGGTTCATCATAGCCAAGGGGCAGATTCTACTGGATCCTCAAAAGGTGAGCACTGTCCTCGATTGGCCAACACCATCCTCCCACAAACACCTACAGCAGTTCCTGGGTTTTGCCAACTTTTCCTGCCACTTCATTTGCAATTTAAGCTCCATAGCCCTTCCCCTCACCAGCCTCACCTCTACCAAGACCCCCTTCTGTTGGTCCAAGGAAGCCGACGAGGCCTTCTCACTCCTCAAGGCCAAGTTCTTTGACACACTCTTCCTGGCACAGGTTGATCCCAACCGCCAGTTCATTGTGGAGTTCAATGCTTCCAAATCAGGGGTGGGGGCAGTCCTGTCCCAGAGGTCAACCACTAACAAAAAGCTCCACCCCTGCCCCTATTTCTCTTGATGACTGAGCCACACTGAGAGGAATTACGACATCGGGAACCAGGAACTACTGGCCGTGAAGCTGGCCTTAGAGGAGTGGCACCACTTGCTTGAAGGCTCCTCCTTACCCTTTTTGGTTTGAACTGACCACAAGAACCTGGAGTACCTCAGAACTGCCAGATGCCTCAACTCCCGGCAGGCCAGGTGGTCGCTGTTCTTCGGTTGTTTCCAGTTCACCATCACCTGTCGTCCCGGTTCCTGTAACACCAAACATGATGCCAGATCCAGGAAAGTTCTCCACCGGATCCACAGAGAGTCACCCCGAAACCATCATCCCGGCCAAATGTGTGGTAGGGACGCTCATATGAGAGGTTGAGCAGAAGGATCAGGAAGTGCTCAACACTCTGCCCGACCCAGGGGGAAGGGGCCCGGAGGGCTGTTTGATAATACCTCGTACACTCAGGGGAGAGGTCATTGACTGGTTGCACACGTCCCGGCTTACCTGTCATCCAGGAGTGGCAAGAACCCTGGCCTACCTCAAGCGCACCTTTTGGTGGCCCTCCATGAGCAGAGATATCCAGGAATACATCAAGGTATGTTCCCAGTGCTCCACGGGGAAATCATCCACTACTCTTCCTGCCGGGCTGCTCTTACCACTCCCTACTCCTGATTGTCCTTGGTCCCACATAGCCATGGATTTCATCACTGGTTTTTACCCATCTAATGAGTTTTCCAAGGCTGCCCATTTCATCCCCCTTCAGAAGTTGCCATCTACCAAGAAGATGGTGGACCTGTTAACCACACACATGGTAAGGCTGTACGGCATACCAACTGACATTGCTTCGAACCGAGGCCCCCAATTTTGCTCCCAGGTCTGATGTGCCTTTTGCAAAGCCATCGGAGCCACCGTCAGCCTTACCTCCAGCTACCACACCCAGTCACATGGTCAGTGTGAGCAGGCCAACCAAGAGTTGGAGGTGACCCTTCGTTGCATTATAGCCTCCCGTCCCTCTTCGTGGAGCTCCCACCTCCCTTGGGTAGAATATGCCCACAACACCGCCACATCAGCAGCTACTGGCTACCCACCCTTTGAAGCCTTGTTCAGCTACACCCCCCCCCCCATTACCAAGAGAGATATCACTGTGCCATCCGTCCACCATCACGTTAAGAGGTGTCACCACATCTGAAGGGCCACCAAGGCAACACTCCTATGAACGGCCGACCAGAATTGCAAACGAGCACGGCACCCACCTACATGGTCCGGCAGAAGATATGGCTTTCCACCAAGGACGTTCCGCTCAAGACCAACTCCAAGAAGCTATCCCACAGATTCATTGGACCCTTTCCCATCTCCCACATAATCAACCCGGTCTGAGTTTGTCTCAAGCGTCCCTACCCCCCTCCGCATCAACCCATCATTTCATGTCTCTCGCATCAAACCTGTTTCCACCAGCCCTTTGTGCCCCCCATCCAGGCCGCCTCCTCCCCCCGCCATGGTCGATGGTGGCTTAGTCTACAGGGTCAGTCGGATCATGGACTCTCATCGCTGGGGTTATGGAGTTCAGTTCCTCAATGACTGGGAGGGTTATGGACCATAGGAACGGTCCTGGATCCCAGGGTCCTTTGTCACAGATGCCCGCCTCATCTGTGATTTTTACAGCAGACACCCCAACAAGCCTCCAGTGCCAAGGGTCGCCCCTTGAGGGGAGGGTATTGTCATGGTTTGGCTGCACACTTCTTCTCTCCCTCATTAATTAATCTCATTCTCCACAGCTGTGCTCACCATCTGCAAGTAATCAGCCAACTCCTTAAATAGCCCAAGCGTCCTCCACTCTTCAGGAGATCATTGATGACTTCATGCCACCTAGACGCGTGTGCAGCCAGTACCTCTCCTCCAATGCCCCTGCAAAGGAAGGAGAAGTATTCATTCAACTACTATTCCCTTTTCCCTCCTCCAGGACTCTCCAGGTGGACAGCGCACTCCAACACTGGTGGATTGGACCTCTGAGCTGTGGGGGCATGCCTGGATCCTTTACCCATCCCTTGTAAGTGCACTTACTAACATTCCCTAACCTGTCTCCCTTCCCCCCCCCCAAGCACTCACCTACCCTGCTGCGACACTGAGGGTTCCAAGCTTTTCTTCACCGCCCAGCTCCCTCACAGCACCTGTAAGCAAACAGTAATCATTACTACTGCGAATAATTCCTTAATCATTGCTAAACATACCATCGGTCTCCTCTCTCTCTCCACAGTGTTGCCAGACCTCTCGCCGCAATTCACTCCTTGTATATTTATCAATAAAATCATTGTTAACTCGCCATCTGTTCTCTCTGTTGCCTGCTTTTGGGTCTATCACTGTTTGAATCATGACATTTTCTTTGTGTGATCATGTGAAGAAAAGTATTCCTACTCTGCTTGTCACAACCACAGTAATCAATTAGTTAGATTGTGGTCTATATTAATCATATATTCCATAACCAACATATGTTCAAGCATGTGAGAGTGTTTGGTGATTACATATGTAAGGCAACTTCACACCTCAAAACAGGACAAAGAGTCTCAACCGCCAGTGAAGATTAAAGAGCATCCAAGGCACTGCCGTGGAGACCGGATGGGTTGCCCTGACCCCCCAGGGCCAGGAGGAGGAGTACGAAGACAATGGGGGGATTAAGATAATGAGGGATGTCAGCTTTTGATATGCATGTCTTTTGTTATGTGCGAGTATAAGTTCGTAGAGCCGAAGGTGTTCGCTCTCTGACTTCTTCTGCTGCTGCACCTAGATGAGACTTGTTAGAGGAGCTGATAATAAACTTTGGTTTATGAATCACATCGCCTCGTTATTTCAAGCTCCTCTACACTGGTGACCCTGACGCGAGAATGGACCAGAGGCGTTCCCCCGCGATCGACTCATCTGTGGCGACCCAGGCAGACGCCAGCGCCCATGCAGACAGGGGAACAGATGGACGACGTTCCCCCACGGCAGAAGTGATAGAGAGGGCTCAACTGAGCACCAGCGCCGCGGAGAGAGCCGAAGCAAGGCACTCTCACCCTGCGGACACATCAGTGACGGTCCACACAAACGCCGTCACCGTCAACCTGCCGGACTTCTGGCAGGAAGACCCCGCCTCGTGGTTTCAACAAGCTGAAGCCCAGTTTGCACTTGCGGGCATCACGGCTGACGATACAAAGTTCTATCACATCGTCGCCAAACTCAACGCCGCCACTTCGAGATGTGCGCGGAGCATAATCCAACGGCCGCCGGCCCAGGACAAATATGAAGAACTGAAAGCAACCATCGTGGCAAATTACGTCCCCTCAGCCGAGGAGAGAGCCGAGAGGATCCTGGCGGTCTACGGCCACAGAGGAGGCAGACCCAAGGCCCTCATGGAGGACTTGCTGCAACTTAAAGAAGAGGACAATGACAACTTCCTCTTCCATTTCATATTCCTCAGTACCCTGCCGCCACACATGAGAGGGACGCTGGCCAACATGCGATGCAGCACCCAGCAAGACTTCCGCACGCTAGCTCACGAAGATCAACGGCTTGTCAACGCCTGCAAGGAGCAGACACCCACAGCAGCATCCGCAGACCTCAACGCTGATGTTCGGAGCCACGAGGAGCCACAAATCACCGAGCAGAACCAGCCCGCGGTGACAGCGACACGGCCAGGACGCAACAGACTGAGCGACGTTTGTTATTACCACCACCGCTTCGCCGAGAAGGCTTACAAATGCGTTCCCCCCTGCAAATTCACAATTTCAGGAAAACGCCGAAGCCGAGAGCCGTTAACAGCGGCGGTTCTCGACGAAAAAAGCAAGCTTTTATATGTGACGGACGGACACACCGGCAAGCGGTTCCTTATCGACACGGGAGCTCAACTAAGTTTTGTCATGCCCTCCCAAGCAGACCGGGCCATGGGCCCCCGGGGCAATGGAGCGGTGGCAGCCAACGGCTCCACCATCGACACTTTTGGCGAAAAGAGCCTGCACCTCTGCATCCACGGCCGCAACTACAGATGGACATTTGTTGTAGCAGCGGTGAGTTTTAACTTGTTGGGCGCAGATTTTTTGTGTGCACATGGGTTATTAGTTGATCTAGCGAACAGGCGTTTGGTTACTACACTATCCTTTGCTTCTATTCCCTGCTCAGCTCGACTTTCTCCACCACCCATGCAGGCTAGCGTCACCACAGCAGGAGGTAAGTTTGATCAACTCCTCACCCAATTTCCAGCACTCACAATTCCCAAATTCTCAGCCACAGTGGCTAGACATGGGGTCGAACACTTTATTCCCACAACGGGCCCACCCGTATTCGCCAAAGCTCGGCACTTAGACGCGACCAAGCTCGCCATAGCTCGGGACGAGTTCACCACCCTTGAAAAATTAGGTATTATCAGACGCTCAAAAAGCCCCTGGGCGTCACCACTTCACATGGTCCCGAAATCCGACAGTTCTTGGAGGCCGTGCAGCGATTACCGCAGATTAAACAATGCGACAGCGCATGACCACTACCCAATTCCTCACATTCAAGATTTTTCACTACATCTGGCGGGTGCGCGCATTTTTTCAAAAATAGACCTGGTCCGCGGTTATCATCAAGTCCCAGTTCGAGCAGAGGACATTCCTAAAACAGCTGTAATAACCCCCTTCGGTCTTTTTGAATTTTTGCGGATGCCTTTCGGCCTCAAAGGCGCTGCTCAAACCTTTCAGTGGATGATGGACGCGGTATTATACGACCTCCCTTTCATGTTCGTCTACCTCGACGATATGCTGGTAGCCAGCTCGTCTGAGGAAGAACACGAGCAGCATCTCACTATGGTTTTTCAGAGACTAGAAGAGCACGGGTTAATAATCAATCCAGCCAAATGCAAATTCGGCGTGTCACAAATTGATTTTTTAGGACACAGAGTTTCTCCGAAGGGGGCAGTCCCACTTCCAGACAAAGTTCACGCAGTAAAAAGTTTCCCACGGCCACAAATGGTCAAATCGCTGCAGGAATTTTTGGGCATGGTTAATTTTTACAACCGCTTCCTCCCCCACGCAGCTCAGCTCATGCAGCCCCTATATGACGCGCTCAGAAAACAAAAACCTTCCAACGCGGTCGAATGGACCCCGGAGCGCGAACGCGCCTTCGCGGAAGTAAAAAGCGCCCTAGCTAATGCCACATTGTTGGTTCACCCCGATCCCTCGGCCCGCATTGCGCTAACCATAGACGCTTCAGACCTGGCCATAGGGGCAGTTGTAGAACAACACGTCGGCGGAATGTGGCAACCTTTGGCATTCTTCAGCAAATCGCTAAACCAAACTGAGCGTAAATACAGCACTTTTGACAGAGAGCTACTAGCGCTCCATTTATCCATCCGCCACTTCCAGTTTTGGTTAGAGGGGCGGCGTTTTATGGCTTTTGTAGACCACAAACCGCTCACCTTTGCTATTGCTAAAATTTCCGAACCGTGGTCAGGCAGGCAACAAAGACAGCTAGCTGCGATTTCAGAGTTCACCACAGACATTCGACATGTGGCAGGCAAACTTAACGTGGTAGCAGACTGCTTCTCTCGCGCTGTGACATCGCCAGAGCGCGAGGAGACAAATTATACTACCTCAGCCGCGGAACTCTTCACCAACGCGGACACATACGCGGCCCCAATCCATGCAGGGATAGATTATGCAGCCATGGCAGAGGAACAAAGTAGTGACGCGGACGTGCGCGCACTCCTGTCTGGACCAACAGGGTTAAGGCTGGAGAAAAGGGGTCTACGCGACGGTGTGCCCCCTCTAATATGCGACATCTCAACCGGCCGACCTCGCCCGTTAGTTCCAGCTGCATGGCGCCGCCATATTTTCGACTCGATTCACTCCCTCGCGCACCCAGGTGTGCGTGCTTCAGTTAAAATGGTCGCCGAAAAGTTTGTGTGGCCTGGCCTGCGCAAAAACGTAAAAGAATGGGCAAAGACTTGCATTTCTTGTCAGTGCGCCAAAGTACACAAACACACAAAAGCCCCTCTGGAGCCTTTTAGAATCCCTGCTAGAAGGTTCGACCACGTTCATGTCGACCTCGTGGGGCCACTACCTTCCTCCCAAGGTTTCACACACCTGTTAACAATGATAGACCGCACCACGCACTGGCCAGAGGCAGTCCCTCTGGCGTCAACCACAGCGGAGGAAGTCGCTCGCGTTTTTTTGACAAATTGGGTGGCACGTTTCGGCGTCCCATCGGACATCACGTCCGATAGGGGGCCTCAATTTGTCTCGGAGCTTTGGTCGGCCATGTCCAGCAGCTTAGGGGCAACAATTCACCGCACCACCGCTTATCACCCTCAGGCTAATGGGTTATGCGAGCGTTTTCACAGATCTTTAAAGGCCGCCCTCAGAGCCTCACTAACGGATACAAATTGGGTAAATAAACTTCCCTGGGTTTTATTGGGGTTGCGTGCTGCGCCCAAAGAGGACCTAGACGCCTCTCCAGCAGAATTAGTTTTTGCACAACCTCTCAAGCTCCCAGGGGAATTTTTACCAGAGAACCCAGAGCCAGGGCATCTTCCAGCCCCGAGGTTTTTAGGCAGCAACGGACCGGGCTCTCTCCCCGGGCCGGCACATCACTCTTTTCCATGGGTTTTTGTCCCCCAAGCTTTGAAAAACGCTGAATTCGTTTTTGTTAGGCATGAAGCTTTAAAACCAACTTTCCGCCCACCATACGATGGGCCATTCAGAGTGCTGGAACCTGGTGATAAACACTTTGTGCTTGATTTTGGGGATAGAAAAGAAACAGTCAGCATTGACAGACTTAAACCTGCCTTCTTGTTGAGAGACGAGCCTGCACAGTTGGCGAGAGCACCTCGGCGGGGTAGACCCCCCAAGAGAAAAGACTCAGCCCCCCTGCAGGGAACAAATAATCACTCTCCTTCCCAAGCTGCAGATTCCTTACAGGAAGGTCCCAGCAGGACGCCCAAGCGGACCCACAGCAGATTTGGGAGAAGATTGAAACCCAGACGGCACAGGGACTTATGCAAACTACTCAACAGTTGTTCACTAATTGTGCTGTAACAGTTTAGGACTGACTTGTGATTTTACTATGCTGTTATGATTACCACTGAACTCTCTTAGGAGCATGGCTGCTGGAAAGTTTCTTCTGTGGCAAGAGGTGTAGCAGTTAGTATGTCATAGTAATTATCTTAAACTGTGAATTTTTCTATTGTCCTTTTCTTAGTCGTTTGGGGGGGGGGGGCTGTGGTCTATATTAATCATATATTCCATAACCAACATATGTTCAAGCATGTGAGAGTGTTTGGTGATTACATATGTAAGGCGACTTCACACCTCAGAACAGGACAAAGAGTCTCAACCGCCAGTGAAGATTAAAGAGCATCCAAGGCACTGCGGTGGAGACCGGATGGGTTGCCCTGACCCCCCAGGGCCAGGAGGAGGAGTACGAAGACAGTGGGGGGATTAAGATAATGAGGGATGTCAGCTTTTGATATGCATGTCTTTTGTTATGTGCGAGTATAAGTTCGTAGAGCCGAAGGTGTTCGCTCTCTGACTTCTTCTGCTGCTGCACCTAGATGAGACTTGTTAGAGGAGCTGATAATAAACTTTGGTTTATGAATCACATCGCCTCGTTATTTCAAGCTCCTCTACAAGATCATCATACTCCAACACAGGAGGTTGTCAGTTGTTTGGGTACCTCTGTGCTGTCATATCTTACTCAATTAGGTGGCGTTTCAAGTTTTGCTATCTGTAGAGAAACTCATGACTCCAAATCTTTTACCGCTGCTGAAAAATTAAAGGTTTTGTGTTTTGGAGAGCTATTTTACGCAGGCTCTTCCCAACATAGATAACCAAATGCACAACTGTGAAAGAAGCCATCATGTATTTAATCAGCATTTTGATATGGATACGTGTCTGATCAGTAGAGCACTTCAAAAACATTTAAAACATTTTCTGTTTTGCAGTCGTCCTAAGTTGATCTTTCTGTAGAATGTAAAATTATGTATAAAATACCAACTTAGAACCCTTACAGGTAACTGCTGCTAGCATTTATAAATGGAGTGTATTGAAAAGAAGTTGTTCTTTTATGGGAAAGAGAATTGTTCTTTGTTGGCTTCAGGTGAGAGGAAAGCCTGCACTGCACAGGCCCAAAGGAACAACTTGAGGAAATACTGAGTCACACATACACATGCGCACCCCCCCCCCCCCCCCACACACACACACACAAAAGCTCCCTCACTTCCACAGTTGAACTGACCTTCTTTGGGATGATTTCTTTTCTTACAGTGGTGTCTAGATAGATTTCTACACAAAAAGGATTGAGTTGACACAACATTCTGCCCATTAAGCCTAAGAGAACAAAAAAAATGTCCTCTTCCTCAGAATGCACCATCAACTGTTACTGTAGGTGAAAGGCCCTCAGTCGTAAGCTCACAGGAAGACCCCCTGGCTCGGCAAGTTCACCCAGCATATCAGCACTGTCTGTTCCAGCTCATTAAATTAATTAAAAGAAAGATCACAGAGTAAATTCTGGACAGACTTTGAAAAAGAGGTAAATGCATATGAATCAAATAACATGAGGTTGAAGAACAATTAATGTCTTTATTGAATATTATTTGCTCAGTGAATAACTTTACCCACTGAGAATGTGAAGAAAATGAAGTATAAACTTTACCAGCGAGAAAGTTCAGTGGAATTACACAGGTGTACACTTTTTCTTTACTACAAGCAAAGGACTAAAGTCTGCAACACAGAATATAATGCATAGTAATCAACAGAGGAACTTATACAGGAAGACAAGTTATAGGGAGATTTTGGAGCATTACAAAACTTTCAAGTTGTCCATCATTATTTCCATTACATAGTCATATTAGGCTTATGGTTTGGAAAAGTCATGTATGAAAGCCATGTTAAAAAGAAAAAGGAGATGATAAACAGCTACCTTAGCTGACTGTTAACTAGCTCCTAGCTTTATAGTAAAACAGACAGAAAATCTTAACAGTCAGTATTCTCAGGAACAAAGGTGATATACGATCCACCCTCTTACGCTTAATCCTTTTTGGGTCGCAGGGGGCTTGGAGCCTATCCCAGCATCTTTGGGCGAGAGGCAGGGTACATCCTGGACAGATCGCCAGTCCATCGCAGGACCAACACAGAGAGACAGACAACCATTCACTCTCTCTTTCATAAATAAGGACAATTTAGAATCCCCAGTTTGATGCCAATTAACCTAACTTGCATGTTTTTGGCATGTGGGAGGAAACTGGAGAAATCCCGGAGTAAACCCACGCAGACACGGGGAGAACATGCAAACTCCACACAGATCACTGTTGGTCGGGGGCTGGGATCGAACCCAGGATCCCCCAGCCAAGGGTGAGTTGCCGTGCTGCCGCAGTGCTAACCACTCCGCCACCCGTGATATACTATATTGAATAAAATATCAATTTTCTTCTATGGAGCATTTTTGATCAGGAATCTTTTGTTGTGGAAAATGCCTTTTATTATAGGCTTTTAAAAAACATATACCAAATAGTATGCACCATATATAAATAGCTACAACAGGAATGAAACACACTGCTTGGAAATAAATATTTTGCTCAAAAGAAAGTGGAATATTCACATTAATATACTCATATTCACATAATTCACGACAAAACAAGAAAAGTGGAACAAAAAAAAATCTTCGACTAGCTGATATTCCACAGCTATGTCAAGCAACAATCATCTGATATCTCAACTCTGGGCAAAGCCTGGCTGTAATCAGGACACAGATGTTTGTTGATGAATGCTGCTTAACCTCAAAATTCGTCAATGAACCTCAAATGACAAACATCTTGCTATGACATATGGATTATCACACCCAAGGAAGAAAATTATTGACTCAATGATTTCCTCAGAGCAATAATCTATTGCCCTTCAAGTTCTGATGACGGCTGAGGTGCTGTAGCCCCTAGTGTGTTAGGCAGAGTTTTGGGTACTCTGAGTTTCTGAATGATCAATTTAGATTTCTGGCAGATTTCGGAATTAAATGCATACAGGATTGGGTTCAGGCAGCTATTCACAAATGTTAGTGAGGTGACAATGTGCCCGGTATCTTTGAAAAACTTCATCAGGCCCTCATTTTTTAGAGCAATTGCTGCAACACCCAAAATATTAAGAGCATGATATGGTAACCACAAGGAAAAATAGGCCATGATGATGCTGGTAAACAGCCTGATTGTTGGTGGGTTGCTGAAAAAGGCTGCTTGGGTCACCTTTCTACAGAGGCGAAAGTATGTAAATGCAATAATGCAACATGAAGTAAATCCAACAGTGAACTCTGTCAGCAGCAGAGCCAGCCGCTGGGAATCAGAAGAAAATTTATGCTTGCAGCTTGTCCTGTTCTGATGTGTGATCAGCTGTTGAACCACTAAATAAGGGGTGGACAGGATCATCGCAACCAACCAAAGCAGAATCAGCAGCACCATCCTTGCTCCTTTCCTCAGCAACAATCTTCTGTTCTGCACCACCTGCAGGTAGCGCTGGATACTTAGCACCATCACAGTCAGGAGGCTGCTACAGATGCTGCAGTACACAAGGTATGCTAGAAGCTTGCAGGCCACCAGGCTGAAGGTCCAACTGTAGAGTAAGGAATAACTCCACAGTGGGAGGGTAACGAGGGAGAGCAGGTCTGACACAGCCAGATTCAGCATCAGGTTCTGACTCAGAATCGACAGGTGCTGCCATGGCTTAAGAACAGTAACAGCAATATTTCCAGGAAATCCCAACAAGAAGCACAGAGACAGCACCACCGCAGGGGCCACACCTCTGGCATTCAGAGGAAGATGAGGCAAATGTGAAGGAGCAGAGAAGGTGTTAGAGGTGACTACAGAGGAGTTGAGATGTTCCATTCTTCAAGCTCGTTGTCAATGTTGAGCACTGACCAAGTGATGCTGTTTGTGCAAGCCTGATGAGGAACCAAATGTTTAAAAAAAACTCATGTAAATTAGCTAAATATTTTAATATTTTTCCATGCGGGCATTATCTGATGTACACTTTCAAATAACAGTATTATCTTTCATGCAAAGAGAATGTTATGGAAATTTTATTTGCCTTTGTCCCTAGGTCCTGAAGAAATAAATAAACCCAGAGATCTGCAAGTTTGGAGAGCCTTTATTCCTGCATGCAGGAGGAAAGGATAAAAAAAAACTGCTATGTGAGAGCAATCTAACAGCGGGGCTCTCTCCTCCTCTCTCTGGCCCAAGGTCACAAGACAGATGCCTTTATACAGTTTTCAAAGTGTTCACAGCACTGCCTTATATGGTAGTGGAGAGCTTGGTTGTGCTAGGTGTTGCATGGGCATAAGTCTGTCTCAATAGATAACGTGTAAAAATCAGATTAAAATTAAATTAAATCACCCTTATTGTCATTCAACTGTACAACCAATCATGTACAGCAGAACAAGATTGTGCTTTACCTATCTACAGTGTAAATCACACACACCCCAAGTGCAGAATCAGAGGGCCGCTGCCATGCAAGGCGCCGCCACAGAGTTCCCTCCTCCATTCCATTTATTGCTGAGCACCAAGCTGGACGGCAGGAAGTTCCACTTTTATATGGTCTTCGGCATGACCCGGCCGGGATTTGAACCCCTGCCTCCCGGGTGTGGGGCAGATGTTCTACCAACTGAGCCACCACTCCCTTAAGCATGGTTACAGAATCAGCTCTAACAGTCATTTTTCCATGATTATACAGCAAACGTGATGTGAATACATATAGCCACTAAACCTGTTTATCAACTAAGATGGTGTAGTGATGAGAACAAACATCGTATAGACAGAAGTACCGGTACATTTTCATATGTATAAATGAATTTCCATGTCAAGAACTCATTCTCAGGAAGCAAAGGCTGAGCAAAAGAAGAGCTCATTTTTTCAGCTAATTTTTAGTTAATTTTAAGGCCATTTCAGCTAATTTTAAGACCATTGACTTGTACCTTCACATCAACTCTGTAATAACTGAGAATTCTAGAAAAGCAACAGATTGACCATCATAGTGTGATTGAAGTGTTGTTTAATAGAATCTTTAACATAAGGCTGAGAACAGGCTGAAGACCCACCTTTTTAATTTGGCTTTTAACAAACCTGTTTAACTATTAATGAAGTAGCCATTTATGTTCCATTGTTTTATGTTGTTCTTGGCGCCATTTGTTTCTAGATTTTCTCATCTTTTCTTATTGATATGTTTTAGTTCAGTTTTTAAGTATGGGTTTTCAGTTCCTCTTGTTTTATGTGTTCTTAGTTTCTTCCTGTACCTTTTTAAATTTGGCTTTTAACAATTAGCTATTTAACCTGTTTAACTATGATTAAAGTAGTCATTTATGACTCCAATGTTTTACATTCTTCTTAGCTCCATTTGTTTTTAGATTTTGTCATGCGGTGGCCCTCGCGAGCCACCATAAGATGCCAAAAGACACCAGTGAAGTTTGCACGGTTTATTGTTAACAAAAGAACACACAAAACAATGAGCCACGGTGGGCTAAAACGTACAATACTACATACACATGACCATGAGGCAAACAAGAAGCACACTTACAATCATAACCCCGGGATGGTCGATAAGCCAGCCCATGAAGGCATAGTTGACGTCTGAGCCGTGGAACGCTCGCTCAACATCTGGCAAAGAGAATTCTCTGACCAGCAATCGTTGACAAATTGTTGACGAGACTGCCGCATTATTCTGCTCCCAGAGCCCACTTAAATGCAGAACTGCTGATGAGCCGAAATGCAGCACAGCTGTCAGACTTGACAGCAGGAAGCCCCTCTGAGTGCTGTCATAATAAAGGCTCGGGGAGCCAGAAGGTACACACTGCTTTCAAACCTGGTGAAGATGAGACATGGCTCAAGCGCGGACGAGATCGGCGCTCGAACCATGACAGTACCTCCTCCCCAAGGGCAATCTCCGAAAGCCCAATAATACCCAATAATGCCGGATAATAATATTCCCGGATAATATTCCCAATAATACCGGATGGGGGAACAGGCCTGGAGGGAGAGGACCAGCAACAGAAAAAAAAAACAATACTCCCTAATGCACAAATCATAATTAAACAGGGCACAAAAGAGGCAACTACAGAGCATGGTTGACAGAGAATACGATACTCCATAATGCACCGAAACACACAGGGCAAGAAAAAAAAGAAAAGAAAAAAAACCCCATAAGTTAAGTACGTTACATCCCTCAGACAGAAGGGGGGGGGGGGGAAACATGCTGACAATGGCAAGAACATGAGCAAAACTATCACACCGAATGGCCTTACACCTCACTGGGACCACACAACCCATGAGGATGATGACAGGCAGAGTCCAAAAACAACGGAGACAGTTCCGGTGGTCTCCCTGCGTCCAGTGGCCAATGGGTGATTACGGGAAACAGGACATGATCGGGCGGCCTACCCCAGTCCCAGGCCCGGAAAATCAGAACCTCCAGTGGCCGAACCAGGTCGCCCAGTTGCAAGCACAGTATGTCGGGTGGCCAACCCAGGGCGCCGAACCGGCGAAATAGTTCCTCTGGTGGCCAATTCGCATCCCTCAGCCACCAGAACCGCGGGGAGACAATCGGCGGTGGCCTCCCTGGCAGGGGGAAGACGTGGGAGAGCCGGGCCGAATGTAGAGGCACCCAACGGCCCCCGGCAGTGATGAGCTGGGTTGGTGACTACAACGAGGGAGATGATGGTGACAACGAGCCCGCACAATGTCAGGTGGCAAAGGGTCTGCAGCTCCTTCACTGACCTTGGCCCATACCGATGCTGCACTCGCGGCTGCACCCACGTTGGACCCCGATTGGGTCTCGGCTGCACCCGCGTCGGACACTGATTGGGTCTCGGCTGCACCCGCATTGGACCCCGACTGGGTCGGCGCGGCACCGGTGACAACCTCCGACCCCGAATCTGGAACCTCCAGCACAGCGACTGCGACTGGCTCCACACCAGTGACTCTGGAAGAAGGCTCGGAAGACAAGAAAGAACCGGGATCAGAATCACCGGTAGCGACAGAGCCCAGCGAGACGAGCTCGGGTGCAGCAGGCAGCTGCCCCTGACTCACCTCCCCAAGAGGCAGGCAAAAATGCTCCAAGATAGAAAGGAGAAAAACAAAGTAGAGCACTTGCCTGCACTCGGGTTCTGTCGCCGTCCAGGACTTCGTCGTTCCAGGCTCAGGACGGAGAAGTTCGTCATCAGGCTCCCATTCGGCTACGGCGGGTTCTGCAGCCGGCATGATGGTCTCTGCAATCTGAGGACCCTCTGGCGCTGACATCCACACTGATAACCCGCACGGCGTGGTGGCAGGGAACCCTCGACCCGCTGGCTCGAACTGCTCCAACGTGGAGACCCGGGGACGCTTCATCATCAGCGCAGACTCCATGCTGCAGTCTGCTCTTCTCCGCTGCCCACGACATGGCTGCGGGGCTGGAACCAGGCTCTCCAGAACCGCAGGCCCCCTCCTCGTCCGGCGACGTAGGCCTGGCGTCGTGGACCGCTCAGCGGAGGTAGACACAGAGGCAGCAGGTTTAGTGATAAGAGCTACAGCAGGTGATGGGAGCTCGGGGGACTGCAAACCCCAAATTCCTACCCCAGGAGTCAGACAAGGCAAATCACAACTATGATGAGAAGAATGAATTTGCACTTGCCTGTTTCCTGGAGGATGAATGGTGCCTGCTGCAGTGGGTGGAGTCTTCCTTCTTCCCCTCCGGATGGTGACAGCGGGGCCCTCGGGACGACGAAGAGGAGCCGCTTGTGGTGGATTGCTGACGGGCCTCGCCGAAGCACGACTCACAGCGCTCACAGCAGCTGGAGATGACGTCGAGGAGGAGACGACTGCGGGGATTCCCTCCTGTCATGACGTGTGAGATACAGCTGACTGGGAGGCTGGGTTCCTCCGACGACTCGGAGCTGCATCCGGACGGGATTCTTGCTGGGACCTGGTTGGGGCACGGCGATGACGCTTACTGGCCGACGGTGTGGCGAGGGGCCCAGCAACACATGGCACCGGGACTGGACGGGCAACAGGAGCTGGATCTCGATCTGTCAGTCTCCTGCCTGGATTTCCCTCCAGCCTATGGATCTCCACTCTCGTCGGGAACGCCAAACTCGCAGGAGGGGAAGGAGGTTCCTGGAGGGCACTTGTAATTAACTCGCGCTGCGCCACAATCCATGATATCCTCACCCCTCCTTCCAGAAAAGAGGTGAGGTGGTGTCATAGTAAGGCCTGCTGGGCGAGGTACAAATAGTCACCGGCCGCTTCGGTGGGCATGAGACGGGTGGCTTCAGCCAGTTAGCCATCGATCTCCTCAAACCACTCCAGGCAATACCCACGCTCAAGGGCGGACATCCTATTCACAAGCCCGAGTGAAGGAAAAAACTCCACACCACGGCAAACTCACGGTGAAAGGCGTCTCAGTTTGGCAGCAGTCTAATGTTATGTGGTGGCCCTCGCGAGCCACCATAAGACGCCAAAAGACACCAGTGAAATTTGCACAGTTTATTGTTAACAAAAGAACACACAAAACAATAAGCCACAGTGGGCTAAAACGTACAATACTACATACACATGATGCATGGCTCGAGCGCGGACGAGATCGGCGCTCGAACCATGACAGATTTTCTTATTTTGATGTGTTCTTAGCTCAGTTTTCAGCCGTGGACAAAATTGTTGGTACCCCTCTGTTAATGAAAGAAAAACCCACAATGGTCACAGAAATAACTTGAATCTGACAAAAGTGGTAATAAATAAAAATTCTATGAAAATTAACCAATGAAAATCAGACAATGCTTTTGAATTGTGGTTCAACAGAATTACTTTAAAAAACAAACTCATGAAACAGGCCTGGACAAAAATGATGGTACCCCTAGAAAAGATGTGTCCTCTAATTAACGTCACAGGTGTCTACAAACTTGTAATCAGTCAGTCGTCCTATTTAAAGGGTGACAAGTAGTCACAGTGCTGTTTGGTGACATGGTGTGTATCACACTAAACATGGACCAGAGGAAGCAAAGGAGAGAGTTGTCTCAGGAGATTAGAAAGAAAATTATAGACAAGCATGTTAAAGGTAAAGGCTATAAGACCATCTCCAAGCAGCTTGATGTTCCTGTGACTACAGCTGCACATATTATCCAGAAATTTAAGATCCACGGGACTGTAGCCAACCTCCCTGGACGTGGCGGCAGGAGGAGACGGATAATACGAATGGTAACAAAAGAGCCCAGAACAGCCTCTAAACACATTCATGATGAACTCCAAAGTCAAGGTACATCAGTGTCAGATCGTACCATCGGTCGTTGTTTGAGCCAAAGTGGACTTCATGGGAGATGATCAAGGAGGACACCACTGATGAAAACAAATCATAAAAAAGCCAGACTGGAATTTGCCAGACTGCATGTTGACAAGCCACAAAGCTTCTGGGAGAATGTCCTATGGACAGACAAGACAAAACTGGAACTTTTTGGCAAGGCACATCAGCTCTATGGTCACAGACGCAAAAATGAAGCATACCAAGAAAAGAACACTGTCTCTACTGTGAAACATGGAGGAGGTTCTGTTATGTTGTGGGGCTGCTTTGCTGCATCTGGCACAGGGTGTCTTGAATCTGTGCAGGGTACAATGAAATCTCAAGACTATCAAGGTATTCTAGAGAGAAATGTGCTGCCCAGTGTCAGACAGCTTGGTCTCAGTCGCAGGTTATGGGTCTTGCAACAGGATAATGACCCAAAACACAGAGCTAAAAACACCCAAGAATGGCTAAGAGCGAAACATTGGACTATTCTAAAGTGGCTTTCTATGAGCCCTGATCTAAATCCTATTGAACATCTGTGGAAGGAGCTGAACCGTGCCATCTGGAGAAGGCACCCTTCAAACCTGAGACAACTGGAGCAGTTTGCTCATGAGGAGTGGGCCAAAATACCTGCTGAGAGGTGCAGAAGTCTCATTGACAGTTACAGAAATCGTTTGATTGCAGTGACTACCTCAAAAGGTTGTGCAACAAAATATTAAGTTAAGGGTACCATCATTTTTGTCCAGGCCTGTTTCATGAGTTTGTTTTTTTAAAATAATTCTGTTGAACCACAATTCAAAAACATTGTCTGATTTTCATTGGTTAATTTTCATAGAATTTTTATTTATTACTACTTTTGTCAGATTCAAGTTATTTCTGTGACCATTGTGGGTTTTTCTTTCATTAACAGAGGGTTACCAACAATTTTGTCCACGTGTGTATAAGTATGGGCTTTTAGTTCCCTTTGTTCTATGTGTTCTTAGTTTTATCTTGTATTTTATGTGTTTTAGCTCCAGTGTTTCTTTAGTGGAGCTCTTCATGCTGGATGCTGCTTGGCCCATCTGCAGGGGTGCTGGTCTCGTGGGTCGCTCTAGCTTGGGTGGGTGGGGGCTTTATGCCACTGCCTACAGCTGTGGTGCGAGCCCCGGCCTGTCCTGGTTGGGGTGGCCTCTGTGGCATGCTCTGTGGTTATGGGGTGTGTGGTCTCCCGGCGTGGGGGGCTCCACAGGATCGCTGCTTTTTCACATGGTGCGTTGGTGCTGAGCAATGTCTCTTTTATTTTATATGTGTATAAGAGAAGTAGGTGTGTGTGTGTGTGTGTGTGTGTGTGTGTGTGTGTGTGTGTGTGTGTGTGTGTGTGTGTGTGTGTGTGTGTGTGTGTGTGTGTGTGTGTTTGGGAAGGTTGGAAGGGGCTGGGATGTATCGTGTAAATATATGTAACTAAATGTGTCTACTGTTTTCATCTATGTAAGCACTTTGTGCAGCATATAATGTTTGAAAAGTGCTATACAAATAAAGTTTGATTGATTGATCAAATAATGCATTGTTTGGGAGCTGCCACTAACATCCTGGAGGCTTGCCCACACCTGCGCTGTCATTCCTGGCTGCGGGGGCTCCCACTCCCCACTTTACCACCACCACCACCCTCTTCTTCATCACCTGCTGAGCCTGAGGACTGCAGCTGGACCCGACCCGAACAAGACTCAGCAGGTACGAAGTTATGGACTGAATGCGGATGAGGTGTGGGCTGCTCAAACCATCGAGGATCGCACTTCCCATTCACTGGAGGCAGCCCTGACATTCTTAAACCTCGCAGCTGAAATAATAAGGACGTTTCTCAGCCTACAGAGGTATCCTGAGCTGGGTGGGTTGTTAAATTCAGTTGCTAATCTCCGGCAAATGTACCTAGATCGTCGAGGTGTGTACTGACGAAGAAGCATCCTCAGCCTCCAGCGTCCTCCTCTTCTTGCCATCTTCTGGTATCTGCTCCTACTCCAATCCCAGCCCCGCCAGCCCCACAGTCACTCCACGGGCTGGAGACAGGGGCACCATCTACGCCTAAGTCTGTGCCAACGGATAAGTGTCCCCTGGCCCCGGCGCTTTTCTCTCCATCAAATCCCTGCTGCACTACAGCTTCACATCAGATGGTCGCGGTAGCCACCCGCAGTGATTCATCTGGTTCTTCAGTGGCGGATTCTACAGCAGCAGCAGCCTCAGTGGCAATGGAGCTGGCAACAAGGCAAGTACCATTTTCTAATTTTTTTTACATCTAATAGCGAGAGGTCTTGTCTTGCCCTCAGTGAGGAGATTCAGCTACCTCCTCTTATTGCTGCTGAGTCCTCAAATATTTTTTCTGCTACCATTTCCTTGTATATTCTACCACTCACCTCAACCCCTTGTTTCCCCAAGGTCATCTCCACCTCAGCTGGATCCATAGCGGAGGAGGTGAGCATAAGCATGGTTACTGCTCCTCTCCACGTGCACGCTCCAGCAGTGATTGTCCTGGCTCACGTGCACGCTCCAGCAGTGATTGTCCCACCTCATGTGCACGCTCCTGAAGAGACTGCTTTGCCTCATGTGCACACTCCTGTAGAGACTGCTTATGTGCACACTCCTGCAGAGACTGCTTTGCCTCATGCACATGCTCCTGTAAAGACTGCTCCTCCCGATGTCATCATCCCAACATTGGCATCACCGGGGTCCTCGCCAGTGAAGGAGCAGGAGTTAAGGCAAGTCCTCTTTTGTTGTTTTCTTACTATCTGTTTAAGAGAGGTCTTGTCTTACTTCTGGTGAGGAGACCCACTTGCAGCATTCATCTGCTTCTGAGCTCTCCCCGCCAGCTCTTCTGCTGACTGGGTTGTGGTGACTCCTACTCCAACCTGTACCTCTTTCTCCCTGCCCGAGGTAACTGCATCAGAGGAGGATTCCTGGGCATCTGGACTGGATGCACTCCTGCCATCTCAGCCTGAGGTCAGCGCGCCCCAACCGTATCATTTGGGAATCAGCGTGTCCAAACCATCAGCACATGAGATTGGTGCACTTCAGTCATCTGATCCAGAGGTCAGTGCTCCCCAGCAGTCTCATCCAGAGGTCAGCACACCCCAGTTGTCTCACCCTGAGGTCAGCATGCCCCAGCTTTTTCATTCGAGAATCAACACACTCAAACCATCAGCACTTGAGGACGTCACGCTTCAGTCATCTGATCTAGAGGTCAGCGCTCCCCAGCTGTTCCATCTAGAGATCAGCATGCTCAAATCATCATTAGCTGGGGTCAGCGTGCCTCAGCACCTATTTAACGCATCCTATTTCCTAGCTTAGGAGCCCATGGACTCAGGTAGACCCCCTGAACCACCTTATCCCATGGTCTGGTGGCCTAGGGACTCTGGGAGGCCACCAGATCCACCTGGCTCCTCAGTCTGGGGGTCCAAGGACTGGGGCAGACCCCCTACCCACATTGTTCTCCTGTTCGAGGGCCATTGAACTTTGGTAGACCCCCTGACCCATTATTTGTTCCAGTTTGGTTTCCCATGGACTTGGGTAGACCACCCAACATGTTGTTTTTTTGTTTTGTTTTGTTTTGTTTTGTTTTGTTTTTTTGGGGGGGGGGGGGGGCTTGAACTTTATTTCGCCATGAACAGTGTTGGTTTTTGACTTTGCGATGCCGGGGGGGGGGGGGGGTGTTACAGTTTGTTCTGGGCTTTCCCCCTCCACCCACCCTGTGAGGGTTTTTATTTTTTCCCTTTTCTCTTATGGGTGTTACCCTAGGGTGGTCTGTGATCCAACCCTTAAATGGAGGGGTTTTGTAATGGATTAGACAGGACGCCATTCCCTGTCTACACATTAAATGGGCTTTTCCACAAGTACCTGTTTGGCCCTGTTTGGTTCAGTTTGGTACACTTTGCAGGGTTTTCCATTAGCAGCTGTACTGGTTTCAGTCCCAAAAAATCGGACCTATTCCAGACTGGTTCTAAGCGTGCCATACTGACCTGAAAATGTGACATCAAAAGACTGCAGGCCACTGATTGGTCCGGGTGTAATGTCATGAGAGCAATGTTTTAAGGCTGAATTATCGAATCTCGAGCCGCCATTTACAAAGATTCGTCCGTGAGCTGGTAAGCAAGCGTCAGTATAAACAACAATGATACAATGTCTTCACAGAAATCAGACCCACAGAAATAAACACCGCGCCCCAGCAGAGTTTTCTGTGCCTTTTGGCTGATGAGAAAATCCAGAGGGAACTAGATGGAGCCACCCGAAATAAATTTATGGTTGCGGAAGCACCCAACTTCAGCAGTTGAAAGCCGTGATATTAGGTTATAAAGGATGGTGAGTGATGTGATATTATGTATCTTTTACGTTATTTATCCCAGCAGTGGAAAGTTCACTTTGAACAGAGAACAAAGTCTCCTGTGTGCAGACAATGAGCTAGCTAGTTAGCCGTCAATGCTAACTCCGTGCTCCATGCTCTCCTCGTAGTTTGTGCTTGTGTTGACAACATCTGATGAAATAAGTTAGTTGTAATCCTGGTTAAAAAGGTGTTTTTTTTAGATGTTGCATTTCCGTGCTGTGCATGTTCTTAAGTTGTGTGTATTTTCATTCTAGAGTCCAACCAGCATCTGCTGTGACACTGGCAACGTTTAGCACTACTGTGTTATGACTGGTAAGTTGAACATCCCGTAATTTTTTTAGTAGTGGTGGACAAAGTACTCAAATCCTTTGCATTTTAAGTTTAAGTATAGGTAAAGTGCCAAAATTAAAGTAGCACAATTTCCACTTAATATGAAAGGGACTGAACTGAGATTTATTTGATTGTGAATGTTAAATATAGAATAATTGAAAATGAATGGCACATCCAATATTAGTCACTGTAAAATAGACCGCAATTTTTTTTTTTTTTGTCAGATCACTTGTGTGATAAGATAAGATAAGATAAGATAAGCCTTTATTAGTCCCACAATGGGGAAATTCCCGGATTGCAACAGCACAGGGATAGCAACACTCAGAGCAATAATTAAGAAGATACGAAAAATATAAATAAGAGCAGTGGATATACATACGTACACATAAATATATAAATATATATACAAAGTGCGGAGCATTGTAGCAAGATGGAATAAACAGCAAAACCGTCTACTTAAGTTATCCTACATAGTATGAATATGTACCCATACATATTGTCACCCTCCGTAGCGACTGATATTGTCCTAGTTGTATACTGGAGGGGACCATTTGTGTAAGTCTGTTGCGTCTTTTGCATTCAATACTATTAGGTCTGTTATGACCCGAGCGCCGGTTCTGATCGCGCTCGGGCTAAGTTATTTCTCGCTGCCGGCCTTGACAGCTGCGGGCTGTATTCTGGCCTCACCGGGCTCTTATTGTGAAAGTGCTCGGTGGGGCCTCCGTCTGTCAACGGCCGGTCAGCTGATTGTCATTACCGTTGTTAGTGCTTCGCCCTTTTAAGCCCGGCACTGGCGACGGTAAGACGCAGGTGTATCGGTCGACATTGGTCAACGTTACGTCGGAGTGGCTTCGTCCTGCCAAGCCCTGGGTCTGCGCTTCGTCATACCTGTGAGTGCCGCAGACCTTCATGTCAGGTCTGTCATCGTTATGTCACAGTTAGCTCGTAGCGGCTGGGTTAGCCCTACGAGCCCAAGTCTCGTCATGTGTGTGTTTAGCCCTAAGGGGTTCATAGTTGTTCATCATAGTCATGCCACAGTTAGCTCGTAGCGGCTGGGTTAGCCCTACGAGCCCAAGTCTCGTCATGTGTGTGTTTAGCCCTAAGGGGTTCATAGTTGTGTTTTGTCACGTCTGGAAATAAATAACATCTCAGCCAAACTCTCTGGTGAACTCTGTGGCGTCTCTTGGTGATCCGCGAGGATCACCACATGACAGTAGACTCCTGCCAGGTCGCCCAAACGGGGGCGCCGCATTGAGACGCCGTTTCACCGGGAGTTTGTGCCTTTATTGGACTATTGTTTCTTCTCGCTCAGGTGTCAACATCTGGGAGAATGCCGTCATCCAGGGGCCGCGGTCGGCGCCTGGACCAGGAGGTAACGAGCGTGCTGGAATACGCCGATGGGGCGCTCCTCACCGCTACATTTGACGACACCTCCAGTTACATGCGTTGGCATCTGGGCGTCACTGAGGAGTACCTGAACAGCCTTCCCCTCGACTACGACGATCATCCGGAGGTGATATCGAGGTGGGAGGAACTCGCCGCTCAGCGCGAGGTTCTTCGTGGGCTGGAGGAGGAAGAGAGCGGAAAGCAGAGGAGGAGGCATCCCCGCTCCCCGCGTGGGTGTCCCGTTCCCGTCCCCGAGCAGGTCCAGGAGTACGCGCCATCTGGGGGCCGACGAGGACGTCAGCGTAACTGCACGGGCAACCCTCAGCGGAATCCCCGGCTGGACTCGCTCCCGGCGTATCCCGTCAGCGAATCTTCAAAAGCGGCCCCACCTCGTTTTCCTAGGGGGCCCTCTGTCGCCATCCAGCGGGGAGAAGGAGGAATGACGTCCCCCACAGCGGGAACCATCTCTGCCCCAGGAGGAAGGCAAGTGATCGTTTGTTTGTCACATCTTAATAATGATCTGCCTTGTCTGACTCCTGGGGGCGGAGTTCGGGGTTCGCAGCCCCCCGAGCTCCCTCCACCTGACATAATGCACGGCTCAGGAGACGCACACACACAGGCTCAGAGTAGTTCAAACAGTTTATTAACAACAGGAGTGAATGGATGTGTGTCTGCGAGATGTAGATGTGTTGGTGGCGGCGTCTGCTTCGGGCACAGAGGCAGGAGACCGTACAGCCGGACAACCCTATGGGAAAAGCACAAGGAGAAGGGTGACGGGCACACACCAACACAGGAGATATGATAGCGAGAGAGGAGCTTACTTGGATAGGATAGATGACTGGCACAGCAAGGGACGAGGCCCGGTAGACAGCCACCTGGAGAGCCCGGTGCAGCAGCAAGGAACAGGCAATGGAGAGGCGTTGTCCGCCGCCGGGGAATCCACCTGTGCACAGGGGAGCAGACTGGGAGGAAAAGGAGGTAAGGACTTCTTACCAGAATGCTTAGCTGAAGTAGAGGTTTGACTCACAATGATGAGTGACGAAGTCTGGCGGCTTCAGGCCGAAGCTCAGGGCGAGGCGGCTTATATCCCTCGCCGCTGATGATGAGCAGGTGTGCGAGCAGGTGGCGCCGCTGATGAGCGGCGCGGCGTGACACCACCTGCTGTGGATAAAATTATTAAACCTACTGCCTCTGTGTTCTCCCCCGTGGAGCGGTCCGCGACGCCAGGCCAGCGTCGCCGGACGAAGAGGGCCCCTGCAGTGCTGGATAGCCTGCATCCGGCCCTGCAGCCACGTCTTGGACGGAGGAGAGGAGCGGACTGTGGCCCGGAGCCTGAGCCGATGAGGAAGCGTCCCCAGGTCTCCTCGCCGGAGCGGTCCGAGTCAGTGGGTCAAGGGTTCCCTGCCTCCACGCCATACGGGTCGTCGGCGTGGACAACAGCGTGGGAGGAACCTGAGGCTGCAGATGTCATCGTGCCAGCTGCGGAGCCCGACGCAGCTGAGTCCGAGTCAGCCAACGAGAGTCGCCCTGAACCCGGATCGTCGGAGTCCTGGGTGGCAACGGAACCCAAGTGCAGGCAAGTGCTCCCTCTTATGTCTCTGTCCTCTTTTGTTGAGGATTTTTGCCTGCCTCTCGGGGAGACGAGTGAGGAGCAGCCGTCTGCTGCGCCCGAGCTCGTCTCGCTGGGTTCCGTTGCTACCGGTGATGCTGATCCCGGTTTTCCTGTCCCCGAGCTTTGTTTTAGTGTCGCCGGTGGGGAACGGGTCGGAGTCACCGAGGTGGAGGTCCCAGGTTCGGGGGTGGAGTTCGTCAGCGGAGCTGCACCGGAGGCCCAATCGGGTCCCACCGCAGGAGCGGTTCTGGCCCAATCAGGGCCCAACGTGGGTGCAGCTGGGACCCAATCTGGGTCCAGCGGTGATGCAGTGCGAGCGTGGCCCATAGGCGGAGGAGGAGCTGCAGACCCTTCTTTGCGGAGCGGATTCTTGGCTAGCCCTGCTTATCGTTTCCCTGTGAGTCACCGCCCCTTTTCATCATCGCCGGGGGCCATGGGGGTCCCTGTTCGCTTGCACCGGTTCTCCCGAGTTTTGTTCTCGTCTGGGAGGCCGCTGCGGGTTGTTGATGCCCTGGACTGGTGGCTGAGGGACACGGGTCGGCCGCCGGAGGGACTGTTTCGCCGGTTCGGCGCCTCGGTTCGGCCACCCGACCTGTTATGTGTGCCATGGGGCTACCTAGTTCGACCACCGGAGAAGCGGACGTGCGGGACTTTGGACTCTGGTGAGCCGCCTGGTCCGCCTCCGTTGACCATCGGTCGACATAAACTGTCGGGGGGTGGTAGTGGTCCCTGGGTTTGTCTCTGTATTTGTGCTTTTTTTTTCTTCCTCGTCCTGGTTGTTTTGTGTCTTGTGCTCATGCCTTTGTTTTGAAAGCCACAGTCAAGTCAGTCATGTTATGTCAAAGCAATTTTAGATTGCCTCTTGTGTTTTTGAAAGCCACAGCCTAGCCATAGTAAAGTTATGTTAAGCAATTTTAGTTTGCTTCATGTATGTTTGCAGTAGCCCTGCTGGCTTATGTCAGAATCAGAATCAGAATCAGGTTTATTGCCATTGTTCATGTAGTACACAAACTAGGAATTTGTCTCGGTACAATGCTGCAACATTAAACATGATAAGATAAAAGAAATAAACTATACATGTAATAAAGTGTAGGATAAGATTAAGTGATACTGGTCAACAGTTAAAATATATTAGCCAGCTGCAGATACTGTGGAGAACTATATAATGCAGTCGGTAATGCAGGAAGAAAACAGTGATGATTGACATGAGTCTGGTTGAGCTGCTGTACATGGTGCACGAGAGTCAATAAGTCACTTAATGTTCAGCAGTCTGATGGCAGAGGGGAAGAAGCTGTTCATGTGACGGGAGGTTTTAGTCTGGATGGACCGAAGTCTTCTACCAGAGGGGAGGGGGGCAAACAGTACGTGACCAGGGTGTGAGGGATCGGCTATGATCCGGCCAGCACGCCTCCGGGTCCTGGAGATGTACAGATCCTGGAGAGATGGGAGCTTGCAGCCGATCACCTTCTCAGCAGTGCGCACGACGCGCTGCAGCCTTAGTCTGTCCCTGGCAGTGGCTCCTGCATACCACACGGTTATGGAGGTGGTGAGGATGGACTCGATGATGGCTGTGTAGAACTGCACTAACATCTTGGTGGGTAGCTTGAGCTTCCTCAGCTGCCGCAGGAAGAACATCCTCTGCTGGGCTTTTTTGATGAGTGAGCTGATGGTCGGCTCCCATTTGAGGTCCCTGGTGATGGTGGTGCCTAGGAAGCGGAAGGAATCAGCAGTGGTGATGGGAGAGCCTGAGAGGGTGAGGGGGGGCAGAGGAGTAGTGACTTTCCTGAAGTCTACAATCATCTCCACTGTCTTCAGAGCGTTCAGCTGCAGGTTGTTATTGCTGCACCAGGACGCCAGCTGGGCCACCTCTCTCCTGTAGGCGGACTCGTCGCCGTTGGAGATGAGCCCGATGAGGGTGGTGTCGTCCGCAAACTTGATCAATTTGACAGACTGGTGGCTGGAGGTGCAGGAGTTGGTGTAAAGGGAGAAGAGTAGGGGGGAAAGTACACAGCCCTGGGGTGATCCGGTGCTGATGCTAGTATAGTCTGAGACAGTCTTTCCCAGCCGCACATGCTGCCTCCGGTCCGTCAGGAAGTCGATGATCCACCTGCAGAGGGAGTCAGGCACGTTGAGCAGGGACAGCTTGTCCCGGAGCAGAGTGGGGCGGATGGTGTTGAATGCGGAACTAAAGTCCACAAACAGGATCCTGGCGTAGGTTCCCGGGGAGTCCAGGTGCTGCAGGATGGAGTGGAGGGCCAGGTTGACTGCGTCGTCTACAGACCTGTTGGCTCGGTAGGCAAACTGCAGCGGGTCCAGGAGAGGGGTGGTGATGGACTTGAGGTGGGACAGGACCAGGCGCTCAAAGGACTTCATGACTACAGAGGTGAGCGCTACAGGTCTGTAGTCATTAAGTCCAGTGATCCGTGGCTTCTTGGGGACAGGGATGATGGTGGAGGATTTGAGGCAGGACGGCACGTGGCATAACTTAAGGGAGGTGTTAAAAATGTCTGTGAAGACAGGAGCCAGCTGTTTCGCACAGAGTCTCAGGGTGGAGGGAGACACGCCGTCTGGGCCGGGGGCCTCGCGCGGGTTCAGTCTGGAGAACTGTTTGAGCACATCCTGCTCACTGATGATAAGGGGAGGGGGGGAGGAGGGGGGGTGCCTTAAATGAAGTAGGGAATGTGGAGGCTGTGGAGCTGGAGGGAGGGGGGGAGTTGGACACAGATGACGAGGTGTCAAAACGGGCATAGTGTTGGGACAGTCTTTGACAAAGGGCTTTGTCATCCTGACCTTTAGGAGCCTTAGGTCGATAGTTGGTGATTTGCCTCAGTCCTCTCCACATGGAAGCCGAATCATTAGCAGTGAACTGCTGCTGGAGTCTCTCTGAGTATAGAGATTTAGCCCTCTTCAGCTCCCTGTTAAACCGGTATTTAACCTCCCTGTAGCAGTCCCTGTCTCCACTTTTCAGCGCTGCTTCCTTCTCCTTCCTGATCTGTCTGAGCTTAGCTGTGAACCAGGGTCTGTCATTAGAGTAACTCACCCTGGTGCGTGATGGAAGAATGTTCTCTTCACAAAAGTGGATATATGAGTTCACAGTGTCCGTGTACTCATCCAGATCATGCGTGGCTCCTTTAAACATGCCCCAGTCAGATATTTCCATGCACGTTTCCAGCTTCTCCTCAGCATCACTGGTCCGTATCTTCGTAGTGCTCACAACAGGTTTAGTGAGCTTCAATCTCTGTCTGTATGTGGGAATGAGGTGAACCATCACGTGATCAGATAATCCCAGCGCAGCTCGAGGGACAGCGCGATATGCGTCTTTCACTGTGGTGTAACAGTGATCCAGTGTGTTTAATCCTCTGGTGGGGCATTTAATAAACTGTTTGTAGCGGGGGAGATCGTGGCTCAGATTGCACTGATTAAAGTCGCCAGCCACAACCATGTATGGTCTGGGTAGAGCGTGTGGTGCTCTGGTTTTTTTTTTTTGTTTCATGTATAGCCTGGTTTGAGCAAGTAATGCTCTGTTTTTGTTTCATATAGCCTGGTAGGAGCGAGTAATGCTCTGTTTTTGTTTCATTGTCTGGTATGAGTGGGTAATGCTCTGTTTTTTTTTTTGTTTTTTCATGTTAGGTCTGGTATGAGCAGGTAATGCTCTGTTTTTTTTGTTTTTTCATGTTAGGTCAGGTATGAGCAGGTAATGTTCTTGTATCTAGTTTATCTGAACCTGTAGTTCTGGTTCTTTGTTTTCCTTTGTACATTTTTTCTTGTTAGTCTTGTCATTGTCTTGTATGGTTTTTTTAGTCTTGTCATTTTCTGGTATGGTTTTTTTGTCTTGTTCATGGGTTGGTTATGGTTTTTTTAGTCTTGTTCATGGGTTGGTTTCTCTCCCTCCGCACCTGTCCCCCAACCTCCCACCCTGGGGGGGCGGGGGGGGGCAGGGTGGTTCCTTGGGGCGTTCGGAGTCCGCCCGTGGAGGGAGGGTACTGTTATGACCTGAGCGCGGGTTCTGATCGCGCTCGGGCTAAGTTATTTCTCGCTGCCGGCCTTGACAGCTGCGGGCTGTATTCTGGCCTCACCGGGCTCTTATTGTGAAAGTGCTCGGTGGGGCCTCCGCCTGTCAACGGCCGGTCAGCTGATTGTCATTACCGTCGTTAGTGCTTCGCCCTTTTAAGCCCGGCACTGGCGACAGTAAGACGCAGGTGTATCGGTTGACATTGGTCAACGTTACGTCGGAGTGGCTTCGTCCTGCCAAGCCCTGGGTCTGCGCTTCGTCATACCTGTGAGTGCCGCAGACCTTCATGTCAGGTCTGTCATCGTTATGTCACAGTTAGCTCGTAGCGGCTGGGTTAGCCCTACGAGCCCAAGTCTCGTCATGTGTGCGTTTAGCCCTAAGGGGTTCATAGTTGTGTTTTGTCACGTCTGGAAATAAATAACATCTCAGCCAAACTCTCTGGTGAACTCTGTGGCGTCTCTTGGTGATCCGCGAGGATCACCACATGACAAGGTCGTCCCGTTTTTTTGCTATCTCTGCGAGCAGCCCTGCTTAGGTTATACAGTCTGACAGCCGTAGGTAGGAAGGACCTGTGAAACCTCTCGGTTGCGCACCTAGGATGATGTAGTCTACTGCTAAATGAGCTCCTCAGTGTGTTCAATATGTCCTGCATAGGGTGGGACTTGGACTCCAGCAGAGATGACAGTTTAGCCACCATCCTTCTCTCTCCCATCTCCTCCACTGGGTCAAGGTGTTTCCCCAGGACAGAGCGAGCTTTCTTGATCAGTTTGTTCAGTCTCTTCCTATCGGCTGCTGTAATGCTGTTGCCCCAGCAGACCACTCCAAAAGTGATGGCTGATGCCACCACCGTGTCGTAGAATGTCTTCAGCAGCATCCCTTGTACACCAAAAGGCCTGAGTCTCCTCAGTAGGAACAGCCTGCGCTGTCCCTTCTTGTAGAGTGCATCAGTATTGTGTGACCAGTCTAGTTTATTGTTCAGATGAACACCCAGGTACTTGTAGGATGTCACCATCTCAATGTCTGTTCCCTGTATGTTTACTGGTGCTGTGAGGGGTTGTCCTTGCCTGCGGCAGTCCACCACCAGCTGCTTAGTTTTCCTTGGGTTGATCTGGAGGCAGTTCCGATGGCACCAGTCCACGAAGTCCTGGATAAGTCCTCTGTACTCAGCTTCATCTCCGTTGGAGATGAGGCCGACGATCGCAGAGTCATCAGAGAACTTCTGTAGATGGCAGTGTGTTGTGTTGTGTTGAAGGAAGGGAGCCAAGACCGTTCCCTGGGGGGCCCCCGTGCTACCGATGATCATGTCAGACACACAATCTCGGGTTCTCACAAACAGTGGCCGGTTAGTGAGGTAGTCCAGGATCCATGATGACAGGTGCTGGTCCACCCCTGCGCACAGTAGCTTGTCCTTCAGGATCATTGGTTGAATGGTGTTGAAAGCACTGGAGAAGTCAAAGAACATGATCCTCACCGCATTCCCGGGCTTCTCCAGGCGAGACAGAGAACGGTGAAGGAGGAAGATCACTGCATCCTCCACCCCAATGCGATGCTGGTAGGCGAACTGGAGTGGATCCATTGCTGGTCCCACCAGGGGCCGGAGGTGAGCAAGGAGCAGTCTCTCCACGGTCTTCATCATGTGAGACGTCAGGGCCACTGGTCTGTAGCTGTTCAGATCTTTGGGGTGGGAAGTCTTTGGTACAGGTACCACACAAGATGTTTTCCACAACTGTGGTACACCTCCCCAGCTTCAGGCTCAGGTTGAAGATATGCTCCACAATCCCACACAGCTGGTCTGCACAGGACTTGAGGAGCTTCGTGCTGATGCTGTCCGGTCCCGCGGCCTTCCTCACCTTGATCTTCCTCAGCTCCGTCCTCACCTGGGTCTTAGTGAGGGTCAGGTTGGGGGGCTGTGTGCTGGGAGTGGGGGGGGGTGTTGGTGGAGTGGGGTGTGGACAGTACGTCTCAATGACTTTAGAGGCAGCAGTGGTTGTTGCGCAGTTGGGGGGGGGGGGGGCGACTGGTCAAACCTATTAAAAAACAGGTTCAGATTGTTCGCCCACTCCCTGCCCCCCGTGGCCTGGGGGGAGGTATTCTGGAGCCCAGAGATGGTTTTAAGGTTTCTCCAGACTCCGCCAATGTCGCTCTGTTGCAGCTTGTCCTCCATCTTCTTCCTGAAGCTGTCCTTGCCTTCTCTGATCTTCCTCCTCAACTCCCTCTGAACGGACTTCAGCATCTCCCTGTTCCCCGACCTGAAGATCCTCTTCTTCTCTCTCAGAGGTGTTTTTATCTCAGGGTTGATCCAGGGTTTGTTGTTTGAGCAACACCGTATGGTCTTGGTGGGTATGGTGTTGTCCACACAGAAGCTGATGTAGTCTGTGATGGTGTGAGTAAGGCCATCGATGTCCTCACGATGTGGATTGCAGAGCTGCTCCCAGGCAATGATTTCAAAACAGTCCTTTAGCGCGTCCATTGCCTCCTCAGACCATAACTTCACCATGTGCATGACCGGAGGTTGTCTGTGTACTAAGGGTTTGTACACTGGCAGAAAATGAACCAAGTTGTGATCCGATCTCCCGAGTGGGGGGAGTGGTGATGAGGTGTACGCCTCTTTAGTATTTGCATAGAATAAGTCCAGTGTTTTATTGTCTCTAGTGTGGCATGTGACATACTGGATGAACGTGGGTAGAATGGGGGACAGTGAAATATGGTTGAAATCACCTGAGATGAGGAGAAGAGCATCTGGGTGTTCTGTCTGCAGCCTGCCAGTTACTGAGTGGATGATGTCACGCGCTGTCCCAGCGTTCGCCGTCGGATTTGCATAAATAACAATGCAGATCACGTGTGCGTATTCCCTCGGGAGATATGTAGGCCGCATGCTAACAGCTAGAAACTCAGTGTCTTTGCTACAGTGCTGTTCCTTAACCGTGATATGTCCCGGTCTGCACCAGTTGTTATTGACATACATTATCACTCCGCCCCTTGTCTTCCCACTGTCTGGTGATCCTTTGTGAGTTATATTCATAATAGTGTATCTTGCACTTTGGGGAATGGGAGTTGTTCAGTCACCATTATAATTTAGTTTATATGTGTGGTTTATAGTCTATCGTCAATAAACTCATGCAGTATTATTGATAGAAAAATTCCATATTATCTATACTATTATTGATATTAATAATGTATTATTATATTTGAGAAGTATCATACCTTTCATATGCCATGTTTAATGTTTATATGTGCATTCCACATAGGATAAGTTTATATATTCTTGGCCTGTTTCTGTGAGCAATTTCAGCGAGTTTAGACTGAGGATCAATACATGCATAAGGAATGATCTAAGCCATTTATTATAATCTCTTTGACATAACCTGTTTTGGGTCACAGGAATGCACAGGAACTTCTCAGCCTGTACGGATCAGTGGTAGATGGACATTCTGTCAGTTTTATGGATCTCATGTCTTCATGACCCATGTCTCCAGAGTGTCTGACTTCCGCCTGGATAAGCTTATTTATCAGGACTGTCCCGTTCTGTCCCTTCCCTTATCCTCATCCTTCCTCTCCTTTCTCCTACCTATATATATCAGACTTAGAAGAATGGATCCTTTAGAGATTCTAGGTGTGTCTGAATGTCATGCCTTGTAACCTCTCCCCCATAGTGACCAATGGGGTGATTTTGTAATAAATGTACATAAATTCAACTTTCCGCCTGATTATTTGACTTTGAATAATTTAAGCTCAAAATTATTCTAACATTTGGCATCCGAACAACGGATCCACATATCTCCATCTTTACAGTGTCTCTGCTTGATCTCAGCAAGTGCACAACTGATAAAAAAGACCTTCCCAGGCTGAGTGAAAAAAAACAGGGCTCAGTGTTACTGCAGTGAAGGCATTTCAGACCGGGGCGCTGGAACTGACTGGGTGACGGATCTGAGAATCCTATAAGCGGCTTGAATGTAAGTACATTTGTTGTTTATGGATAAAAGATAGTGAGATTCCCTGGACCTATAGTACACTGCAAAATACTGAAGGGAGTGAAACTAGCGGCCTGAGTGCTGAGTTATTTTATCCACGGTGAGCGATATCGTAGTAATCCCTTGGGAGGAACGAGGTTTTCTTTTGCAAACGGTGACCGATATTGCAAGACCCGGGGTGATTCTTAGAAATCCGCCGCTTTCTACAGTCTAAGTAAGCGCAGTGGAGGTGCTGGAAGTTTGCATGCAAAGAAAAAAGGGAAACATTTGTGGTCTTGTTCCTGTATCGAAGAGAGTCACGTGATCCCAGAGAAGTAAATTTTTGGGGACAGATTCGTGCCTCTTGTGACCACTTCTGCTTATGGTCCAGGGTTTGGACCTTCAGCATTCGTGGGAGGCTACGTGAATCCTGAAGGGAAAAGGTTTTTTCATGGAAGATTCGTTCCCTTACCGGGTCTGCATTATCGTCCATGGGACTTCCCCTGCTACGGTGAGCTATTGCAAGATGCCGGGGGAGGAGGTCTTACTTTGGGCTTTAGGCACACAGCGGAGGTGTTAACACATACCTGTCAAGGCATACCTCATGCCTCCCTTATTGGGGGGGCTTTCACACCTGTACTGAGTACTTAAAAACTGTATTTATCGGCAGATGAAAGAAAATTGAAGCAAAAAACCCCCAAAACAAACAAAAACCAAACAAACAGCAACTGCAACATGAACTATTTCAAATTCATTCATTTATGCTGCCAATGCTGAAACAAAAGCAGAATGGATTTTTGTTTGATAAGTTAAGTATCAGAAATAATTCTCTTTGAAATTGTGTTAATAATAATAACAATGAAAATATCAATCTTATTCAGCCCTTTCAATATAATGCTATACATTCAGATGTAAAGCAAAGTTCCAAGATACAAAATAACAGTACACTATAGGACATACTGAAATCAAAGGAAATTGTGTTTGAGAATATATGGAGACCTTTCATTGATTATGTAAAGAATTTAAACATAACTTTTGAAGAAGAAGGTGAATGATGTGTGTGGACCTTGTAAATTCCAAACTGGTGAATGTATAATATGTATGCTTATGTAATGGATTGCCTAGACTAAACAGAGGAGCATTGTTGAAGACCTGTCTTTGTTAGTGGTTGTTGGTGTTTTTTAGTACAATTTTTATTTTTTATTTTTTTTAATTACTTTAGTGTTAGTGTTTGATTGTTTGTGTTGTGTTTGTAAAAAAGGTTCAATAAAAAATATTGTGGAAAAAAAAACAGTATACTATAGGGGATTTGGGCTACCTCTAAGCATGTTTGTTAAGATTTTAAAGAATTTTTTTGTTATATTTAGGTAATATTTGAAGGTGAATAATACTGCCCATACCTGAAAACATTTGGAGATTTCTCCTTCAGTCTGGAAAGGACAGAATTGTCTCAACCCACCATCGTGTTGCAATTGTCCGAAGCAAAGCCCAACATTCTCCCATGGAATATTGTGCAACCTAAAAATAAATAAATAAATGGTGACGGTGAAGGAGAACGGTGACGTCCAGTCCCTCAATTTCCCTTTTCTTCAAGCATTGTTTTCTTCGCCGGCGGCACGCTGCAAGAGTCATATATATCAGGCGTAGCATTACTGGCGCCGGGATTCCTCTCTCTTCCGGAGCCGCAGGACAACAGAAGGCGCGAGGCACATCTGCATAATGATGAGTCCACACCTCTCACTGTTGTGACAATTGCTCACGCTGAGTGCTCTGCCAGCCCCGTACGCTGTGGGGGTCACACACGAGGTGTTCCTCCACACTCTCAATAATTTTTTTCCCGTATATTTTTCTTTTTGGCGTACAGAAATGGCAATACGCCCGTACTTGCTAAAATTGCATTTTCCCCATATTAAAATACGGCGAAACCGTATCACTTGACAGGTATGCTAACATGACCGTTGAAATATTTTATTTTATTTTTTTTGTGAGTTTTAGATAAAAGTTACTGCAGTCTGGTTTGTTTTGTCTCTGTGTAATCTGCTGCGGTGTGGGGGGGAAAAAAAGTCTGTGTGTGTGTGTGTGTGTGTGTGTGTGTGTGTGTGTGTGTGTGTGTGTGTGTGTGTGTGTGTGTGCGTGCGTGTGTGTGTGTGTGTGTGTGTGCGCGAGTGTTATCTATCTGTGTGTCCTTGGATGACAGAAACAGACAGAGAACTTGGGGGGGGAAGGGCTGTGTAGCTACTGATTTGTGTGTAAAAACTTGGTAAAAGGGAAGAGAAAGAAAAACTATATATATATATGGGTATTTTTTGCGAAGTTTTGGGATTTTACTTTTTCTTTCAGTCTAACTTTGTGGGTTTTCACTCTAATGATGCGTACGTGATGAACTATTTACATATTTTTAAAGCCAATATTTTCATTTTCCCTCCAGTTTTTTTTTTCCCCTTTGGAAAATGAAAAACATTGAGCTATTTTTATTCAATTTTTTGACGTATCACTGACTTTTCTTTTTTTTCTTTGACTGAAGCATAACAGTGCACTTTACAGGGAAAAAGGATGCAGGACTGACGTTCTCCTTCCCCCTGCCAAAACAAAACCAGCCTCTGAGACACAGCCTCCTGTAACCTCTCCCCCCATCGATATCAAAGAGGCAGCTGAACATCTATGTTAAGTACAAATGCTTGCATCTTAATCAATGCTACAAGCATGACAATGATGAAATTAACTGAACATTACAATATCATGCTGTCACTTAATAATTCCTAATCACTGAAGGCTTTATGTATACCCTATATTACATGATTCAAAGCATAGAGGTTCAAAAGAGATTGATAATTAATGTGTTTGTGCATATGATTTGCCAGAGACTACTGATTATCAAACAGAGGTCTTGGTAATTGTATGTCATATTGTTGCTTTGTTTAAATAATGCTATGCTCACTTTTTAATAAATGACATATGCAATCTTATTTACATTCTGACCCTAGGCCTGTCCATGTAAAAAAGGGGGGGGAACGCAAGAGAAGGATCTGAGAGTTCATGCTGTGACTTTTTCCATCCTAAAAGAACACAGCAAGATGAGAATGAAATTCCTGAAAACAGAGATTAGGCCTGCATTTCCAGTTACTAATTCTAACTGCTGCATTGGTTTAAGGCTTCTAACATATGATACTGTCCTAAACTAGTGATTACCCATGTCAATTGGTAAAACATTTACTGATTCACAGAGTATTTAGCGAATACTTACTGTGAATAGCAAAAACACATTCAAATTGTGGAAGTTTTAAGTGCAATTTAAAGGTTTTTCTGCTATTCTTCATTCTTCATGTTTCAACAGGAAAGGGAAAGCATTCACAATTTTTTTTTCTTTTTCACTAGGAATTAGTTTTGCCAAATTAACAATAAGGAATCATAACATCACCATTACCTTTCAATTTAATAAATTCTTGGTGACATATGCAATATGGAAAAAAAAAACCAAAACAATAATTCTCTTGTGTTTCTTAACATTACTCATCCCAGTTGTTTATAATAAACAACTGGGATAAACATTTAAGGGACACAAAAATAATGATGATCACTGGAACATTAGTTAAATCAATTTATGAGGTGATAAAATTTGCACTCCTGTTGATGTAAATACTGAAGGTGCAGAAGGGAAGCCGTCAGCCTTTCCCCAAATTTTTCTTTGCAGGATGGCACCAACATTTGATCTTTGTGGGAGATGGGGGGAGCCCAGACAGGCTTATTGGCTGGAGGGACCACAGGGGGAAGGACCTCTTAAGGTGACAAGCATTTTTTTTGAAACAAAGTAGAACAAATGACATTGCAAATGGCATGAAGCATAACAATTTAAATGACGCTGAATTTTAAAATGAAGTGTTCATATGACTTCACACTGCAGGATACATCTGATGCCACTCATCACATAATGGTGTGACAATATCACATTTCAGAAATGTGACAGTAATAAGGAATGTGTTTTCCCGATGCTCAGCCGTGGCCAAGCTGGGCCTCGGGACTACAGTCCACCCCATAATTTACAAAGGAATGTATGAAAAGAGGCATTCCTTGTACAAAATTAAGCCAAATTCTAATTAGGCAAAATGTCCACCTTTCCATTGACTGAAGGAGTGTGACACAACCTTTCACAAGGATTCACTTACACAAATTCAACCTGTCTGTGTTCAACTGGACAAACTGATCTTAGTTATCAATGCTAAATCATATCAAATATGCACAGACAGCTATATTGCTTTTCCTAAATGGAATTTGTGAATTAGTTCAAGAGACGTCACAAAAGAAACCATGATTTTTGAAACCTCATTTTGAAGGAGCTGTACTACTCACAGATTTTCATCTAAATTAACTGTGTGTAACACATAAAAGTGGTAACTGTGGCTCAGATATTCATGCCTGCATATGGGTAAGCACAAGGGGATGTTTGAGATTACATATGTGGCTGACCTCATGTCTTAGAGGAGGACAATAGGTCTGGACCGCCTGGGGAGAACAGCGGGGGACATGGAGGCACGGCGGTAAGGACCTGAAAGGACTTCCTGACCCCCTGAGGCCAGGTGGAAGACTGAAGGACACGGAGGGGGGTTATAGTCAAGAAGGAGATGTAACAGGGATGTGTGATGAGACCTTTGTTGTCACATGTATAAATAGAGAGGTCCTGACTGCGTTCAGCCTCTTCTGTTTTCTGAGAGATTGTTGGGGATGTGACTTCATGATTAAACCTGAATTATGAAACCATTCAGCTTCTGCATTTCACGCTCCCCACATTGGTGACCAGTTACGTGAATATGGATGAAAGGGCGGCCCTTGAGGCAGACTCGTCGGAGACGGCCCAAGCGAGCGCCGTCACCATCAAACTACCAGAGTTCTGGCAGAATGACCCGAACTCGTGGTTCCTCCAGGTCAAGGCGCAGTTCGCGCTCGCAGGAATAACGGCGGATAGCACTAAGTTCTACCACGTTATCACCAAGCTCGACCCCCGCACAGCACGATGCGTGTGGAGCATGGTACAGCAGCCGCCTGCCGACGACAAATACGGCGAGTTGAAGGCTACCCTCATCGAGTGTTTTGCGCCCTCAGCCGAAGAGAGGGCCAAGAGGCTAATCGCTATGTACGGCCAAGGAGGGCGCAGACCAATCGCCCTAATGGAGGACATGCTTCAGTTGAGGGAGTCAGACAATGACAACTTCCTCTCCAAGCAAATCTTCCTCAGCAACCTCCCAACGCACATGAGAGGGACTCTGTCCAGCATGCGTGGTGAGACTCAGCGGGATTTCTGTGCGCTGGCCCGAGAGGCGCAGCGGCTCCTCAACTCCTGCGGCGAGCAGACGACCACAGCAGCAGCGGCAGACCTCAGCGTGGTAACCCCGGGCAGCGAGGAGCCGGAGACGGCGGAGCCGAACCCACCCACCATGGCAGCGGCGCGGCCACGATGCAGCGGAGGAGATGGCCTCTGTTATTATCACCGGCGTTTCGCAGAGAAGGCACACAGGTGTGTGCCGCCGTGCAGTTACAAGAGCTCGGGAAATTCCAAAGCCGGGACCCGGTAGCAGCTTCGGCTCTCGGCGAGGCAAATAAGCTGCTTTACATCAAGGACGAGAGCTCCGGGTGGCACTTCCTCATAGACACCGGAGCTCAGGTGAGCTTCATCACCCCGACCTACGCTGACCAGGTGGCTGGCCCCCGCGGCGACGGGGCAACGGCGGCGAACGGCTCGAGCATCAGCACCAACGGGGAAAGGACTTTGTCTCTGTCCTTACACGGCCGCACTTATGAATGGACCTTTATCATAGCGGCGGTGAGCTTCAACATGTTGGGTGCTGATTTTCTGTGTTCACATAGTTTGTTAGTTGATCTGGCCAACAGACGCTTAGTAAATGCACTGTCTTTTGATTCTATTCCCTGTGCAGTTCGGGTGTCACCGCCACCAGTGCAGACCAACGTCGCCACGGCAGGGGGTAAGTTTAACACACTCCTCACTCAGTTTCCAGCGCTCACCGTTCCTACTTTCTTGGCATCAGTTGCGAAACACGGGGTGGAGCATTTTATCACTACAGTGGGCCCCCCCGTCTTCGCGAAAGCTCGGCGTTTGGATGCTGCTAAGCTCACCATTGCGCGCGAACAGTTTGCCAGCCTGGAAAAACTGGGCATTATTCGCCGTTCGAAGAGCCCATGGGCTTCGCTGCTGCATATGGTCCCTAAAGCTGACGGCTCCTGGAGACCTTGCGGTGACTACCGCAGACTAAACAACGCCACGGCGCATGACCGCTACCCGATTCCGCACATTCAAGATTTCTTGGTGCATCTGGCGGGGGCGCACATTTTTTCTAAAATAGACCTGGTTCGCGGCTACCATCAGGTTCCAGTTCGGCCTGAAGATATCCCTAAAACAGCGGTAATAACCCCTTTCGGACTTTTTGAATTTTTGCACATGCCTTTTGGTCTTAAAGGCGCAGCACAAACATTCCAGTGCATGATGGATGCTGTGCTGTGCAACCTACATTTTGTGTTTGTCTACCTCGACGATGTTTTAGTCGCCAGTTCTTCAGCGGAGGAACACGAAAAACACCTCACTACCATTTTTCGGAGGTTGGGAGAGCATGGGTTAATAATTAATCCGGCCAAGTGCCAGTTTGGCGTTGCGCAGATCGATTTTTTGGGGCACCGCGTCTCCCCGGAAGGGGCAATCCCATTACCAGATAAGATGCGCGCAGTGGCAGATTTTCCCCGGCCTCAAACGGTCAAATCGTTACAGGAGTTTTTAGGAATGGTAAATTTTTATAACCGTTTCCTACCCCACGCAGCGCAGCTCATGCAGCCATTATACGCCGCGCTCAAAAAACAAAAATCCTCCAATCCGGTCGAGTGGTCCCCGGAGCGGGAGCGCGCATTCGCGGAGGTAAAAAAAGTCCTGGCTGACGCCACGCTTCTCGCTCATCCAGACCCTTCGGCCCGCATAGCGCTTACTACCGACGCATCAGATGTCGCCATAGGGGCGGTCGTGGAACAGCACGTTGCCGGGGTCTGGCAGCCGCTGGCATTTTTTAGCAAATCCTTAAACGATACCGAGCGCAAATACAGCACATTTGACAGAGAGCTGTTAGCGCTTCATTTGGCCACTCGCCATTTCCAGTTCTGGCTGGAAGGTCGGCGTTTCACTGCGTTTGTCGACCATAAACCACTCACTTTTGCGATGTCTAAAATTTCAGAGCCTTGGTCAGGTCGGCAACAGAGGCAACTGGCCGCAATTTCAGAGTTTACCACTGATATTCAACACATAGCGGGTAAACTCAATGTAGTGGCAGACTGCCTCTCTCGCGCGGTCACGGCACCGGTGCGCGCGGGAGCGGATCATACTTCCACAGCCACAGGGCAAAATAGCAGCGCAGGAGCACGCGCGGCCCCTGTTCACGTGGGGATCGATTACGCAGCTATGGCGGCGGAGCAGGGTAGAGATGCGGACGTGCGCGCGCTCCAGTCTGGACCAACAGGGTTAAGCCTGGAGAGCAGGTGTTTGCAAACAGGTATGCCCCCCCTAATCTGTGATGTATCGACCGGGCGACCACGCCCGGTAGTCCCGGCCGTGTGGCGGGTTCACTCGGTGACTCGGTTCACTCTCTCGCGCACCCAGGAGTGCGCGCGTCTGTGAAAATGGTGGCAGAGAAGTTTGTTTGGCCGGGCCTGCGCAAGCACGTGAAAGAGTGGGCAAGGACCTGCATGGCCTGCCAGCGGGCCAAAATTCATAAACACACAAAAGCTCCATTAGAACGGTTCCAAATCCAGGCCAGGAGGTTCGACCACGTGCATGTCGACCTCGTGGGCCCCCTACCGTCGTCACAGGGGTTCACACATCTTTTGACAATGGTGGACCGAACCACGCGTTGGCCGGAAGTGGTCCCGCTGACATCAACCACGGCTGCAGAGGTGGCTCGAGTTTTTTTTAACGGCCTGGGTAGCGCGTTTTGGGGTTCCGTCGGACATTACGTCAGACAGGGGACCTCAGTTTGTCTCCAAGTTTGGTCAGCGATGGCCAGCAGTTTAGGAACAGCAATCCATCGCACTACCGCGTATCACCCCCAGGCTAATGGTTTATGCGAGCGCTTTCATAGGTCGTTGAAGGCAGCCCTCAGAGCGTCACTCACGGATGCAGATTGGGTAAACAAACTACCATGGGTTTTATTGCGGTTGCGTTCTGCGCCCAAGGAGGATCTGAATGCCTCCCCAGCAGAGTTAGTTTTTGCACAACCTCTCAGGCTGCCCGGTGAGTTCTTACCAGAGCATCCAGAGCCAGAGTGGCTCCCAGCTCTGAGGCCACTAAATAGCACGGAAGCAGACATGCTCCCTGGCCCCGTTCATCACACTTTTCCACGGGTTTTTGTTCCCCAGGCTTTAAAGAATGCCGAGTTTGTTTTTGTTAGGCACGAGGCTTTAAGACCGACCCTCCGGCCACCATATGATGGACCATTTAGAGTGCTGGAAACTGGTGATAAGCAATTTGTGCTAGATTTAGGAGACAGGAAAGAGATAGTCAGTATTGACAGACTTAAGCCTGCCTTTGTGATGAACGACGAGTCTGTACGGGTGGCGAGGGCACCTAGGCGTGGTAGACCCCCCCAGGGACCACGTTTCGGCCCCCCCGCAGAGGTCAAATAATCACTCTCTTCCTCAGGCTGCAGATTCCTTGCAGGACAGCGCCGCTGGGACGGCGAAACCGGTGTACAGCAGATTCGGAAGATGGTTGAAACCCAGACGATGTACAGACTGATATTTGATGGAATCATGTGGTATAAGCTATGCTGTTGGTGTTATCACTGAATTTTTTTTTTTAATGCGAGCATGTGGTATAGACTATGCTGTGGGAGTTATCACTGAAATGTAATGTGGTCATGCTGTATAGACTATCCTGTTGATGTGGTTGGTGAAAAAAATTTTTTTTTAAATGTGATCAAGTTGTATAGTTATGCCATTGATGCCATCATATGTTATTTTTTGTTGGGAACCCGAATATATTGTCCATTCTTCAACATTTGGGGGGGGGGGGGCTGTGGCTCAGATATTCATGCCTGCATATGGGTAAGCACAAGGGGATGTTTGAGATTACATATGTGGCTGACCTCATGTCTTAGAGGAGGACAATAGGTCTGGACCGCCTGGGGAGAACAGCGGGGGACATGGAGGCACGGCAGTAAGGACCTGAAAGGACTTCCTGACCCCCTGAGGCCAGGTGGAAGACTGAAGGACACGGAGGGGGGTTATAGTCAAGAAGGAGATGTAACAGGGATGTGTGATGAGACCTTTGTTGTCACATGTATAAATAGAGAGGTCCTGACTGCGTTCAGCCTCTTCTGTTTTCTGAGAGATTGTTGGGGATGTGACTTCATGATTAAACCTGAATTATGAAACCATTCAGCTTCTTCATTTCACGCTCCCCACAGTAACACGCTTCCTTCCAGTAAAAGACACTACCCATCAAGCAAATACCCTGTAACTTTGCTGCATGTGTGTCTCCATGCATCAAAGGGGGGGGGGGGTACCAAAGAAATTAATTAGCAAAAAATAATTAGCAATCCTCAGAGAAATAGATAATACATAAAAACTATCAATAGATGATCAATAATGAAGAAAAAAAATAAATGAAATCGCTTGGTAATGATATCACAACATTCAACAGGAGAAGTTAAAAGTTACATCAATAAACTTCCAGATATTTAAGGAATTATCTGTGGATTATTGTAAAGGAAATATCATGTTTATAAGGAACAAGGTAAACTGATAAGGAAGAAAACCATGCAAATATATGAGAAAAGTTCCAAATGTCTAAGGAAAGTCCAACTTGTGCTGAATTTATGTTTACCGTGGGACTTAATTTAGAATCTACTATGAAGACAATACAGATTCTTACTCAATTAAGGGAACAATGCCTTAGGGAGCTCAAAGTAAAATAATTTGATCTTCCCTGCATAAACTTAGTTTTTGTTTTGTTTTTGTTTGTTTTTGTTTGTTTTTCAAAACCTTTGCATAGATCTCATTGAACTAAATAAGAGTGAAGGTAAAAAAAAGTTTAGAAATTATTTACACACTTATTGAATATACAAAGGCTTTACCCTACACTAATTTAAATATTGTTACTTATTTATATTGTTTATATTGTTTTAACTAAAACAATATCATGATTTAAAATAGCTGAAATGATTTACTTAGATAATGGAAATGGAATACACTGTAAACCAAATCATGTCACATTTAAGTGTAGTTCCTAAATTATTACTACCAAACATTTACCTAGGAAACCATTTAGCTTACCATCAACAATTTACAAGATTAGTATAATATTCACATAAGAAAATAGGGAGATTGTGAATGACAAACCCTATTATTGAAGCCATTTAACTTAGGTGATGAAGAAGGGTTTCTGGGTGATTATATGCAAAGAATGACAACTGACAGTGATGTCATCCATACTGACCTTCCCAGGAGGGACCATGTGACGAAGGAACCGTAGGAGGTGCACCCATCTCTTGAGCAAACCAGGGGATCTGGTCATCAAAGGAAACTGGACCAAAACTCCCTTGCAAGGACAGCACAAAGGTTATCCTGCTGACCTAAACAGCCGTGGAAAGTGAAGGACGTGGCACTTGGGTGCATCTTGGGTGCATCTAACGCTTTACCCCACCTGAAACCCTCAGCAAGAGACTGCTTAATATACGTATATACGTATATATATATATATATATATATATATATATATATATATATATATATATATATATATATATATAGTGGGAATGTGCAAATGATGAGACAGGTTTCTCTCAAGGCAGCTTTATTCACATTTACCAACATCTCAAAGAAGAAAGGGGACATCACAGGGAACTCTCGTCCTTAAATACCAGGACTCTCACAGTTCATAAGTCACATTGCATCACAGGTCACATTGCATTATAATCTCCAGTAACAATGCATCTCCTCTTTAATCCTTTAATATCACCCCCACAGTCTCAGGCCCTGCATACCAAAACTAACACCCTCGCAGCTTCCTGTTATCTCCAAGGAAGCTCTGTATTTGTTCTTATCTAAAATGTGAGGCCTTACATCTGTAACGGAAATATGGAATATTTAATAAATAATAAATATGATCAGGTATGAATTATTTAATTGATATTAATGTATTGGAATCTGAGCTCAAATCTCATTTCATATACATCAGAAAAGTTAATAACACTCGTAAGGGGCACCAGCTTCTATCTTTAAGAAGCAATTTGATCTTTAATTTCACTTTATACCTGTTTGATCACTCAATAAATTAATCAATAATCAGTCTCAAAAATTTTCCGTGAATTCGATACCTGGGCTTGAAACAGATTCAGAATGAAATAAATTCCCAACAACTTCTCTCATTTTTAAACATTTATTAAACGAAATGATTAACAGACATTGCAGTAATTTCCTTTCATAAAATCAATCTTGTAAATGATAGATTAACAATGTCAATATTTTCGGAACCAGGGTTAAACTGAGAAATGAATTTCTATCAGTTTGAGTTAACAGATTATAAAAAAAACCCCGCAAATTTATGGAGAAAGTTTGCTAATTATGAAAAAGTCCTAAATTAATCTTAAGAAAATAAAAACGGAATTTTAATGAAAAGTAGAGTTATGTTAAGGGCTTCTTAATTTGCATCTGATTAGATATACAAATTATTACCGAACCTCAGACGTTAATTCAGCAGTGGAATTAAAGTTTGCAGCTCACGTGCTCCTCGGTCGATGATAGTTCTGTCGTCGTCCTCAGCCCAAGATTTCGTGGATGTTAGGGGAAATATCTGCCCGCAGATATTTCAGCATCCACAGTTCGACCTTTAAATTCAAGCGGTCGAAGGAGGCTGGATTCTGGGCTGTATGACCCAGAGTTGTAACTGGTTCTAGCCAGATGGTGCCGATGCTTCTTCAGCGCGATGTGGGACAGCTGCGCGTTGATTCCTCAGCTGCACGTGACATGGAAGCTGCGTCTTCAAGAGGTCTTCGATAATAGTTAAAAGATATCTAATCCGATCTCAAATTAAAAAGGCTTCGGACTTTAGATAAAAATAGTAGCTTCTGGTGGGTGCTTGGTCAAGAAAAATATTATAAAATAAAGTCAAGATTAAAGTTTACATATAAACAAAACGAACGGTGGCTTTACAGAAAGTTTAACAAAGAAAAAGTGATGAATAAAAATTGGAGTTTGACTCCGATTAAGAATTGAGCTCAAAGAAATAGGAATTCCTAGGCATTTAAGAGAGAAAGAAAATACAAAGTTACATAAATTATGAGTTATCTGCTCTGTGTTCAGAAAAGCGACACGTGGTTAGACGGTCCTTTGTTCTTCCTTGCTGTGTGTAGACAATGGAGAAGATCAGAGAAAAAAAGGAGCCGAGCCGGACAGAGGATCTGCAAAGAGTGTCCGGAGCAGAAGAAGGGCTGACGAAAAAGAAAAAGCCGGAGTCTCTCTCCTTTATATAAGCTCTGTTGAGTTTCGCGGGCTTCTGGCCTGACCGGAATCTCAGCCAATGAGCGTCCTTCGTGGGCGGGCTCGATGAACTTTTAGTCCAATGAACAAACAGTCTATTGTTTGGGAGCGCTTTGGAATGAAGAGTTGTCATGCAGAGATTGGCTGTGGGAGTCACATGGTTTTAGAGGCAAAACTTTGATACATACTGGAAGTTAATATTTCCCTTTATGTATTAAACTAAGATAACTTTAGTGATTAGTATAAATTATAAGCAGTGCTTCTAAATCCACATGCAGGAATAAACATTCATATAAACATTAGCATGCATATATATAAAATCACAGATTAATGCATTTCACACATATTGATTTTCCACATCAAAAACATCAGAGTCCATCTGCATTTTCATAGTTCTGAAAAGAATGAAGGTTTAGAATTGAGTTTGTAATAATGTACTTTTAAAGTTCACTGGTTAAATCCAGCGTTTCCCAGAATTTAAGGAAATTTGTGGGTCTGTGTGGCCAGGTCTGTTGCATGTTTATGGGGGCAATAAAAGTGAAGCCGGACATTGGGGAAATTCCTTAGGCTGGTTTTAACAAAAGAAGGGGATTTCAGCTGTGGCCTGGGGGGAAGAAAATCAATTTCTTTGCGTTATTCCTGGATGAAACAAAAATGTCCTTAAGCAGAAGAATAATTGTTGCTGAGCCAAAGTGAGATGATGCTACAGTCCCCCCTCTGGTATCAATGGTGACGTTGATTCAGCGTTGACAGCAATCCTAGGCATCAAATCCCAATTTGGCGAGGCTTGATCCAAATGCTGAACTAAAGTTCTGATGTCGATAAGTCTTAAGCTTGTGAACAGTATCTATTCCAAAGTGTAGGTCCTTAAATTTGGTTTTCTGAAAAACTTCTGGAAATTTCAAAAATAATTTTGGCATGACCAAATATAAACATTGTATAATTGTCTACGATATACTAAAGTTCTGTATAAGCCTGTAAAGACTGTGAAAAAATGAACTAGAAGTATGTGGGTTTTGACATACTTGATATAAATGTTTTGGGTTTGCTGAAAAATATCTAGTAAAAATTTCAAAAACAGTTTAAATGTGCATAAAATCTAAATAAAGTATAAAGGATTACTTGTATATACACATGCATGTATCCAAAAATCTTAGTCAAAAGCAAAAATAAAATTCTTTCATATTTGAGGTAGATTCAGACTAATCAATATTGAGGTGACTCAAGGAGGTTCAAATTGAACTTGTTTAGTTAGACTAAACCATGGTTCCGCAGATGTCCAAATCATAGGGTGTTTGAGGCTTTTGTTCAGAAAAACTGAGTGGGCATAGGATGTCGTTATCATTCTTTGGATGGCAATGTGAAGTAAATTTGGATTTACTGCAAAAAGGATATGATGAGAGAGCATATTCATTGCTAAAGCGTTAACTGAAAAGCTAATGTTTTTAGCTACTTCTGAGAGTAACATAGACATTGGCTGTGTGTGAGCATAGTCAACCTTTAACACAAAGAGCAAAGAGTTCAAGACCTTGTTGAGTTTGACTGAAGCTTCGGAGCAAGCATTCAAAACCAACACAGTGTCTTGTAAGATTTTGGTAACCATTTGTGGTTCGACAACCTGGCGTTTCGGTTTAGCGATGTTGACCGAGTTAACAGTGGGCATGCTAAGGTTAACTAGAGGCTCTAACGATGAGGCTGTTATCAAGAATCCACCCGAGGATCTTTGACCTTTCGTTTTGGCTTGGCCCAGTTCTGACTGGGTAACAGTGGGTGTGATTGCTAGGCAGATGGCTAAACTGATAAACAGGAGGGCCATCATCTTGGCAAACATAAAAGTGAGTGGTTTTGGATTTTAATCTTCTTGTGGATCTTTCTTTAGATACCTGGTTGGCAAATGAAAATTCCTCTTAGAGGTGGAATTATTTCTTTTAGATGGATGTACTTTATTGATCCCAAAACTGGGAAATTACAGAATAGAGCTTAAGAGATTGAACTCTAAACCTTGTGCTTGTTTTTCTCACCTTTGATGGGAGTTTTAAGATTATTAGCTCAAGCTAATGGTGTTGAATGTCTTGTGTATACTATTTGGTAATAGTAAGTTGATCATTTGAGTGTTTGGCTTGACCTTGTATTTGAAGGTGACTTTTGACTTCTCGTGGACAGTACTCACCTTGATCTTGGCGGTCGCTTTCACTCGGTTGCAGTTGTTCCAACAGTGCTAGTTGTGTGAGACTTGGGGTGTCCAAAGTGTTCAGAACAAAGCACTGTGATTCAGTTGTTCTTGTTGGGTCAAATGGGTGAGGGTGTTGCGTTTGAGCCCATAGTTTGAGGTTCTTGAAATCAATCAGTGGCTCAAAACGGTTCAGTAGGTCTTTGCCAACAAGCAATGGAATGGCGTCAAGTTTGGACACGTAGACCGGATGTGTCAAGGTCATGGGTCCAATGGACATGTTTAGTAGTGATACGCCCAACAGGGTTGTTTTAGTGAGCGCATATGGTCGCACAGCTAATGAACAGGGTTCCAGTTTCAAATGTTTGTTAGCGCGGTTAGCGGTTACACGTAGTTTGTCAAAAAGGGTGTGTGACATGAGAGTGATGTCAGCAGCGGTGTCTAAAACAGCGTCCTGACACACCATGTCTTCAAGGGTCAGTGGAAGGTAGAATTTCCGTGCCACCCCCCTCTCATTTAAATTGCATAGAAATTGTGGAACCGGCGGTTCGACACAGAGTTGCGACATGTTAGAGGAGTGGTCTGTGACCTGTGGTTGGGCTGCCATAACAGCACTGGACTGTGTTGAGTCCTTTGGTCCTTCCTCATTTGCATGAGGGATTTTCTTCTTGCATTTCCTTCGTTTGGAACGCTTGTTTTGAGTTGGCACAGCTGATATAGCTAGAATGTTAGCAGTTTTATTCTCTTTGTAGTTTTGAATCTCTGCTAGGAGGTGTTGGACAATTTCAATAGCTTCTCTACTGAATGTAGGAGTTTCTTCTTCCTTCCAGGGTTTGTGATAGGTCTCTGCTTCTGAGCTTCTGTGATGAGATGGAGACCATTTGTCGCGGTTACGCGTGCCTTCGTATCGATGTCTGTCATCATGGTAGTCCGTATCGCGTTCTCGTGACCTATCCCGTGGATATGGTCTACGACGGTAGTCGGGTTTTTGCAAAGTTGGTCCAAAGTGATATCCAGAGGACCTAGTGTGGTTTTGACCTTGATGAAGTCGCTTGGGAAAATGCTTCGGCTGTTGATGTACTCGTGGTGTAAGAGGTGGAGTAGAGCGAGGGGCTCCTTCCAACTCCAAGGTGTTAGATGCATCGCTAATAGCTAGCACTGTGGCAGGCTCAGCGTGCTTGTTGCGACTTTGTTGCTGTTTTTGGAACGCATAGTGTGCAAACTCTCTCAGCTGACTTATTGAGTTTGACCTTGGGTTAGCTGTAACTCCCAGGTAATGACTCACAGTTGGATGGAGGTTTTGGATGAAGAGGGTCTTGAAATTGTGGTCTTCTTCCATCCCTGGTGTATTCTGAGATCCAAAATATGCAAGTAGGAGTCTCTGATAGTAGGCTTGTGTTGGCTCTGAGCGTCCTTGCTTCACAGCTAGGGCTGTGGTTAGCCCTGCTTGTAGGCAGTCATCGGAGAACTCCTTTTCGATGGCTTCGCGGAGCAGCGTGTAATCTGCTTTGATGTTTGTCGGCTGTCTGTCTATGAATTTTGATACTGACCTGTTAGATGTTAGTTTAATCAGATAGATGCGATCGTCAATTGTAGCATCAGGGTGCTTACGCAGGTAGTAATCAGTGTCCTGTAAATAGACTTTGGCATCAGGTGAACCCGTAGGTCCTGGATCAAATTTGGTGATATTTCGCGCGATCTTGTCAAGGTCGCGATCTGAAGGGGCACACGCACGCTGTCCACGCAGTCGTCCATATTTGAAACGGGAATCGGGCGAGGGAGCGCGGTGGATGTCCCGGTGTTCATGTCTTTCCTTTAGGAGCAGTTGACATTCCTTGTAGTCCTTCACATTTTCAAGTTGACCTTCAACTCTTCTGAGTTCCTTCTTTGTGTCTTGAAGGGCATCTTCAAGTTCATTGTTGTCTTGGTGAAGCATGTCATTGTTATGCAATAACCGTTCCTTTTCTCACTCTGCACGGTCCAAATCTTGTAATGCTTCATCCAGTTGGTTTTGAGTTTTGTCATTCTCCTCTTGAGATTGTTCCAAATTTTCTTTCAGTGTTTCATTCTCTTCTTGGAGAGATAGGATCGTTGTTTGTTGATTTGCTAGCTCGTTCTCGGCTACCTTTAATCTTGCGACTAATGTTAGCGCAAACTTACCTAACACACTGGTGAGGTCCTTGCCTTCTGGTGGTTTTTCAGTGTGTTCATTCAAAAGTTCTTCAGTGAGTTGCTCCAATTCTTCGGGCGGTGTTTCCTTGACCCGTGTTGTGAAGCTAGAAATTAAATTAGAAGTCCATGCTTCCAATGTTGTTTGAAGGTCATCCAGTTTGGTAAATTGGTCGGTTGTCTGATGACTTGTCATGTTTGACCGTTGTTGTTATTTAGCTTTTAAAAAAAAAATTCAACTTGATTATTCTTAAATTTGTTCAACAAGGTTTAACCTTGAGTGTTTTAGTTTACAACCGTGATAGTTGAAAGTTCCTTTAGAATTTGTTTCAACTTGTAGGCTTGCAGGATGGAAAATAGAATTTTGAAATTATTTAGAAATGTAGAGATGCTTCAAATAATTCGTTCGTTGAAACCGTACATTGATAAATAAAGTTGAATTGAAATTGGATTGAATTTGTTTTGCAAAACAAAACTGAAATTTCAATGGTGTGGATTGACTTCTTTCCTTTGATTTTCAAGTCTAGTATTGGAATTTGTCATCAATAACTAGCTTTGGGATTTTGCAAAATGTCAGTTTGAAAGTGAGGATTTTATTTACAAAAGAAATCCAAAAGTAAAAGAGGCTAAATGCTTTAAAGATTTAAGATTATAAGTTTCCACTTTCTTTTAAAGTTAAGGCTTTCCTTTGGTTTTATTTGTTAAAGCTTATTTTCATTTGAAGCATTAAATGTTTAAAAATTTTACAAATTAGAAACAAGTGAATTGTTTGAGTATTTGGGTGTCCTAGAATTTCTTAGGAGTGAAGCCAATAGTGAGCTTTCTTGATTGTGATCTATAAATTTCTTATTTACAGAATAATCAATGTTTGCACCTTTTTGACTTTTCTTTTAAATCCTGGGAAAAATTTGAAAATTATGCTGGTTGGTTAAATGTTTTTCTTTTCTTGTAGAGAAAGCATGAATCAGAAATGACACAATGAGTTTAAATAACACCTAGAGCTTCGCTTAAGTGTTAATTGCTTGATGTGGTTTCCTAAATTTGAGAAAGAGGAAAAATTATAAATATTCACTAAGTCTGTAAATTTGTTAAAATGCACAGGACTAATCCTACTTTAATGTTACTCTTGAGTAAACATCAGCATTAGAATCCTTAAGCTAAAACTGGGTTTCTGTGGGAAGGGAATCACACCATATCACATTTAAAAACAGCAATATAAGCACATATATAGCTTCAAAGTTTGCAACTTTTTGCTTAAAAGTGTGTAAATATGTTTGCTTTTAGCTTAAAAGATCATAATATGTGGTTATATAAGTGATTAAATACAATAGAGGTGTTTGTATATGTTCCTGCTATAGGTATCTATGCAATGAGTGGGATTTCACCACTGAGAAAAAACTTTCAGAAGCCAACAGGTCCTTTTCCTTTTATTCTTGGCATAAAAGTTTGGATTAGTGTTAAATTTAGTTTATTCCGAATAATATGAATTGCTTTGAAGTTACTTTGAAGACTTAATTTGGTTATAAATTGTCTTTAAAGATTAGAAGTTTAAATAAAAATTGCAGTCCCTATGTTTTACCACAAGATGGAGGCAGTTTTCGTCTGCACTTCCAGAAGAGGAAACCCAATAACGTCACAAGGAGTCAAGGATCTCTACTCAAAATGGCGGCTACAGGGAACTCTACCTAGACTTAAGATGGCGTCGCTGAGCCGATCTACACATGTGCAGTTTTTTCATGCACAGCTTGACGGTCGCGTGCGCGACTGAGCGTGCACGTGTCACGTGGATGCAGCTCAAGCTTCAGTCCATAAAACCACGCCTTGCTTTCCAAAGGCGGGAAAACTTTGGTCTCCCTAAACTTTATTCAACAAGTTTATACAATGGTTAATTCAATTAAGTCCCCCAAGGGTTTGCTTCGCCTGTGGGGTGTTGAAATAATGGGGAAAACAAATAGGATTTCTTCGCTATTTTGTTCCCAGGCCTATTTTAATTATTCAGCGTGTAATCACGTTTAAGCATGCATTAAACAACAAAAAAACTAAAAACTGACTAGAGTGCAGCGGGGTCTTCACCCCCACCTTCTCTTGGTCAGCAGACACACACACACACACACACAGCAATCGGGGGCGAATTCACCCCCTCCCCCTCGTGACACAGAGACAGACAAAGAGCTGCAAACAATTGAACCACCTTTGTGAGTTAAAACTGACCAAATTCCACACAGCTTATGTATTCATTTCTTTCTGAGTCTGTCAAGTTCAGCCAGGCGTTCACACGGGAAGCACCAATATTAATGTAACGGAAATATGGAATATTTAATAAATAATAAATATGATCAGGTATGAATTATTTAATTTATATTGATGTATTGGAATCTGAGATCAAATCTCATTTCATATACACCAGAAAAGTTAATAACACTCGTAAGGGGCACCAGCTTCTATCTTTAAGAAGCAATTTGATCTTTAATTTCACTTTATACCTGTTTAATCACTCAATAAATTAATCAATAATCAGTCTCGAAAATTTTCCGTGAATTCGATACCTGTGCTTGAACAGACTCAGAATGAAATAAATTCTCAACGACTTCTCTCATTTTCAAATATTTATTAAATGAAATGATTAACAGACATTGCAGTAATTTCATTAATCATAAAATCAATCTTGTAAATAATAGATTAACAATATTAATATTTTCGGAACCAGGGTTAACTTGAGAAACCAATTTCTATCAGTCTGAATTAACAGATTATTGAAACAACGCAAATTTATGGAGAAAGTTTGCTAATTATATGAAAAGTCCTTGATTGATCTTAAGAAAATAAAAACAGAATTTTAATGAAAAGAAGAGTTATGTTAAGGGCTTCTTAATTTGCCTCTGATTAGATACACAAATTATTACCGAACCTCAGACTTTTAATTCAGCAGATGAATTAAAAGTTTGCAGCTCACGTGATTCCTCGTTCGGCGTCATCCTCAGCCCAAGATTTCGTGGATGTTAGGGTAAATATCTGCCCGCAGATATTTCAGGATCCACATTTCGACCTTTAAAGTCAAGCGGTCGAAGGGGCTGGATCTTGGCCGTATGACCCACAGTTGAAACTGGGCTCTAAGCCAGATGGTGCCGATGCTTCTTCAGCGTGTGATGGACAGCTGCGCGTTGATTCCTCAGCTGCGTCTTTTCTTCCTGGTAGACAAGCAGCTGCAGAGGTCTTCGGGAATAATTAAAGATATCTAATCCGATCTCAAATTAAAAAAAAAAACTTTCGGACTTTAGATAAAAATAGTAGCTTCTGGTGGGTGATTGGTCAAGAAAAATATTATAAAAATAAAGTCAAGATTAAAGTTTACATTAAAATTAAACAAACGGTGGTTTTACAGAAAGTTTAACAAAGAAAAAGTGATGAATAAAAATTGGAGTTTAACTCCGATTAAAATTGAGCTCAAAGAAATAGGAATTCCTAGGTATTTAAGAGAAAAATAAAACATTAAGACACAAAGTTACATAAACGAATTACGAGTTATCTGCTCTGTGTTCAGAAAAGCGACACGTGGTCGAAGTCTTTGTTCAGACGGTCCTTTGTTCTTCCTTGCTGTGTGTAGACAATAGAGAGAGACGGACCAGTGAAAAGGGGAGCCGGAAAGAGAGAAGACGATCTGGGAAAAGAGCCAAAAGGGAAGAGAGGGTGAAGCAAAAGAGGACGAAGCAGGGGTCCCTCTTTGTTATTTATAAGTCCTGTTGAGCTTCGCGGGCTTCCGGGATCTCAGCCAAATAGTGTCCTTCGTGGGAGGCCCGATGGACTTTCCGTCCAATGAACAAACAGTCTACAAGGGACCAATGAGATGAAGAAGGTGGGGTCTCTCTGGAGACTGGCGAAACATGATCCGTCCACAGGAATACACACAATTTTAAATACATTGGAATATACTGTTACACACTTATGTATAACTAAACTAACCTTAGTGTATCTTATAAGCAGTGCTTCTAAATCAACATGCAGGAATAAACATTCATTTAAACATTAACATGCATATATATAAAATCACAGATTAATGCATTTCACACATATTATGGATTTTCCACATTAAAACATCAGAGTCCATTTTCTTTTCATAGTTCTGAAAAGAAGAAGGTTTAGAATTGAGTGTGTAATAATGTACTTTAAAATTCACTGGTTAAATCCAGCATGTCCAGAGTTTAAGGAAATTAGCTGAGTTGTGGGTCTGTGTGTGACCAGGTCTGGTGCATGTTTATGGGGGCAATAAAAGCAAAGCCAGACATTGGGGAAATTCCTTAGGATGGTTTTAACAAAAGGAATGGGATTTCAGCTGTGGCCTGGAGGAAGAAAATCCATTTTTTGATCATCTTACTCCTGGGTGAAAAATGTCTTTAAGCAGAAGAATAATTATTGCTGAGCCAAAGTGAGATGATGCTACAGTGGAGCGCCATTTTCTTTCTAATTGACGAGTCTTCTGTTTTAAGCTACAAGTTTCTGTGTAGCTGTCACAGTGAAAAGGTTTATGTATTTTTGGTTCTTTTTCTGAAATAATGTTTGTTTATGGGTGTGTGCGCCAGTGTGCGGACGTTAGCGGTGTCCTTTTCTCCGCCTTCAGTCCCTCCATATCGCGGCGCATATGCGCTCGTGCTGCTGAGCTCGCGGGTGAGTCAGAGAGCTCGTGAAGGGGGCTCGTGCAGGTGTCTCACCCCACCTATCAGCGCCATTGTGTGAGCGAGTGTCGGAGAGAGGACAGAGTGTTTTTCCTGCAGGCAGCTGGACTGTTCAATGTTCTCCATGTTTGTGAGGAAACAGCGGCGGACCCGGACGATATGCAAAAATGGGTGGTAGGCATGCGCTGTTCACATGCCTGATTAAAAGAGGCACACGGCTGCTGGAGGCTGTCCATAATCAGATGCGGAGAGAGGACTTTGTTTGGGAAATTTGTGACATGACTAACAACTCCTAAATTCTAGGCAGAAGGCACACACGGTATGTGATTATTTTTGTTTATGAACATTTGTTAAGTGTTATAATTTATTTTGTATTCATGTTTTTTATGTCTGTATTTTTAGTTTTTCACGGTGTTTAAGGGCGAAGATTTGCTGTGACAAAATAAACAAAAAACTTGTCAACATCAGTTGGAGCGTGGTTTTCTGACCTAGAAGAAGACTTTGGGAGTGGTTATATTCTGTGTTGAACCAAGGAGTTAGAAATCTCTGATTAGACTTTTTCTTTTTTAAGGGGGCCACCAAGTCTAGAGTCTGTTGCAGAGAAGCTGTAACACTATCCACCATGTTATCAATTACAGAAGGAGCAAGCTGTCTATAGCTTATTTCCGTTGTGTTGACACATGGCATAGAGGAAACAATCTGCATAAATTTGGTAACAGCATCATCTGAGAGGCATCTACTGTAATAATAGTTTTCTTTAGGAGCCAAATAGTCAGAAATAGTAAAATCAAAGGTAAACAGACAATGGTCTGACAGTACAGGGTTATGAGGAGACACTACAAGATTTTCTATTTCTATGCCATATGTCAGAACAAGGTCCAATGTATGGTGGAGGTAATGAGTAGAATTTCCTACTTTCTGAGAAAACCCAATCGAGTCTAATATTGAATTAAATGCCACATTAAGGCAGTCACTATCTACATCCACATGTATATTAAAGTCCCCTACTATAATTATTCTATCAGATTTCAGCACTAAATCAGCTAAGAAATCAGCAAATTCGGATAAAAATTCTGAGTAGGTTGATGGAGGACGATAAACTATGGCAAATAAAATTGGGTTTAACCTAAAATTGCTAAAGTGCCCAATACTGAGGACCAGGCCCTCAAAGGAATTATAACATGTTTTTTGCTTTACATTAACTAGTAATTTGGAATGGTAAATTGTTGCTACTCCTCCTCCACGACCAGAACTTCTGGGATTTTGACAGTTTAAATAACCAGAGGGAGTTGATTCATTTAAACCAACATAATCCTCTTGCCCCAACCAAGTCTCTGTAAGGGATATTAAATCAATCTGATGATCAATTAACAGATCATGGACTAACAGAGACTTGGGAGTTAGAGACCTAATATTTAATAAACCACATTTAATTTTTAAATTATGAGGAGGAACAGAGGCCAAATCATTCAATTTAGAGGCTTTATGTTTAATTTGAGTTTTACCAATATTTTGCTTAATCACTTTGGGATGCTTATATATTATATTTTTATTTACTTTGGAGGGAGCAGACAATGATTCTCTGATGGGGAAGACGGGGGCTAAGTTGAGGGGTGGTGGATGAAGAGGAGCTGCAGAGAGGCGTGTATATATGGATACTTATATACACATATATATGTATACGTATATATCCATACATGTATCCATATATACGTGTATGGATACGTATCCACGTACAGTGAGGCAAAAAAGTATTTAGTCAGCCACCAATTGTGCAAGTTCTCCCACTTAAAAGATGACAGAGGTCTCCAATTTTCATCACAGGTATACCTCAACTATGAGAGACAAAATGAGAAAAAAAAATCCAGAAAATCACATTGAAGGATTTTTAATGAATTAATTGGTAAATTCCTTGGCAAAATAAGTATTTGGTCACCTACAAACAAGCAAGATTTCTGGCTCTCACAGACCTGTAACTTCTTCTTTAAGAGGCTCCTCTGTCCTCCACTCGCTACCTGTATTAATGGCACCTGTTTGAACTCATTATCAGTATAAAAGACACCTGTCCACAACCTCAAACAGTCAGACTCCAAATTTCACTATGGCCAAGACCAAAGAGCTGTCAAAGGACACCAGAAACAAAATTGTAGACCTGCACCAGGCTGGGAAGACTGAATCTGCAATAGGTAAGCAGCTTGGTGTGAAGAAATCAACTGTGGAAGCAATTGTTAGAAAATGGAAGACATACAAGACCACTGGGGCTCCACGCAAGATCTCACCCCATGAGGTCAAAATGATCATGAGAACGGTGAGCAAAAATCCCAGAACCACAGGGGGGGGGGGGGCTAGTGAATGACCTGCAGAGAGCTGGGATCAAAGTAACAAATGCTACATCAGTAACACACTACGCCGCCAGGGACTCAAATCCTGCAGTACCAGACATGTCCCCCTGCTTAAGCCAGTACATGTCCAGGCCCGTCTGAAGTTTGCTAGAGAGCATTTGGATGATCCAGAAGAGGATTGGGAGAATGTCATATGGTCAGATGAAACCAAAATAGAACTTTTTGGTAAAAATTCAATTTGTCATGTTTGGAGGAGAAAGAACACCATACCAACGGCCGGACTCTCCTCTCCAGTACCTTGGCATAGACCTTCCCAGGGAGGCTGAGGAGTGTGATCCCTCTAAAGTTGGAGCACACCCTCCGGTCCCCTTTTTTGAAGAGAGGAACCACCACCCCAGTTTGCCATGCCAAAGGCATGCCCCCGACCTCCATGCAATGTTGCAGAGGCGTGTCAACCATGACAGCCCAACAACATCCAGGGCCTTGAGGTACTCAGGGCGAATCTCGTCCACCCCCGGGGCCCGGCCACCAAGGAGATTTTTAACCAACTTGGCGACCTCAGCCCCTGTGATAAGCGAGTCATCCCCCTCGTCCCCAAACCCTGCTTCCTCTGTGGAAGGCGTATCAGTGGGATTGAGGAGATCCTCGAAGTATTCTTTCCACCGCCCGACAATATCCCCAGTCGAAGTCAACAGTGTCCCATCCGCACCATACACAGTGTGGACAGGGAGCTGCTTTCCCCTCCTGAGCCGCCGGACAGTTTGCCAGAATCTCTTTGAGGCCAACCGAAAGTCTTGTTCCATGGCCTCACCAAACTCCTCCAATACCCGGGATTTTGCTTCGGCAACCACCCGAGCTGCACTCCGCTTGGCCTGCCGGTACACCTCAGCTGCTTCGGGAGTCCCACAAGCCAACCAAGCTTGATAGGACTCCTTCTTCAGCTTAATGGCCCCCCTCACCATTGGTGTTCACCACTTGGTTCGGGGGTTACCACCACGAGATGCACTGACCACCTTGCTGCCGCAGCTCTGGGCCGCCGCTTCAACAACAGAGGTGGAGAACATGGCCCATTCAGACTCCATGTCTCCAGACTCCCTCGGAATGTGGTTGAAGTTCTTCCGGAGGTGGGAGTTGAAGACCTCCCGGACAGGGGCCTCAGCCAGACGCTCCCAGCACACCCTCACTATACGTTTGGGTCTACCAGGTCTGAATGGCTTCCTCCCCTGCCATCGGATCCAACTCACCACCAGGTGGTGATCAGTTGACAGCTCTGCACCTCTCTTTACTCGGCTGTCCAAGACATACGGTCGCAGGTCTGATGATACGATAACAAAATCGATCATCGACCTGTGACCTAGGGTGTCCTGGTGCCAGGTGCACATATGGACACCCTTATGCTTGAACATGGTGTTCGTTATGGACAGACTGTGGTTAGCACAGAAGTCCAATAACTGAACACCACTCGGGTTCAGATCGGGCAGGCCGTTCCTCCCAATCACCCCCCTCCAGGTTTCACTGTCGTTGCCCACGTGCGCATTGAAGTCCCCCAGTAGGACAATGGAGTCTCCAAGAGGAGCACCCTCCAGCACCCCAGTCACAGACTCCAAAAAGGGTGGGTACTCTGAAACATCATTTGGTGCATAGGCACAAATGATGGTCAGGACCCGTTTCCCAACCCAAAGGCGCAGGGAAGCAACCCTTTCGTCCACCGGGGAAAACTTCAATATAGAGGCAGCAAGGTGGGGCGATACAAGAATACCCACCCCTGCTCATCGCCTCTCGCCTGGGGCAAATCCAGAAAAGGCCAAGCTCCAGCCCCTCTCCAGGAGACTGGTTCTGGTACCGGAGCTGTGTGTTGAGGTGAGGCCGACTATATCTAGCCGGTATCTCTCAACCTCGTACACCAGCACAGGCTCCTTCCCCACCAGAGAGGTGACATTCCACGTACCAAAAGCCAGTTTAGAAAGCTTGGGATGAGTCCGCCAAGGTCTCCGCCTTTGACCGCCACCTAATCCACATAGCACCGTACCCCCATGATTCCTCCTGCAGGTGGTGAGCCCACTGGAGGGCGGACCCATGTAACTCCTTCGGGCTGAGCCCGGCCGGGTCCCATGGGTGGAAACCCCGCCACCAGACGCTAGCCTTCGAGCCCCTCCCCCAGGCCTGGCTCCAGGGTGGGGCCCAGGTAACCCCATACCGGGCGGGGTACACTGAATCCTTGATATACAATTTATCATGAGAGTCTGTTGGATCGTTCTTTGTCTGGCCCTTCACCCAGGACCAGTTTGTCTTGGGAGACCCTATCAGAGTCAAATTGCCCCGGACAACATAGCTCCTGGGATCACTGGGGCACACAAACCCCCCCACCACGATAAGGTGACGATCCATGAGGGGGTCGAACCTCGGATTCAGGAGGAGCAATGTGGTTTTCGTCCTGGCCATGGCACATCGGACCAGCTCTTTACCCTCTCGAGAATTCTTGAGGGTTCGTGGGAGTTTGCCCAACCAGTTTGCATGTGTTTTGTGGACTTGGAGAAGGCATTTGACCGCGTCCCTCGTGGATTTTTGTGGGGGGTGCTTCGGGAGTATGGGGTATTGGGCTTGTTGTTACGAGCTATTCGGTCTCTGTACGACCGTTGTGAGAGTTTGGTTCGTATTGCCAACACTCGGTCGGAGTCATTCCCAGTGAGAGTTGGACTCCGCCAGGGCTGCCCTTTGTCACCGATCCTGTTCATAATTTTTATGGACAGGATTTCTAGGCGCAGCCCGGGAATGGAGGGTGTCATGCTTGGTGACCACAGGATCTCATCTCTGTTGTTTGCAGATGATGTTGTCCTGTTGGCTTCATCCAGCAATGACCTACAGCTCTTGCTGGGACAGTTTGCCGCTGAGTGTGAAGCAGCTGGGATGAGAATCAGCACCTCCAAGTCCGAGTCCATGGTCCTCCGCCGGAAAAAGGTGGATTGTCCTCTCCGGGTTGGGGACAGGCTCCTGCCCCAAGTAGAGGTGTTTAAGTATCTTGGGGTCTTGTTCACGAGTGAGGGGAAAATGGAGCGAGAGATCGACAGACGGATTGGAGCAGCATCTGCAGTGATGCGGATGTTGGGGTCTTGTTCATGAGTGAGGGGAAAATGGAGCGAGAGATCAACAGACGGATTGGAGCAGCATCTGCAGTGATGCGGATGTTGTACCGGTCTGTTGTGGTGAAGAGGGAGCTGAGTTCTAAGGCAAAGCTGTCGATTTACCAGTCAATCAGGGCTGCACGGTGGCGCGATCCCCCGTTCGATCCCAGCCCCCGACCAACAGTGAGGTGTGTGGAGTTTGCATGTTCTCCCCGTGTTGCGCGGGTTTACTCCGGGATTTCTCCAGTTTCCTCCCGCATACCAAAAACATGTAGGTTTAGGGTGCTGGCACACGCAGTGACCAGCAGCCGGTGGCTTGTCATCAGACTGCAAACCAAGTCTACCTACGGGTACAAATAAGTAACAAAAAAAAAAAAAATAATAATCTACGTTCCTACTCTCACCTATGGTCACGAGCTTTGGGTAATGACCGAAAGAACGAGATCGCGGATACAAGTGGCTGAAATGAGTTTTCTCCGTAGGATTGCTGGACTCACCCTCAGAGATAGGGTGAGGAGCTCAGTCATCCGGGAGAGGCTCAGAATAGAACCGTTGCTCCTCCACATTGAAAGGAGTCAGTTGAGGTGGTATGGGCATCTGATTAGGATGCCTCCTGGACACCTCCCACTTGTGGTGTTTCAGGCACGTCCCACTGGGAGGAGACCCCAGGGCAGACTCAGGACTCGGTGGAGAGACTATGTCTCCCAGCTGGTCTGGGAACGCCTTGGTATCCCCTCTGAAGAGCTGGAGCAGGTGGCTGGGGAGAGGGAAGTCTGGGCTTCTCTGCTTGAACTGCTGCCTCCGCGACCCGGACCTCCGGAAAAGCGGTAGAAGATGGATGGATGGATGGATGGAGAACACCATACCTACTGTGAAGCATGGGGGTGAAAACATCATACTTTGGGGCTGTTTTTCTGCAAAGGGACCAGGATGACTGATCTGTGTAAAGGAAAGAATGAATGGGGCCATGTATCGTGAGATTTTGAGTGAAAACCTCCTTCCATCAGCAAGGGCATTGAAGATGAAACATGCTGGGTCTTTCAGCATGACAATGATCCCAAGCACACTGCCCGGGCAACAAAGGAGTGGCTTTGTAAGAAGCATTTCAAGGTCTTGGAGTGGCCTAGCCAGTCTCCAGATCTCAAGCCCATAGAAAATCTTTGGAGGGAGTTGAAAGTCCGTGTTGCCCAGCGACAGCCCCAAAACATCATTGCTCTAGAGGAGATCTGCATGGAGGAATGGGCCAAAATACCAGCAACAGTGTGTGAAAACCTTGTGAAGACTTACAGAAAACGTTTGACCTCTGTCATTGCCAATAAAGGCCATATAACAAAGTATTGAGATGAACTTTTGTTATTGACCAAATACTTATTTTACCAAGGAATTTACCAATTCATTCATTAAAAATCCTTCAATGTGATTTTCTGGATTTTTTTTCCTCATTTTGTCTCTCGTAGCTGAGGTATACCTATGATGAAAATTGGAGACCTCTCTCATCTTTTAAGTGGGAGAACTTGCACAATTGGTGGCTGACTAAATACTTTTTTTCCCCACTGCATATGGATACGTGGCTATATATATCCAGTAAAGCCATGTATTTCTCCATGTAACCTTGTGACTGTGTTATTTTAATTTCTTTTAATCCTAGATCCAGTTTGTTTTGGCTTAAAATGCATCATAATTGTAAAATATATCTTATTATTGTGGTGATCCGCTCTGCATGCCTGCTGTCTTAATTGTCTCCACAGCTGCGCCCGCACCTGCTCTACTCATTAGGCAGCCTTTGTAAGGAGCACTGCCTCTTAGTCTGCACAGAGACATCAACGTTCCTCCTGGATGTAAGAACTCTAAGCTGATAGTCATCTACTCCTCCAACTAGGGAGTTTCGCCTCCCTCATCTTCCCTGCTTCGTCAGGTCATCTGGGAGTTTCATTCTCCCCAATGCCAAGTAAGTCTTCAGGATTTAATTCCTCTTCACTCCTTTCCTCTTCTCCCCTGTGCATAGGTGGATTCCCCTGGGTGGACTTCCTCCTCCTGGCGACGAACTGGGACTCCCACCTACATGCTGTGTGTTCTTTGCTCCTTTGTATGAACTTACCTGCACTACCACACCTGCACCATTGGCACCAGCACGGACACGCGACAGACTGAGGCAAGTGGACGAGGCAACTCAGATGTTCTTCGGCGCCACATTTATGCAATCTATTCTCAGAGAGCTCATACTTCTGTCTCTCCTTTCTCCTAGGGTTGCCAGACTGGTCCGTGCTTTGCTCGCCCCTCTGCACGCATCCACACTCATACTTCCACACACTCTCACGCATGCATCAATAAAGAAAATTGTGTTTAGTCTGAGTCTGCGTCTGCATCTGGGTTTGTGCAAACATGTCAATTATTCCTAACTCAGTACTGTTTACCTGTTGAAATATATATTTTACAACTAATATAACCCCATAACTACAATATGGCACCTGTCGATCAAGTTTTGGCAGCTGATCACTTTTTGTCACGACACCACCGGCTGGAGCAGGTACATCCCAGGACATCTCAACAGTGGCTCTGTGATTTTCACACAGATCAGACCAATTTGTTGCACAGGAAGCTAAACATTTCTACAGACACTCTGAAGCTCCGTAACCATTGCGCATTCGTGAAGCTGGGGTGACATTTCATCACTGGGAGCCTGTGTTGAACACCCAGACCCACAGTTTGAAGTGATAATTTTGCCACAAGAGAGACATCTGAAACACACACACAGAGAATACATATTTTAGTACCTAATAGCGATAACTTGCCAACATTACAATGTAGTACGGCGGACTTAAAGCAAAGTAGCATTTGCAATCATTAGCTTACCTTCATATGTGATGTAGTTCGTATTCTCATGTCTTCCGCTTTACACTGCTCTATATGGCTTCCTAAACGCTCCAGTACTTTTCCAAAGTGTGTCGTCTGCTAGTATCAACTAGTTACGAGTCCTAGAGCGGATCTTTTGGACACGTCTCTGACGAATCCTGACCTTGTTCTTTATGTTGATGGTTTCGCTTCTGTTGATCCATCTGTGGGCTGTAATAAGGTTGGTTGGGCAGTCTGTGATGATCACTGCACATTGCTGTCTGGCTCTTTGCCATCCCATCTTTCCACCGAGGCTGCTGAACATGTTGCATTGGCCGAGGCATGCACATATGTCTCTGGTAAATCTGTCACCATTTACGCTGACTCTCGCTATGCCTTTGGTGTTGTCCACGACTTTGGCGCCCTCTGGCGTGAGCACAACTTTCTCACATCTGCAGGTACGCCTGTGAAAAACTCTGTTTATGTCTCCAGGCTTCTTGAAGCTATCATTCTTCCCTCCTCTGTGGCAGTATGCAAATGTGCTTTGCACACTTTATCCTTGGACTTGATCTCAAAAGGAAATGCTTGTGCAGATGCTGTCGCAAAGGCTGCAGCTCTGTCGCTCACTGCTGTTCATTTACCTTCTCCCCCCTCCTCTCAGTGTCCCCTCCCTTCACCTACTGAATCCCTTCTGTCCATGCAGTTTGTTTCCTCTCCACAGGAACGCCAGAAGTGGACATAGAAAGGATACTATAAAGACCAGGCTGGTGTGTGGAGAGGCCCAAATACTCTCCCTTGCCTCCCAACTCACTTTTTCCATCATTTTTCTAAGTTGACACGTGGAAGAGATCATGTGTCAAAAGAGGGAATGATACAACAACTTCATGCTAACTGGTTTACCACTGGTTTCACTGTTTATGCCGGCAATTTTTGCAAAAAATGTCTAATCTGTGCCACTAACAATGCTCACAGACTCTCTAAACAGATCCCAGCTACTCATCCACCTCCCACAGGTCCTTTCCAGCACCTGATGATGGATTTCATCAAACTCTCACCAGCAGAGGGCAAAAAGTACTGTTTGGTAATGTTGACATGTGGTCCAAATGGGTAGCCTTCCCAGCTAAACATGCCACTAGCACAGTTGTAGCTATGGCACTGTTGTCAGAAATCATTCCCAGATGGGGAATACCTGAGAAAATCTCCAGTGATAATGGTAGACATTTTGTTAATGAAGCTCTAACTGATTTGAGCCTTACACTGGGTTTTGACCTGAGAAAACATTGTGCCTACCACTCGCATTCAGATGGCGCTGTCGAGCGCGAAAATGGCACTCTAAAGAATAAACTGGCGAAACTTGAAGATGAAACGGGCCTGCCCTGTACTAAGTGCCTCCCATAAGCACTCATGTACACACGCTTGCGAGTTAGAAAGAAGCACATCTCCATTTGAAATCCTGTTCGCTCGTCCACCAACTTTAGGTTTCTCTGTGGAAAAGAGACCTGCACCCCCACTAACCACATCACATTTTGAAAATGCCATGTTAGCCTATTGCTCTGCTCTGTCCTGCAAATTGCAAAACATCTCTAAACAGGTGAAAGCTGCGCTGGCCAAACCTGCTGAGGGTGTTCTCCACACATAAGGCCTGGCGATTGGGTGATGATCAAAAGCTTCAAAAGAAAGAACTGGCTTAGCAAACGGTGGTTGGGCCCCTACCAAGTCCTGCTGGCGACATTCACGGCTGTGAAGATCGCAGAAAGGGCAATGTGGATCCACACAACACACTGCAGGAAGGTCCCAGCAGTCAAGCCAGAAGAATCCAGACCAGACGAGGACGAGAAGCAGAAGTAAGTGATTAGCCACAATCACCACCCTATGTTGTAGACTAGAATGAGAAGTAGCCGAGCCGTGTGAAGACAGAAGATTGCATAACACTGCACATGACAGCCGTCATAAACAACCTGAGTATACGCTGAACGCTGCTCAGCAGAAACATACGGCACACATGCACACTTATACTGATACTGATATGACAAACAATTCAGACTCACAGCAATGTCAGGCTGCTGAAGAAGAACACCACCGAAGACGCCAGTGGTGCCATCAGTTTTGGACCAAAACGGACACAGTGTGGGTGTGCTTATCACTTTCCTGCTTGGGGTAATCATATACATATTGATGCACTGTTCTACCCCACCAAACAATCCTTTCCAGACAAGACACGAGGCAAGCCCCCTGGAATATAACTTTGACAACTATTCCAGTGACACAAATGACAACAATGCATGGAATCAGGTGGTGCGTTTGTCAGTTAGAGAAGCAAATGTGACTGGGTGTTGTTATGTCTGCACATACCTACCACATCATGTTACTCACTCTGTGCCTATGAGTCCTTATCCTCTAAACAGATCAGAAACAATGGGAGCATTGTTAGCGCAGACTGCAGTTGAAAAGGTGCACCACAATGACACTGAATGTGATAAGGGGTTTACTGTTGAACTTGCGGGGAAGACAACAGAATACCATAAATGGTTAAATGTCAGTGTAACAGATTTCGCTTTCCGCCAAGTCAGGGTTCACAGTGTAACCTGCATAAACAAGAAGGCTCAGAAGCCTGTATTCACTGCCAACCCCACACTTTTTACAGCCCCAGTATGCTTTCACCTTAAGTGTAATCACAATAGGTCTACATATTTGGGCACCACACAACGGTGTGAGACCACCCTTAATGCCCCCTGTGGTTTTCATGTGACTGATACTCCATGTTTAAATACACTGAGGGTGCCATTTTTCACAACTCTAAACCTCACTCTACCGAGGGCCACATGTGGACATCAGAATAAAAGCCAATGTTCTGATAACTCTCAACTATTTTTCCCTAGCTCAGATGGCTACGGCAGCCTCACAGCCCATGTTTGGGTGCGTGGGTCACAAGTTTATCAGTATTTACCGCTGGGATGGTGCGGTATACGTTACATGGCTAAGCTGATTCCAACCATGTGCATCATGACTAATCTCACTTATCACGCCCACTACTCATATTCACATTACTTCCCACCTCACCAGCATCACCGTCGAAGATGGGAGACATGGACAGATAGGGTTAGAATACATCCGGGAGTGAAACTCTTTGATGCACTAATACCTTCTTGGGGTACTGTAAATGATGCACATAACATTGACAGACTAGAATTTGATTTAGACTTGATTTAGAAAATCTCACCGCATTGACGGAAATGGGATTCTCAGCAATGACAATTGAAATGCGAGCTATGTGGAATGTAGTGTTACAAAATAGACTGGCTTTAGATATAACCTTGGCAGCACAAGGAGGGGTGTGTCACATAATAGGTCAGGACGGTTGCATGTACATACCTGATCAAGGTGATAACATGACACATGTTGTGAGCCATCTGAATGACCTATTTTCACGACAGCTACAGCAAGATGTGACTCCATCCTCTGGCTGGGATTTATGGTCCTGGGTTACCAGCGGAGGCTGGAGAGAATGGTTAATGTGGATAGGTATGATACTGTTAATGATTCTGTTAATTCTGTTGTCTTGCAGCTGCTGCTTGATTCCAATTATCCACGATATGACGTCAAACATGTTTGCTATTAACATGATGCATTACACAGCTCTCCCCACAGCTGAACAAGCTTCAGACACCATCCAGCAGAAAATGTTGAATCACACTGCCTTAGATATGTCACACCTCCCTTTCCCTGATGGCTATGATAATGCTAACATGTAAATATAAATTTTTACTGTTGATATGCTACACCACTCCTCCCAAACCATATCTGACCCTGACCCACAGCCCCCTTCAGGGATTTCCTGAACTCCCCTCTTTCCATTTATTTGGCTTGCTTATAATCAGAGTATCTGTGCTCATTGAAAACAGCCTCTTGTGTTCTCTTACACATTGCCAATTTTCACGTTAATGTTTATGATGCTTTTGTTAAAACTGTATAACAGGGTACAACAGCGGATGTTTTACATTGACTTTCTTGTATATATATGATCATATATGATCAGAAGAGGGGAAATGAAATGGAAAAGTACTGATATTACTGTTGGTGTGCTGCTTTATTCTGTTTCTATGCCAGGAATTCCAATATGTCACTAAATGATGTTTAACAGGCTTTGTTAGGGTGTGATTTTAAGAAGCTGAAATACTGTCTTCCTTCTTTGTGCAGCATGAAGACTGTTGGTATGTCAAGGTTGTACACTATCTGATGTGTTACTCAGTAAGGCAATGTGGCGAGCGTCCTGCTCAGGTTATAAAAAATCTGCTCCCCATTTCAGAGCAGAGCAGTGCTGACTGATTCCCTGTCTGATTCACTCCTCTCCTGCACGCAGAAAGTAAAGGCTCTCCAACTTTTGCAGATCTTTGATGTTAATTATTTCAGGACCCAGGGACAAGGCAAATAAATTTCCATAACAAAAGCCACTGCATCTGTTCCATCAGTCATTGTCAAATTTATTGATTTACACTGTTTGCCGCAGGTCAGGTACATTTATGCATTTGTGTTATCAGGCATGCACACAAATAGGGCCCAGATGTCATGGGCAACCTCTTACCAGCAGAAATGACAGACTCTGATGCAGGCAGAACTACAGTTTGACTGGGTTTATTTTCTCAAAAATATGAAATGAAACCAGCATGGGGGCTGAAAATAAAGCGAACCGTGAGAGGCTGAAATCTCAAAGGCACAATCACAGAACTGAAGCCAGAGGGTAATCCACAGTATGACGCCACACCAAATGATCACAAAGCAGGACATAAATAGGGAGACAGATAATCAGGGGAAACATGGGACAGCTGAGGAAAATAATCAGAGGTTAAGCAGCAACACATGAGGAGAAATGGCTATGACTACGGAAGACATGAAGGACTGAGGATGATAGAAAAAGGAGTATAGGGAACACACACACACACTCAAGATGTGCACAGACCACGACAGGACCCCCCCCCCCCTTCCTTTAAGGGTGGATTCCAGATGCCCAAAAACAAAACAAAACAAAACACACCCCAATCAGGGGGGAGGAGGGGGATAAACGCACTGCGGGCAAAACAAGAACACAAACACAACAAAGAATGTTCATTAGGTGGTTGGTCAAAGTCCCAAGCCCACCAACAGGAGGAATATGGAGCAACTGGTGGCCTACCAAAGTCCATGGACCACTAGATGGAGAAACATAGTGCATCTGGTGGCCTACCAGAGTCCAAAGGCCACCAGACCAGGGAGCGAGGTGGGTCCGGGGGCCTACCCAAGTCCATGGACCACTAGATGGAGAAACATAGTGCATCTGATGGCCTACCAGAGTCCAAAGGCCACCAGACCAGGAAGCGAGGTGGGTTCGGGGGCCTACCCAAGTCCATGGGCCACCTGACGGATGAACACGGTCCATTGGGTGGCCTACCAAAGTCCATGGGCCACCAAAAATAGAAGCTTTCTGCTCTGAAAATAACATCATAAAGCCCTTGAACTCGGGAGATAGATAGATAGATAGATAGATAGATAGATAGATAGATAGATAGATAGATAGATAGATAGATAGATAGATAGATAGATAGATAGATACTTCATTTCAAACAAAAAAGTATAACAAAAACAAAACAAATGACAAATACAATAAAGTAACAGTATGCACTGTTTGAAAGGGAGAAGGAAGAAGTGAACACTTATTAATTCCATCTCCTCTTTTCCATAAATACACCCATGTGAATTATATACAAATTACCACCTTTAAGACCCCAAGTAAACAATTTACTGTATTTTTACAAATCAACATTAACACCCATCCATCCTAACATACACTGATGTCCATACATCAAAACCAGCCTCAAACAACACAGATATACACAGTGCTGTCCCACCCACCATTCCATAGTGTCCCATAATGTCCCAGAGTGAGCATAGTGAATCGTACATATAAATACTACCCTTCTAACACATATCTTTTAAGCAAATAATGTTTATACCTCTTTTTGAATTGATTTCTGTTTGTACATAGTTTCAGTTCAGGCTCCAGACTGTTCCACAAATCTACCCCACAGACAGATATGCACATACTTTTCTTGGTTGTTCGTATCTTGGGTTTTGTAAAGTTTAAGTCTCCTCTCAAATTATGATCATTGTCTCTTTTTTTAAATATTTTTTGCATATTAGTTGGGAGTTGATTATTAATTGCCCTGTACATTACTTGTGCTGTCTTAAATTTAACTAAATCGATGAACTTTATGACATGTGACTTTAAAAACAACGAATTGGTATGGTCTCTATATCCTGCATTGTTTATTATCCTTACAGCTCTTTTTTGTAATGTGCATATTGACTATAGGTTGGTCTTGTAGGTGTTTCCCCAGACTTCTACACAGTAGTTAAGATAAGGTAAAAACAGTGAATTGTACAGTAAGACCAATGATTTATAGTCCAAGATGTGTCTTGTCTTCAATTCAATTCAATTCAATTCAATTCAATTCAACTTTATTTATATAGCGCCATTTCACAACAACAGTCATCTCATAGCACTATCAACTGTAGGGGGGAACCCCCACAGTTGCAGAAAGACCCCAGCAATCAGGCGATCCCCTGTGAGCAAGCACTTGGCGACGGTGGAGAGGAAAAACTCCCTTTTAACAGGAAGAAACCTCCAGCAGAACCAGGCTCAGGGAGGGGCAGTCATCTGCTGCGACTGGCTGTGGGGTGAGGGGATAGAGAAGAAGAAAAGAACAGACATGTAGAGAGCAAACAGCACGATGGGGACTCAATCTATGGGAGAGAACAAACAAATGTTAATGACCAGCAAAAAAAACCAACAAGAAAACCAACAAGAATGACTTCAGTCTTCTCTGAATTTAATAGCAGGAAATTACAAGTCATCCAAGCTTTAATTTCCTTAAGACAGGCTTCTAACTTGGCTAATTGATTACTATCATCTGGCTTCATTGACAGGTATAATTGTGTGTCATCTGCATAACAATGAAAATGTATACAGTGCTTTCTAATAATGTTGACTAACAGAAGCATATATAAACTAAAAAGAGTAGGGCCTAGCACAGATCCCTGTGGAACTCCATGACTAAGCTTTGAGTTGAAAGAAAACTCATTATTTACATGAACAAACTGGAACCTATCAGATAAATAAGATCTAAACCACTGCAATGAAGTTCCATTAAGTCCAACATAGTGTTCTAATCTATCAAGTAGAATATTATGATCGATAGTATCAAAAGCTGCACTAAGGTCTAAAAGGACAAGTACAGAAACTAGTCCATTATCAGATGCAATGAGGAGGTCGTTAGTGACCTTCGCTAAGGCTGTTTCAGTACTATGATGGATTCTAAACCCAGATTGAAACTCTTCAAGTAAACCATTTCCCTGCAGGTGGTCAAATAATTGCGTAGCAACAACTCTTTCTAAGATTTTTGAAATGAAAGGGAGATTAGAGATTGGTCTATAGTTAGCTAAAGCTCCTGGATCTAGCATTGGCTTTTTGAGTAAGGGTTTAATTACAGCCGTTTTAAAAGCCTGCAGTACATGGCCTAAAGTTAATGAAGAATTGATTATATGAAGAATAAAGCTACCAATAAGTGGGAAGACTTCTTTAAATAACCTGGTAGGAATAGGGTCTAAAAGACAAGTTGAAGGTTTGGATGAGGAAACTATTTTGTCTAACTCACAAAGGTCGATTGGAGTAAACTCATCAAGACAGACATCAATAGAAGGAGTTGTAGTAGTTACAGTCTTTAAGTTAACTGTGGGAAGAATCTGATTGATTTTATCTCTGATGGATGAAATTTTATTATTGAAAAAGTTCATAAAGTCCTGACTAGTAAGCTCTAAGGGAATGCTAGGATTGACAGAGTCCTGACTCTTTGTCAACCTGGCTACAGTACTGAAAAGAAACCTGGGATTATTCTTGTTCTCTTCTATTAATGCAGAGTAATAACTCGTTCTAGCTTTTCTAAGAGATTTTTTATAAATTAAAAGATGATTTCTCCAAGCTAAATAGATTTCATCTAAATTAGTAGAGCGCCATTTTCTTTCTAATTGACGAGTCTTCTGTTTTAAGCTACGAGTTTCTGTGTTGAACCAAGGAGTTAGAAATCTCTGATTAGACTTTTTCTTTTTTAAGGGGGCCACCAAGTCTAGAGCCTGATGCAGAGAAGCTGAAACACTATCCACCATGTTATCATTTACAGAAGGAGCAAGCTGTCTATAGCTTATTTCCGTTGTGTTGACACATGGCATAGAGGAAACAATCTGCATAAATTTGGAAACAGCATCATCTGAGAGGCATCTACTGTAATAATATTTTTCTTTAGGAGCCAAATAGTCAGAAATAGTAAAATCAAAGGTTAACAGACAATGGTCTGACAGTACAGGGTTATGAGGAGACACTACAAGATTTTCTATTTCTATGCCATAGGTCAGAACAAGGTCCAATGTATGGTGGAGGTAATGAGTAGAATTTCCTACTTTCTGAGAAAACCCAATCGAGTCTAATATTGAATTAAAAGCCACATTAAGGCAGTCACTATCTACATCCACATGTATATTAAAGTCCCCTACTATAATTATTCTATCAGATTTCAGCACTAAATCAGCTAAGAAATCAGCAAATTCGGATAAAAATTCTGAGTAGGTTGATGGAGGACGATAAACTATGGCAAATAAAATTGGGTTTAACCTAAAATTGCTAAAGTGCCCAATACTGAGGACCAGGCCCTCAAAGGAATTATAACATGTTTTTTGCTTTACATAAACTAGTAATTTGGAATGGTAAATTGTTGCTACTCCTCCTCCACGACCAGAACTTCTGGGATTTTGACAGTTTAAATAACCAGAGGGAGTTGATTCATTTAAACCAACATAATCCTCTTGCCCTAACCAAGTCTCTGTAAGGAAAATTAAACCAATCTGATGATCAATTAACAGATCATGGACTAACAGAGACTTGGGAGTTAGAGACCTAATATTTAATAAACCACATTTAATTTTTAAATTATGAGGAGGAACAGAGGCCAAATCATTCAATTTAGAGGCTTTATGTTTAATTTGAGTTTTACCAATATTTTGCTTTATCACTTTGGGATGCTTATACATTATATTTTTATTTACTTTGGAGGGAGCAGACAATGATTCTGTGATGAGGAAGACAGGGGCTAAGCTGAGGGGTGGCGGATGAAGAGGAGCTGCAGAGAGGCGTGTAAGACTGCGACTCTGCTTCCTGGTCCCAACTCTGAGTAGTCATGGTTTTGGAAATTTGGATAAAAAAGATGCCAGATTGTTAGATAAATGAGAAGCACCATCCAAAGTGGGATGAATGCTGTCTCGTCTCATAAGACCAGGTTTTCCCCAAAAAGAGCTCCAATTGTCAATGTAGCCCACTTTATTTGCAGGACACCACACAGACAGCCAGCGGTTCAAGGATGACGAGCGGCGAAACATGTCATCACTGGTCAGATTGGGGAGGGGCCCAGAGAATACTACAGTGGCAGACATTGTTTTTGCAAAGTCACACACCGATTCTACATTAAGTTTCGTGACTTCCGACTGCCGGAGATGGATGTCATTAATCAGAATCAGAATCAGAATCAGAATCAGCTTTATTGGCCAAGTATGCACAACACATACAAGGAATTTGACTTTGGCTAAAAACTTGCTCTCGTTGTTCAGGTGAAGGATTTAAATAAGGATTCAATGACAACCACAGTATGTACAGTAAATTACAGTCTGTCCACGTTTCTATAAAAGGATGCAAATATATACAGGAATATATGCAGTTATTTACTCGGACTAACCACACTTTGCAGAAATATATGAAAAAATATACAATCACACAGTATTTCAATGTGGACTCAGATTCAGTGATATAATGTGAATGAAGTAAAAAGCAGTGTGAGAGTTATGTGCAATGTAATAATGGATGAAAAGTCATGAGTACAGCAACAGGTAGGACTAGGTGAATGTTAGGAGTTCATCAGAGTGATGGCTTGAGGAAAGAAACTGTTCCTGTGACGGGTGGTTTTGACCTTCAGTGATCTGTAACGACGACCAGAAGATAGAAGTTCAAACAGTTTGTGGCCGGGGTGTGATGGGTCAGCACAGATGTTTCCCGCCCGTTTCCTGGTTATGGACCGATATAAGTTCTCAATGGAGGGTAGGTCGGTACCAATGATCCTCTCCGCAGACTTAATGATCCGCTGCAGTCTGGTCTTGTCTTGTTTAGTGGCAGATCCAAACCAGACAGTGATGGAAAAGCAGAGGACAGATTGGATGATGGCGGTGTAGAAGACAACCAGCAGCTCCTGAGGCAAATCAAACTTCTTGAGCTGACGCAGAAAAAACAACCTCTGCTGGGCCTTTTTCCGGACAGTGTCAATATGGGAGGACCACTTCAGGTTCCGGGAGATTGTGGTACCCAGAAACTTGAAGGAGTCCACAGTGGACACTGTGCTGTTGAGGATGGTGAGTGGGGGGAATGAAGGGGGGTGTCGCCTGAAATCCACAGTCATCTCCACCGTTTTGGCTGGGTTAAGTTCAAGATGGTTCTGGCTGCACCAGAGGATCAGCTGCTCCACCTCCCGCCTGTATGCAGACTCATCATCATCCCGGATCAAACCGATGACTGTGGTGTCGTCCGCAAACTTCAGGAGCTTCACCGAAGGGTCCTCTGAGGTGCAGTCGTTGGAGTAGAGGGAGAAGAGCAGTGGGGAAAGGACACATCCTTGGGGGGCGCCAGTACTAATTTTTCGGGAGCTGGATGTAAATCTCCCTAGCTTCACCTGTTGCCACCTGTCAGTCAGAAAGCTGGAGATCCACTGGCAGGTGGAGGGGGGCACCTTGAGCTGGAGGAGTTTCTGATGAAGAATGCCTGGGATGATGGTGTTGAACGCTGAGCTGAAGTCGACAAACAGGATCCTGGCGTACGTCCCTGGGGAGTCGAGGTGTTGCAGGATGTAATGTAGTCCCATATTCACTGCATCATCCACTGACCTGTTTGACCGGTAGGCAAACTGCAGTGGGTCCATCAGGGGGCCTGTGATGACCTTCAGGTGGTTCAGCACCAATCTCTCCAAGGATTTCATGACCACAGAGGTCAGGGCAACAGGTCTGTAGTCGTTTAATCCTGTAATAGAGGGTTTCTTGGGAACTGGAATGATGATGGAGCGTTTGAAGCAGGAAGGCACTTCACGCAGCTCCAGTGATCTGTTAAAGATCCGGGTGAAGATGGGGGCCAACTCGTTGGAGCAGACTCTCAGGCAGGACGGAGACACACCGTCAGGTCCTGCAGCCTTCTTGATCTTTTGTCTCTGAAAGACCCGGCGCACCTCCTCTTCACAGATCATTAGTGCTGGTGGGAGGTCAGAGTGGAGGAGGGATGGAGTTCCTGGGGCTGCAGATAATCCTTTTGTGTGGGTGGGAGGTGAGAACTGTAGGTTCTTTTCAAACCTGCAGTAAAAGCTGTTTAGGTCATTAGCCAGCTGGAGGTTTTCCGCAGGGTGGGGGGATGGTCTCCTGTAGTTGGTGATATTCCGTAGGCCTCTCCAGACAGAAGCAGAGTTGTTAGCTGAGAAGTTTTTTTGTAACTTCACACTGTAGCTCCTCTTAGCAAGCCTGGTCTCCTTCGTCAGCATGTTTCTGGCCCGCTTGTACAGAGTCCAGTCACCAGTCCTGTAGGCCTCCTCCTTGGTCTGACGTAGCTGCTTCAGTTTAGGAATGAACCAGGGTTTATTGTTGTTGTATATGCAGAAGGTCTTGGTCTGCACACACATGTCCTCGCAGAAACAGGTGTATGATGTCACAGTGTCAGTGAGTTCATTTAAGTTAATGGCTGCAGCTTCAAAAACACTCCAATCTGTGCAGTCAAAGCAAGCTTGTAACTTCAGCTTTGATTCCTCAGTCCATTTCTTCACAGTCCTTACAACAGGCTTGGAAGTTTTTAGTTTCTGTCTGTATGTTGGAATAAGATGGAGCAGGCAGTGGTCAGAAAAACCCAGAGCTGCACGGGGGACGGCATGATAGGCATTTCTTAAAACTGTGTAACAGTGGTCAAGTGTATTTGTGTCCCTGGTGGGACATTTAATATGCTGTCTGTATTTAGGAAGCTCATTTGTGAGATTAGCTCTATTGAAATCACCCAGAATGATAAGCAGAGAGTCTGGATGTTTTTCCTCCACATCTGCTATCTGGTCAGCGAGGAGCTGCAGTGCCTCCGTTGTACAAGCAGCAGGCGAGATATAAATTCCGACCAGAATAAATGAGGAGAACTCTCGCGGTGAATAAAAGGGTTTACAGTTTATGAACAGTGACTCTAGGTTAGGGCTACAAAACTTCTTCAACACTGTGACATCAGTTCACCAACCTTCGTTTCTGTAGAAGAATGCCGGCGTGAATAACAACTGTGGAATATTTACAGTTACTTTTAGCCAGCATTTTCAAATTTGACTCGATGTCGCCTGTTCTGGCCCCAGGAATGCATTTGACTACGGCCGCTGGAGTCTCTAGGTTCACGTTTCTGACTACAGAGTCGCCAATGATCAGAGTTTTTTCCTCAGCGGGTGTGTCGCTGAGCGGGGAAAAATGATTAGAAACGTGAACAGGTTGGTGGTTAACCGGGGCTTTGCGACTAGGCTTCCGTCTCACCGTCACCCACCCAGTCTCCTCGCTGCTGAGGAGAACCGAGGGACCGCTGACAGTGGGGCCTAAGCTAGCTAGCTCCGCTGCAGCTAATGGGTGTCCGTCAAGATTAACTGGCGCAGACGGTGTTTCAATGCAGCAGAGCCGGGATTCCAAATCAGACAACCTCGCCTCGAGCGCCTCAAAAAGACAACATTTATTACATTTACCGTTATCACTATAAGAGGCAGAGGTGTAGCTAAACATCTGACAGAGAGAGCACACCAGAGGAGGAGAGGAAAGAGAGCTAGTAGCCATAGCTAGTGGCTGGAGAGCAACCACACAGGCAGACAGCAAAACAGGAAGTGACGATATGTTACCACAAGGAAGTGACGATCCTTCCAGGAAGTCTTCCCCAGTATGCCTATACATTTTGCTAACTTGGCCCGGATGTGACTGATGTGAGGTTTCCAGCAGATTTTATTGTCTAGCGTCACCCCCAGAAACTTATTTTCCTGTACTGTTTCTATTCTGGTATCATCTATCGTTACCATTATTTCATGATTTATTTTATAATTTCCAAACAACATAATCTTTGTTTTTTTTTAGATTTAGAGATAATTTATTTTTGTTGAACCACTGTGTTAACTTTTTCATTTCAGTTGTGACCACCTCTAAAACCTGCTGCAAATTCTCACCAGTGCAAAGGATATTTGTGTCATCCGCAAACAAAATAAATTTCAGAATTTTTGATACTTGGCATATGTCATTTATATACAAAATAAAGAGTTTGGGTCCCAAAACTGACCCCTGGGGCACACCACAAGTGATGTCCATGAAGGGTGATTTGTGCTCACCAATTTGTACAAATTGTTGTCTGTTACTTAAATAACTTTCCACCCAACTCAGTCCTACCCCTCTTATCCTATACCTTTCCACTTTCCTTAGTAGTATTCTGTGGTCAATGGTGTCAAAAGCTTTCTTTAAATCTATAAATACTCATACAGCAACCTTTTTTTATCTATACAACTAGTAATTTCTTCTATAAGTTTGATCAGTGCCAAAGATGTAGATTTATCTGCTCTAAAACCATACTGGCTATCTGTAAGGAGGTTGTGTTTTTCAATGAAATCATCCAGTCTCTTAGTGAAGATTTTTTCAAGTATTTTGGAGAATTGTGAGAGTAAAGAGACTGGCCTGTAATTTGTGAAACGATGACTGTCTCCTGTTTTGTATAGAGGTATTACTTTTGCTATTTTCATTTTGTCTGGAAATGTACCAGTTTGAAATGACAGGTTACAGATGTGGGTGAGTGGCTTAACAATTCCTTCAATTACTTTTTTCACTATTGTCATGTCAATTTCATTCCAGTCCGTTGATTTTTTGTTGTTAAATTTACTCACAGTCTCGATAATTTCCTTTTCAGTAACTGCACCCAAAAAGATTGTGTTTGGATTTCTATCTTCTATTTCATTCACAGAACCACTGTTGTTTGTTTCTGGTGTCACTATTGATTTTGCTAATTCAGGACCAACGTTTACAAAAAATTTATTGAAACCACCGACCACATCCTCCATATTATTTATCAAATTGCCATTTTCAATAAAATATTCTGGATAATTAGCATTCTTAGGTCGATTACTAATAATCCCATTGAGTACTTGCCATATTCCTCTTAAGTTATTTTTGTTATCCTCTAATATTCTGTTGTAATATTCTTTCTTACAGGTCTTCTGTGGCGTAACCCCCACAACAGACTGGGTCAGGCACAGCGCTCGACTAGAGCAATTAACAGAACAGTGAAATGTGTGTATTAATGTCAACAGGCAGCCCCGCTTCTTCTGGCTTTTTCCGGCTCAGTACTGTGATGTTAATGTGCCATTCATGCATTGTTCATGCTTCCTGCCCTTACTGTGATCCAATGACTGATAACAATATGTAGATGTGCCTTGTAACCTCTTTTGTCCCACAGCTCCGGAGCGGAGGCGAAGTACGGCCAGCAATCTCCTTATTGTTATGTGTGTCTCTCAAATGCAAATGCCCATACCTACTGCTGTGAATGCCTTTCATGTATTGTCTGTAGTTGGGTATATAAGCTGCATTATTCTGTAACTCACTCTCTCACTCTGACGACTACTGCTCATCTGCACACTTTGCTGGAGAGTCTCTGGGCTCGCCCATGGGGCGAGCTCCGTGACACCGGTATGATAATAAACCTACTTAAAAACCTCACTTCGCTGCCTTTATTTTATCATCCACCGCACCTCATTATATTAGTAAGCTTATTTTTATATCTTTCATATTTGATCTCAGCTTCCACCGTTCTGCATTTAATGAATTGTTTATATAATATATTCTTCTTTTTACATGCATTTATTAACCCCTTGGTGACCCAAGGAATATTTTTTTTGTTGTTGTTGTCTGTCACTGTATTGTTTTATAGGACAGTTTTTATTGTACAATGATTGAAATATTTGTAAAAAAAAATTATCATATGCTTTATTTATGTCATTTTCATCATAAACTATCTTCCAATCTTGTATTAATAATTCCTTTGTCAGTAAATACATTGATTCTTCGGTTCTTATTCTTTTATATTTAATATTTTTGGTATACTTTTTCTTCCTATAATCACATTGATAGACAACAAAAATTGGCAGGTGGTCACTGATATCATTCAATAAGAGCCCACTCCTGATATTATTTTCCATAATGTTTGTGAATATGTTATCTATTAGTGTGGCACTGTGTGACGTGATTCTGCTAGGTCTGGTAATTGTTGGATGTAAGCCCATACTGTACATTGTGTTGATAAATTCTTCTGTCAAACTATGTTGTTTTGAGTTCATCAGATCTATATTGAAATCCCCACAGATGAACATAACTTTATGAGTTAGTTTTGCATACATTTTTTCCATCCAGTCCTTAAATAAGTCAATGTTTGATCCAGGTGTTCTATAAACACAGCTCACTACTACATTCTTCACATTGTCCAGACAGATTTCTATTGTAATAAATTCAAATAAATCATCCACAGTTACTGACAGATTTTCAACAGCCTTGTATTTCAAGCTCTTGTCAACATAAATTGCAATTCCTCCTCCTTTTTTCACTTTTCTATTTATATAACTTAATTCATAGCCATCCATGGTAAAATCCACTCCTTTCTCTTCACTGAGCCATGTCTCTGATATTGCCACAATATTGAATGGCTCTTTAAACTGATGTAAATAATCTTTAATGTTATTAAAGTTGGCATAGAGACTTCTGCTGTTGAAGTGGATCATAGAAATATTGAAATCAGATGTGACCATTGTGTTAAACTGATCATCTGATCATCATTGGTGGCATCATTCTGTCATGGGCAACCTCTGACTGGCAAAAATGACAGACTCTGACTCAGGCAGAACTACAGTTTGACTGTGTTTATTTTCCCAAAAACATAAAATGAAACCGACATGGGGGCTGAACATAAAGTGAGCTGTGAGAGGCTGAAAACTCACAGGCACATTCACAGAACTGAAGTCAGAGGGTATTCCATGGTATGACGCCACACCAAATGAACACAAAGCAGGACATAAACAGGGAGACAGATAATCAGGGAAAACACGGGACAGCTGAGGAAAATAATCGGAGGTTAAGCAATAACACATGAGGAGAAATGTCTATGACTACGGAAGACATGAGGGACTGAGGATGATAGAAAAAGGAATACAGAGAACACACACACGAGACTTGCACAGATGACCAAGGCGGGACACAGAACAACAACAGTTGGTAATGGGAGTACATGACAGACTGAGGACTGGGGAAGACAATAACAATCACAGAGGACCCAGGGGAGACACAGAAGGTAAAACACAGGCAAATAATCATTATAATAAACATAGAATGTGGGCATGATCTTAGGACCCAGACCAGACTATGACACCAGATGGTGCTCTAAAGGTGAGTCCAGACATAATGCAAACGGGCGGTGCAAATTCATACAAAGTCAATAGAAAGATGCAAGCACATGCAAAATCGTGCATTTGCGCATTCACGTCCCAGGGATAGTGCTAGCTCTGACATTCTGCCATCACTGGAGTAAAAGTATGAGAATTGGAGAGTAAACTAGTTTGAAAATGAGACTGACACTCACCTGGCCACAGAAGGACTGGGAGGTCACCTCTTTCCATTGACTTTGTATGTATTCAATCCGCCCGTTCGCGTTTGGTCTGAACGCAGTTTAAGACTGCCCCTTTGTCCTTTGCCTTTTAAGTTTTCCCCATGCAGACATCAATTACAGATGTTTTAATAAATAAATAGTGAAGATTAGTTAATTAGATATTACACAAAGTGTTTGCATACACATATCTCTTAGATACACACACACACACACACACACACACACACTCACACACACATAGACATGCAGGTCAAATCCACACATGCTCACCATTCACACATAAACATCAGTTGCTCACACAAACATACTACACACACACATGTAAACTCCACAGGAAGGTCTCTGTTCCTCTTTCCATATATGGGCATGTGTAGGGCTAAAGAAGAAGGACGCTGAGAGGAAGTCATAAAGCCATAAAGGCAGGAACAGGATAGAGGTGCCGTCTGGATGCCAAGAGGGTAGTTTGAAACAATAGACATGTACAGGTACATCTCAAAAAATTTGAATATCATGAAAAAGTTCAATATTTTTTGTCACTCATTTCAGAAAGTGAAACCCATATATTATATAGTGTGGCACACATATGCACATATGTATATCACTTCATGCTTCATATGTATACCACTTTAGGCTTCACATCTTAGATTGAACAAAGAACTGGGTCTCTTTGGAGATAACAGGAGGATGTGAAAGTTTTGTCTTTGGTATGCAAAGAGACGGCCTGGAGGGATTTTCCTGGCCGCCAGAGGCTTTGGGAGGAGGTGTTAAGATCTGAAAGAAGATGCATTGCTACTTGGGATTAAATACAATGTGACTTTGTGCTTTGAAGTTCCTGAGGTATTTAAAGGACGAATGTCTGGGTTTCTTCCTCTTTTTCTGTTTTGCTGATGATGGAAGATGTGAATAAACCTGACTCGTGAGATAAACTCTGCCTCGTCATTTTCACATTTTCCACACTGGTGACCCTAAGACGTATCATGAGTGAAAGAAATTCCCCCGAGCCAGCCGGGTCAGGGGCTCCCAGCCAAGCGTATGCCACTACCGTCCAGCTACTGGACTTTTGGCGAGACAACCCGCGCTCCTGGTTCCACTCGGTCGAAGCACAGTTCGCCCTCCGGGGGATAACGGTAGATGACACGAAGTTCTACCATGTGATTGCCAAGCTCGACAACCGCACGGCTCGGCATGTGCAGAGCCTCGTGGAGCAGCTACCGGCTGACGACAAATACAGCGGGTTGAAGGCTGCGCTCATACAGCGCGTCACTCTCTCAGTCCAGGAGAGAGTGGAGAGGCTCCTGGCTCTGAACGACTTGGGAGATGGCACGCCCGTTGACCTGATGGAGAACATGCTGAGCTTGAGGGGCTCAGACGGCGACGACTTCATCTTCACCCACATTTTCCTGAGAACCCTACCGTCGGCCACGAGAGCGGTCCTAGCCAGTTCGCCGTTGTTGGCCCAGCGGGACTTCCGCGCGCTGGCCCAGGAGGCGCACCGGATTCTCAACGCCAGCAAACAGCGCGCGGCCACCACGGCAGCGACGGAGTTCGGTGTGACGGCCGGAGATGGCGAGGGGCCAGAGACGGCGGTAGCAGACCCACCGACGACGGCGGCAGCGGGGGCCAAGGATCGCGGAGGAGACACCCTCTGTTTCTACCATCGCCATTTTGCAGAGAGGGCACGCAAATGTATACCACCATGCCAGTTCAAGCGCTCGGGAAATGCCAAGACCGGGGGTCGGTAGCAGCTGCGGCCCTCGGTGAAGAGAACAAGCTGCTGTACTTGACGGATGCGCGTTTGGGGAGGCAATTCCTCATGGACACAGGCTCCCAAGTGAGTTTCATCATGTCTACCTCCGCCGGCCGGCTGGCGGGTCCCAGAGGTCAAGGGGTGTCAGCAGCGAACGGCTCGGAGATTAAGACCTTTGGTGAGAGGAACCTGCTTCTGTCCCTACACGGCCGTACATTTGAGTGGACTTTTGTTATAGCTGCAGTGAGTTTCAATATGTTGGGGGCTGATTAAGTGCATTAACAGGCGCCTGGTTAATGCACTTTCTTTTTATTCTATTCCCTATGCAGCCCGAGTGACCCCGCCCACAGCACAAGCCAACGTCGCAATGGCAAGCGGTAAGTTCCACACACTGCTCACTCAGTTCCCAGCACTCACGGTTCCCACATTTTCAGCAGCCGTCGCTAAACACGGACTGGAACATTTTATTACTGCCACCGGACCGCCCGTTTTTGCAAAAGCTCGGTGCTTGGATTCAGCTAAACTGACCATAGCGCGCGAGGAGTTCGCCAACCTGGAAAAGTTGGGCATCATCAGGCGTTCGAACGGCCCATGGGCTTCCCCGCTTCACATGGTCCTGAAAGCTGATGGCTCGTGGCGACCTTGCGGAGATTTCCGCAGGTTGAACAACGCCACAGCGCACGACCGCTACCCAATCCCGCATATCCAAGATTTTTCCGTTCATTTTTTTTTTTTTTTTTTTTTTTTTTTTTGTTACTTATTTGTACCCGTAGGTAGACTTGGTTTGCAGTCTGGTGACAAGCCACCGGCTGCTGGTCGCTGCGTGCGCGAGCGCCCTAAACCTACATGTTTTTGGTATGTGGGAGGAAACCGGAGAAATCCCGGAGTAAACCCGCGCAACACGGGGAGAACATGCAAACTCCACACAGCTCACTGTTGGTCGGGGGCTGGGATCGAACCCACGATCTCATGATCCCCGCGATCCCCCGGCCGAGGGTAAAACTGTGCTGCCACAGTGCTAAACCACTGCGCCACCGTGCACCCACCGTGCATTTGGCGGGGGCGCGCGTTTTTTCTAAAATAGACTTGGTCCGCGGTTACTATCAAGTCCCAGTGCGCACTGAGGACATACCCAAAACAGCGGTAATAACTCCGTTTGGCCTATTCGAGTTTTTGCGCATGCCGTTTGGGCTTAAAGGCGCTGCGCAGACGTTCCAACGCATGATGGACCCGGTGTTGCGCGATCTCCCCTTCGTATTCGTCTACCTGGATGACATCTTAGTAGCCAGCGCGTCCGAAGACGAACACGAAAACCACCTCACAGCAGTTTTCCGGAGGTTGGGAGAGCACGGGTTAATAATCAACCCAGCGAAGTGTCAGTTCGGGGTGACGCAGATTGATTTTTTGGGGCATCGCGTCTTCCCAGAAGGAGCGGTTCCGCTGCCTGACAAAGTGCGCGCGGTAACAAATTTTTCCCAGCCGCAAACAGTCAAGGCGTTACAGGAGTTTTTGGGAATGGTGAATTTTTATAATCGTTTCCTCCCCCGCGCAGCGCAGCTCATGCAACCATTGTATGCCACACTAAAAAAACAAAAACCCAAAAATAAGATCGAATGGTCTCCGGAGCGAGAGCGAGCATTGTCTGAGGTCAAAACAGCCCTGGCAAACGCTGCGTTGTTAGCACATCCAGACCCAACGGCCCGCATAGCGCTCACTACTGACGCGTCAGATGTGGCCATAGGGGCGGTCGTGGAGCAGCATGTAGCCGGGGCTTGGCAGCCGCTCGCCTTTTTCAGCAGGACTTTGCGCGATAGTGAACGAAAATACAACGCATTCGACAGGGAGTTGTTAGCTCTCCACTTGGCCATTCGCCACTTCCAGTTCTGGCTGGAGGGACGCCGTTTCACCGCGTTCATTGACCACAAGCCGCTGACATTCGCGATGGCCAAAGTTTCAGAACCGTGGTCGGGCCGGCAGCAGAGGCAGCTGGCCGCAATATCAGAGTTTACCATTGATATTCAGCATGTGGCGGGTAAACTGAATGTGGTGGCAGACTGTCTCTCGCGCGCCGTGGCGGCCCCAGTCCGCGTAGGGATAGATTATGCAGCCATGGCCGCGGATCAGGGTAGTGACACGGATGTGCGCGCGCTCCAGTCTGGACCAACAGGGTTAAGGCTGGAGAACAGGGTGCTGCAAGACGGTATGCCCCCCCAATCTGTGATGTCTCCACTGGGCGACCGCGTCCTGTGGTACCGGCCGTGTGGCGCAGCAGCGTTTTTGACTCGATTCATTCTCTGGCGCACCCGGGAGTGCGCGCGTCGGTCAAAATGGTGGGAGAGAAATTTGTTTGGCCGAGCCTGCGCAAACAAGTTAGATAGTGGGCAGCAGCCTGCATGGCTTGTCAGCGAGCCAAGGTACACAGACACACGAGAGCTCCCTTGGAGCCATTTCACATCCCGGCTAAGAGGTTCGATCATGTTCACGTGGACCTCGTAGGCCCCCTCCCGCCATCACAGGGGTGCACACACCTTCTGACAATGGTAGACCGCACCACGCGCTGGCCGGAAGTGGTGCCACTGTCATCAACCACAGCCAAGGAGGTGGCGCGCGCGTTTTTAACAGCATGGGTAGCGCGCTTTAGAGTCCCGTCGGACATTACGTCCAATAGAGGTCCTCAATTTGTTTCCAAACTTTGGTCAGCAATGGCCCGCAGCCTGGGGGTAACGATCCACCGCACAACCGCGTACAATCCGCAGGCTAATGGGTTATGCGAACGTTTTCATAGGTCATTGAAAGCAGCGCTCAGAGCTTCGCTTACGGATGCAAATTGGGTAGACAGGCTACCGTGGGTTTTATTGGGGTTGCGTTCTGCACCTAAAGAGGATTTAGAAGCCTCCCCGGCTGAGCTAGTTTTTGCGCAGCCACTTCGGTTGCCCAGGGAATTTCTCCCAGATAATCCTGCACCAGATAGCTCCCTGTCTCAGCGGTTGCAGCGTGGCACGGAATCGGGCACGCTGCCTGGCCCCGTTCACCACAGTTTTCCGCACGTTTTTGTGCCTAAGGCCTTAAAAAACGCGGAGTTTGTTTTTGTCAGACACGATGCTCATCGCCCACCGTTGCGACCACCTTATGATGGACCATTTAGAGTGCTGGAAACAGGGGATAAGCATTTTTTGCTAGATTTGGGGGGCAGGAAAGAAAAGATTGGCATCGTCGTCGGCCTCCGTCGGTCTATGATGACCATGGAAGAGAATCCTAAACGTCTACTCTGCTGGAACAGCACCGCCTGTGGCTGAACAGGCTGATGCACACCGGTGTTCTACCTTCCAGCGTTGGGCGTTGGTAGGATTCAAGCCTGGGCAGGAAGATATGGAGGACAAGATGTTACCCATGCAGCATGTTCCCCCTCTCCACGTCACTGATGGATCCAAAGGAACAGCAGGGCTGCTATAGTTTGGGACCAGTGCCGTCGCAGGAGCTGCCAGAACGATGTTGAGCACAACAGAGAACTGCCTTAGGGGCTCCGACTCCGGATTTTTCCTCAGGGTTGACTCCCGAAGCCTTTCCCGTGACCGGGTGTGCCGCAAGGCAGCGGAGGTTTGAAATCAGGGTTTACCTTCCCCTAGATGGGCTACCTTCCCAGGCTGACGAGCCACCATCTACCCGAAAAAGATTGGCATAAACAGGCTCAAACCCGCCTTTGTGTTGGTGGACGAGGATGTGCTGTTAGCCAGGGCTCCTCGGTGCGGCAGACCCCCTAGGGGACATTCCCCAGAACACCCACAAGGATTGACTAACAGTTCTCACCCTCAGACAGCAGCTCCCCAGCAGGACGGCGCCGCGGAAGTGGTAAAGCCCGCTTACAGCAGATACGGGAGGAGACTGAGGCCCAAGCAGCACGTGGACTGATGTGTAATGGTTTATCATGACATGCAGACTGGACTGATGTGTAATGGTTTATCATGACATGCAGACTGTTATTCCGTTGTTCCATCTTAGACGTTTGGGGGGGGGGGGGTCATGTGGCACACATATGCACATATGTATATCACTTTATGCTTCATATGTATACCACTTTAGGCTTCACATCTTAGATTGAACAAAGAACTGGGTCTCTTTGGAGATAACAGGAGGATGTGAAAGTTTTGTCTTTGGTATGCAAAGAGACGGCCTGGAGGGATTTTCCTGGCCGCCAGAGGCTTTGGGAGGAGGTGTTAAGATCTGAAAGAAGATGCATTGTTACTTGGGATTAAATACAATGTGATTTTGTGCTTTGAAGTTCCTGAGGTATTTAAAGGACGAATGTCTGCGTTTCTTCCTCTTTTTCTGTTTTGCTGATGATGGAAGATGTGAATAAACCTGACTCGTGAGATAAACTCTGCCTCATCATTTTCACATTTTCCACAATAGAGTCATTACACAGAGAGTGATATATTTTAAGTGTTTATTTATTTTAATTTTGATGGTTATGGCTTACAGCCCATGAAAACCCCAAGTTCAGTTTCTCAAAAAAATAGAATATTACATAAAATTAATTTTAAAAAACAGTTTTTTAATACAAATGTGGACCGACTGAAAAGTATGTCCATGTACACACTCAATACTTGGTTGGGGCTCCTTTTGGATTAATTACTGTATCAATGTGGCGTGGCATGGAGTTGATCAGCTGGTGGCACTGCTGAGGTGTTATAAAGGTCCAGGTTGCTTTGATAGTGACCTTCAGCTCATCTGCATTGTTGGGTCTGGTGTCTCTCATCTTCCTCTTGACAATACTCCATAGATTCTCTGTGGGGTTTAGGTCAGGAGAGTTTGCTGGCCAATCAAACACAGTGATGAAATGGTCTTTAAACCAGGTTTTGACACTTTTGGCGGTGTGTGTGTGGGGGGGGGGGGGGGGCAAGTCCTGCTGGAAAATGAAATCAGCTTCTTCATAAAGCTTGTCAGCACAGGGAAGCATGAAGTGCTCTAACATTTCCTGGTTGATGACTGTGCTGACTTTGGTGTTGATAAAACACAGTGGACAAAAACCAGCAGATGACCTCTGTTCAGATAAAAGTAAATTTTGCATTTCATTTGGAAATCAAAGTCCCAGAGTCTGGAGAAAGAGTGGAGAGGCATAGAATTTAAGTTGCTTGAGGTTTAGTGTGAAGTTTCCACAGTCAGTGATGATTTGAGGAACCATGTCATCTGCTGGTGTTGGTCCACTGTGTTCATAATCACCCTTCAGGGCAGGATAAAAGGCATCACGCGCCGGCTGTGAGTTTGCAAATTTTATTAGAGAAAAATGCACAAAAGAACAAACAATACAGAACCAAAGACTGGCAGAGAACAGAGACACAGGTAGCCCCAAAATAGCGAAAGCTAAGGCAAGGGTGTTTGCCGGCTAACCTGGAAATACTAGCTGTGGAGCGCACAATAGGAGAACAAACAAGGAAAGTTACAAGAACACTTACTTGGGTAGAAGATAGTTGACCGTAGGGTGCTGCATCCAAAAGTGGTGCACAGCCCCTTAAATAAGGCTAAGACCAAACTAAAATAAGTGGCAACAGGTGTGGTAAACTTGAGCAGGCAGGAGAAAACAAAGAAACAATCTAGACCAGCTTGGAATGATGAGGGAGACGGGAGCAATCAGAGCTGGCAGCTGACAGGGCCACGCCCACACACAGCGAAACCCCAGAAAGCCACTGAGAGAGAGAAAACACAACAGAATAAAACATAACAACATGAAAAAAATGGAGATAAGCAAACTCAAAAATACAATAAAAAGACTATAATGAACGTAGATGGGAAAATAAATCATTCTGAGAAACAATATAGGATAAGTGACACCTCAAAAATGGTGACACAGTACAAATATGAAAAAAGGCAGACAACCTGAGCCCGGAGGAATCCCTCTGTGCTCAGAATGTGACAGTATAGGTATTAAAATAAAATTGATATACCAAGTAAGTACAGTAAAGTCTGTGCTATTGTATGTAACTTTACTTTTTTCAGTATTTAGGAGTGGCCTGTTTTGATTGAGCGCCTGCCCCCTGAAATGTCTGTGCATGTCACTGTGCATTATGTAAATATGCTGTAAGTAATCTGTTCAAATTTCAGTACCGGTAATTGTAATGGCCTTACTTAATTCAAAAATGCAATTTCATTACACATACAATGATGTGAAAAAGTGTTTGCCCCCTTTTGATTTATGCTGTGAAAGAAAGCCCTTGGTAATCCGTATAGACAGACGTGATGCTGCTGAGTAATATAAGTAAATAAAATAAATAAAGTAAATAAACACCATTGAATACCACTCCAGTCTTTCAGCTGAATTTATACTAGTTACAAACCAAATCTGTCTCAGAATCCAAATTACGCACGATAGCCAGGAAGAAGCCTTTTATTTCCAGATTGTAATCTCCAAACAGAGATATTTTAGACTATGGAAAGATCTCTTCACTCCAACACAGCTGCAAATGTCACAGCTGCAGCTACCAGGGTTCACCTACAGGGATCCGCAATTCAGCTGCCTCGGCACGTATTGCGCTGGAGCTGAGGCTCGATTAGAGTGCATTTTGCAAACAAAATTCCTCCCAGGAGAGATGGATTTGAATGCATTGCTTTTTGAGTCAACTGTATAGTCTCTGGTAAATTATATTATGTCTTTGTCACATTTACAGAAACAGGATCCACTTTACAGTGGCGCTGGTTTTGGTCTATGAATGAGGCAGGTTATATCTGAAAGAAATTAGTTATTATTCATCGGAGTTTCACTGTGCTCGATAAGCCGAGTTGCAGAGGTAAATCATGTAATAATAATAATCATGTTTTTCAACCACTAATTCATAGACAAATCATTTTAACTGAAGTAGAAACATTATTTTAACACATTTTGTGAGTTTCAGCTGTTTTGTAGTTTAACAGACCCACCTGATAGAGTTAAACAGAATTTTGCAGCTCGGCCCGTAGATTCTCATGTCATGTTTGCTTTTATACATCCCACTGTGTGCGTGAAAATCTGTATATGCCGTGTTTTTGTGCATACTGTTTATACATGAGGCCCCAGGTAATGACAACATTTTAGTTGCTTTCCTAAAAGGTGGTGGAGAAATCATCCTAGAACAGCTAGTTAAACTCTTCACTCTTTGTATCGAGAATACACAAACATCAGAAAACTGGAACAATGTACACATAATTCTCATACACAAGAATGGAGACATAAAAGATAATAAAGAACTACAGGCCAAACAGCTTACTCTCAAATACCTACAAGCTCTTCTTCACTAAAATTCTCACTGAGTCTAAAATAAATAGATAAATAAAAACTGGAGTCCTAGACTTCAACCAACCATGACATCAGGCTGGGTTCAGAAGTGGATATTCTATAACAGACCATCTCCAAACCCTCAACCAGTTGTTGGAGAAAACTTGTGAATATAAACAACCTCTGTGCGTGGCTTTCGTGGACTATGCCAAGGTTTTTGACAGCATTGAAATCTAGGCAGTGATATCAGCTCTGAAGATCTGCAATGTTCACCACAAATACATTAAACTCTTAGAAATGATGTACAGCAACGCAACAGCAACAATCCACCTTCATAAGTACAGTGATGAGTTCCTTATCAATACAGGAGTTCGGCAGGGAGATCCCATTTCTCCGAAACAGTTCAATGCTGCACTTAAAGAAATCTTTCGTAAATTAGACTGGGAGAGCAAAGGGATTAACACTGAAGGGGAAAACCTGTCATGATCCAGTGCACAGGCGGGGGCCGTGCCTAGTTACCTGATTAATTTTGTCTTTTTCTGATCGTTTATTTCTTCTGTTCACCCTGTTTATTGCATTTGGTTCCTGGTTGTAATTAGTTTATGATTAGTTTCTGTATTACCTTTTTGTTTTATTGTTTTGATCATCGCGGGCTGTCACAGTTGCCTGCAATGATCGCCACTTATGACCCCACAAGTGTTGGTAATCAGGGGGGTTGACTATTTAAACCGTTGGTGCCATTTCCCTGGCACAGCGGTGCCAAATCTCTCCTGTCAGGCAACCCCTGGACTTCTTGCCAAGTTAAGTAATTATTTTTCTACTTCTGCTCATGTCCTTGTTTGTCTGGCATTTTTCACTCCAGCTTCAAAGCTGTGTTTTCTGTTGGTTTGTGTGTTGTATCTTGAGTTACTTTTATTAAATAAAATTTCAAAAACTCACAGTCTACGTTTGGCGTCCTGGTTGCCCTCAGGGAGGACCATTCATGACAGTATGCCGCTGCCATTCAGACACCAGAGGACCGTGAGTTTCGTTTTTTGTTTCCCTCCCATATTTTTTCTTTAGAGTTTGTTTTTTTCTGCTGGCATGGAAGCATTTCTGGACTACAGAAGGTTTGGGCTAGACGAGGAGAAGTGTTGGGCAGCTGAATCACTGCAGGACATCATATCGGACGTTCATCTAACCCACCCTCCTGAGGAGGAGCTCCAGGTTTGGGACTGCGCAGCACAGGTGATTGAGGGGTTACCCTGCTTGTGGAGCGTCCCGGGACTCACACACCTCCTCACTTCTGTTTATCACACACAACACCGGATTCATGGGCTGGGGAGAGCCGCTTTGCCACCAGAACCTGTGCCGTGGAAGAAACGCTCCCGGGGACAGAAGCCCCGGACTCAGGACTACTACCCAGCTGCGGTCCCGCCTCCTTCTGTCGGGCAGAGTCCCAGAGCCGGCTGCATTGGATACGCAGCCTTCATGTCTCGTAATGGACCCAGCGCGGAGGAGCTGGAGGAGTGCCAACAGGTGGTTGCAGCAGAGATGGAGCTCATCATGGCTTAAAAGCTGTGGCTCCTCCCTGAGTTGCTGCCACAACTGGAGAGAGCACCATCAGCCCAGACAGAGCCTGAGCTTATGCGGACCGCTCCACGGCTTTGGTGCTCCACCCACCGGACCAGACGACCTTCACAGCCCCCGGAAAGACGTCGTCTGGCATGACAGCAGCCATCACCAAGCCCCGGGAGTTAAGGGAAGTGTCTTTTCCTTTCTTAACACCCTTTAATTAAACGCCTTGCCGTATTCCTGGCGGGGAACCTCAGCGGCAGCAGCCTGGCCTGGCTGCGCTTTCACCATCAGCTGCTGTAACTCTCTCCTCTCCCTTTTCTCCTGCTCCTCCTTCTACATCCCCTGAGGGTCCGCCGGCCCTGGGAGGGAGACGGTGGAGAAGCCTGTGGCATTGAAGAGTCCAGCCCCAGCCTTGCAGCCCCGTTCTGGATGGGAGGAGAACACTACCTTTGCTCCTGAGCTTGAACCAACAGAGGATTGTCCCCTGGCCCTGGTGCCATGGGAGGTGATGTCAGTGGACAGAGGATCTCCTACTGCAGCCGTCATGTCTGGAGGTGCACCTGCGTCAGCCGCTCGATCGAGGGTCCAGCTAACCATCCAGCCGGAGGCCTGGACCGCCACAGGAGAATCGCCGGAGTCCTGGATGGCAGTGGAGCTCGAGCACAGGCAAGTTTCTTTATGTAGCCCTGAGAAATTTTGCCTGGCTCTTGGTTGGAGAAACTAGGTGCAGCCCTCAGCGACACTTGGGTTTCCCCTGCCGGGCTCCACTGCTGCTGGTGACCCTGATCTGGTGTGTGTTCCTGTCTTTGTTCCTTTGCCCAAGCCACCAGCTAGGATCACGAGGCCTCCATGGGTGCTGCCCACCCTCCGGTTGAGGTCTCCCTGGGTGCTGGTCCCCCTCCATTTGAGGTCTCCGTGGGTGCGTTACCTCATCCTGAGGCCACTGTGGGTGTGACGCCTCCAACTGAGGTGGCCACGGGTACTGTTTTCCCACCGTCTGTGGTCTCCAAGGGTGTTGCTGTCCTGCCATCTGTGGTCTCCGAGGGTGTTGCTGTCCCGCCATCTATGGTCTAAATGGGTGCTGCTATGCCCCAGCCCAGGGCCGTCATGGGTGCTGCTATGCCCCAGTCCGGGGCCACCACGTGTCCAGCTATGCACCAGTCCGGGGCCGCCATGGGTGCAGCTATGCCTCAGTCCAGGGCCGCCGCCGGTGCTATTATGCCCCAGTCCGGGACTGCTGCGGGTGCTGCTATGTTCCAATCTGGGGCCGCCGGGGGTGGTGCTGCGCCTGAGGTTGCCATGGGTTGTTCACCGGAGTTCGTCAAGGGTCATCGGGTGCCAGTGGAGAGTCCTGCTGGTGGGCCACCCATTTCAGGAGGATGTTGCCTCCCAGCTCCTGTGGTCCATGAGGGGCGCTGGGTCCGGCTGCCGCCCCCGGGGGGGAGTGGGGATGTTAGCAGCCTGCAGGCTCAGGGATGCTGGGAGGCCGCCTGACAGATGGGGCCCTTGGTTGGGGTGGCTCAGGGACTGTAGGACTGAAGGGCCAGGCCATCAGTGTTGGTGGCTGAGGAACTCTGGGTGGCCACCGGATGCTCTGGACCGTACGCTCCGGTGGACTTGGGACTCGGGCAGGCCACCCGAGCTGCCTCGGTCTCTCCCCTGTGGCCCTTGGGTCTTCACCACCTGTCATTTTGTGTTGTGGGACATGAATGTTTTCATTTGATTTTCTTTTGTTTTGTGGTTGTGTGATTCATAGTTGTGCCTTTATTGACCTGTTTATTTATAGTGTTATTTTGGGGTTATGGTATTATTTATATTTGGTGGGGGTTGTCTTATCTTAATCTGTATTCTTTGGTTTTGTACCTATTTAATAGTTATTTCTTTACTGGTTGTTTCTGTTTACTCTGCTTTGGTATTATTATTCACTTTGTTGCGGTCCCGCCGTGCCTAGGTTCCCCGTCCTTCCCCCCTGGGGTGTGTTGTTTTTCTTGTTGGGGTGGGGGTGGGGGGGTCTTCTGTGTGTGTGTGTTTTGCTTTTTTTTTGTCATGTTACGCTGGGGTGTCTGATGTCCACCCCTTGAGGAGGGGGCTCTTTCATGATCCGGTGCATGGGCTGTGCCTAGATACCTGATCAGTTTTGTCTTTTTCCGATTGTTTATTTCTTCTGTTCACCCTGTTTGTTGTATTTGGTTCCTGGTTGTGATTAGTTTATGATTAGTTTCTGTATTACCTTTTTGTTTTATTGTTTTGATCATCGCGGGCTGTCACGGCTGCCTGCAATGATCTCCACTTATGACCCCGCAGGTGTTGGTAATCAGGGGGGTTGACTATTTAAACCGTTGGCACTACTTCCCTAGCACAGCGGTGTCAAATCTCTCCTGTCAGGCAACCCCTGGACTTCTTGCCAAGTTAAGTAATTATTTGTCTATTCCTGCTCACATCCTTGTTTGTCTGGCATTTTTCACTCCAGCTTCAGAGCCATGTTTTCTGTTGGTGTGTGTGTTGTATCTTGAGTTACTTTTAGTTAAAAAAAAAATTGCAAAAACTCACAGTCTGTGTTTGGCATCCTGTTTGCCCTCGGGGAGGGTCATTCATGACAAAACCTGCACCATCTCAGATTTGCTGATGACATCATTATGTTTACTGACAACTGACCTATAAAATGAGAGTAATAAAGTTGGCCTGAAGATCAATATGAAAAAGACAAAAGTGATGTTCAATGACTTTGTCAAAGCAAAGAAAATATTTTTAGGGAACACTGAAACTGAAAAAGTTGACCACTACACATACTTGGCACAGGAAGTAAGGATGGACCAGAGCTGGATGGAATGCCTTTGGGAATCTAAAGGAAATTATGACAAGCAATATGCCCATCTCCCTCAAGAGCAAAGTTTTCAACAAATGTGTCATCCCTGCAATGACTTATGCTTCTGAAACATGGTCATTAACAAAGAAGATGGAAAAGAAGCTGAAAACTGCTCAGCACAGTATGGAACACATCATGACTGGAATATCAAAAAACAATAGGAAAACCCCGCAATGGATAAGGAAACAGACTAGAGTAACAGACATCAAACAAGTATAAAAAAGGAAAAAATGGAGATGGGCTGGCCATGTGGTAAGATCATTAGGCAATAGGGGTGGCGGGTGGTGCAGTGGCGTGGTGGTTAGCACTGTGGCAGCACAGCAACTCACCCTTGGCCATGGGATCCCTGGTTCGATCCCAGCCCCTGACTAACAGTGATCTGTGTGGAGTTTGCATGTTCTCCCCGTGTTTGCGTGGGTTTACTCCGGGAGTTCTCCAGTTTCCTCCCATAGGCCAAAAGCATGCAGGTTAGGTTAATTGGAGACTCTAAAGTGGCCCTAGGTGTGAATGTGTGTGTGAATGGTAAAGGGATAGCACCATACCGTTTCTGCTTCATCCATCCAGGTGGATGCCCTCAATTTCCCCTCTGGGGATCAATAAAGCATACAAAATCAAAAATCAATAGATGGACCAAACGTACCACAGAATGGCGACCATGGATTGGTACTAGAAATCCAGGCAGACAGAAAATCAGATGGAGTAATGAGCTCACAAAATTTGCTGAAATGAAATGGATTGCTTATAGCACAAGACAGACACCTTTGGCACAACCTTAGAGAGGCCTTCGCCCTGCAGTTGGCTGATTGTGGCTGATGATGATGATGATGATGATGATGATGATGATGATGATGATCCCTTAGCCTCTAAAGGCTGAAGGGGTATTGTTGTCACCCTGCCGGGTGGATGGATACCATCATTAGTGGTGGCATCAAGAAATATGAAAAGAAATGCCATGGCATTTTCAAATTGATACCATGGTTGTATCTGACCATGGTTGTATCTGACCATGAACAAACTCTGACGAGTTTGAATTTTCCCCAAATCTTGTGAATGCGGTAACTACAGAAAGAAATGACGTGGGCATTTCAAATTGATGTCATGGGTGTATCTATGAAAAATCTGGGATGAGTTTGAATTTGAGTGACCTCTGACCTCAGAGGTTAGTTTTCACTAAATCTTGTAATGTGATAACTACACAAATGAATGACGTAGCTGTCATGGTGCGGTCCTGGTGGACCACTAATGAGACGCTGTAGGAAACCGGTGAGTTTTTCAGAATCAGAATCAGAATCAGAATCAGATTTATTGCCATTGTTCATGTAGTACACAAACTAGGAATTTGTCTCGGTGCAATGCTGCAACATTAAACATGATAAAATAAAAGAAATAAACTATACATGCAATAAAGTGTAGAATAAGAATGAGTAATACTAGTCAGCAGTTTTAAATATATTAGCGAGCAGCAGATATTGTGAAGAACCATATAGTGCAGTCGGTAATGCAAAAAGAAAACAGTGATGATTGACATGAGTCTGGTTGAGCTGCTGTACATAGTGCACGAGAGTCAATAAGTCACTTAGTGTTCAGCAGTCTGATGGCAGAGGGGAAGAAGTTGTTCATGTGACGGGAGGTTTTAGTCTGAATGGACCGTAGTCTTCTACCTGAGGGGAGAGGGGCAAACAGTACGTGACCAGGGTGTGAAGGATCGGCTATGATCCGGCCAGCACGCCTCCGGGTCCTGGAGATGCACAGATCCTGGAGAGATGGGAGCTTGCAGCCGATCACCTTCTCAGCAGTGCGCACAACGCGCTGCAGCCTTAGTCTGTCCCTGGCAGTGGCTCCTGCGTACCACACGGTTATGGAGGTGGTGAGGATGGACTCGATGATGGCTGTGTAGAACTGCATTAACATCTTGGTGGGTAGCTTGAGCTTCCTCAGCTGCCGCAGGAAGAACATCCTCTGCTGGGCCTTTTTGATGAGGGAGCTGATGGTCGGCTCTCACTTGTGGTCCCTGGTGATGGTGGTGCCTAGGAAGCGGGAGGAATCTGCAGTGGTGATGGGAGAGCCTGTGAGGGTGAGGGGGGGCAGAGGGGTTGTGACTTTCCTGAAGTCCACAATCATCTCCACTGTCTTCAGAGCGTTCAGCTGCAGGTTGCTGTTGTTGCACCAGGACGCCAGCTGGGCCACCTCTCTCCTGTAGGCGGACTCGTCGCCGTTGGAGATGAGCCCGATGAGGGTGGTGTCGTCCGCAAACTTGATCAGCTTGACAGACTGGTGGCTGGAGGTGCAGGAGTTGGTATAAAGGGAGAAGAGTAGGGGGGAAAGTACACAGCCCTGGGGTGATCCGGTGCTGATGCTAACAGAGTCTGAGACAGTCTTTCCCAGCCGCACATGCTGCCTCCGGTCCGTCTCCGAGTTTGCATATTTATTAAACATAAGGCCTGAGTGACAAGGGATAACAAAATAATAAGCCACGTGGGGCAAAACACAGAAAAGGACTATGGCTAAGACACACTAACGATATACTAACTAACTAACTAACTAACTAACCTGCACTTATATAGCGCTTTTCTAGTCACAAAGACCACTCAAAGCGCTTTCATTAATACTAACCCTCTATTCTAAGGGCCTATAGGAAACAGATATCTAGGGACAATTTAGAACAGCCAATTAACCTAACATGCATGTTTTTGGCATGTGGGAGGAAACCGGAGAAATCCCGGAGTAAACCCACGCAACACGGGGAGAACATGCAAACTCCACACAGATCACTGTTGGTCGGGGGCTGGGATCGAACCCACGATCCCACGATCCCCACAATCCCCCGGCCAAGGGTAAACTGTGCTGCCGCAGTGCTAACCACTGCGCCACCGTGCAGCCACAGACTAAGGAAAACTTACTGAGAGTAGCAAGGATCGAGAGGATTCAATTCAATTCAATTCAATTCAACTTTATTTATATAGCGCCATTTCACAACAACAGTCATCTCATAGCACTATCAACTGTAGGGAGGACCCCCACAGTTGCAGAAAGAAAGACCAGGATGACTGGAGCCGGGAAATGGGGACACCAGCCTAACGTTGGGAAGACCAGCGTTACTCGTACGAGGTCGCAGCCCCGAGTGACCAAAGCTGCTCCCTTAAATAGGGCAAGAAGATTGATCAGGGGATGAGGGTGTCATCAGCTGAATTAATTCCAGCTGTCACTGCTGAGCTCAGCTCTGACAGCTGGAAGCCCCGCAGAGATGCTGTCAGAATAAGAGCTGTGAGAGACCATAAGGAATAATACAGAATGGGAGGAAAATACTGCATGACCCAAGCGTGGACAAGATCGGCGCTCAGACCAAAACAGTAGCCTGTTCAAATTGATATCATCATATCTAAGACATGTCTTCTATCATCATGTGTAGAGAAACTCATGAATCCAAATCTTTTACCACTGCTGAAAAATCAAAGGCTTTGCACTTTGGAGAGCTATTTCATGCAGGCTCTATCCAACAAGGTTAACCAAAGGCACACCTGTGAAACAAACCATCATGTATTCAATCAGCATCTTGATATGGACACCTGTCTGATCAGTGAAGCTCTTCTAAGACACGAAAAACGTTTTCTGTTTGGCTGTAGTGGTTAGGTGGGTACAAATATTAATGAAAATATACATGTAAGTAGGAATGATTTCTTTTCACTATCGGCACACCAGTGTTGGGCAAGTTACTAAAAAAAATAGTAACTAGTTACTTCTTTTCAAAAGTAACTGAATTACTTAGCAGTTACTGCATGATTAAAGTAACTAGTAACTTTGACGTTGTGGTGGACACACATACGTGACCTGCTTTTGGACTCACATTTTAGACCAGAGCAAGGGCAGAGCTTCCTATAAAGTAGATTGATGGAGGGATGTTAACTCCAACTTCCTTGCAGGGGGGTCAATTCAGCCATGGAAGGTGACTTTGAAGCTCTGGCTTGCTTGTCTGTTTTGGAAAAGGGGGTTTTATGACAAGGGTCTGAATCCCAAGGCTTACTCTTCAAGGAAAAAGGATGAATTTAATTTCAAGCCAACTGATAACGCTACATTTGCTCCAAGAGTGTTAGCTTTGGTATGCAAAGCTTGAGACTGTGGGGTATAATTAAAAGATCAGAGAGGGGATGCATTGTAGACAGTGGGGGTGATATCATGGAGAGAGGATGCATTGTTGCTGTCTTAATAATGCAATGTGGTTTGTGAGACATGTGACTGGTTAACTGTAAGAGTCCTGATATTTAAGGACGAGAGTTCCCTTTGTTGCTGTGGTATATATTACTCATATATTCCATACCTACATTTGTTAGAGCATGTGGAAATGTTTGGGACAGAATATACAAAGGAACTTCACACCTCTGAAAGGACAAAGGAATCTCACCGCCGTGTGAAAACGCGTCACAGGACGCGGCGGCAACAGACTTGACACCTTCACCCCCTAAGGCGAGGAGAGGTTTTCCCATCACCTCCCAAGACGAAGGGAGGAGTTAACAGGACTAATGGGGGATTTAGATAACGGGGGATTTCAGCTTGTGTTTTGCATGTCTTTGATGTGTGCCTGTATTTAACCAGCGAGCTGGGCAGAATTCTTCCTCTTTGCCTTCTGCCAAGCTCTGCACCAGATGAGACAAGATAGAAGAGTTGTTCATTAAAGACTCTGCTTTTGTGATACAAAACCGCCTCGTCATTTCCAGCTCTTCTACACTGGTGACCTTGACGCGAGTATGGACCTGAGGCGTTCTTCAAGTGACTCATCCACGGCGAATCTGACTTACGCCAGCGACAACGCAGACGAGGGAACAAGCAGACAGCTGTTCCCCCCGGCAGAGGGTACCGAGAGAGCTCAACTGAGCTCCAGCACCGCCGTGAGAGCCGAGGCAAGGCACTCTCACCCGGGGGGCACAACAGTGATGATGTGCACAAACGCCGTCGCTGTTAAACTGCCAGATTTCTGGCGAGAAGACCCGGCCTCTTGGTTTCACCAAGCCAAAGCCCAGTTCATACTGGCGGGCATCACGGCAGACGATACTAAGTTCTACCATATCGTCTCCAAACTCGACTCCGCCACTTCGAGGTGTGTGCGAAGCTTGATCCAGCGACCACCGGCCCGGGACAAGTATGAGACACTCAAGGTGACCATCGTGGCGAATTACGTCCTGTAGGCGGAAGAAAGAGCCAAAAAAATCCTGGCAGTCTACGGCCACAGAGGGGGCAATCCAAAGACCCTCATGGAGGATTTACTGCAACTCAAGGAGGAGGACAATGATAATTTCCTCTTTCAATTTATTTTCCTCAGCACGCTACCACCACACATGAGAGGGACACTCGCCAGTATGAAGTGCAACAATCATCAGGACTTCCGCACGCTGGCCAACAAGGCTTATCGGCTCGTCAACGCCTGCAGAGATTGGACACCCACAGCGGCATCCGCAGACCTCAAAACTGATGCCCCGAACCTTGGAGAGTCACAAACCACGGAGCAGGCTCAACCCACGGTGACAGCAGCGCGGCCCAAGCGCAACAAACAGAATGACGTCTGTTATTATCACCACTGCTTCACCGAGAAAGCCCGGAAATGTGTTCCCCCCCCTGCAAGTTTACGATGTCGGGAAACGCCAAAGCCGAGGGCCGTTAACGGCAGCGGTTCTCGGCGAGAAAAATAAGCTGTTATACGTGACGGATGGACACACAGGCAAGCAGTTCCTCGTCGACACGGGAGCCCAGCTGAGTTTCGTCATGCCCTCCCACGCAGATCGAGCCATGGGCACCCGGGGCAATGGACCAGTGGCAGCCAACGGCTCGGACATCGATACGTTTGGGGAAAAGAGCCTGCATCTCCTCATTCACGGCCGCAGCTACAGATGGACATTTGTTGTAGCGGCGGTGAGTTTTAACTTGTTAGGCGCAGATTTTCTGTGTGCACACGGGTTATTAGTTGATCTAGCAAATAGGCGCCTGGTTAATGCACTGTCTTTTGCTTCTATTCCTTGCTCAGCTTGAGTCTCCCCACCACCTGTGCAGGCCAACGTCACTACGGCAGGAGGTAAGTTTGAGCAACTCCTCACCCAATTTCCAGCACTCACAACCCCCAAATTCTCAGCCACTGTAGCCAAACACGGGGTTAAACACTTCATTCCAACAACGGGACCTCCCGTTTTTGCCAAAGCTCGCCGCTTAGACGCGGCCAAGCTCAACATAGCAAGGGACGAATTTGCAGCTCTTGAAAAATTAGGCATTGTCCGACGTTCAAAGAGCCCTTGGGCTTCACCACTTCACATGGTTCCGAAATCCGACGGTTCTTGGAGACCGTGCGTAGATTACCACAGATTAAACAACGCCATGACATGTTTCGGGACCCAGGAGACAGACACTGACACGAGCAGATAGTGACAATAATCTTTATTTGATTGTGAGTGAGTGTAATGCGAGTGTGAGTGCGAGGATATCGTTCTGGTCACTGGAGCTGAGCGACCTGGACGGAGACCCGGCAACCCTGGAACAGATAAGCAGAGACAAATTACTAATGCTCCACACTAGCAAAGAGCTGCAGATAACAAGGCTTACTTGAGAGCAGCACTGGCTTCGCTCTGCTGAGTTTCAGCGGCCGGGCAGCGTGGAGGTGAAGGCGTCCGTGACCGTGCTGGGATTACTCCCCGTGGCTGTGACAATGACAGTCCTGACGATGACACCGGCTGTGACAATGACAGCCCTGACGATGACGCCGGCTGTGACAATGACAGCCCTGACGATGACACCGGCTGTGACTCCACAGACCGGGATGACGATGATCCTGACGATGACGCCGGCTGTGACTCCACAGACCGGGATGACGATGACACAGATGATGATGCAGACAAAGACGAGGTTAGTGACTCCACACACAGTGGCAATGACGACACGGCTGATGCTGATGACAGTGATTCCACCGATAACGTTGGCCAATACTCCTGTAATTGATGCAATAATAGTTCTGGCAATTGAGGAGCAAGACGTACCGGTAGGCGTGGTGGTAGCGAGCCGCTACGAAGACGTGATGGCGTTACCCCGTCAGCTGGGGACGCAGGTCCGCCGCCAAGGTGGTCCACCTGTGCACAGGGGTAAAGGTTTGGCGTTGAGTAGCAAATGGTGCGCTTACTTGCTTGACGCTGGGAAGAGTTCCTGGATGCAGCAAGTGAAGCTCTTGACGAGACAAACGAGGTTCCAGACGAGACAAACGAGGTTCCAGACGAGACAGACAAAGTTCCTGACGAGACAGACAAAGTTCTTGACGAGACAGACAAAGTTCCAGACGAGACAAGAGATATTCTTGACGAGACCAGAGAGCGGAGTGCAGGTTCATTCTCCGTTGAGGAAGACAGACGACTCTGTGCCGGGCTGTCAGCGACACTGGCTTTTAACAGCCGTTGATTCACACCTGTTGGTCTGTGCGCAGCTGAGGCTAATGACACTAATGACGGCCCAGAGGCCGCCATGACACGCCACAGCGCATGACCGCTACCCCATCCCTCATATACAGGATTTTTCACTGCATTTAGCGGGCACGCGCATTTTTTCAAAGATAGACTTAGTCCGCGGTTATCACCAAGTCCCAGTCCGAGCTGAAGACATTCCTAAAACAGCGGTTATAACCCCTTTCGGCCTTTTTGAATTCCTACGAATGCCGTTTGGTCTCAAAGGCGCTGCTCAAACTTTTCAATGCATGATGGACGCGGTCTTACGCAACCTCCCCTTTGTTTTCGTCTACTTCGACGACATACTGGTAGCCAGCTCATCAGAGGAGGAGCACGAGCAACACCTTACTACTGTTTTTCAGAGGCTAGAAGAGCACGGACTAATAATTAATCCAGCCAAATGCAAATTCGGCGTATCGCAAATTGATTTTTTGGGACATAGAGTCTCCCCGAAAGGGGCAGTCCCGCTTCCAGACAAAATTCATGCGATAAAAGGTTTTCCATGGCCCCAAATGGTCAAATCGCTACAGGAATTTTTGGGGATGGTTAATTTTTACAACCGTTTCCTCCCTCATGCAGCTCAGCTCATGCAGCCCCTGTATGATGCGCTCAAAAAAAAGAAAGCTTCCCAAGCAGTCGAATGGAACCCGGAGCGCAAACACGCTTTCGCGGAAGTAAAAAACGCCCTAGCTAACACAACAATGTTAGTCCACCCAGATCCCTCGGCCCGCATTGCTCTAACCACAGATGCTTCAGACCTGGCCATAGGGGCAGTTGTAGAACAACTTGTCAGCGGGGTCTGGCAACCTTTAGCATTCTTTAGCAAATCGCTAAACCCGACGGAACGCAAATACAGCACTTTTGACAGGGAGCTGCTGGCGCTTCATTTGTCCATCCGCCATTTCCAGTTTTGGTTAGAAGGGCGGAGTTTCACGGCTTTTGTGGACCATAAACCGCTCACTTTTGCGATGGCTAAAATTTCAGAACCTTGGTCGGGCAGACAACAAAGACAGCTAGCTGCGATTTCAGAGTTCACCACAGACATTCGACATGTAGCGGGCAAACTTAACGTAGTAGCGGACTGTCTCTCTCGTGCTGTGGCACCACCAGAGCACGAGGAGACAGATTACACTGCTTCAGCAGCGGAGCTTTTCTCTAACGCAAACACATATGCAGCACCTATCCTCGAAGGGATAGATTATGCAGCCATGGCGGAAGAACAAAGCAGTGATGCGGACGTGCGCGCTCTCCTGTCTGGACCAACAGGGTTAAGGCTGGAGAAAAAAGGGTTGCGCAACGGCGTGCCCCCCCTAATATGCGATGTTTCAACCGGCCGACCTCGCCCGTTAGTACCAGCTGCTTGGCGCCGCCGTATTTTCGACGCAATTCACTCCCTCGCACACCCAGGTGTGCGTGCTTCAGTCAAAATGGTTGCCGGAAAGTTTGTGTGGCCAGGCCTGCATAAAAACGTAAAAGAATGGGCAAAAACTTGCATTCCTTGTCAACGCACCAAAGTACACAGACACACAAAAGCCCCTCTGGAGCCTTTCCCCATCCCTGCTAGAAGGTTCGACCACATTCATGTCGACCTCGTGGGGCCACTGCCTTCCTCCCAAGGTTTCACACACCTGCTAACAATGATAGACCGCACCACGCGCTGGCCAGAGGCAGTCCCTCTAGCAGCAACAACAGCGGAGGAAGTCGCTCGCGTTTTTCTAACAAATTGGGTGGCACGTTTCGGCGTCCCAACAGACATCACGTCAGATAGGGGGCCTCAATTTGTCTCAGAACTCTGGTCAGCCATGTCCAACAGTTTAGGGGCAACCATTCATCGCTCCACCGCTTATCACCCTCAGGCTAATGGGTTATGCGAGCGTTTTCACAGGTCCTTAAAGGCCGCCCTCAGAGCCTCATTAACGGACACAAATTGGGTAAACAAACTCCCCTGGGTTTTATTGGGGTTGCGTGCAGCACCTAAAGAGAATTTAGATGATTCCCCTGCAGAATTAGTCTTTAACCAACATATCAGACTCCCAGGTGAATTTTTACCGGAGAACCCGGAACCAGGGCACCTCCCAGTCCCAAGGTTTTTAGGCAGTAACGGACCGGACTCTCTCCACGGTCCAGCTCACCACTCTTTTCCGCGAGTTTTTGTTCCTCAATCTTTAAAAAACGCTGAGTTTGTTTTTGTTAAACATGAAGCACTAAAACCAACGTTACGCCCAGTATACGATGGCCCATACAGAGTGCTGGAAAATGGTGACAAACACTTTGTGCTTGATTATGGGGATAGAAATGAAACGGTCAGCATTGACAGACTCAAACCTGCTTTCTTGTTGAGAGACGAACCTGCACAGTTGGCGAGAGCACCTCGGCGAGGCAGACCCCCCAAGGAAAAAGTCTCAGCCCCCAGGCAGGGAACTGATAATCTCTCCCCTTCCCACACTGCAGATTCCTCACAACAAGATCCCAGCAGGACGTCTAAACCAACCTACAGCAGCTTTGGGAGAAGATTGAAACCTAGACAGCACAGGGACTGATTCCAACACTCCGCAGTTTTTCGCTAATTGTGCTGCAACAGTTTAGGACTGACTTATGATTATACTATGCTGTTATGTTTTCACTGAACTCTCTTAGGAGCATGGCTGCTTGAAAGTTTCTTCTGTGGCAACAGCTGTAACAAGTAGTATGTCTTAGTAATTACCCTAGACTGTGAATCTTTCTGTGTCCTTTCATAGTTGTTTGGGGGGCCTGTGGTATATATTACTCATATATTCCATACCTACATTTGTTAGAGCATGTGGAAATGTTTGGGACAGAATATACAAAGGAACTTCACACCTCTTAAAGGACAAAGGAATCTCACCGCCGTGTGAAGACAATGACGTCACAGGACGCGGCGGCAACAGACTTGACACCTTCACCCCCTAAGGCAAGGAGAGGTTTTCCCATCACCTCCCAAGACGAAGGGAGGAGTTAACAGGACTAATGGGGGATTTAGATAACGGGGGATTTCAGCTTGTGTTTTGCATGTCTTTGATGTGTGCCTGTATTTAACCAGCGAGCTGGGCAGAATTCTTCCTCTTTGCCTTCTGCCAAGCTCTGCACCAGATGAGACAAGATAGAAGAGTTGTTCATTAAAGACTCTGCTTTTGTGATACAAAACCGCCTCGTCATTTCCAGCTCTTCTACAGTTGCTCTCTTTTTTCTGCTTCGTGATGTTGGAGATGTGAATAAAGCTGACTCGAGAGAGAACTCTGTCTCGTCATTCTCACATTCCCACAACGTTACTTTTAAATGCATACTTAAATCATCTTGCACACATAGCAAGATCAAGTGCCCCTTGTTCTCAGAAAAAGAAAACTGATGAGAAAAAAGGTCTCACAGAGAAAAAAGTCTCAGATTTACACAAACTATTGTAATCAGTAGAAAGTCAGAAATTTGCTAGAAATAAAGCTATAAATTCACAGAGAAAATTTTGGACCCTCTGGTGGGCCGTTTTTGGCCCATGAGCCATATGTTTGATACCCCTGGACCAGCCCATTAAAAATGCATATTTAGAGGATTTGCTTCCATGAAATAGTTGCATATTACAACAGCATGTAAATGAATAAGATAAAATAAAACAGAAAGCACAGTGTTGTGTATAGTTTAGACTCTTACTTGTGTGGTATGGGTGGCGGCTCCATCTTCCGGTTCCGCCACCACTCGGGGCTATAAGAGGGCAGTGGCAGGAGGGGCGGTCTCTTGGCCACTTCTTCTGCCTAAAGGTTGTATTATGCTGTTGAGTGCCTCTTTAATAAACCTGTGTTCAGTTCGACACTTGGCCTCATTCTTGGCTCCATATTCATACATAACAAACAGATAAATGAAAGTTCACCTTAGAATTGCTGCAGCAAAGTCACTTTTTCTCTGTGCGGTAATTTACACAATTGCTGACATTAAATGTGAGCTTCTTTCTCTAAAAATACTCATGTTTAGCCACAGAGGTAGGAGCTCTTGGGGGCTACTCACGGCTCGGATAACAGGTGAAAAGGGCTCGATATGAGAAGTTACCACCGCGACGGCATTTCTTGCCACCAGGTTGCGGTGTGAGCAGGACAGGAAACCGACCCACGGAGGAGATTGACAGTTGTGCCAGCTAGTAAGATTTATTTGCACTAAAAATATCTATCAACATTAATAAAACGAGGAACACAAGTAACGCATCTGATCAAATTTCAGTAACTGTAATGCATTACTGAATTTTTAAACAGTAATTTTGTTACACAGTACGTTACTGCAAAAGTAGTGGCATTACAGTAACGTGTTACTTTGTAAGTTGTTACTCCCAACACCACAGCACACATAAACTCATTTGGGGCACCCTTGCTGGGGGGACAGGGTTTTTCTTTTTCGGTTGGTGCTACTTTGGGGTGTCTAGTCTCCACCCTTTGAGGGGGGGCTCTATCACGAGCTGAGTTCAGGACCTTCTGCCAGACTCAGCCTCATGGCTCTTTCTTTGTATTTATATACTGTACACTACCGTTCAAAAGTTTGGGGTCACCCAGACAATTATTTTGTGTTTTCCATGAAAAGTCACACTTATTTACCACCATGAGTTGTAAAATGAATAGAAAATATAGTCAAGACATTGACAAGGTTAGAAATAATAATTTGTATTTGAAATAATAATTTTTTTCCTTCAAACTTTGCTTTAAATCATGCTTTAAATCAAACTTTGCTTAAATCGTCAAATAATCCTCCATTTGCAGCAATTACAGCATTGCAGACCTAACATGATTGCACAAGGGTTTTCTAATCATCCATTAGCCTTCTGATGCAATGAGCAAACACATTGTACCATTAGAACACTCGAGTGATAGTTGCTGGAAATGGGCCTCTATACACCTATGTAGATATTGCACCAAAAACTAGACATTTGCTGCTAGAATAGTCATTTACCACATTAGCAATGTATAGAGTGTATTTCTGATTAGTTTAAAGTTATCTTCATTGAAAAAAGTGCCTTTCTTTCAAAAATAAGGAAATTTCTAAGTGACCCCAAACTTTTGAACGGTAGTGTATATTTATTGCTTTTTGTGCCTTTGAGTTTCAGTACTGCTTTCTGTTGTTCTGTTTAGGTTCCAGTTTTGTTTCATATCTATTCATAATGAATTATCAGTCTGCAGTGATTATGTTTATTCTTTATATTTATTCTATGGTGTTTTACTCTGGGTTGACAGCTGTCAGGTGATATTTCCGGGTTTGTGCTCTGCTGGGGGCATCGCCTGTCAAGTTGTCAATCCAGCCTCTCCTCCCTCACCTCTCCCAGCTGTTCTCATCACCATTCATTATTTCCTTTTGCTCGCTCAGGTGAACCCACCACACCTGTCACTTGTTATTTAATGGATTTCAATCCCTATTTAAGGGTAGTTGCTGTTAATTCTCATTGCTGCTGCCTTGACTCACCAGGCTGAACTCAAGCCTCTCTTTATCCCCGTCACAGTCCTGTTTCTGCTCTGGCATTCAACTCCTGTAAGTTTTTCCTTCATTGTTATTTTGTCATTTTGAGTATCTTGTTGGACTTTATGGTTTGTTTTTTTTTTTGTTAATAAATCTCATAAGCTCGCAGTTCAGTGCCTGGGTTCATTCTCTCTGCCTCAAAGAGGCAAATTCATGACACAAACATAGGGCAAACACTTTTTCACACCACTGTATATTGTTATCCATTGGAGGGTAATGTTAGACTTTCACAGCTTTAAAGAGAAAATCCTTGCAAGTAAGCTGGTTATTATCAGCTTGACAGGTTATCGTAGAAATGCTTAAACATGAGTCCTCTGGGTAGATTGATGGAGGGATGTTAACTCCAACTTCCTTGCAGGGGGGTCAATTCAGCTATGGAAGGTGACTTTGAAGCTCTGGCTTGCTTGTCTGTTTTGGAAAAGGGGGTTTTATGACAAGGGTCTGAATCCCAAGGCTTACTCTTCAAGGAAAAAGGATGAATTTAATTTCAAGCCAACTGATAACGCTACATTGCAGTTGTCTATGTTGATCTTTCTGTAGAATGTGATATTATGAACAAAACACCAACATAGAGCTCTTACAGGCAACTGCTGCTAGCAGTTATAAATAGAGAGTATTGAAGAGAAGTTGTTCTTACAGATCTGTATCCCCTGACCTGAGGGCTGTATCACGGGCTCTGAGGAGTGCCTGGACTTCTTTTGTCATCCAAGGCTTCTGGTTAGGAAAAACCCTAATGCGTTTTTCCACAGTCACCTGGTTGATACAGTAGGTGATGTAGCATAATACAGTCTGTGTGTACATTTCCAGATCCTGATTCTTGAATAAATCCCATAAAGTGTTTGAAAAACAGTCCTGCAGCTGAGAAAGAGCTCCCTCAGGCCATGTTATGTCAGCTCTGATGTGCTTACCCTGCAGGATCATGAGGTGAGACATACACTGAGAGCAGTTCACCCGAGAAAGGCTACTGGTCCCGATGGAGTGCCAGGAAAGGTGCTCAAAGCATGTGCAGATCAGCTATGCTCTGTTTTGACTGATATTTTTAATTTGTCTCTTAAGGCAGCCTTTATTCCACAGTGTTTAAAATCTGCAGTCATTATTCCTGTGCCTAAAAAACATATTATCAGCAGTCTGAATGACTATCTACCAGTTGCATTAGAGATAAGATAAGATAAGATAAGATAAGATAAGCCTTTATCAGTCCCACAATGGGAAAATTCCAGGATTGCAACAGCACAGGGATAGCAACACTCAGAGCAACAATCAGAAGGCAAGAAAAACAAGAACAGCTAGTAAACATTTTATTTATTTTTATTTTACCTTTATTTAACCAGGAAAAAACCCATTGAGATTAAAAACCTCTTTTTCAAGGGAGTCCTGGCCAAGAGGCAGGAAAAAAAAAAAAAAATCACAAATGCACTTAAAATGACATACAAATCATATAAAACAGTTACAAATTAGTGAGGCCGTCTCAAATGTTCTCAAACTGGATTTAAAGTTGTTCAATGAAACAAGTTCCGTTAATTTCCTGTCTTTTTGTAACATGTTCCATGTAGAGGGGGCTGAGAACATGAAAGCTCTTTTTCCCAGCTCAGTACGGGCAAATGGAACAGAAAGCAACAAATAATCATTAGAACGCAGACCATAAGAATCAACACTTCTCAGTGTGATCAAATTACAAATGTAAGGGGGATATATGTACATATTGTGGAGAATGTGCACAAGGATGAGAATGAGTTATTCCTCAGGTTCAGCTTTATTCACAGATCACATACTCCAACAATCTCAAAGCAGGAAAAGAGGAAGAATCATCTCACAACTCCTTTTTTATACCCCGGACATCGAAACTCAAGTCACATGGTGTTTAAGCAAACATACAGTCACATTGTAACCCCTTTGATCTTCCACACCATTGTCCTTTAGTCTCTGGTGGTCCGGACATCTCCCCAGGTCATCTCCCTGAAACAAAGGCCAAATCTCACACTCTCTCGTTGTCTCTTGGAGACTCAGTCCTTTTGTTCCCTGAGACGTGCAGCACACAATAAACACACAGCAATATATTTGTGGAGCATATATAACCAACATATGTGCCCATATGTGCCCACATGACCCCCCCCAAACGTCTAAAATGGAACAAACATAACCAGAGATGCATGACATAATAACATTACTACATATCAATCCACCAGTTGCCTAGGTCTAAGTCTTCTGCCGTATTTGCTGTAAGCCGGCTTTACTGTTTCCGCAGTGTCTTTCTGCTGTGGAACTGTTGCCTGTGGATTAAAACTGTTAGTCAATCTCTGTGGGTGTTCTGGAGAATGCCCTCTAGGGGGTCTGCCACGACGGGAGGCCCTCTCCAACTGCACTGCTTCATCCGCCAAAACAAAAGCGTGTTTGAGTCTGTTCATACCAATTAACTCCTTTCTGTCTCCCAAATCCAGCAAAAAATGCTTCTCTCCTGTTTCCAGCACCCTAAACGGTCCATCGTAAGGCGGCCGCAAGTTTGGGCGATGGGCATCATGTCTGACAAAAACAAATTCCGCATTTTTTAAAGCTTTTGGCACAAAAATGTGTGGAAAACTGTGATGAACCGGGCCCGGAAGCATGTTTGATCCCGTGTCGCTCTGCAACAGCTGAGCGGGGGGGCAATTTGGCACAGGATTATCGGGGAGAAATTCCACGGGCAGACGGAGAGGCTGTGCAAAAACTAACTCAGCTGGGGAGGCTTGCAAATCCTCCTTAGGTGCAGAACGCAACCCCAATAAAACCCATGGAAGCCTGTCTACCCAATTTGTGTCCATAAGCGACGCCCTGAGGGCTGCTTTCAATGACCTATGGAAATGTTCGCATAAACTGTTAGCCTGTGGGTTGTACGTGGTAGTGCTGTGGATCATTATCCCTAGGCTGCGGGCCATCGATGACCAGAGCTCGGAAACAAATTGAGGGCCTCTGTCTGACGTTATGTCCGACGGAACTCCAAAGCGCGCTACCCAAGCTGTTAAAAACGCACGCGCCACCTCCTCGGCTGTGGTTGATGCCAGTGGGACCGCTTCCGGCCAACGCGTGGTGCGGTCCACCATAGTCAAAAGATGTGTGTACCCCTGTGACGACGGAAGGGGGCCTACCAAGTCGACATGCACATGATCAAAGCGCTTAGCCGGGATGTGAAAAGGCTCCAAAGGAGCTCTAGTGTGTCTGTGTATTTTGGCTCGCTGACACGCTACGCAGGCTGTCGCCCATTCCTTGACCTGTTTGCGCAACCCCGGCCATACAAATTTCTCTCCTACCATTTTGACCGATGCGCGCACCCCCGGGTGCGCTAGAGAATGGATCGAGTCAAAAACGCGGCGGCGCCACGCAGCTGGTACCACCGGACGCGGCCGCCCAGTGGAGATATCGCAGATTAGCGGGGGCATACCATCTTGCAGCACCCTGTCCTCCAGCCTTAACCCTGTTGGTCCAGACTGGAGCGCGCGCACGTCCACGTCGCTAACCTGCTCCGCGGCCATGGCTGCATAATCTAACCCTATGCGGATCGGGGCTGCGCGCGCTTCCGTGTCGCTACCCTGGCCCGCGGCCATGGCTGCAGAGTCTGCCCCCACGGGGCCTGGAGCTGTCACAGCACGTGAGAGGCAGTCTGCCACTACATTATGTTTACCTGCGACATGCTGGATATTGGTGGTAAACTCCGATATCGCGGCCAGCTGTCTCTGCTGCCAGCCCGACCAAGGTTCCGAAATCTTGGCCATCGCAAAAGTCAGCGGCTTGTGGTCCACGAACGCGGTGAAACGGCGTCCTTCCAGCCAGAACTGGAAATGGCGGATGGCCAAGTGTAGTGCCAACAACTCCCTGTCGAACGCGCTGTACTTTCGCTCGCTATCGCGCAAGGTTTTGCTGAAAAACGTGAGCGGTTGCCAGGTCCCAGCTACATACTGTTCAACGACTGCCCCCACTGCTAAATCGGACGCGTCAGTGGTGAGCGCCATGCATGCCGTTGGAACTGGGTGTGCCAACAAGGTAGCGTTTGCCAAAGCTGATTTGACTTGAGAGAATGCGCGCTCCCGCTCAGGAGACCATTCGATTTTATTCGTGGGTTTTTGTTTTTTTAGTGCAGCGTACAATGGTTGCATGAGCTGTGCTGCGCTGGGGAGGAAACGGTTATAAAAATTAACCATTCCCAAAAACTCCTGTAACGCTTTAACCGTTTGAGGGTGGGGAAAATTTGTTATTACACGCATTTTATCGGGCAGAGGGACCGCTCCTTCTGGTGAAACGCGATGCCCCAAAAAATCAATCTGCGCCACCCCAAACTGACACTTCGCTGGGTTAATTATTAACCCGTGCTCTGCTAACCTCCGGAAAACTGCTGTGAGATGGCTTTCATGTTCGTCTTCGGACGTGCTGGCTACCAAAATGTTGTCCAAATAGACGAACACGAAAGGGAGGTCGCGTAGGACCGTGTCCATCATGCGCTGGAACGTCTGCGCCGCACCCTTGAGTCCAAAAGGCATGCGCAAAAACTCAAAAAGCCCGAAAGGAGTTATTACCGCTGTTTTGGGTATGTCCTGAGCGCACACTGGAACCTGATGGTAACCGCGTACCAAATCTATTTTAGAAAAAATGCGCGCCCCCGCCAAATGAACCGAAAAATCTTGGATGTGCGGGATCGGGTAGCGGTCGTGTGCAGTGGCGTTATTCAACCTGCGGAAATCACCGCAAGGTCGCCACGAGCCATCAGCCTTTGGGACCATGTGCAATGGTGAAGCCCAGGGGCTTTTCGAACGTCTGATGATGCCCAGTTTTTCCAGGTTGGCAAACTCCTCGCGTGCTATGGTCAGTTTAGCTGAGTCCAGGCGCCGAGCTTTTGCAAAAACGGGCGGGCCGGTGGTAGTGATATAGTGTTTGACCCCATGTTTAGCCACTGTCGCCGAAAATGTTGGGACTGGGAGTGCTGGGAACTGAGTGAGGAGTGCGTGGAACTTACCACCCGCAGCTGTGACGTTGGCTTGTGCAGTTGGCGGCGCCACTCGAGCTGTGCATGGAATAGAGTGAAAAGACAGTGCATTAACCAGACGTCTGTTAGCAAGATCAACCAATAATCCATGTGAGCACAAAAAATCAGCCCCTAACATGTTGAAATTAACTGCAGCTACAACAAAAGTCCACTCAAATGCACGGCCCTGCAAAGACAGAAGCAGAGTCCTCTCACCGAAGGTCTTAATCGCTGAGCCGTTCGCTGCTGACACCAGGGGGCCCTTAGACGGTGTCAGCCGGTCCGCGTAGGAAGGCGTGATGAAGCTCAGCTGGGAGCCTGTGTCCAAGAGGAAATGCCTCCTCGAGCGTGCATCCGTCAGGTAGAGCAGCTTGTTCTCCTCCCCGAGGGCCACAGCTGCTACCGACCCCCGGTCTTGGCATTTCCCGAACGCTTGAAGTGGCACGGTGGGAGGCACTTGTGTGCCCTCTCTGCAAAGCGGCGATGATGGAAGCACAGGACGTCATCTGCTCTGTGTCGCCTGGTCCTCGCTGCTGCCATCGTCGGTGCGTCTGGTACTGTAACCACTGGCCCCATGCCGTCTCCAGACGTTGCTCCTAGCTCTGCTGCTGCGGCCGAAACCGTGCTCTGTTTGTGGGCGTCGACGAGTCGCTGCGCCTCCTTGCTCAGCCCATGGTAGTGTCGCCGGGCCAACCGAGGTGAGTCTGCCAGGGTAACTCTCACCAATGGTGGCAGGGTCCGGAGGAAAAGGTGGGCGAAGATAAATTTGCAATCCTCGGAGTCTTTCAGCCTCAGCATTTTCGCCATCAGGTCTACGGGTCTGTCGTTCTCCGACTCCGTCAATGTTAGGAGCCCTTCTGTTCGCTGTTGCACTGAGGGGGTGAAGTGGCTTATAAGCGCAGCCTTCAATGCGCTGTATTTGTCACTGTCCGGTGGGTGATTGACCAGATCTTCCACCCTCTGGACTGTGTGGATGTCCAGCTTCGCCACCACATGGTAGAATTTCGTGTCGTCCTTCAAGATTCTCCGGAGGTTGAACTGCGCCTCGACCGCGCTAAACCAGGAGCGCGGACTATTCAATTCAATTCAATTCAACTTTATTTATATAGCGCCATTTCACAACAACAGTCATCTCATAGCACTATCAAATGTAGGGGGGAACCCCCACAGTTGCAGAAAGACCCCAGCAATCAGGCGATCCCCTGTGAGCAAGCACTTGGCGACGGTGGAGAGGAAAAACTCCCTTTTAACAGGAAGAAACCTCCAGCAGAACCAGGCTTAGGGAGGGGCAGTCATCTGCTGTGACTGGCTGGGGGGTGAGGGGATAGAGAAGAAGAAAAGAACAGACATGTAGAGAGCAAACAGCATGATGGGGACTCAATCTATGGGAGAGAACAAACAAATGTTAATGACCAGCAAAAAAAATATTTCATAGAGAGTGAGGAAAGGAGTGAGGCCCAGTGCATTACTGGAGGTCCCCCGGCTGACTAAACCTATTAGCAGCATAACTAAGGGAGGGTTCAGAAACACATGATCCCTCCCTAATTGTAGGCTATATCAAAAAGGTAGGTTTTAGCCCTATTCTTAAAAACAGAGATCGAGTCTGACTCCCGAATCCAGATTGGCAGCTGATTCCACAAGAGAGGAGCTTGATAACTGAAGGCTCTGCCTCCCATTGTACTTTTGGAGATTCTAGGTATTACAAGTAATCCAGCATTTTGGGAGCGTAGTGCTCTGTTTGGATAATACGGTAGTATCAGATCTTTTAAATAAAAAGGAGCCTGATTGTTTAGAGCTTTGAAAGTAAGAAGAAGGATTTTAAACTTAATTCTAAACTCTATGGGAAGCCAATGAAGGGAGGCCAGAACCGGAGAGATATGATCTCTCTTTCTAGTACCTGTTAAAACTCTTGCTGCAGCATTTTGGATCAGCTGAAGACTTTTTAAAGATGTTTTAGGACAGCCTGATAATAAAGAATTTCAATAATCTAATCTTGAGCTAACAAAAGCGTGGATCAGTTTCTCAGCATCACTCTGAGACTAGATGCTCCTAATCTTGGCAATATTATGCAAATGATAGAAGGCAGTCTTAGAAACAAATTTAATATGTGAATTGAAGGACAAATCCTGATCAAAAATAACTCCAAGGTTCCTCACAGAGCTATTAAGAGAAAGAGTAACTGCATCCAAACTGAAAGTTTGATTTGGAAAGGAATTTCTAAGGTTTTTTGGACCAACAAGAATGACTTCAGTCTTATCTGAATTTAATAGCAGGAAATTACAAGTCATCCAAGCTTTGATTTCCTTAAGACAGGCTTCTAACTTGGCTAATTGATTACTATCATCTGGCTTCATTGACAGGTATAATTGTGTGTCATCTGCATAACAATGAAAATGTATACAGTGTTTTCTAATAATGTTGCCTAACGGAAGCATATATAAACTAAAAAGAGTAGGGCCTAGCACAGATCCCTGTGGAACTCCATGACTATGCTTTGAGTTGAAAGAAAACTCATTATTTACATGAACAAACTGGAACCTATCAGATAAATAAGATCTAAACCACTGCAACGAAGTTCCATTAAGTCCAACATAGTGTTCTAATCTATCAAGTAGAATATTATGATCGATAGTATCAAAAGCTGCACTAAGGTTTAAAAGGACAAGTACAGAAACTAGTCTATTATCAGATGCAATGAGGAGGTCGTTAGTGACCTTGGCTAAGGCTGTTTCAGTACTATGATGGATTCTAAACCCAGATTGAAACTCTTCAAGTAAACCATTTCCCTGCAGGTGGTCAAATAATTGCGTAGCAACAACTCTTTCTAAGATTTTTGAAATGAAATTAGAGATTTCAGATTGGTTAGAGATTAGAGATTAGAGATTGGTCTATAGTTAGCTAAAGCTCCTGGATCTAGCGTTGGCTTTTTGAGTAAGGGTTTAATTACAGCCGTTTTAAAAGCCTGCGGTACATGACCTAAAGTTAATGAACAATTGATGATATGAAGAATAAAGCTACCAATAAATGGGAAGACTTCTTTAAATAACCTGGTAGGAATAGGGTCTTAAAGACAAGTTGAAGGTTTGGATGAGGAAACTATTTTGTCTAACTCACAAAGGTCGATTGGAGTAAACTCATCAAGACAGACATCAATTGAAGGAGTTGTAGTAGTTACAGTATTTAAGTTAACTGTGGGAAGAATCTGATTGATTTTATCTCTGATGGATGAAATTTTATTATTGAAAAAGTTCATAAAGTCCTGACTAGTAAGCTCTAAGGGAATGCTAGGATTGACAGAGTCCTGACTCTTTGTCAACCTGGCTACAGTACTGAAAAGAAACCTGGGATTATTCTTGTTCTCTTCTATTAATGCAGAGTAATAACTCGTTCTAGCTTTTCTAAGAGATTTTTTATAAATTAAAAGATGATTTCTCCAAGCTAAATAGATTTCATCTAAATTAGTGGAGCGCCATTTTCTTTCTAATTGACGAGTCTTCTGTTTTAAGCTACGAGTTTCTGTGTTGAACCAAGGAGTTAGAAATCTCTGATTAGACTTTTTCTTTTTTAAGGGGGCCACCAAGTCTAGAGTCTGATGCAGAGAAGCTGAAACACTATCCACCATGTTATCAATTACAGAAGGAGCAAGCTGTCTATAGCTTATTTCCGTTGTGTTGACACATAGCATAGAGGAAACAATCTGCATAAATTTGGTAACAGCATCATCCGAGAGGCATCTACTGTAATAATATTTTTCTTTAGGAGCCAAATAGTCAGAAATAGTAAAATCAAAGGTTAACAGACAATGGTCTGACAGTACAGGGTTATGAGGAGACACTACAAGATTTTCTATTTCTATGCCATATGTCACAACAAGGTTCAATGTATGGTGGAGGTAATGAGTAGAATTTCCTACTTTCTGAGAAAACCCAATCGAGTCTAATATTGAATTAAATGCCACATTAAGGCAGTCACTATCTACATCTACATGTATATTAAAGTCCCCTACTACAATTATTCTATCAGATTTCAGCACTAAATCAGCTAAGAAATCAGCAAATTCGGATAAAAATTCTGAGTAGGTTGATGGGGGACAATAAACTATGGCAAATAAAATTGGGTTTAACCTAAAATTGCTCAAGATAAGATAAGATAAGATAAGATAAGCCTTTATTAGTCCCACAACGGGGAAATTCCAGGATTGCAACAGCACAGGGATAGCAACACTCAGAGCAACAGTCAGAAGGCAAGAAAAAAAAAAAAAAAACAAGCAAGCAAGAGCAGCTAATATACATATGTACATATTACTATAAAATATATATACACACACACACACACAGACACACAGTGCAGAGCATTGTAGCTGGATGGAAAAAATATATGAATATATGAACACACAGTGCAGAGCATTGTAGCTAGATGGAATAAATATGTAAATATATAAACACCCACAGTACGGAGCATTGCAGCTAGGTGGAATAAATATGCAAGTATATAAACACACACAGTGCGGAGCAATGTAGCTAGATGGAATAATATGTAGATATATAAAAACACAGTGCGGAGCATTGTAGCTAGATGGAATAAATATGTAAATATATAAACACACACAGTGCAGAGCATTGTTGCTAGGTGGGATGAAACAGCATAACCGTCTACTTAGTTATCCTACATGGTATGATTATGTGCCCATACATATTCTCACCCTCCATAGCGACCGGTATGTTCCTAGTTGTATGCCGGAGAGGACCATTGTGTAAGTCTATTGCATCTTTTGCATTCAAAAAAAAAAAAAAAAAAAAAAAAAAAAAAAAAAACTATTAGTTTGTTACGTCTTTTTGCTATCTCTGCGAGCAGCCCTGCTTAGGTTGTACAGTCTGACAGCCGTTGGTAGGAAGGACCTACGAAACCTCTCGGTTGTGCACCTGGGATGATGTAGTCTGCTGCTAAATGAGCTCCTTAGTGCATCCAGTATGTCCTGCATAGGGTGGAACTCGGACTCCAGCAGAGATTACAGTTTAGCCACCGTCCTTCTCTCTCCTATCTCCTCCATCGGATCAAGGCGCTGCCCCAGGACAGAGCTAGCTTTCTTAATCAGTTTGTTCAGTCTCTTCCTATCGGCTGCAGTAATGCCACTGCCCCAGCAGACCACTCCAAAAGTGATGGCTGATGCCACCACCGTGTCATAGAATGACTTCAGCAGCGCCCCTTGTACACCAAAAGACCTGAGTCTCCTCAGCAGGAACAGCCTGCGCTGTCCCTTCTTGTAGAGTGCGTCAGTATTGTGTGACCAGTCTAGTTTATTGTTCAGATGAATACCCAGGTACTTATAGGATGTCACCATCTCGATGTCTGTTCCCTGTATATTTACTGGTGCTATGAGGGGCTGCCCATGCCTGCGGCAGTCCACCACCAGCTCCTTAGTTTTCCTCGCGTTGATCTGGAGGCAGTTCCGATGGCACCAGTCCACAAAGTCCTGGATAAGCCCTCTGTACTCAGCTTCATCTCCGTTGGAGATGAGACCAACGATCGCAGAGTCATCAGAGAACTTCTGTAGATGGCAATGTGTTGTGTTGTGTGAGAAGTCCGCAGTATAAAGAGTGAACAGGAAGGGAGCCAGCACCGTTCCCTGGGGGGCCCCCGTGCTACTGATGATCGTGTCGGAAACACAGTCCCGGGTTCTCACAAACTGAGGCCGGTTCGTGAGGTAATCCAGGATCCATGATGACAGGTGCTGGTCCACCCCTGCGCGCAGCAGCTTGTCCTTCAGGATCATCGGTTGGATGGTGTTGAAAGCACTGGAGAAGTCAAAGAACATGATCCTCACCATATTCCCGGGCTTCTCCAGGTGGGACAGAGAACGGTGAAGGAGGAAGATCACCGCATCCTCCACCCCAATGCCATGCTGGTAGGCGAACTGGAGTGGATCCATCGCTGGTTCCACCAGGGGGCGGAGATGAGCAAGGAGCAGTCTCTCCAGGGTCTTCATCAAGTGGGACGTCAAGGCCACCGGTCTGTAGCTGTTCAGGTCTTTGGGGTGGGAAGTTTTTGGTACAGGTACCACACAAGATGTTTTCCACAGCTGTGGTACCCTCCCCAGTTTCAGGCTCATGTTGAAGATATACGTCACAATCCCACACAGCTGGTCTGCACAGGACTTGAGGAGCTTTGCGCTGATGCCGTCCGGTCCCGACGCCTTCCTCGCCTTGATCTTCCTCAGCTCCGTCCTCACCTGGGTCTTGGTCAGGGTCAGGATGGGGGGCTGTGTGTTGGGAGTGGGGGGGGTGTCGGTGGAGTGGGGAGTGGGCAGCAGGACTTGATTTCTTAGAGGCAGCAGTGGTTGTTGTGCAGACAGGGGGGAGGGCGGTTGGTCAAATCTATTGAAAAACAGATTCAGGTTGTTCGCCCACTCCCTGCCCCCCGTGGCCTGGGGGGAGGTATTCTGGAGCCCCGAGATGGTTTTGAGGTTTCTCCAGACCCCGCTGATGTCGCTCTGTTGCAGCTTGTCCTCCATCTTCTTCCTGAAGCTTTCCTTGCCTTCTCTGATCTTTCTCCTCAGCTCCCTCTGCACGGAAGTGCCCAATACTGAGGACCAGGCCCTCAAATGAATTATAACATGTTTTTTGCTTTACATTAACTAGTAATTTGGAATGGTAAATTGTTGCTACTCCTCCTCCACGACCAGAACTTCTGGGATTTTGACAGTTTAAATAACCAGAGGGAGTTGATTCATTTAAACCAACATAATCCTCTTGCCCTAACCAAGTCTCTGTAAGGGAAATTAAATCAATCTGATAATCAATTAACAGATCATGGACTAACAGAGACTTGGGAGTTAGAGACCTAATATTTAATAAACCACATTTAATTTTTAAATTATGAGGAGGAACAGAGGCCAAATCATTCAATTTAGAGGCTTTATGTTTAATTTGAGTTTTACCAATATTTTGCTTTATCACTTTGGGATTCTTATACATTATATTTTTATTTACTTTGGAGGGAGCAGACAACGATTCTCTGATGGGGAAGACAGGGGCTAAGCTGAGGGGTGGCGGATGAAGAGGAGCTGCAGAGAGGCGTGTAAGACTGCGACTCTGCTTCCTGGTCCCAACTCTGAGTAGCCAAGGTTTTGGAAATTTGGATAAAAAAGATGCCAGATTGTTAGATAAATGAGAAGCACCATCCAAAGTGGGATGAATGCTGTCTCGTCTCATAAGACCAGGTTTTCCCCAAAAAGAGCTCCAATTGTCAATGTAGCCCACGTTATTTGCAGGACACCACACAGACAGCCAGCGGTTCAAGGATGACAAGCGGCTAAACATGTCATCACTGGTCAGATTGGGGAGGGGCCCAGAGAATACTACAGTGGCAGACATCGTTTTTGCAAAGTCACACACCGATTCTACATTAAGTTTCGTGACTTCCGACTGCTGGAGACAGATGTCATTAATGCCGGCGTGAATAACAATTGTGGAATATTTACAGTTACTTTTAGCCAGCATTTTCAAATTTGACTCGATGTCGCCTGCTCTGGCCCCAGGAATGCATTTGACTATGGCCGCTGGAGTCTCTAGGTTCACGTTTCTGACTACAGAGTCGCCAATGATCAGAGTTTTTTCCTCAGCGGGTGTGTCGCTGAGTGGGGAAAAACGATTAGAAACGTGAACAGGTTGGTGGTGTACCGGGGCTTTGCGACTAGGCTTCCTTCTCACCGTCACCCACCCAGTCTCCTCACTGCTGAGGAGAGCCGGGGGACCGCTGACAAGGGGGCCTAAGCTAGCTAGCTCCGCTGCAGCTAATGGGCGTCCGTCAAGATTAACTGGTGCAGACGGTGTTTCAATGCAGCGGAGCCGGGATTCCAAATCAGACAACCTCGCCTCGAGCACCTCAAAAAGACAACATTTATTACATTTACCGTTATCACTAAAAGAGGCAGAGGTGTAGCTAAACATCTGACAGAGAGAGCACACCAGAGGAGGAGAGGAAAGAGAGCTAGTAGCCATAGCTAGTGGCTGGAGAGCAAACCACACAGGCAGACAGCAAAACAGGAAGTGACGATACGTTACCACAAGGAAGTGACGATCCCAGATCCACAGGTCCTGGTCCTATGCTGCCAGAAGTCGGGCAGCCGGAGTGTGGTGGCAGCCGTCAGGCTGGCTTCTGCCGAGCCCCGCTCGGGAGAATTATCTCTGCTCATTCTTCGTCGTAAGGTCACCAGTGTGGAGAATGTGCACAAGGATGAGACTGAGTTATTCCTCAGGTTCAGCTTTATTCACAGATCACATACTCCAACATTCTCAAAGCAGGAAAAGAGGAAGAATCATCTCACAACTCCTTTTTTATACCCCGGACATCGAAACTCAAGTCACATGGTGTTTAAGCAAACATACAGTCACATTGTAACCCCTTTGATCTTCCACACCATTGTCCTTTAGTCTCTGGTGGTCCGGACATCTCCCCAGGTCATCTCCCTGAAACAAAGGCCAAATCTCACACTCTCTCATTGTCTCTTGGAGACTCAGTCCTTTTGTTCCCTGAGACGTGCAGCACACAATAAACACACAGCAATATATTTGTGGAGCATATATAACCAACATATGTGCCCATATGTGCCCACAATATTACTATAAATATATATATATAGACACACAGTGCGGAGCATTATGGTTGGTGAATGTGTAGCAGAAAGTCTAAGCTCTCTCTCCCCGGATGCAGCGGGCCAGCTGGAAGTCTTTGGGCATGATGGTGACCCTCTTAGCGAAGAAGAGACCCCCCAGGTAGGCCTCGCTGGCCTCCTGCAGAGCCATGACGGCGAAGCTCAGGAAGCGCAGGTCGGTCTTGAAGTCCTGAGCGATCTCCCTCACCAGGCGCTGGATGGGCAGCTTACGGATGAGCAGCTCCGTGGATTTCTGGTAGCGACGGATCTCTCTCAGAGCCACGGGCCTGTGACGGTGAGGCTTCTTCACTCCGCCAGTGACCGGAGCGCTTTTCCGAGCAGCCTTGGTGGCTAGCTGCTTCCTGGGGGGCTTTTTCCTCCAGTAGATTTTACGGGCGGTCTGCTTGGTTCTTGCCATCGCTCTTTATTATTCTGTCTTATATTTCTTGCACGCCGCCTAAACTCCAGCCCGGCACCCGCGTCGTTTTCGCTACAGTTCCCGGTATGTTGAGTTTCACCGTTAGCACCGGGTGGCGGTTGAGTGCTAGCTAGCACTAGCTCTTCCTGCTGTAACGTCTCCTGCTGTAAACAGTGGCTCCGTCCGCCGACTCGGGAGACCTTTGGGGCATTAACACCCATTATTATGAAGTGCTTTGAGAAAATGGTATTGAAACATCTTTTGTCTAGTCTCCCCCCAGCCTTTGATCGGTACCAGTTTGCCTACAGGCGGAGCAGATCCACTGAAGATGCTATTGCTATAGCTCTCCACTCAGCATTCAGCCATTTAGAAGACAAGGGGAGCTATGTAAGAATGTTGTTTGTGGACTATAGCTCGGCATTTAATACAATTATTCCCAATATTCTCATTACTATATTGCTTCAGCTCGGTCTGCCTACTCACACTTGCAGCTGGATTAAGGACTTCCTAACAAATCGAACACAGACTGTTAGTCTTGGACTCCATTCCTCCTCTACAGTCATGCACTCAACCGCCACCCGGTGCTAACGGTGAAACTCGACATACCGGGAACTGTAGCGAAAACGACGCGGGTGCCAGGCTGGAGTTTAGGTGGCGCGCAAGAAATATAAGACAGAATAATAAAGAGCGATGGCTGCACGGTGGCGCAGTGGTTAGCACCGCGGCAGCATAGTTTACCCTCGGCCGGGGGATCGCGGGGATCGTGAGATCGTGGGTTCGATCCCTGCCCCCGGCCAACAGTGATCTGTGTGGAGTTTGCATGTTCTCCCCGTGTTTGTGTGGGTTTACTCCGGGATTTCTCCGGTTTCCTCCCACATGCCAAAAAACATGCAGGTTAGGGAGTTAAGGGGCGCTTGCGCACGCAGCGACTGGCAGCTGGTGGCTTGTCACCGGACTGCAGAACAAATCTACCTACGGGTACAAAATGGGAAATTCAAATGGAAAAAATTCAAAGGGAATTAAGGCGGCAAAGCGCGCCTATGCGGAGAAAATCCAGGGACACCTCTGTGACACTAGGAACACCAAGCAGATGTGGCAGGGAGTTCGGACACTGATGGGCTTTAAGTCTAGGCAGGGGGTCGATGATGACGACGCTTCGTTTCCAGACAGGCTTAACGACTTCTTTGCACGTTTTGAAGCATCAAACTCGACAATCAGAGGGAGGGCTGGCCCACCCCCACCAGCAGTCGGACCAGCTTTTACCATCAACACAGCGGATACACGGAGGACCCTAACCAGAGTCAACCCATGCAAAGCTGCAGGTCCAGACAACATTCCGGGACGTGTGCTCCGAGACTGCACGAGCGAGTTGGCGGATGTCCTGACTGACATTTACAACATCTCCCTGAGTCAGGCCATCGTTCCCAGATGCTTCAAGACCTCTATCATTGTACCAGTGGCAAAGAAACCAGTGGTGTCCTGTTTGAATGACTATTGTCCTGTTGCACTGACACCAATTGTGATGAAATGTTTTGAACGGCTTGTCAAACCACACATTACAGCCTGCCTCCCTGCATCACATGACCCGCTCCAGTTTGCATACCATTCAAACCGCTCCATGGGGGATGCTATAGTCACCACCCTACACTCTCTCATCACCCACCTGGACCAGAAAGACACCTACGCCAGACTCCTGTACATTGATTTCAGTTCAGCATTCAACACCATTATTCCCCACAGACTGATGGAGAAATTACTCCTTCTCGGTCTGAACACCGCCACATGTCTCTGGATCCTGGATTTCCTGACTGAGAGACCTCAGTCTGTCTGGGTTGGAAACAACATCTCCAACTCTGTCACGCTGAGTACCGGATCCCCTCAAGGCTGTGTACTAAGTCCACTGTTGTTTACACTTCTAACACATGACTGTGTATCCAGACACGAGGGGAACCAGATTATTAAGTTTGCAGACGACACCACGGTGGTGGGACTTATTCAGAGGGATGAGGAATCAATGTACAGGGAAGAAGTGAGAGACCTGGAGGGCTGGTGCAGGGAGAACAATCTGGTGCTCAACGTGGACAAAATGAAGGAGATGATTATCGACTTCCGGCTCATAGCCTGAGCACGTCCCCCTCAGCATCAGCGGCCCATTTAGTGGAGAGAGTAGAGAACATCAAGTTCCTCGGAGTGCAGATTTCGCAGGACCTGACCTGGAGCAAGAATTCCTTGGAGATCAGGAAGCGGGCTCAGCAGAGACTACACTTCTTGAGGAAACTCAAACAGGCCTCTCTCCCCATCTGCATCCTCAGGACCTTCTACAGAGGTGTGGTGGAGAGTGTTCTGACGTACTGCATTGCTACATGGTACTCCAGCTGCAGTATGTCAGACCTTTTTTCAAGATGGCGACCGGGATGGTCACACTTTTTCAACGCTGAGACAAAGTCGCTGATGTCTTCCCATTAAAAGAACCTAATCAACAGCGATCGGCGCTCGTGACGGACCCCACGGGCTGAATTTCCACCCCCGTCAGAATCCCGTCGGAATGCCCCTTTAATCGGGTAGAACCGCTGCGCTCTATCTGAAGCTTCTGCCAAGCTAATACTGGTTAGCTTAACACTAGCCCCTGTGCGTCACCTAACTCCGACACGAAGCGGCTCAGTCCCCGGTGAGGGCTTACCGGACGAACCAACCGAGGCGGCTCAGTCCCCGGTGAGGGCTTACCGGACGAACCAACCGAGGCGGCGATTGGGAGCTCGGGCGCGGCGTTGGTGAGAGACGGGGGCCACCTGGACTCAGCAGGACAGTGGCCTGAATCGGAGCCCAATTTGCGAGGCCCAGCCGAGGAACTACCAGACTGACGGCGGTCGGTGACGGGGCCTAGCGGAAGAGCCACCCAGCCAGACGACAGCGAGCGACGGTGATCGGCCACCGATCGGCGGAGGTGATCGGTGGATTAGAGCTACGCCGGCGGAGTGCGACATAACTGGCGGTGACGGGGCCCAGCGGAGGAGCCACCCAGCCAGACGGCGACGAGTGGCTGTGATCGGTGGATTCCGGCTGCGCCGGCGGTGTGCGACATAACTGGCCAGGTAGACGGAGGCAGGCGCCGGCAATAGCCTAGCCGGATTCTCTGTTTATTTCTATCCACAGGTCAGTAAAATGCCACCCAAAAAAGAGGAATTGGAAGAAATTAAAAAATCTCTGAACTTTGTGTTAGAAGAATTGGCCAGAATGACTAACCAACAGGCCAAAATAATAAACCTAATACAAGAGGTACAAGCCCTACATTCAATAATAAAAGAAAAAGACAAAAAAATTATGGACCTGGAGCAACACGGGCGTCTTTTGGAGCAACGCGTCGAGGATCTTGAACAAGGTTCTCGCATTGATGACCTAGTTTTTTTTTTTTTCCACAATATCTTTATTGAACCTTTTTTTTAACAAACATAACACAAACAATCAAACACTAACACTAAAGTACTACAAAAAAAAAATGCACTAAAAACACCTACAACCACCAACAACATCAAGTCTTCAACAATACTCCTCTGTTTAGTCTAGACAGTCCATTACATAAGTATTCATATTATGTTCACCAGTTTGGAATTTACAAGGTCCACACACATCATTCACCTTCTTCTTCAAGAGTTATGTTTAAATTTTTTACATAATCAATAAAAGGTCTCCATATATTCTCAAACACACTTTCCTTTGATTTCAGTATATATGTTATTCTTTCTAATGGAAGGTTTGTTAACATCTGTCTTAACCACTGAGTCACATCTGGTCTATGAATCTTTTTCCACAGTAATGCAATACATTTTTTGGCATTAAGCAAACTGAGGTCTATGAATGTTCTTTCACTTTTATTAAAGTTATGCTTTTTTGGGTACAGACCCAACAAAAACAGTTTAGGATTCAATATGATTTGTTTTGAAATTATTTTTTCAATTGTTACCCTCACCTCTTCCCAAAACATTCTAATTATTCTACATTCCCATAAACAATGAAATAGGATTCCTTTACTTTCCATACATTTTGTGCATGTATCTGGTATGTTTTTGTTATATCTATTTAACTCCACCGGTGTAACATACATCCGCATTAACCATTTAAAATGTATCAATTTAAGACGTACATTTATTGATTTGGTTTGAGCTTCTGTACAAGCCAATTCCCATTGTTCCTCTGAAATTTCAGTTTGCAGATCTTCTTTCCAGTAGTTTAATCTTTTCTGTGAGTTTTCACTTGAGGATAGTGTCAATGAGTTATAAAACTCTGAAATAATACCCTTTCTTTTGCTATCTTTCATCAACATTTTTTCCAAGGATGAATAAATAGGTCGAGTGAGAGCATTATTTTGGTTTGATCGAATAAAGTTCCTAAGTTGAAGATATTTAAAAAAATGTGTTCTATTAAGATTAAATTTGATCCTCAGCTCTTCAAAAGACATTATGTTATCTGAACATGACAAATATAAATCTTGAATTTTTTGGATCCCTTTTAAACTCCATACTTTAAACACAGCATCCGCTCTCCCTGGTTTAAAATATTGATTACCCCATATTGGACTAAATTTTGACAGTAAGTGTGGTTCTTTTAAATATTTTTTAGTTTCACACCATATTTTAATCATATGTTTTACAAATGGGTTTTTAACTTGTTTCTGTAAATTTTTTGCCGAGTCTGAATATATGAATATGGGAAGAGGTAAAGGCAAATTGTATGATTCCATTTCAGTCCAGTGAGGGAGATCATTTGATGAAAAATAATATGTCATAGACCTCAGTTGTGCCGACCAATAATACAACATAAAATTTGGACATTTCAGACCTCCACGATCAAATGGTAAATATAATAAAGACAAACGTAATCTAGCCCTCCTGTTGTTCCATATAAATTCCACTAACTTTTTTTTAATTCTTGAGAATAAATCTAAAGGTGGTGGTAAGGGAATGTATAGAAATAAATAAAGTATTTTAGGTAAGATATTACTTTTAAGTATATTGATTCTCCCGATCATCGACATTGATAGTGACATCCATCTCTGAAGTAACTCATTAATATCTGTCATTAAGGCTTCATAATTGACACTGGCGACTGATTCTAGCTTAGGCACAATTTGGATTCCTAAATATTTAAACTGATTTATAACATTGAATTGATTTACCTCAGGGGCTGGGTAATTTCTCTGGGTCTCATTTAGCATTAATATTGAAGATTTAGTTTTATTTATTTTATATCCTGATATTTCCCCCAAATTCTTTATTAAATTCAACAAGGTTGGAATTGATTTTTTAAGATTCGACATAAACAAAATTATGTCATCGGCATACAGGGAGATTTTATGTTCTGTTGGTCCAACTTTAATTCCATATATTTGTGACTGTAGACGTATCGCCATCGCTAAAGGTTCAATTGCCATAGTAAACAGTAAAGGTGAAAGTGGACAGCCTTGTCGACATCCTCTATTGATTTTTATTGATTTTGAAATATTGTTATTTGTTAGGATTTCTGCTGTAGCATTATTATATATTATCTGAACCCATTTTATGAAATTATTTCCAAGTCCAAACCTTTGTAAGACTTCAAAAAGAAAGGGCCATTCGACTCTATCAAAGGCCTTTTCGGCGTCCAGTGATAGGACAGCTGTATCCGGTGCTTCTTTATTAGAATAAATAATATTAAATAGTCTTCTTACATTATGGAAGCCTTGTCTTCCCTTTATAAAGCCATTCTGATCTCGATTAATAATATTTGGTAAAATTTCTTGTATTCGTCTTGCTAAAATTTTACAGATTATCTTAAGGTCGGCATTTAATAGGCTTATTGGTCTCATATTTTCACATTTATTAGAGGGTTTACCTGGTTTTGGCAACAGTATAATTAAGGCATTATTCATGTATGATGGTAAATTACTATTTTGAAATGCTTCTAAAACCATTTCCAAAAAAGGTTTTATTAATTTATTCTTAAATTTTTTATAAAGGTCAACTGGAAGACCATCTGGTCCTGCACTTTTTCCTGATTTCATATTATCAATGGCTAGCCCAACTTCTTCTTGACTAATTTTAGACTCCAGTATCTCCCTGTTTTCATTTGAAATACACGGTATAGATAGTTCGTTCAAAAACCCATTTAGTTTTGTTAAGTCAGATTCATTTTTGGTATCATATAATTTTTCATAGTAATCTCTAAAGGCTCTATTAATTTCTAAAGGATCTATAACTACCTGTCCGTTACTTATAATATTGGTAATTGGTGTTTTAAATTCTAATTGTTTAATCTGCCATGCCAATAATTTTCCTGATTTTTGACCTTGTTCATAAAAAGATTGTTTCAATCTTAGAAGACTCGAGGCAGCTCTATTCGCTGATTTTTTGTCATATTCAGCTCTCAAAATCAGTAATTCGTTCTCCAACCTTGGATCACTTCCTGCATATACTTTTTCTTCAAGAATTTTTATTTTATGTTCCAATTGAACTCTCTCCTCTCGAGTCTTCTTAGATTTTGAACCTGTATAACTAATAATATGTCCCCTAATAAAAGCTTTGAAATCCTCCCACTTTACACATGCTGATGTTTGTGTAGTATTGATATCAAAGAACTCATCTATCTGTTTTTCTATGTACTTAACAAATTCCTCATCCTGAAGCCATTTATGCTGAAATTGCCATCTACCTGGTTCCTTTGTCAATTTCTTATCTACATATATTAGACAGCAGGGTGCATGATCAGAGATCACGATGTTGTCATAAAAGCAGTTTTGAATCTTGGACCTTAATTCTACGGAGATCAAAAAATAATCAATACGTGAGAAAGTCTTGTAGGTATTGGAATAACAAGAGTAGGCTTTAACTTGTGGATTCATTTCTCTCCATATATCTAGCAATCTCAATTCTTTCATAAAATGAATAATGGTCATCCTACATCCATTGTGCGTACAGTCCAGTCCTGTTGATCTATCTATACCGGGATTCAATGTACAATTAAAATCCCCTGCTATTATATGTTGCCCTGTAAGTGATGATAAGATAAGAAATAAATTAGCAAAGAACTTTTGATCATCTATATTGGGACCATATAGGTTTACCAAATTTATATTTTCTAATAACAAAGATCCTTGAATGATTAAATATCTTCCAAATTTGTCTCCAATTACATTTTTCACTTGAAATGGGACTGATTTATGGATGAGAGTCATAACTCCCCTGGCTCAGGATGAAAATGATGAGGTGAAAACACTTCCTTGCCATCTACTCCTAATTCTTTTTACATCCTCCTCTATTAGATGAGTTTCTTGTAAAAACACAATTTTTGAACCCATATCTTTTATTTTATTCATAACTTGTTTAAGTTTTTTTAATTTTTGTAGACCTCTGCAATTCCATGAAGTTAAATTAAGATTAACGCTTTGGTTTGTGATCAATAGGGAGTTTAGGATTACCTTGCAGTATAAACATGCTCATACAGAGAAGCAAAAACATGAGTGGTTGAACATTCATCCTACAAACTACACACAAACAAATTCCCCCTTCCCACATTTGTGGTGATCCCCCCAAAATCAAAAGAAAAATTCCGTCTCCTGATATAGCCATCGACCGCTCCACACCCACGAGGACCAGCCAAAGCCACTCCTTCTTCATCCTCCCAATCACCCTAACTCTGCTACTTTTAATGACGTAACATTAACTCTCTTCTGTAGTTTTCCAACTTAACTCCAAAATTTTTAGCAGCTTTGTACATCATAGTTTTGTTTTTTTTTTGTTTTTGTTTTTTTAATATATAATACAATCTATATTTTGTAAACTTGCTATTTGCTTCAAGTCAGTCAGATGCCTGTGCAAATGCTTAAATATTCTACCTTATATTTTGTTCATGCTTAGCTCCCACCAGTCTCTTCTTGGATCTTCTTGATGAACTCCTGCGCCTCCTCTGGGGTCTTGAAGATGTGGGTTCTGTCCCCATACGTGGTCAACAGTCTCGCAGGATAAATTACACCATGACGAATCCCAAGGTTGCGCAGCTCTTTACGTACGGGATCAAACTGCTTCCTCAATTGTTGGATTCCTGTGGCCAAATCTGGGTAGAACCGCACCTGCTGGTCCTGGTGTTTAATCTGGCCTTTAGCTCGTGCAGCGTTGAAGATCTTCATCCTGTCTCTGTTGCTGATAAACTTCATAATAATCGTCCTCGGTGGTCCCTTATCTCTCCGTGGGCCGATACGATATGCACTTTCCAGAACGACTGCTGATTGCAGCTCTGCGCTGCCCAGCGCCTCCGGAATCCACTTTTCCAAAAAGGAACATGTGTCCCGACTTTCGGATTCCTCCGGTAGACCCACCAGCCTCAAGTTGTTCCGTCTCGACCGGGATTCCAAGTCCAAGACATTATTTTCCAGACTTTTATTTTTTTTTTCCAAAGTGCGCACCTTTAATTGAAGACAGGTGACGTCATCTTCAGCACTAGCGACACGAAGCTCTACCTGCGCCATTCGTTCTACACAGTCGCCCAATTCTTTTCTCATTCCTTCCAACGCTGCCATAATCCCATCAAACTTAGCGGAAAAGTCCGCTCTCATTGAACTAATGGCGTTAAGCACCGCACCTGTGCCGTTTCCCACATTCACCGCACCGCTGCTCGCTTCCTCCGCCATATATGGAGCTTCTTTATCTGCTGCGTCACAGACGTGAAAGTCCGTTAATTTAGACTGTTTCGGCGGCTCGCTTTTTCCTCTACCTGGTTTTCCAGCCTTAGGCTTCACCGACATATCCTCGTCCAAACGCTGGGATAGGTTCTGTCCCAAATGAGAGAGTTATTTGCCGTTTTTTCGTCTCCAGGAGCAGAGCAGAGCGAGACGTGTCCCCCTCACGTGGCCGCCATAACCGGAAGTCATTGATGACCTAGTTATAAGTGGACTAGACATCAGATATCAGTCCTATGCCCATGCCGCAACAGGACTGAGTGGTGAACATGCTTCCATAAGTGAATCAATGTCCCTAGAAAACCAAGTGCTTCAGTTCCTTAATGATAAAGACATTAAGGTAGAAGCCAATGCGATCTCAGCCTGTTATGCTTTACCGAAGAAAGATAACAAAACAAAGAAATCAATTGTGATGCGCTTTGTGAACAGGAGGGTGAAAAATGACATACTGAGGCAGGCCAAAAAACTAAAGGAAACTCAAGTTTACCTAAATGAACACCTGACAAAAAAAAAACGCTGAATTAGCACGGCAGGCACGGATGCTAAAAAAACAAAATAGGATACAGTCAACCTGGACAAGAAATTGTAGAATTTGGATTAAACTAAATGGAACACCTGAGCAAGCAAAAAGTATAATGATCAGAGATGCTACTGACTTAGATAAATACAAATGAACAATGAGTATGAAACACAGAGTGAGGAAACTCAAACTCTAAAAATATGCCACTATGCTGAACATAAACCACAAGAGATGGAGAATGATATTGATCCTGATAACCACTTTTTCAATAATATTCATAACCACTGTGAATATTACACTGAAAAGCAATTCAAAAGTCAAGTGCAATTAGATGGTAAACTGTCAATAATACACTTCAATAGCAGAAGTCTTAACAAAAACTTCTCACAGATTCAGGACTATTTAAAACAGCTTAACAGAAAATTCACAGCCATTGCAGTCTCGGAAACCTGGCTTAATGAAGACCAGGCTCCCCTGATGGCAATAGAGGGATATCAGATGTTTAACATTAACAGATCTCAAAAAAAGGGTGGTGGTGTTGCATTGTATATTGATGACCTATATAGATGTAAGCTTGTAAATGAAATGTCCTAAGCACTACCAGGGATTTTGGAATGTGTTACTGTTGAGATTGACCTAAACAAAACAAAAAATCTAATCATAAGCTGCATATACAGAACGCCGGGAACTTGCATTGAGACATTCAGAGATAAATTAGTCGAGCTGTACAATAATATTACTAGTAAGAAAATGGTAGCAATTTGTGGAGATTTCAGTATTGACCTACTTAATCCACATCAACAAAATGTAGTTACAGAGTTCATGAACTCTATGTACAGCATGAGTCTATATCCCACAATAACACATCCCAGTAGAATCACAGTTCACTCTGCTACACTTATTGACAACCTGTTTGTCAATGTTCTCGATAAGAAAATAGAAAGTGGATTATTGATAAATGATATAAGCAACCACTTGCCAATCTTTGCACTTATCCATGGCCACACAGGGCCCAACCCAGAAAAAATCTCAAAATCGTTCAGACACAAATCACCAAACGCAATCAGTTCTTTTAAAGAGGACTTGCTGAAGCAAGACTGGACAGAAGTCTATGTATCAGATGTAAATGAAGCCTATGACACATTTATAAACATTGTAACCACTCTTTATGAAAAAAACTGCCCATTAGTTAAAAAAAAGCTTAAACACAAATTTGCTGACAAACCATGGTTAACCAAAGGACTACAAAAGGCATGTAAAAAGAAAAATTTATTATATAAAGCTTTCATAAAGAAAAGGACAAAAGAAGCAGAGCAACGGTATAAAACATACAAAAATAAGTTAACATATATAATAAGATGCAGTAAAAGAGACTATTACAGTAAAGAACTGGAAAAAAACAAAGACAATATTAAAAATACATGGACAATAATCAACAGTATCCTTGGAAATAAAAGCAGAAATACTAGCTACCCAACTAATATTCCAAAAAATAATAAATCGACTCCGAATGTGAATATAGCTTCACCTGCAGATGAATTTAATAATTTTTTTGTTAACATTGGACCTAAACTGGCCCGAGAAATACCCACTACGGCGCCTACAGGTGATACAATATGCAATAACACTGCTGTAAAAGACACCATCTTCATAAAGAACACAGACGAAAGAGAGGTCATTGAAATTGTTAAATCGTTCAAAAGTAAAACATCTACTGACTGCGATGGTATTGACATGCTACTAGTCAAAACTGTTATCGAATGCATAGTGAAACCACTGACGTATATCTGTAACCTGTCTCTCCAATCAGGTATATTTCCCAATGCAATGAAAATAGCTAAAGTAATTCCGATTTACAAGACAGGCGACAGAGGGGAACTCTCCAACTACAGACCAATTTCACTATTACCGCAATTTTCCAAGATACTTGAAAAAATATTCTATGAGAGAATTGACAACTTCATACTGAAGAATGATTTATTGTGTGAGCAGCAATATGGGTTCAGACACAAAAGGACAACAGCATATGCCTTAATGGAATTTACAGAAAAAATATCAACAGCCATTGAAAATAAAGAGTATTCAGTTGGAGTATTCCTGGATCTTAAAAAAGCATTTGATTCAGTAGATCACAATCTATTATTAAAGAAACTACAAAATTGTGGTATTAGAGGGGTAGCACTGTCCTGGTTAAGTAGTTACTTAAAGAATAGATATCAGTTTGCATGTGTTAACAGCAAAAACTCAGAGTTACTGAAGGTCACCTGTGGAGTCCCACAGGGTTCAGTTTTGGGACCATTATTATTCAATATGTATATAAATGATATATGTAAAGTTTCAGAAAAAATGGACTTAATATTGTTTGCTGATGACACTAATCTGCTATGCAGTGGAAACAATTTGGAACAACTTCTGGATACACTCGGAAAGAAATTAGGAAAGCTGAAACTGTGGTTTGATTCAAACAAATTAACGTTCAATTTAAGCAAGACAAAATTTATAGTCTTTAACAACCATCACAACTACCCAGTACCCAAACTCAGTGTAAATGGTGTAGAGATTGAAAGGGTATCCGAAACTAAATTCCTTGGAGTAATAATTGATAACAAACTGTGTTGGAAGCCACATATTAATTATATAAAAGGTAAAGTATCCAAATCAATTGCAATATTACACAGAGTGAAAAATTTGCTGAATCAACCCACACTATACACCTTGTATCATTCATTAATACTCCCATACATGATATATTGTAATGAAGTATGGGGAAATACATATAAAACAAACATATATCCACTCTTTATGCTTCAAAAGAGAGCTATTAGAATAATCAACAAAGCAGCTTACAGGGAACCAACAAACCCACTTTTTCTTAAACAAAAAACTCTCAAGTTGAAAGATCTGATCGACTTTAAAACCGCAATAATAATGTTCAAAGTGAAGAATCTATCAATGCCCGCAAATATCCAAAAGTTGTTCCAAACAAGGGAGAAACGATATCACTTCAGAGGAACATGTATATTTCAAAAGCCTACAGTGAGAACAACCACCAAGCAACACTGTATTTCAGTGCAAGGAGTCAGATTATGGAACGATTTTGGACCTGAATTAAAATCATGTACAAAGCTTGGACAATTTAAACAAAAACTAAAGGAAGAAATACTCCAAACATATTTACAAGACGACATGTAAACTCACATAAGGATTGACATTTCCAGCCTGCATTGTGTTATAGCTTAGTTTTTTCTTTTAGTTTTTCTTTTTTTCTTTTTTTCTTTGTGACACTGTCTTAGATTTGTTTTTGAATAGTAACCGCTTAACTTAGACTAGCTCAGTTTTTCTTTTTCTCTCAGTCACATTTTGTCTTAGCCTTGTTTTAAATTGTAATCGCTCTTGTCTTGTTTTCTCTTTTTTCTCCTTTGAATTCTTGGATGGAATATGGGTGGGCAATATAAGCTGCGGCTTCAGCCATCACCCATTTCGGATAACTCACGTGGAATTGTATAGTAGAAGGAGTCTTTGTCTAATTTGACCTTGTTGTTATATTATACAGTTTCTTTTAACCTGTAATGTACTATCCGAAATAAATAAAATTAATTCATTCATTCATTCATTCAAAAAAGCCCTGCAGAGGATAGTCAAGGGGGCGGAGAGGGTAATTGGAGTCTCCCTCCCCTCTGTCCAAGAACTTTTTCAGAACCGTTGTAGGAGCAGGGCACTGAACATTGTCAAGCACCGTTCTCACCCTCTGCATAAACACTTTGAACTCCTTCCATCTGGTAAACGATTCCGGAGCATCAGAGGCAGAACCACCAGACTGATCAACAGCTTCCTTCCACAAGCTGTCAGGATGCTGAAAAGCTGACCCGGAATCTCTCATACACACTACTGCACCCACGGACATTTTGTATATTATAGTTAGTTATTCTTTTTCCCCAAGTATGTCTCAGGGATGTGTGAATGGATGGGGGGTGGGGGTGGGGGGTGGAGCTATGTGGGAGTGTGTCTTAAATCATGCTGCTTCTTATATGGATGCCGAGAGAAATGCAATTTCATCTTTCCTGCACTACAGTTGTATGTACAGCAATATGACAATAAAGTTTGATTTGATTTGATTTGAAAATAAGTCCAAAAAAAAAAAATGCTTAATACAGGCTTGCCACAGGGCTGTGTGTTGAGCTCCACTTTGTATTCATTGTACACGTATGACTGCATACCTGTTCATCCCACAAACATTATAGTGAAGTCTGCAGATGACACAACAGTAGTGGGGCTCATATCAGGAGGAGATGAGTCTGCATACAGAGATGAGGTCCAGAAACTGGTTAGATGGTGCTCAGACAATAATCTGTTATTGAATACAAAAAAAACAAAAGAACTCATTATTGATTTTAGGAAGCATAGCAGTGAACCGCCTCCTCTATATATAGGCAAGGAGTGTGTGGAGAGGGTGGAGGCTTTTAAGTTTCTAAGTGTTCATATTTCTCACAACCTTACCTGGGCAGTTAACACCATAGCTACAATAAAGAAGGCTCAGCAACATCTACAACTTTCTGAGGCTCCTCAAGAAGAATGTCCTGAATGCACAGTTGCTGGTTTTATTTTATCACTCTGCTATTGGGAGTATGTTGCCCCCATGTATCAAGTTAAGAGTTCCCATTACTGCATTTCATGTAAGGGAGTTTGGCTCCCTCTAGTGGTGTAGGGAAAGCATCATTTTGAACTGATACACAAAGTGCTGCACATGCGCAGTAATGATAGAACCGGAGGACGGAGCAGAACGCCACTCATTGTACGAGCGCTGTTGATGTTGTTAATTATCGGCGCCTTGGACATCATTAGTCTGTGAGTATGTGCATGGTTTGACAGTGTTAACAGCTACAATGAGAACTGCATGGCTGCATTGGTGTATTTTAAGTGATCTGACTCTAATCCTACCAGTCATTGTTATCAAGCTAAGCTAGAGCTAACACTAACATGTGCTAAGCTAAATACGGTGACCATATCATTGACGGCGTGTATATGTTTACTTTGTTGCAGTTTTACATGGTTGTAGGAACAATCTAAACGGATGTAAAACCCTAAAGACGAGTGTACATCACGTTGAGTTCCTTGTGGGGCAGCTTCAATAAACGAGATAAAAGGAAACATCTTGTCATCATTGAGGCCTGCACCACACGTGTTAGCTAGCTGTCTACTAGTCGAAAACTGGGAGACTCGATAGGAGGGCAGTAAAGGGAGCATTTTGTCATATGGCATCACGGTTTGGTATGGGGGCTGTTCAGCCACAGACCGCAAAGCCTTGCAGAGAGTGATCGAGACTGTGCAAAAAATCTCTGGCTGTTCTCTCCTTTCTCTGGAAGAGATTTCCAGGTCTCGGTACCTCAACAGAGCTACTGCCATTATTAAGGACTGCACCCATCCAGGTCATGATTTGTTTCACTTGCTCCTCTCAGGAAAGCGGTACAGATCCCATAAAACCCGGACTACCAGGTTTAATCACAGTCTTTTCCCAACAGCAGTACGTATTTTGAATGGATTTATGTAACACATACAGACTGCTGATGTTATTTTAGGTTATTTTGTGGCAATAACCTCGTGTATAAGCTGGTCTTATTTATTAATCACTCAGTATGCTTTTATTATTGCTATGTACATATTGTATTTAACTTTTTAGGTATTATGGTTTTAAGCATTATTTACTGTTGAATGTAATTTGTGGCTTGTAAATATGGATGTCACCAGACTGCAAAACAAATCTACCTTATGGGTACAAATAAAGTAACCTGAACCTGAACCTGAACCTGTTGTAATTACGAGAATGTTAAATGCATGAGTGAACTGTGAGTGTGATAGTTTGTTTTAGGGAGCAGTATCTCAGTCTTGTATTGTTTTTTTAGCAATAGAATGACAATAAAGGCACTTTGACTTTGACTTTGACTTCTTTCACGGAAATGAAAATCATTCACTGGTTTATTTATTTATTTAGCGAATGCAAAGTCCTTAAGCCAAGCAGTTGCCTCCTGGTTTGCTGTATGGAGGGTGTGTAATCCTCCTTCCAGTCTTTGGAGCGGGCAAGCCTCTATGATGTGTTCCATTGTTTGCTCCTCTCCACATGCGCACAGTGGGCTAGGGCTACTGCCCCATCTGTAAAGGCTGGCCAAGCAGGGGCCATGTCCAGTCCTGAAGCGATTGAGTGTAGACCACTGTCTCCTTGGGAGGTTGGTGCCCGGGACCTGTTGGTTGGGGTTTATCACCAGCTGTTTGTTTGGGACCTCCTTGGTCTCCCATTCCTCTTGCCAAGCTGTCTGGATGGTAAAGTCAGCTGGGGGAGGGTTTTTCCAAATCGGCCGTCTGGATGAAAGTCGGGCAGTGGGTGGAGTGTAGATATCTGCATGGATTGGTAAGTGAGGAGAATCTTTAACTTTTTGGAGCATCCTTTGAGTTAATGCTGCTCGCCGGATGTGTGGAGGGGCTATGTTTGACAGTACAGAGAGCCAGGGGAGTGGTGTTGAGCGGATTGTTCCAGTTATAGTTCTCATGGTTGTGTTGAGCTGGGTGTCTACATGGTGTGTGTAAGATGACCTGGACCAGACAGGGGCACAATATTCTGCTACAGAGTATGAAAGGGCCAGTGCTGAGGTGCGCAGGGTGGAGACTGCCGCCCCCCATTTTGCACCAGCGAGCTTGCAGAGCAGGTTGTTTCGTACCTTCACCTTAGCAGCCGTCCCCTTTAGATGTTCCTTGAAGGATAAGGTCCTATCAAGGGTCACTCCAAGATAAGTTGGATTTGGGGCATGCTTAAGCTTGAGTCCGCTCAGGTGGATGTTTAGTTCTCTGGCAGCTTTTGCATTGTGGAGATGGAATACACTGGAGACGGTTTTTGCTGGGCTTGGTTTTAGGCGCCAGATTTTGCAGAACTGGTCCAGTTTGGCAAGATCTTCCGTGAGCACCCGTTCCAGTGGTTCAAAGTCTGGTGCTTGGAATGCCAAACAGATGTCGTCTGCATAGGTGAATTTGCGGGATTTTGTAGTAGGCAGGTCGTTTATGTAGAGGTGGTGGCTAGAGGTGAGAGAAAATCCTGCACTGTAGAACAGTTGACCTGACCTTCTTTTGGATGATTTTTTTTTTTTCTGAATGTGGTGTCTAGACAGATTCTATACAAAAAAGACTGAACTGACACCAGGCACATGTACAGATTGATGTCAAGCGAAACTCTTAGTCTCTCTTTGCACTTGGCTTCCTGAAGTGCCCTTTTGGTGAGCTTTTTTTAAAAGGTATTATAGATTTTCCCCCATGGAGGCACCAATTGCCAATCAAATGTATTTTAATGTCTGATAAATATACTTTGGTGTCCAAATAATTCTGTGTGACCTGCACCTGAGCACCGAATGCACCCCCTATCCCCAGCTAGTTTTAATCAGGTTCGAGTTGTCATTGTCTTAAGGCTCAGCAGTTTTTGTTGCTGTTGTGAAAGTACATGCAGTAGGCGATTTATTTTTTAATGAGGGGATCGTAGTTGTGGGGGGATACTCATAAATATAGCATACAGTGTAAATGTAATTTCAGTACAAATTTGCAAGAATAAAAGTGCCAAAATATGATAAAAGATGCTTATTTACAATTTAAAATGTCACAAATGTACCAAAATCAAATCCCATATTTAGTTACACAAGAAAAAAAATGCCAATTTTATACATTTTTATACATGTTTTTTTTTTTTTTTTTTTTTTGCTCACATAAATGTCTAATTTTCTCACCAATTAGTGAGGTTTTTCTTGTAAACTTTACATTTTTCTCGGAACGTTATAAGAAGAAGAAGCCAACTTCATTGTCATTCAGTCCATACAGCCAATCATGTACAGTAGAACAAAATTACATTTGTCCTGTCTACAGTACAATGTTAATCACAGCTAGAATCAGAGGGGCTGCTGCCATGCAAGGCACAGCCACGAACAACTTCTCCTTCCCTCATTCTATTACACTGAGCACCAAGCTAGAAGGCGGGAAGCACCATTTTTATATGGTCTTTGGTATTACCTGGCCGGGAGTTGCCACGGCCAAGATATATAGAGTGATGATATAGAGTGAAGTACGTGGCGGAAATGCTCCTGTAAGCTGGTTGCCAAATGCCAATCAAATCTAAAAGAAGAAGAAGAAGAAGAAGAATGACCTGGCCGGGACTTCAACCCCAAACCTCCCGGTTGTGAGGAAGGGGGAGGTGGGGATGCTCTATCAACTAGGCCGCCACTACAGTGATATAACTTTTTTCTATATACAGCCGTGGACAAAATTGTTGGTACCCCTCTGTTAATGAAAGAAAAACCCACAATGGTCACAGAAATAACTTGAATCTGACTAAAGTGATAATAAATAAAAATTGTATGAAAATTAACCAATGAAAAACAAACAATGCTTTTGAATTGTGGGTCAACAGAATTATTTTAAATAACAAACTCATGAAACAGGCCTGGACAAAAATGATGGTACTTAACTTAATATTTTGTTGCACAACCTTTTGAGGCAATCACTGCAATCAAACGATTTCTGTAACTATCAATGAGACTTCTGCACCTCTCAGCAGGTATTTTGGCCCACTCCTCATGAGCAAACTGCTCCAGTTGTCTCAGGTTTGAAGGGTGCCTTCTCCAGACGGCATGTTTCAGCTCCTTCCACAGATGTTCAATAGGATTTAGATCAGGGCTCATAGAAGGTCACTTCAGAATAGTCCAATGTTTCGCTCTTAGCCATTCTTGAGTGTTTTTAGCTGTGTGTTTTGGGTCATTATCCTGTTTCAAGACCCATAACCTGCGACTGAGACCAAGCTGTCTGACACTGGGCAGCACATTTCTCTCTAGAATACCTTGATAGTCTTGAGATTTCATTGTACCCTGCACAGATTCAAGACACCCTGTGCCAGATGCAGTAAAGCAGCCCCACAACATAACAGAACCTCCTCCATGTTTCACAGTAGGGACAGTGTTCTTTTCTTGGTATGCTTCATTTTTGCGTCTGTGAACATAGCGCTGATGTGCCTTGCCAAAAGGTTCCAGTTTTGTCTCGTCTGTCCGCAGGACATTCTCCCAGAAGCTTTGTGGCTTGTCAACATGCAGTTTGGCAAATTCCAGTCTGGCTTTTTTATGATTTGTTTTCAACAGTGGTGTCTTCCTTGGTCGTCTCCCATGAAGTCCACTTTGGCTCAAACAACGACGGATGGTGCGATCTGACACTGATGTACCTTGACCTTGGAGTTCACCTTGAATGTGTTTACAGGTTGTTCTGGGCTCTTTTGTTACCATTCGTATTATCCGTCTCTTCCATTTTTCCTCCTGCGGCCACCTCCAGGGAGGTTGGCTACTGTCCTGTGGATCTTAAATTTCTGAATAACATGTGCAACTGTAGTCACAGGAACATCAAGCTGCTTGGAGATGGTCTTATAGCCTTTACCTTTAACATGTTTGTCTATAATTTTCTTTCTAATCTCCTGAGACAACTCTCTCCTTTGCTTCCTCTGGTCCATGTTTAGTGTGGGACACACCATGTCACCAAACAGCACAGTGACTACTTGTCACCCTTTAAATAGGCCGACTGACTGATTACAAGTTTGTAGACACCTATGATGTTAATTAGTGGACACATCTTGATTGAACATGTCCCTATGGTCACATTATTCTCAATCTTTTCTTGGGGTACCATCATTTTTGTCCAGCCCTGTTTCATGAGTTTGTTTTTTAAAATAATTCTGTTGAACCACAACTCAAAAGCATTGTCTGATTTTCATTGGTTAATTTTCATATCATTTTTATTTATTACCACTTTTGTCAGATTGAAGTTATTTCTGTGACCATTGTGGGTTTTTCTTTCATTAACAGAGGGGTACCAACAATTTTGTCCACGTGTGTAAATTTACTGCTCCTTCCTGGAAAATGTATTACTTTTTGCAGTAAATTTAGTACTCTTTTCCTATAAATTTGCCATGTTTTGTGATAAAATTGTTACCTTTTTGGGAGTTGTGACTTTTTTTCTATAAAATTTTCAACTTTTTTCTCAGTTTTTCATGCCTGCAGAACTGCCTCCAAATCAATGCGGGGAAGACCAAGGAACTGGTGGTGGACTGCCACAGGCATGGACAACCCCCCACAACACCAGTAAATATCCAGGGAACAGACACTGAGATGGTGACATCTTACAAGTACCTACCAGGGTGTTCACCTGAACAATAAACTGGACTGGTCACACAACACCAATGCACTCTACAAGAAGAGGCAGCGCAGGCTGTTGCTCTTGAGGAGACTCAGGTCGTTAGGAGTGTGGGGGGCACTCCTGAAGACCTTGTACAATTCTGTGGTGGCATCGGCCATCATGTTTGGAGTGGTTTGCTGGGGCAGCAGCATCACGGCAGCCAACAGGAAGAAACTGAACAGGCTGATCAGAAAAGCTAGTTCTGTTCTGAGATGCCACCTCGACCCAGTGGAGGAGAGAGGAGAGAGGAGGATGGTGGCGAAGCTGTCATGTCTGCTGGAGTCCAAGTCCCACCCCATGTGGGACACGCTGAACGCACTGACGAGCTCATTTAGCAGGAGGTTGTACCATCTTAAGTGCTCGACGGAGAGGTTCCGCAGGTCCTTCCTACCTACGGCTGTCAGACTTTACAATCTAATCCATGCTCCTCACTGAGGCTGTATTGAACATCAAAACTTTGCACAATAGAGATCGTCCCCTCCAATACACAACTTATACAGTTACAATGATTATCGAGGATGGCAACAACATTGTTAATTCAAAAGTGAAATATACTGTCTGGGTCTATTTTGCTGGGTAATTTAAGTAATTGTAATGCTGTTAATACCATCTAACTGCAATGCTCGTGCACTGTGTACATATGTATATTTATTTTTTGCTTTGGCTAACCAATTATTATCTTATTTTATTTACTATTGCTCTGAGTGCTGCAATCCCTTTGCTGCTGCAATCCTGTAATTTCCCCATTGTGGGATTAATAAGAGCTTTTCTTTTCTTATCTTACCTTATCTTATCTTATTTTTCTTGTGCATTTGCTACTATCCTCTCACTGATGTACTAAGTTGTCTTGTATATGTCATAATATACAGTACCCTCCGCGACATATTGATGAACTCAAATGCAGGCATGTAAGTTCCCATTATTTATTATAAATAACAGTTTGTGGGCTGAAGTACACAAACAAACCAGAAGCCTGAACAATTTACAGATGGGATTTTAATTCAAAGAGCGTCATAAACAAGGACAGGGGATGAACCTCTACATCGTTGCAGGGAGAAACAAAAGGTGACGATTTAAATAGGGAACTCAATCATAACAAAATCAGGAACAGCTGAGCATAATTAGAAAATTAGGAAGTATAAAATTGTATCATAAACAGAAAAGGAAACTACCACAATAAGACTAAACAGGAACAAAAACTAGAAGCGCTTTAAAATAAGAGTAAGCTCAGAAATAATGACAAGGCAAGAAACACATGAAACTCACAACTTAAGACTGGTAAATATAACTCAAGGTGCGACCACATGTCCAGATTATGATAGTATAAACTGTCCTTATGGGGATGGAGGGGAGCAAGTTAACAGAAGGAAGGGTTTTTGATTATTTGACTGACAAAGGGGAATTGCCTTTTTAACTTCTCCCACAATTTTCAAAGATTCTGGAAAAACTTTTCAACAACAGATTAGAAAACTATTTAAATAAACAAGATGTGCTGAATCAGAACCAATATGGGTTTAGAGCCAAGAGTACAACATCGTTGGTGATAATGGAAGCAACAGAGGAAATAATAAATGCATTAGATCAAGGAAAATATGCAATTGGTGTGTTTATAGATTTTAGAAAAGCATTTGATACAATAAATCATTCAATACTTCTTAATAAATTGCAAATGTATGGTATTAGGGGAATGACTCTGAAATGGGTTACAAGTTATCTATCTGAGAGACAGCAAATTGTGAAGATGGGAGAATATCTGTCTGGGTGTTTGGGAATTGCCTGTGGGGTCCCCCAGGGGTCAGTATTGGGCCCCAAATTATTTAACATATATATAAATGATATATTCCAAGTTTCTAAATTATTAAAAATAATATTATTTGCTGATGATACTAATATATTTTATTCTGGAAATAATTATAATAAACTAATCCATACTCTAAATAATGAATTAAATAAGCTAAAAAAATGGATGGATTGTAATAAATTATCACTAAATATAGATAAAACTAGGGTAATGATATTTGGTAATTGTAAAAATAAAGAAGATATACACATTCATATAGATAATGTAGTTATTGAAAAGGTTAAGGAGATCAAGTTTTTGGGTGTAATACTGGATGATAAAATTAGTTGGAAACCACATGTCAGATACATACAAAATAAAGTTGCAAAAAAATATTGCAATTATAAATAAAATTAAGCAGGTCCTAGATTATAAATCACTTCATATCTTGTATTGTTCATTAGTACTTCCATACTTGACTTATTGTATAGAGGTTTGGGGTAACAGTTATAAAAGTAAACTTAATTCATTGTTAATATTACAAAAAAGGGCAGTCCGTGTTATACACAAAGTCAGGTACCTCGAACATACTAATTTATTGTTTTTACATTCGAAGTTATTGAAATTATGGGATCTGGTTCATTATTACACAGCACAATTAATGTTTAAAGTTAGTAAAAACCTCTTGCCACACAATATACAAAATCTTTTCAGGGAGAGAGAAGGGAAAAATAATTTACGGGGGAATACAAAATTTAAAATGCACTTAGTAAGATCTACACAGAAGAGTTTTTGTGTGTCTGTGTGTGGGGTAAAATTGTGGAATGGGTTGGGGGAGAAACACAGGCAATGTCCAAACATCCATATATTTAAATCAACATATAAAGAAATGATTTTTGAGCAGTATGAGAATGAAGGGTAGTGATGTTACATTGTGTCTTCAGTGAGGGAAGGTTGTTGTTGTGTTATGGTGATTGTGAAGGTGATGGTGTTGTCTGTGTTGGTATTGAACATGCCAGAAGTGTATGTTTATTGTTGGCGTAATATTTTGGATGTTGGTATTGTTGTCAATATGGACTGTTGTTGTGTCATTTTTGTTGTATAATTTGACTATGGGTGTATTATGGTGAATGTGGTTGTGGGATAATGATGATTATGAGTAATACTGTAATTTGTTGGGTATGGAAAAGGGGTGGGACTATATAAGTGTTGGGTTCTTCCCACTCCTTTTGAACATTTTATTTTTTGTTTGTTTTTTTTGTTGTTGTTGTTGTTGTGTTTTGAACTCTCTTCTTTCTTTTTTTTAAGAATGTTCAAATAAAAATCAATGTCAATGTCAAAATGTTTTGCAAAGATTTAACCATTTGAACAGAGATTTTATATTTTATTTACTGACAGAAAAGCCCTTTCACATTTTTCAAAGATTATGTATGACTGTGTACTATATGAATAGATATTTATATTTCAGTGGAAGCTGCCCATTGTTGTCCTGTAAATATATAATTAATCATGAAGACCATGGTCTCTGTGTGAGTTGATAAATTTGTAAAAATCTATGGGGTATTATATATCTTCATGAGTGTATAAGTATTAAAATAAAACTGATATGTAAGCACAGTAAAATTTGCACTACTGTGTGTAACTTAATTTTTTTCAGTATTTAGGAGTGTCCCTGTTTTTGGCTGAGCATCTGCCCCTGAAATGTCTGTGCATGCATCTGGTTGACACAGACTTCTGTCCATTAAGCCTAAGAACAAAAATAATTTCCTCTTCCTCTGAGTGCAACATCAGCAGTTACTGTAGGTAAAACGCCCGCAGTCATACACACACGGGAAGGCCCCCTGGATCGGTTGGTTCACCCAGCATATCAGCACTGGTGTCCATTCCAGCTCAGTAAGTTAGTAAAAAGAAAGAGCATGCTGGACAGATGATAAAAAAAAGAGGCAAATACATATGAAATAAAGAAGAACTTGTAGGTGAAGAGCAATTCATGTCTTTATTGAGTATTAATTGCTCACACAAATAACTACCCAGAGAATGTGAAGAGAATTAAGCAAAACTTGACCAGCAAGAAAGAGAGTGTACACTTTTTCTTTACTATAAGCAGAGGACAAAAATCTAGAACATAGAATACAATGCATAGTAATCAACCAGTCTATACTGAAAGGCAAGCTATAGGTTCCCAGAGCTGGTTAACTTTTAAGTTGCCCATCAATGCTTGTAGTACAAAACCAGTGTTTCCACTAGATTTACAGCAGACACCAACTCTATAAATGGCCGGGTGTGGTTTCCTCTCACAAGTGCCTGTTTATGATGTGATAGATTTTTTAAAGTTATTATTACTAATGTAAAGCGTCTTTGAGTGCCTTGGAAAGCGCTATACAAATAAAATGTATTATTATTATTATTATTGTTAACATTCTAGGGCTGGGCAATATGAGTCAAAAATCACATCTTGTGATAATTATTCAGTATCTTTATTCAGTATCTTGCTACCCGGGCAGCGCGGTGGCGGAGTGGTTAGCACTGCGGCAGCACAGCAACTCACCCTTGGCTGGGGGATCCTGGGTTCGATCCCAGCCCCCAACCAACAGTGATCTGTGTGGAGTTTGCATCTTCTCCCCGTGTCTGCGTGGGTTTACTCCGGGATTTCTCTGGTTTCCTCCCACATGCTAAAAACATGCAAGTTAGGTTAATTGGCATCAAGCTGGGGATTCTAAATTGTCCTTCGGTATGACTGTGAGAGTGAATGGTTGTCTGTCTCTCTGTGTTGGCCCTGTGATGGACTAGTGATCTGTCCAGGGTGTACCCTGCCTTTCACCCAAAGATGCTGGGATAGGCTCCAGCCCCCCCCACAACCCAAAAAGGATTAAGCGAAAGAAGATTGATGGATGGATTTTGCTACCTGATATATAAATGGGGAGGGGGGGAGAGAGAGAGAGAGATACAAAAACTGTTATGTAAACTACACATTATGTTGAATAAATTATTTTGGTAAAAATCACCAGCAAATAACAAGCAGTTGTATACATATGCAAATTTATACAACAGTTACTTCCGACCGAGTAGTGTGATTGGGCAACAGGGATTCCAGGAGTTACTATAATCCGGGATAATTGCGCTCCAATTTCACTGGATATGTATCACTCTGCTTCAAAGGAGTTCTAGTAACGTTAATTACTAACAGTACTTTTTTTTTTTTTATCAACTCTGACAATTGCAGTACTGTTTTGGATACCTTAATTTCCACAGTGAAGCGCTGTTTGACAAGAATTTATACATCCATGACCCGGAAGTCCCACCCTTTTGCAAAGGTCTACTTCAATGTACCCGGCCATTTTAAGATCATTAAACAATTTCACATCTGTTTAAAAAAATAGGTAGCGCTAGAGTTTGTTTATTGCCTTGATTAACAAACCACAATACCTTTGTGGTGACGGACTCTTTGTTTCAACTGAAAATGTGAAGAAAAGTGAATAAAATGTGCTAAATCGGTAGCATGTGCTAAATTGCTAGCATGTGCTAAATTGCTAGCATGCTAACTACTAGCTTCTGGCGACCGGTATTAGATCCGTTTTGAGCTGGGGTTTTCTGAAGTACTGACTTAACAGGTATGTTTTATAAACACTTATTACACTTGACACTTATTACACTTGACAATATTTAAGTTGTTTACATGTGTGTGAAATGACAATATACGTCTTCATGCTTATTGAGATGTTTAGCAACAGTTCACTTGCTAGATTTAGGGACTTTTTTTTCTCAGCTGCGCAAAGTAACTGGATAAACAAACAAATCATAATATTTTGACTAGTATTGCTGTCATGATATTATAATTTAAGAAATTTGTGTGTGTGTGTGTGTGTGTGTGTGTGTGTGTGTGTGTGTGTTCTTGTGTGTTCATTCGTTTGTCGCATATCTCCCAAACTGTTCATCGGACTGACCTCAGATTTGATATGTGCTGTGCTTAGGTTACAAGGGTATGCGTCCCCGAATTTCAGCCTCCCCGGATATGCGGAAGCTTAGGAGGGGAAATCTTTATTGAACATCCATAGGGGAGCTATGGGCGTTTATAGCTATGACATCACAGACACACAGATGTTGCCATGATTACTGCTGCCAGGCAGACATTCACATGTGGACAAAATTGTTGGTACCCCTCTGTTAATGAAAGAAAAACCCACAATGGTCACAGAAATAACTTGAATCTGACAAAAGTGGTAATAAATAAAAATTCTATGAAAATTAACCAATGAAAATCAGACAATGCTTTTGAATTGTGGTTCAACAGAATTATTTAAAAAAAAATAAACTCATGAAACAGGCCTGGACAAAAATGATGGCACCCCTAGAAAAGATTGAAAATAATGTGACCATAGGGACATGTTCAACCAAGATGTGTCCTCTAATTAACATCACAGGTGTCTACAAACTTGTAATCAGTCAGTCGGCCTATTTAAAGGGTGACAAGTAGTCACTGTGCTGTTTGGTGACATGGTGTGTCCCACACTAAACATGGACCAGAGGAAGCAAAGGAGAGAGTTGTCTCAGGAGATTAGAAAGAAAATTATAGACAAGCATGCTAAAGTTGAAGGCTATAAGACCATCTCCAAGCAGCTTGATGTTCCTGTGACTACAGTTGCACATGTTATTCAGAAATTTAAGATCCACGGGACTGTAGCCAACCTCCCTGGACGTGGCCGCAGGAGGAAAAATGGAAGAGACGGATAATACGAATGGTAACAAAAGAGCCCAGAACAACCTGTAAACACATTCATGGTGAACTCCAAGGTCAAGGTACATCAGTGTCAGATCGCACCATCCGTCGTTGTTTGAGCCAAAGTGGACTTCATGGGAGACGACCAAGGAGGACACCACTGTTGAAAACAAATCATAAAAAATCCAGACTGGAATTTGCCAAACTGCATGTTGACAAGCCACAAAGCTTCTGGGAGAATGTCCTGCGGACAGACGAGACAAAACTGGAACTTTTTGGCAAGGCACATCAGCTCTATGGTCACAGACGCAAAAATGAAGCATACCAAGAAAAGAACACTGTCCCTACTGTGAAACATGGAGGAGGTTCTGTTATGTTGTGGGGCTGCTTTACTGCATCTGGCACAGGGTGTCTTGAATCTGTGCAGGGTACAATGAAATCTCAAGACTATCAAGGTATTCTAGAGAGAAATGTGCTGCCCAGTGTCAGACAGCTTGGTCTCAGTCACAGGTCATGGGTCTTGCAACAGGATAATGACCCAAAACACACAGCTAAAAATACCCAAGAATGGCTAAGAGCGAAACATTGGACTATTCTGAAGTGACCTGATCTAAATCCTGTTGAACATCTGTGGAAGGAGCTGAAACATGCCATCTGGAGAAGGCACCCTTCAAACCTGAGACAATTGGAGCAGTTTGCTCATGAGGAGTGGGCCAAAATACCTGCTGAGAGGTGCAGAAGTCTCATTGACAGTTACAGAAATCGTTTGATTGCAGTGATTGCCTCAAAAGGTTGTGCAACAAAATATTAAGTTAAGGGTACTATCATTTTTGTCCAGGCCTGTTTCATGAGTTTGTTTTTTAAAATAATTCTGTTGACCCACAATTCAAAAGCATTGTTTGTTTTTCAATGGTTAATTTTCATAGAATTTTTATTTATTACCACTTTTGTCAGATTCAAGTTATTTCTGTGACCATTGTGGGTTTTTCTTTCATTAACAGAGGGGTACCAACAATTTTGTCCATGGCTGTATAATCAAAGGTCAAAGGCAGGCATCACTGAACACGTGGTGACATCAAAGATCAAAGGCAGGTTTCACCATGGTTACTGTTGCCATGATAACCATGTCAAACATCAAAGGCAGGCATCACCATGGTTACTGTTGCCATGGTAACAGTAACTTTCTACGGGCATGCTGAGATGCTTGCTTACACTTGTGTTCCACGGGCATGCAGAAATACTTGCTTATACTTGGTTTCTGCGGGCATGCACGGGTATGCACTAGTTTAATAAATTTTGCTTGCCGGAACTGTTGTATAAAAGCAATATTACACTCAAGTTTGCTATGGTATCATGAATATACTAACTTTAGTAGGGTGTGATCGGCTTGGAGGGCACAAGCCGATTCACGCCCTGCTGGAGTTAGTATATTCATGATACCGAACTCACTCTCATGTAATGTTGCTTAAGTATACAGTAGGTAGCGCACATACAGTATATCATCTAACACACACACACACACACACACACACACACACTCAGAGGGGATGCATTGCAACAGAATTCTTGGCAGTTACAGGCAGTTACCATAGTTGCACAGTATTGAGTGGCAAACATGTTTCAGCTTTAGTTTGTATGCAGGAAAACATAAAATGCAGGAAAACATAAAAGTCACACAAAATATTTAGTCACAGCAGTACATTGAGTACCTTTTTTACTTTAGACGTTAATATCACACTGTTTACTTGAATGTAGTGATGTCTTGGTAACAGCACACCTAAGTGAAGAACTGGTTTTGAGCCTTTAAATATTTATTTATCTATTTTTTGTCAATTAATACAGGATGGAATGATAAGATTAGCTCTCTGCAATGCAAGCAGGCACTCTGTGTACTGCTGTGACTGAATACTGTGTGTTTTCTGTTTTACTGCATACACCCTTATGCTGCCACTCACTTTTGCCACTCAGTGTTTTGTAACTGCCATGAGTTCTGTCTGGTGACATCATGCGCATACCCTCTATAGGTCTGATATGGAACTAACTTTTAGTTTCAGCAGTGGCCACTGTACATATTTCTAGATGTTTCATCTTGTGAATATTAGCATATTAGCTCTGTGAGTTATTCTTACTGTAAACCAGGAGTGTCAAACTCATTTTAGTCCAGAGGCCACATACAGTCCAATTCAATTTCAAGTGGGCCGGACCAGTAAAATAATTGTCTGATACTCTTAATAAAGCAGTTTTTCCCGGTGTGTACAAACTGGAAATAGCAATTAAATGGAAGCAACAAATACCAGAACTATGCAAAAAAGACAAAAAAGACAAGTGTGGAAATTAGCTTCCACATGACTGCAAAACACATACTGTATGTGAGCTATACATTGAATCGAATTTGGAAAAACTTTCAAAAACTTTTTAAATGCTTGGCTACTCCACTGTTGGTGACTGACTTAACACTACTTCCCGCCTCAAAGCAGAATTTGCACCCATAATAATTTCTACAGCAGTGCCATCAGGAATAAGGTGGATTGGCTTTAAAAAACAAAGCATAGCATATAATGTGTACCATACAGTGGTGTGAAAAAGTATTTGCCCCTTCCTTATTTCTCATCATTTTGTATGTTTGACACACTTAAATGTTTCAGATCATCAAACAAATTTAAATATTAGACAAAGATAACACATTAAAAAAAATGCAGTTTTTAGACAAAGGTGTTTATTATTAAGGAAAAAAAAAATCCAAACCTATATGGCCCTGTGTGAAAAAGTGATTGTGTAGCGCCCATAATGGTAACCTTATGTAGCTCACATATTTGACTGCTTAGGCTCAAACACAGAAAGACTTTAAGCTTGCAGTGTGTATTGACATTATGCCTCAGATGGACAATGGGTCTGGACCACCGCGGACTTGGAAGGAAGACAGAGGATCGGGGGCGAGATCCTGAAAGGGTTGTCTGACCCCCTGGGGTCAGACGGAAGAGCAAAGAGGACTCTGAAGTGATTAATTGTAAATAGAAGGATTTGACTTGAATGTGTGATTCTGTCTTTGATGTGCTGGTATAAATGTGTGGGGGTTTACCGCAGCTCTCCCTCTTTTTTCCTGACTGAGAGAGAGCTGGGGACGTGAGATGCAATAAACCAATACTGAGAAATAATCCAGTCTCATCATTTCATGATCCCCACAATTGCCCCCTAAACCTAATAACTGGTTGGGCCACACTTAACAGCAACAACTGCAGTCAAGCATTTGTGATAACTGGCAATGAGTCTTTTACAGCTCTGTGGAGGAATTTTGGCCCACTCATCTTTGCACAATTGTTGTAATTCAGCCACATTGGAGGGTTTTCGAGCATGAACCTTCTTTTTAAGGTCATGCCATAGCATTTTGATCAGGTTCAGGTCAGGACTTTGACTAGGCCACTCTAAAGTCTTCATTTTGTTTTTCTTAAGCCATTCAGAGGTGGACTTGCTGGAGGGTTTTGAATCATTGTCTTGCTGCAGAGCCCAAGTGTACTTCAGCTTGAGGTCATGAACAGATGGCCGGACATTCTCCTTCAGGATTTTTTGGTAGACATCAGAATTCAAGGTTCCATTTACCACAGCAAGTCTTCCAGGTCCTGAAGCAGCAAAACAGCCCCAGACCATCACACTACCACCACCATATTTTACTGTTGGTATGATGTTCATTTTCTGAAATGCTGTATTACTTTTACGCCGGATGTAATGGGACACACACCTTTCAAAAAGTTCAACTTTTGTCTCATCAGTTCACAGAGTATTTTCCCAAAAGTCTTGGGGATCATCAAGATGTTTTCTGGCAAACCTGAGATGAGCCTTTATGTTCTTTTTGCTCAGCAGTGGTTTTCGTCTTGGAACTCTTGCATGCAGGCCATTTTTGCCCAGTCGCTTTCTTTCCTGTGGTTTGCTGGAGTCCCAAAGCTTTAAAAATGGCTTTATAACCTTTTCCAGACTCATAGATCTCAGTTACTTTGTTCCTCATTTGTTCCTGAATTTCTTTGGATCACAACATGATGTCTCGCTTTTGAGGATCTTTTGGTCTACTTCACTTTGTCAGGCAGGCCCTATTTAAGTGATTTCTTGATTGAGAACAGTTGTGGAAGTTAATCAGGCCTGGATGTGGTTGGAAAAATTGAACTCAGCTCAAAGATGTGATAAACCACAGTTAATTTATGTTTTACTGGGGGGGGGGGTGTCACTTTTTCACACAGGGCCATATAGGTGTGGATTTTTTTTTACCCTTAATAATAAACACCATTTAAAAAACTGCATTTTGTGTTTACTTGTGTTATCTTTGTCTAACATTTAAATTTGTTTGATGATCTGAAACATTTAAGTGTGACAAACATACAAAAAAATGAGAAATCGGGAAGGGGACAAAGACTTTTTCACTCCACTGTATATAAATACAACAGGAATGAAACACACTGCTTGGAAATAAATATTTTGATCAAAAGAAAGTGGAATAGATGAAATATTCACATTGTTAAGCCCATATTTATTCACATATCTATTTACATATTTACACATCTGCTTGTCTGTTTCTATGTCTGCTGTTAATGATATTGACAGATGGTCAGCCTTGTGACTGGATGAACTCCAGCACACACATTTATTTTATCTTCTTGTTAATTGTGGTATTCACTTACTGGACATAAATCAAAACAAGAAAACTGAAACTAAGTTGGGGAGAAAAAATCTTCAATTAGCTGATATTCCACAGATATGGCTTGCAGTGGGCCTCTTTCCCTCTTTCAACACTCATCAGATTTCTTAACTCTGGCCAATGCCCGGCTCTAATCAGGACACGGTTGACTGTTGATGAACACTGCTTAACCTCAAAATTCATCAGTAAACCTCAAATGGTAAACATCTTGCTGTGACATATGGGTTACCATCACTGTTGAGAGTCGTGCATTGGAAAGTAATGCACATGAAGACATGCTATCAACAGTCACTTTCCTTCAGGTAGCTGAGACTGTGATCCACTGAAGTTAAAAAGCATTTACCTGCTACCTGGATAAATATTTTTTTAAATGGATTTTGATCTTCAAAAGACATTTGAGGGACTACCTGGATCATGTCTGTGTCACAGCAGACATTTGGACTGTGGATAATGAAGAAGAAGAAGCCATCTCTGTTGTTGTTCAGTCCATACAGCCCATCATATACAGCAGAATGAAATTACGTTTCTCCTATCTGCAATATTAATCACATGTAGAATCAGAGGGGTCACTGCCATGCAAGGTGCTGCCACAAACAACATTTTCTTTGGATCACTGCACACTGGATTAAATATCATAGAGTAAAATAAACATGGACAGTTTTCATGTCCAACACGCTGCACGTGTCAGTGAAACAGTCTGTTTTCAGCCTGCCATTAATAATAAGCCCGTAATGTAATTCATTAATTAAATTATCTTGTTATGTGTGCAAGATAATTTAATATTCATTTGAAAGTAACATGAAAGTTACTTTTCCAAGTAACAAATGACTTTAATCATGGAGTAATTGGTAAAGTAACTCAATTACTTTTGAAAAGAAGTAAGTAGTAACTGTAATTGGTTACGATTTTTAGTAACTTGCCCAACACTGGTTCCCACACCCGAAGAAGAAAATGTCACATTTTTTGACTGAACAATTTCCTCAAAGCAATAATCTATTGCCCTTCGTGTTCTGTTGACAGCTGAGGCGCTGTATCCACAGTAAACACAAGTGAGTTAGGCAGAGTTTGCAGCACTCTGAGTTTCTGAATGAACAGTTTAGCTTTCTGGAAGACTTGGGAATTATATGCATACAGAAGTGGGTTCAGGCAACTATTCACAAATGTTAGTGAGGCGACAATATGCCAGATGCTTCTGCAAAACTTCAATAGGCGCTTGTTTTTTAGAGCGATTGCTGCCACTGCTAAAATGTTATTTGTATGATATGGTAACCACAAGACAAAAAATGTCACAGTGATGCTGGTAAGCAGCCTGGTTGTCTGTGGGTTGTTGAAAAAGGCTGCTTGTGTCACCTTTCTACAGAGGCAGATGTATGCAAATGCAATAATGCAAAATGAAATAATTCCCACAGTGGACTCTGTCAGCATCACAACCAGCCACTGGGCATTAGAAGAAAAGTCACGCTTGCAGTTTGTCCATTTCTGATCCGTAACCAGCTGTCGAACCACTAAAGCAGGGATGGACAGGATCATTGCAACCAACCAAAGCAGAATCAACAGCAGAATCCTCTCTCCTTTCTTGAGCAGCAATCTCCTCTGGTGGACCACCTGCAGGTAGCGCTGAATACTTAGTGCTGTCACAGTCAGGAGGCTTCCATACATGCTGCAGTTTACAAGGTATGCTATTAGCTTGCAGGCCACCAGGCCGAAGATCCAACTGTAGAGAGAAGAATAACTCCAGAGTGGGAGGGTAAGGAGGCAGAGCAGGTCTGACATAGCCAGATTCAGCATCAAGCTCTGACTCAGAATCGACAGGTGCTGCCATGGCTTAAGAGCAATCACAGCAATATTTCCGGAGAATCCCAACAAGAAGCACAAGGACTGCACCACCGCAGGGGTCACACCTCTTGGGTCCAGAGGAGGATGAGGTAAATGTGCAGGAGAAGAGAAGGTGTTCGAGGGGACCACAGAGGAGTTGAGATGTTCCATCCTGCTAGCTCGCTGTGTAAAAAAGAGGGTTTTACAACGAGGGTCTGACTTCCTCTGAAGTCAGACCTTTTTCCTCCTGAAAAAGGGATGAATTTTCAATTTCAAACCAGCTGATAACACTACAGCTGTCAGTGTTGAGCACAGACCAAGTGGTACTGTGCAGCCAGATGAGGAAACCAAATGTCCCTCTTGATGCAGATGATGAGGAACAAATAATAAATGAACAATGGTGTTCATGTAAATCAACTGAAACCATATTTTAATATTTCAAGCGGGCATTATCTGATGTAAACATCCTCTCATTGTCATGAATGCATCCCTCGGGGCAGAAAGACAGGCTCACACACAGGACTGTAGTGTGACATTTAATAACAAAAAGATAAACAGTGCATGACAAGCAAAAAAGCAAATGAGGATAACTTACAGGCAAACACTCCAGGGCCGAAATCGCCCCACGAGTGCAAGTAGGAGGAAACAGAGGAATAGTCCAGTACATTCACATAAGACTGCCGCAAGAAAACAATGAGCAGACAGTGCTTAAATAGCAAACAGCCAAATGAGGCGCAGATGCGGGGAGCAGAGTAAGCAAGTAAACTGATTAATCAATTATATGCAGCTTGAGCTGGCAGAGAGACAGCCTGGGTAGTTGGTGGGTGTGACTGGCAAGAGGGAAGGGATCAGAGTGTAAACAAACTAAAATATACACACAGAACTGCCAACATAATAATAACAGGCAGAAAAATACTCAAAACTACAAAGGGAGTCTGAGCGCTGAGAACAAACACTCAGACACATGACAGAGCCCTCTCCCCAAGATGTGTAACCAGACACCCCCAGGCAACACTAAAAGGACCCCCCCCCAAAAAAAAAAACCAAAAAAAAAAACAGAGTACAGCAAAAAACAATCCCGGGAGGGAGGTGGGGAAAAACAGTAAGGAGGGAACCAAAGTCTGGAGCCTTCTCAGGCCTACATCATGCTACACCAAGTTCCCGGGCCCGCCCTAGGCCAAAGAACCCCACTATTCAGGTGGCTGGCCAAAGTCCCAGGCCAGCCAGATGGCAAGGTGATTTGAGTCGGGTGGCCTGCTGGAGAATATGGGCCACCCAACCCAGCGACTCAGTCTGTCGGGCCGCCGGTCTGAGTTCTTTTGCTACCAAGACTGAAGGGGTGACCCAGGAGGAGGCTCCCCCATGGGGAGGCCCAGAGAGGGGAAGTAGGGCTGACAGGGGAAAACCATGACAGTGTCAGGTAGAGGAGAGGACGCCTTGACCCCATCAGTGGGAGCAACGCCACACCCGCAGTGGCTCCGGGCTGGAGCAGAGCTGCACCCACGGTGGTCCCAGACTGGTACATAGCTGCACCCGTGGTGGCTCCGGGCTGGAGCAGAGCTGCACCCGCAGTGGCTCCGGGCTGGAGCAAAGCTGCACCCGCAGTGGCTCCGGGCTGGAGCCAAACTGCATCCGTGGTGGCTCCGGACTGGACCAAAGCTGCACCCGCAATGGCTCTGGACTGGAGTGAGGCTGCACCCACAGAGGACCCGGACTGGGCCAGAGCTGCACCCTCAGTGGACCCGGACTGGGCCAGAGCTACACCCTCGGAGGTCCCGGGCTGAGACAGAGCACCTGTGACGACTTCAGCCAGAGAGTAAGCAGCACCCACGGAGGTCCTGGGCTGGGACAGAGCACCCGCGACAACCTCAGCGGGAAGAGCTGGACTCACAGTGATCTCGGGCGGTGAGCCTGGACCCACGGAGACTTCTGGCAAAACTGGATGATCCTCGGTGACCCTGGGAAAAAGCTCAGATGGGAGAGGCAGAGAAGCAGGGTCAGGGTCACCGGTGGCAGTGGAGCCCAGTGAGGTGAGCGCAGGTGCATCTGATGGCTGCACTTGGCTCTCCCCACCAAGAGCCAGACAAGACCTCTCCAACACAGAAACAATGAAAACAGAGGAGGGCACTTGGCTGAGCTCAAGCTCCACTGCCGTCCAGGACTCCGTCAATCCAGACGACGACTCCTCGGGCCCAGCCCTCTTGAACTCTAGCTCAGACTCTACTGTGGTGGCCCCAGCAGCAGGCATGGTGGTCGATGCAGTCCTGGGACCCCCCAGCGATGTGACCCATGCAGGTGGCTCGCCCGACGTAGACACAGGAGGGCGGCTTCCTGCTGGCGCTAGATCCTGTTCTGCAGAGGCCAGGGAACGCTCCATCATCGGCACAGGCTTCAGTTCGGTCACAGTGCTCTCCCTCCGTCCAGACCGTGGCTGTGGGGCTGGGACTAGGTCCTCCAGGACCACAAGCAACTCCACCATTTGACGGCTCAATCCTTGGGCCAGCGGACACTCAGGGGAGAGAGGAGGAAACACAGAGGTAGCAAGTGAACAACTAATGACTGCAGCTGGCGGTGAGGACTCAGTGGACTGCATAGGATGAGCCCCACCACCGGGAATCAGGCAAGATAATTCATTTTTAGGTAACTGGGAATGAAAAAGCACTTGCCTGTATTCCCGGGGCATGATGGTTTCTGCTGCAGCAGACCCAGCATCCTCCCTCTCAGTGGCTGCAGCAGTAATGGACCCCCCCTGAAGAGCATGGAGGAGCCACCCCTGCAGACTCAATGACGGGCAGAGCTGGGGATGAAGCAGCCGGATTGTCAGCAGCAGGGGAAAATGCCATAGAGATGAGGGAATCGGCAGCAGTGGAGGAAGGGGGAGTTGACAGGATCGCCGGCGAGGAGGAGCTTGGATGAAAAGGGGAGGCTGCTGTGGAATTTTCTTGACATTCGTTGGAGGCATTCCTCCAATGAGATTTTCCTGGGTTACGGCGGGGAGCAGGAGGCTGAGATGTTGGCTCCTGGAGAGGTGGAAAAGGGCCCAGTGGAACCTCCTTTAGTTCCTGGGCGAGATCCAGAAGGAGCTATGGCTTATATTCTAGTAGGAGCTCTGTCACCGCTTATTGGACCTGCTTACGCTCCTCCAGCTCCTTGGCCGATGGTGTGGGCCACAGTTCAGGAGGAGAGGGTGGGGCTGCTAAGTTGGGGCTAGACGGTGTCCATTCGGGACCTCCGGGGACCGTCTGGTGGATGGACGAGCGTTCAGGTTCCAGACAGGACGATCGAGTCTTCTGCCCCCGGGTGCGCTTCTTCTTGAGCCCTGGTGGTGCTGAAGGGAAGTTCCCCACCTGGGCACAGAATTTGCGGTGTGTGTCAACCACCGAGGCGAGGAAAACTGTGAGACCCGGGTAGTTCCAGAGGCTGGGATGAGCCTTGATCACCCGGGCCGCTCTGTCCACGAACCTCCAAACCTTCTCAGGAGAGCGGGAGGCTCCAGCCCCCAAGGCAAAACTAGCAATGAGCATAGTTGCCACACACGCCTCCTCACTCAGCCCCAGAGCTGAAAAATCTAAGGCAGCAGACATATCCAAATCCCAGGTGAAAAACAAAAACTGGGGGGAAGTAGAAGGAAAACGCTACCTTCGCCATCGCTGGTGAATTAAGTTGGCTGGGTGTGCTTCTGGCCCCGTTGACTACCAGAAATCGCCAACCCACAGATGAGAGAAACAAAAAACCCACAAACTGCAGCCACTGGGTCTCTAGCTGGCTGGAGTCTTCTGTCATGAACTGTCATAAATCACCCCTTGGGGCAGAGAGGAGAGATTCACATACTGGACTGCAGTTTGTGATATTTATTAACCTGAACACAAATCCCCAAACAGTGCATAAACAGAAAATCCAAACTGAAATACCGAGCAAACTTAAGGCACACCAGAACAGGGCCAGGATTCTGGTGGAGACGAAAACTGAGACTCCGGCAAAGAAAAATGAAAATAACAGTCCTTAAATAAGGCTAGAAACAATCAAACACAAATACTAACGATTTGAATCACGAGTGGGCTGGGATGAAAATGACAATCAGCTGTGAGCAATGGGAGAGAACAGGCTGACAGCTGACAGGGACCCCACCCACACGGAGCAAAAACCCAGAAATGTCACTGACAGTTGTCAATCCAGAGGGAGAATACAACAGAATCAAAATAAAATAAGATAGCAAAGATAAAGTGGAAACAAATAAAGACAACTAAACCCAAATCTGTAAATAACAAAATTACACTGAACGTAACCAGGAAAAATAAATCATACAAAGAAACAATACCAAAAATGTGAAAACAGACTAGAAATAACACCACAGGCAAAGAACTCCAAAATACAATATTAAACAAATAAGGAAAAACAAAAAAGCAAAGAGACAAAGCACGGTGGAATCCCCCCGTGCACAGATCGTGACACACACTCCTTACATAGCTCTCAAACCGTTTGTCAGACTGACCTCAGATGCTTTGCTGAGGTTATGAGGGTGTGCATCCCTGAGTATGGAGTTGCCCAGTCAAAATATGCAATTTATATCAATAAAAGTTTAGCCACCGCTCTGTTTCTGCCGTTTCTGCCGTTTCTGCCACTTCCAGAAGCCATTGTGCTTTGGCTTCTGGAAGTGTGGGCAGGGTTTTGGATTGACTCCGTACTGATTGGGTAGTACGCGGCATCATGACCATCTCGAAATATTAAAATAAAATTATATATATATATATATATACTGTATATATATATATATATATATATATATATATATATATATATATAGTATTATTTTTTGTCGCTCAAAATATGCATCACACTCTCTGACAGCCCGCCAAAACGCCGTACATTTATCGATACTTTCAACCCCAGGTAGGCCAAGTATGGAGAAATCTAAGAAAAGAAAAATATCTGAAGAAAATAGAACATTTAATGATGCCTGGGCAGATTCATTTGCATTTACCTCTGACGAGAGCGGGTTACCAGTATGCCTAATTTGTGGTGAAAAACTGGCCAACAATAAAAGGTCAAATGTAGGAAGACATTTCCAAAATAAACACACAGCCTTTGCTGAAAAATATCCGGAGGGAGAAGAGAGAAAAAAAAAGCTGTTTCGGAACTGATGCGGAAAGCTGATCTGAGGAAAAATCAATTCAAGAAGTGGATGAAGTCTGCAAATTCAACTACCTATGCAAGTTTTGTGGCCGCTCGGGAAATAGTCAGACATGGGAAGCCGTTCACAGACGGAGAATATATGAAAGAGTCATTCATTAAGATTTCAGAACACCTATTCGCGGACTTTAAAAACAAGACTGAAATTGTGCAGAAAATCAGAGAGATGCCTCTCTCTGCAAAGACTGTCAAAGACAGAACCATAAAAATGGCAGAAAATATCACAAAACAGCAAATTAAAGACATCAATTCAGCCGCAGCATACTCGATCGCCTGTGATGAGTCCAAAGACAAAAGTGACATTGAACAAATAGCGCTGTTCTGCCGATATATGAACTCTGATGGACCACAGGAAGAAATGGTTGAGCTGATACCACTAAAAGGCCAGGCACGGGGGGAGGACATCTGTAAGGCTGTGCTTGATTGTTTAAGAGCCAAAGAAATAAAAACAACCCATCTGGTGTCAGTGGCTACTGATGGGGCACCGAGTATGACTGGAGCCCACAGGGGCTTTGTGACGTTACTGCAGAAGTCACTGGATAGAAAGGTTCTGACGTTTCACTGCATCCTTCACCAAGAGGCATTGTGCGCTCAGACCTTTTTTTTTTTTTTTTTTTTTTGTTACTTATTTGTACCCGTAGGTAGACTTGGTTTGCAGTCTGGTGACAAGCCACCGGCTGCTGGTCGCTGCGTGCGCGAGCGCCCTAAACCTACATGTTTTTGGTGTGCGGGAGGAAACCGGAGAAATCCCGGAGTAAACCCGCGCAACACGGGGAGAACATGCAAACTCCACACAGCTCACTGTTGGTCGGGGGCTGGGATTGAACCCACGATCTCATGATCCCCGCGATCCCCCGGCCGAGGGTAAAACTGTGCTGCCACAGTGCTAAACACGGTGGCGCAGTGGGCCACTATCTATCTATCTATCTATATATATATATACATACATACATATATATATATATATACTGTATATATACACTACCGTTCAAAAGTTTGGGGTCACCCAGACAATTATTTTGTGTTTTCCATGAAAAGTCACACTTATTTACCACCATGAGTTGTAAAATGAATAGGAAATATACAGTAGTCAAGACATTGACAAGGTTAGAAATAATGATTTGTATTTGAAATAATATTTTTTTCCTTCAAACTTTGCTTTCGTCAAAGAATCCTCCATTTGCAGTAATTACAGCATTGCAGACCTAACATGATTGCACAAGGGTTTTCTAATCATCCATTAGCCTTCTGACGCAATGAGCAAACACATTGTACCATTAGAACACTGGAGTGATAGTTGCTGGAAATGGGCCTCTATACACCTATCTAGATATTGCACCAAAAACCAGACATTTGCAGCTAGAATAGTCATTTACCACATCAGCAATGTATAGAGTGCATTTCTGATTAGTTTAAAGTTATCTTCATTGAAAAAAAGTGCTTTTCTTTCAAAAATAAGGAAATTTCTAAGTGAGCCCAAACTTTTGAACGGTAGTGTATATATATATATATATATATATATACGTATATATACTGTATATATAAAGGCTAACATCTTCATTTCAGATGTCAAAAAGTGTTTGCGGCTCCCAGTGTTGTCCCAGTGTTGTCTCAACAATCAGTGGGAAGAAGTTCAGTGAAACCTGCTGTTGAAGACACTGGTTGGATGTCAAGCCAGCACGGTCTTGGCCCTCCATGGCACATGGTTGGACCCCCCTTGTCTAAAGGATAATTCGGGGAACACCAGCGAGGACCTGGGGTCTGACAAACAGCTTTGTTGGAGAAGCCGCAGGCAGAATGCGGTCCTTTATGGGGAAGCAAGTCCAGCCCGCCTGCTCAGCAGTAGATGGGAGTCCCTTTGCGGACCGTGAGTCCCCAGTGCAGCACAGCTGACAAGGCTATCTAAAAATAAAAAGTTAATACTAATACTGTGATGACTGTGGAGCAGAATGCCCAGATCAATTGCATATTATATGCATCCACATATGCACCTTTTGACTAAATGGCGACCGTGACCAAACAGGACACAAAACAAGGTAATGAAATAAATAATTTTTATTTAAATATTTACTGACAAATGGGAAACACTGATGCAACAGTTGCAGTCAAACTGATTATTCTGCGTTGTATAATAATGTGTATAATCTGCTGTGTATAATAATGTTAGGTCTTTTGTACTTATAATATTGCTAAAATATAAAAGGATGCACTACAATGGGTCTCAAATATTTGTAAACCTGTCCTGTTAAAGTACTGCATGAGTTTATTGACGATACACCTTAAACTACATATATAAACTAAAACAATTATAATGGTGACCGAACAACTCCCATTCCCCAAAGCGCAAGATGCAACACTTATGAATATAAGTCATAAAAGATCACACAAATAAGAGATCTGACAAACAAATAAACAGGGGATCCGGAACAGTCGCTAATATTGGTTGTCCCATTCATTTTCAATAATTAGGCATTCTGTAATTAATATTCACACAATCAAATAAATGGTGCTCAGTCCCTTTTACTGTATATTTGTCAAAGTCTAATGTGATTGCCTACATATAGGCTACACCTCTTTGTATTCCACTTTTAAACACAGCCTACATTTGGGACTGTAAAGCCTAATTGGGCTACTTGTTTCAGACAAGAATACTTGTTGCTTTCTATGGGCAGTGCACTAGTACTTGTAAATCACAAAAAATATAATCAGTATATAATTCCCACCACAAAAGGGTAAGCCTTCCTATTTAAACCACCCATTTGCCACAGAGCCAGGCAAAATAGTATGTCTCGGTTCTTTTCCCCGATTTCCCTACAATGGTTTTGCCAGAATTTGTGAGAAAATACTTGTCAGGGCGTGAGTTGAGCCATCTTGTATTGTTAGTTATATTTTCCTGTTTCTGAACTTGAGTCAACTCACGCCCTCGCCCTTAATTCTCCTTTTGGAGTTTTGGGTATTTATTTCTCAATATTATTATCATGTCTTTGGTTTTGTATTTATTCCTGTCCTTGCCTTAGTGTGTTTATCATCCTTGGTATTATTTTGTCTGTATCAAGTTTTGTAATTCATTTCGATTGTCATGTTGGGTTGTGCTTTTATTCTGACAGTGTCCTTTGTTTACTTCCTTTTTCTCCTAGCTTGTTTCACGGAGGGGCTCAGTTTATGACAGAAGGACGTTGCCAGTGAGGACCCAGCGGACTCAGTGTTTGTTCAGCTATGTTCGAATGTGTGCTTTTAACTGAGGGGGAATTTAAGGCCATGAAGTGGCTGAAAGGCTTGGTCACTGTGGCGTGCAGTGACCGCCCTCCAGATCTGCAGCGATTCGGAGGGTGAGTACTGGCTCTGGACAGCAGCAGCCTGGGAGGTTGTGGGCACCTCGTGGCTGAGAGTGTTCCCGTGGGTACGCGACCCACCTCTCTGCCTGAAATGAAGATAGAGAGGCAAAGAGAGCGTTGGCGCCATTCCTCTCGACACACCATCTCTGCTCCAGCACCACCCCCATAGCTCACCGTCAGATGGACTCCGCAGTCACCCAGAGGGAGTCATCTGGTGCATCACCAGCAGCAGAACGGGAGTGGAGGCAAGTACCATATTCTCATTTTTTTCTCTGCTAGTAATGAGAGGTCTTGCTTTGCTCCTGATTGGGGGGGTTGCTAAATTCATCCCACCTGTCTCCACTGATTGTTCTGCTGCCGCTTCAGTATCTTTCCCCTCACCTGCTTCTCTCTCTCCTCTTCCCCGAGCCCAAGGCTGGAGGAGGTCACCCGCCACTCGGCGCTGGCAGATCTCATCCGGGACATCGGGCGATGTTACATCTTCTGCCAGGGCATGGAGGGATGAGAGAATGCACCATGGAGTGATGCAGCCTGGAGGTCAGAATCAGAATCAGAATCAGAATCAGGTTTATTGCCATTGTTCATGTGATACACAAACTAGGAATTTGTCTCGGTGCCATGCTGCAACATTAAAAACATAATGAGAAAAAGGGATAAACTAAAAAACTAAAGGACTAGAAACGTGCAATAAGTGTAGAAAAATAAGTAATAATAAGTAATAATAATAATAATAATAATAGTAATAATGAGTAGTACTAGTCATGGCAGTTTAAAAAATTAGCATGTAGCAGATAATGTGAAGTACCACATAGTGCAGTCAATAATGCAACAGAAAAACAGTGATGAATGACATGAGTCTGGTTGAGCTGCTGTACATAGTGCACGAGAGTCAAAAGTCACTTAGTGTTCAGCAGTCTGATGGCAGAGGGGAAAAAGCTGTTCATGTGCCGGGAGGTTTTAGTCCGAATGGACCGAAGCCTTCTACCTTCGGGGAGGGGGGCAAACAGCACGTGACCAGGATGTGAAGGATCGGCTATGATCCGGCCAGCACGCCTCCGGGTCCTGGAGATGTACAGATCCTGGAGAGATGGGAGCTTGCAGCCTATCACCTTCTCAGCAGTGCGCACGACGCGCTGCAGCCTTAGTCTGTCCCTGGCAGTGGCTCCTGCGTACCACACAGTTATGGAGGAGGTGAGGATGGACTCGATGATGGCCGTGTAGAACTGCACTAACATCTTGGTGGGTAGCTTGAGCTTCCTCAGCTGCCGCAGAAAGAACATCCTCTGCTGGGCCTTTTTGATGAGGGAGCTGATGGTTGGCTCCCATTTGAGGTCTCGGGTGATGGTGGTGCCCAAGAAGCGGAAGGAATCTATAAAGGTGATGGGAGAGCCTGTGATGGTGAGGGGGGGCAGGGGGGATGTGACTTTCCTGAAGTCCACAATCATCTCCGCTGTCTTCAGAGCATTCAGCTGCAGGTTGTTGTGGCTGCACCAGGACACCAGCTGGGCCACCTCTTCCCTGTAGGCGGACTCGTCACCGTTGGAGATGAGCCCGATGAGGGTGGTGTCGTCCGCAAACTTAATCAGCTTAACAGACTGGTGGGAGGAGGTGCAGGAGTTGGTATAAAGGGAGAAGAGTAGGGGGGAAAGTACACAGCCCTGGGGTGATCCAATGCTGATGCTAACAGAGTCTGAGACAGACTTCCCCAGCCGCACATGCTGTCTCCGGTCCGTCAGGAAGTCGGTGATCCACCTGCAGAGGGAGTCAGGCACGTTGAGCAGGGACAGCTTGTCCTGGAGCAGATCGGGGCGGATGGTGTTGAATGCGGAGCTGAAGTCCACAAACAGAATCCTGGCGTAGGTTCCCGGGGAGTCCAGGTGCTGCAGGATGGAGTGGAGGGCCAGGTTGACTGCGTCGTCCACAGACCTGTTAGCACGGTAGGCAAACTGCAGCGGGTCTAGGAGGGGTGTGGTGATGGACTTGAGGTGAGACAGGACCAGGCGCTCAAAGGACTTCATGACTACAGAGGTGAGCGCTACAGGTCTGTAGTCGTTAAGTCCGGTAATCCGTGGCTTCTTGGGGACAGGGATGATGGTGGAGGATTTGAGGCAGGTCGGCACGTGACATTGCTTAAGGGAGGTGTTAAAAATGTCTGTGAAGACAGGAGCCAGCTCTTTCGCACAGTGTCTCAGGGTGGAGGGAGACACACCGTCCGGCCCGGAGGCCTTGCGCGGGTTCAGTCTGGAGAACTGTCTGTGCACGTCCTGCTCACTGATGACAAGGGGAGGGGGGGAGGAGGAGGAGGAGGAGGGGGGGACCGCTCTTGATGAATTAGGGGCTGAGGAGGCAGAGGAGCTGGGTGGAGTGGGTGAGTTGGACACAGCTGACGAGGTGTCAAAACGGGCATAGTGTTGGGACAGTCTTTGACAAAGGGCTTTGTCATCCTGACCTTTAGAAGCCTGAGGCCGATAGTTGGTGATTTGCCTCATTCCTCTCCACACAGAAGCCGAGTCATTAGCAGTGAACTGCTGCTGGAGTCTCTCAGAATATACAGATTTAGCTCTCCTCAGCTCTCTGTTAAACCGATATTTGACCTCCCTGTAGCAGTCCCTGTCTCCACTTTTCAACGCTGCTTCCTTCTCCTTCCTGATCCGTCTGAGCTTAGCTGTGAACCAAGGCTTGTCATTAGAATATCTTATCCTGGTGCGCGATGGGAGAATGTGCTCTTCACAGAAGTTGATATATGAGTTCACAGTGTCTGTGTACTCATTAAGATCATGTGTGGCTCTTTTAAACATGCCCCAGTCAGTTATTTCCATGCATGTGTTCAGTTTCTCTCCAGCTTCACTGGTCAATTTCTTTGTGGTGGTCACCACAGGTTTAGTGAGTTTCAGTCTCTGTCTGTATGTGGGGATGAGGTGAACCATCACGTGATCAGATAGTCCCAGCGCTGCGCGGGGAACAGCGCGATATGCGTCCTTTACTGAAGTATAACAGTGATCTAGCGTGTTATTTCCTCTGGTTGGACATTTAATACACTGTTTGTAGCGGGGGAGCTCGTGACTCAGATTGCTCTGGTTAAAATCGCCCACCACGATAACCAGGGAGTCTGGAAAGTTCCGCTCCGTAAGTTGGATGTGATCTGCGAGCACGCGCTGAGCTTCGCGCGTGTCCGCGTCAGGAGGGGCGTACACAGCGACGAGGTGCGCTCACCAGTTGGCCGCAGCTAAACCCCATCTGAGGAAGGAGATCCCAGCCTTCCTCAAGGATTTCCTGCGGGCCAACGAGTTTGCCCTCGTTGGAGAAGAGAAGGAGCTCCCGCCGCTTATTCTGCCGGGCTTCACTACTGGGGTTGGTAGTGGCCCGGTTGAGGGTTTGTTCACCCTGGCTGAGGTGGCTGTGCCAGGGGTGGACCCCCGGGTGTCTGAGCTGGAGGGTTTGCAACTGCTACCACCTAGGGACACTGATCTGCATACTACATCAGAGGTCGCTGCAGATCAGCCTGCTTCAGTGAGACCTGTCGTGGTGCTGGAGGTCAGTGCATCACCACCTGTTTGTGAAATGAAGACTCCCGTGTGTGTTTCCTCTGAATCAGAAAATTCTGCAGTGATGTGTATTGTACCAGAACTTCCTGCTCTTCCCAAAGTGCATGTACCTGCTCCAGCTCAGCCTAAGGTGCATGATCCTACTACTAATCTTGAGGCGGTCACCCCAGCAGCAGTGGACCAGGAGCTCAAGCAAGTACTGTTCTTTACTTTTTTAACATCAATATTAGTAAAGACTTGCCTAGCTCCTGGTAACTGTGGTGGCGCTTCCCTCACTCCCTGCTCTTCTCCCCTGTCCGAAGTGGCCGTGTCAGGGAAGGGGTCGCAGGAGAACCACACTTCACCTGCCATGCCGGATGTCATGGGACCTTCACTTGCCACGCCAGAGGTCATCAGACCTTCCCCTGCCACGCCGGAGGTCATTGGACCTTCACCTGCCACGCCGGAGGTCACTGGACCTTCACCTGCCACGCTGGAGATCATTGGATCTTCACCTGCCACGCCGGAGGTTATGGGACCTTCAGCCATTGTTCCTGAAGACAATGTAGCATCTGTGTTTTCTGAGCTAAGGAGTTATGTATTTGTGTCTCATGAGCTTGAAATTCCTGAGTGTGCATCCCCTGAGCTAGAAATTTCCGCTGTGGTATGTGCTGCACTGGAGATTTCTGTAGAAATGTGTCCTGAGCCTGAAATTTCTGCTGTTGAGTGCTCTGCACTAGAAATGTCTGCAGTTATGTGCTCCAAGCTGAAGGTTTCTTCAGCAAAGTGTTTTGAACCAGAAATTTCTGAAGTTATATGTCCAAGATCAGAAATTTCTGCAGTTGTGTGTTGGTCAGTCACTGCAACAGATACTGGAGTCAGTTTGTCTTGGCCTGTCCTTGCCACTGATAATACCGCTATCTGCCGAGAATGTGCCACTAGTCCAGCAAAAGCTAGCGGTATTCAAATACTGTGCAAGCAGTTTCATGAAATGGTCAGTCAGAAAGTAACTCATACTGGCTCGGACGTCGCCCGGGTTAACAAGATCAGGAGTTCCTGGCAGCGGAAGGCGAAGGACAGAGCTGTGTGGAGGAATCTGATCAGACCTAAATGAAACAGTCATTGTCGCCCCCGACAGACTGCTATGATGATGATGATGTGTGTCTGAAACCAGAAGTTTCTGCAGAAGAGTGTCCAGAGTCAGAAATTTCTGCAATAATGTACCCAGAGTCAGAAATTTCTGCAATCATGTGCCCTGAATCTGAAATTTCTGTGATAATGTGTCCTGAATCTGAAAATTCTGCAACCATGTATCCTGAGCCAGAGATTTCTGCTGTACAGTGTTCTGCACCAGAAATTTCTGCAGTTGAGTGTCCTGTCCCGGAAGTTTCTGCCGTAATGTGTCTGGAACCAGAAAATCTGTAATTTCCACATTTGTGTGTTTTGGTCCTGAGGTCAGAGTAGCCATATCTGTGTCATCACCCCCAGAGGGTAAAACATCCATGTCGTCACCCCTAGAGGGTAAATTGTCTGTTTCTATCACCCCCTGAGGGTAGAATGTCTGTATTGGCACCTCCTGAGGTTGATATATCCGCTTTATCATTTCTTGAGGTTATGGGTTTTATGTTATCTTGTGATCCCGAAAATCCTGTGCTTTCTGCTCAATGAAAAAATTCTGTATTCAAGTCTTTACTACCCTCGGTACAAGTGGAGTTTGAGTTTTCTGTTGAACATGAGAATCCTGTCTTGAAATGTTTATTATCCTTGGTACATGATAATTCTGTGTTTTCTGAGCTGCCGTTTGGTGGCCCAGGGACTTTGGCAAGACACCCGACCCATTGTTGTTTTGGCTAGGGCCCTGGGATTCTGGTAGACCACCCGACCCGCCTTGTTTTTTGGCCCAGTGGCCCTGGGACTTTGGCAGGCCACCCGACCTGTGTTGGTTTTGGTTTGGGCCCTGGGATTCTGGGAGACCCCCTGACCTGCCTTGTTTTTTGGTTTGGTGGCCCTGGGACTTTGGCAGACCACCCGACCAGTTTTATTTAGGAGCCTTGGACTTTGTGTAACCCGCGAACCTCGTTTTGCTCCGGACACTGTGGGGGGAAAGGAGTCTGTTTCAGCCCACCTGGCCTTGTACCCCCACTACCCACCCTGAGAGGGTTTCTGTTTGGGGTTTTTTGTTTTGGTGTGACTTTTGGGATGTCTCGGAGCCGCCCCTTGAGAGGGGGGTACTGTCAGGGCGTGAGTTGATCCATCTTGTATTGTTAATTATATTTTCCTTTTTCTGGACTTTAGTCAACTCACGCCATCACCCTTAGTTCTCCTTTTGGAGTTTAGGGTATTTATTTCTCAATATTATTGTCTTTGGTTTTGTATTTATTCCTGTCCTTGCCTTAGCATGTTTATCATCCTTGGTAATATTTTGTCTTTATCACATCTTGTAATTGATTTTGGTTGTCATGTTGGGTTGTGCTTTTATTTTGACAGTGTCCTTTGTTTACTTCTGTGTTCTCCTAGCTTGTTTTGCAGTTGTCCACAGCTGTGTATTATTTTGGGTAATTATCCTGCCTATTGGTTTTTTGATTATCCACAGTTGTGCATTGTTTTGTAATTACTCTTTGTCTTATTTAAGGGATGCTGCCCTGTAGTTCAGGGCAACATCCTACTTTGTCATGCCGGCGTGGACCACACACTTCTGCAAGTTCTGATTCCAGCCTGTTTGTTATCCTGCCTGTTATTGCAGAAGTCTGTGAGTTTTTGTTCCTGTCCTGTTACATTTTGAGTTAATTAAATCTTGCAAACCTGAGTCGGGTGTTTTGGGCTGAATTCCACCCCGGAGGAGCTCAGTTTATGACAATACTGAATTATTCTGTTGTCCTTTTCCTGCCTGTAGCTTCTCAGGCGAGTTTGTTAAAATGCAGAAGATTAATAAACCCTCATGACAGTATCTGAAAAGCACTTTGGCTATCCAGAGATGAGTAAAAAGTGTTATATCTGTCATGAACCGCCCAGGTGTGGCAAGAATGGAGATCCAAATGCTCAACTGTGAGTTTGCAAAATGTTTAATCAAAAACACAAAAGTCTAACAAAGCACGAACAAAAACTTACAGGTAAACTGGAACAGGTAGGAATAGCATGGAAGGCTAAGGTATGTGGGAAAGCCAGAGTAGACGTGGAGCTCACATCAGGATACAGAATGAATGAAGCGTGGGTCACACGCCAGGTAACAGTGAGAAGGACGTCGCACCTAACTGCGGTGCAGCATCCCTTAAATAGGACAAAGAGGCAGTAAACATATGATAAACAGGTGTGGGAAACAGGAGCGAGGATAATTAGACCAAAATAATGACAGCTGTGACAACCACGAATTTCAGCTAACAGAGGAAGTAAACAAGGAGCGCTGTCAAAATAAAAGCACAGGAGAACATGAATACAAAATGAGATAAAACAAAGTAAAACACAAGGAGAAAATAACCCACCAAGGCATGGTCAAGATAAACCAAGAGATACTAATAATACAATACTAACAGCTGTCGATGTTACAAAAGGAGAACTGAAAGCGAAGGTAAGAGTGGACTCATTTCAAAACACAGGAAGATACCATTTATAAGACAAAACAAGATGGCTGTAGACACATACTAAAAATAGACAAAGCTATAATAACAAACCTAAGATAACAATACAAATAAACCCATATTCAAATTCAATAATATACCTGAGATGAGGAAAGAACAGAAAATAATTGGAACAAATTGAAAGTATGAGCACAGTTCCCCAGTCGTGCTCAGTATCATGACAGAGCCCCCATCCAAGGGGTGGATTCCAGACACCCCAACATAACATCAAAAGGAAAAAGAAAACATCCCCCCCCAACAGGAACAGAACAATAACCCATCCAGGGAGGACAGTGGGGGAAACAGGCCAGGTAAGATAAAACAAATTTCTCGCTCAATAAAGACCCACAAAACAAGACAGATCAGGTGGCCTACTGAAATCACAGGACCACCAGGCGAGAAGGAAAGGCAGTTCAGGTTGTCTGCTAGAGTCCCAAGACCACCAGACCAAGAGTTGAGAAGTGTCAGGTGGCCTCCCAGAGTCCCTGAGCCACCCAAGCAGAAGACATAGTACATTGGATGGTCTCCCAGCATTCCAACACCAATGGACCAGAGGACACGGTCTGTTGGGTGGCCTCATGGTGTCCCTAAGCCTTTTGACCGCACAGCACAATGTGTCCCTTTCAGAAAGTAGCTGCCGGGCAATGTGCTTTTTGTGGACTGCAGGGGCTGAGGCTGGATCCAGTGGGCCAGTAACTAAAGAGCGTTGACACCCGATGATGACTGCTGACCAGCGGCGATCCCAGACGGCAGTGGTGGCTGACCGGCGGAGAAACCAGACAGAAATGGCAGCTGATTGGCGAGGAAACCAGACGACGAAGATGACTGACCAGCGAGGAAACCAGGCGACGAAGGCAGCTGACCAGTGAGGAAACAAGGCAATGAAGACAGCTGACCAGCCAAGAAACCAGATGAGGAGGACTGATGACCATTGGCGAAACCAGACGAAGTGGACTAATGACCATCGGTGAAACCAGATGAAGTGGACCGATGACCATCGGCGAAACCAGACGAAGTGGACTGATGACCATTGGCGAAACCAGGCAAAGGCTGCTGACCAGCAGCAACCTCAAGCGAAGACTGCTGACCAGCAACGAAACCAGGCAGAGACTGCTGACCCGCGATAAAACCAGGCGACCCAGGCTGGGGTGTCTTGAGTCCATCTGCCTGGGAATCCATCCCCGGCATGGCCACCTCAGACGGGGAGGAAGAGACAAACACCAGGTCACTGTCACTGGCAGCAGTGGAGCCCGACTGGGAAAACTCAGGAGCAGATGGCAGCTGCAACTAGTTCTCCCCGTCTCGAGCAAGACAAGATCTCTCTAATACTGACATTGTAAAGACAAAAAAGAGCACTTGCCTTAACTCAAGCTCTGCCACTGACCATCACTCCAGTGACTCTGCTGCTGCGGCCCAAGCAGCAGGCATGATGACAGGTGAAACTTCAGCCATGACAACAGGAACTGTCAAAACATCTGGCGAGATGGCAGGAACTGGCGGAACCCCAGACGTGGCAGCAGGAACTGGTGGAACCCCAGACATGGCGGCAGGGGCTGGCGGATCCCCAGTCGTGGCAGCTGAAGCTGGTGGAACTCCAGACGTGGTGGCCAAAGCTGGAGAATGTTTCACCAATGGCATCGGGTCCTGCGATGTTGAAACCAGGGGCCACGCTGTTGTCGGCTCAGGCTTCAGGATATAGGGGGCATTCTTCTCCCATCCAAGATGTGGCTGCGGGGCTGGAACAGGAATTTCCGGAACAGCAGGCACCTCGGTTGTCGAGCAGCTCCCTCCCAGAACAGGCGGACACACAGAAAATACAGAGGAGGACATGGAAGAAGCAGGTGAGGATAAAAGGGTGGATGCAGCGGCTGGCGGTGAGAGCTCAGCCAAAGTGTATGGCTGCTGCTGAGCCCCCCCACTGGGAACAAGGCAAGGCATTTCATCTTCAGGAGTAATAGAATGAAAAGGTACTTGCCTTAATTCCTGTGCTGTGGTGGTTGCTGCTGCAGATGGACCAGTCAAATCCCTCTTGGTTACTGTAGAGATCACTTGGTGAGGAGGTGCGGACCACTGCTCGGAAGATGAAGGTGAGGCTGATGATAGGTGATCAGCTGAGGTTGTCTGTACCAGGGGATGCTCCACTGTTGGCTCAGGTACAGATGGAGAACAGTGAGAGGTGGAGGCTGGAGCTGTGGCATGGACCTCGGACAGGGAAGGAGAAATGTAGCCAGACATCAAGTCCATATCAGGTAAAATTACTGCAGAAGCAGGGGACGGAGGCTCAGCAGTGATGGGTGACTGCCACTGTGAGCCTCCATCTAATACCAAGCAAGATCCCTCTTCCATAGGTGTAAAAAGAGAAAACGGTACTTGCATGGCCTGCTCTGCCGCTCCAAAAGTCACCCCGGTGAACTCCAGTGAAGAAACAGCTGAGGCCGAGGGCACCAATGTGGAAAATGGAGGAGCTGGCACTGCAGGCATGAAGACAGCCGAAACAGCAGATACAGCTGCAAGTAGCTCAGCAGCGCGTGCTGACGCCATGGAGGAGAGGAGAACAGCAGCAACTGAAGAGGAGGAACGAGCTGACGGAACAGCCGACCAAGAAAAATTCTGGAGTGGTGAAGGGGCTGCTGCCTGTGAGGCGGAGGAGTTCCTGTGGCAGGATGCAGCTGGATGGCGGTGAGAGGCTGGAGGTGTCTGCACCAGGGGATGTTTCATCGTTGGCTCAGGTACAGATGGGGCTCGGTGAGGAGTGGAGGTTGACGCTGGAGGGTGGCGTCCCGGGGCTGGTGAATGGCGAGAAGCTGAGGACATCTGTACCAGGGGACACTTCTTTGTTGGCTCAGGTACAGATAGTGGAGAGCTTCTCTCCAGCCCATGGAGCATGTGTTATGAGTTGGAAACAGAGGCGAGCAGAACCGTGAGTTCCAGGTAGCTCCACAGGCTGGGGTATGCCTCTATTACCTGCACCACGCTGTCCAGACATTCCAGGGCCTCCTCGGAAGTGTGGGAAGCACAAACATCTGAGATTATGTCCACCAATAATCCCGCAGCCCAACACTCCACCTTGTCCAGTCCAAACACACTGAAGTCCATGTTCGCTGGCATCCTACTGACGACTCTCCTTCCACCAGAATGGACTCAAAAAATAAGTAGGGAAAAAAGGACAAACTCACGACGACGTCTTCTGTCATGAACCACCCAGGCAGGGCAGGAAGGGAGGCCCAAATGCTCAACTATGAGTTTGCAAAACGTTTAATCAAAAACACAAAAGTCCAACTGAAAGAAAAATTCCATATATTTTATAATGTTGTTTTATAAGCTCCATGTCTGATATACTTGTGATTCATGTATGGCCTTGAAGTAGCTCCAAGTCTCTGTGTGAGTATGCCTGAGTTAGCAATTATAAATCACACAGCTGTAATACTAAGATAAGATAAGCCTTTATTAGTCCCACAATTGGGAAATTCCAGGATTGCAACAGCACAGGGATAGCAACACTCAGAGCAACAATCAGAAGGCAAGAAAAAAACAAGAACAGCTAGTAAACATATGTACATATTACTATAAATATATATATATATATATATATATATAGACACACAGTGCGGAGCATTGTGGTTGGTGAATGTGCTGCAGAAAGTCTAAGCTCTCTCTCTGCGGATGCGGCGGGCCAGCTGGAAGTCTTTGGGCATGATGGCGACCCCCTTAGCGAAGAAGAGACCACCAGGTAGGCCTCGCCGGCCTCCTGCAGAGCCACGATGGCGAAGCTCAGGAAGCGCAGGTCGGTCTTGGAAGTCCTGAGCGATCTCCCTCACCAGGCGCTGGATGGACAGCTTACGGATGAGCAGCTCCGTGGATTTCTGGCAGCGACGGATCTCTCTCGGAGCCACGGGCCTGTAACGGTGAGGCTTCTTCACTCCGCCGGTGGCCGGAGCGCTTCTCCGAGCAGCCTTGGTGGCCAGCTGCCTCCCGGGGGACCCCCTCCTCCAGCAGATTTAAAGGGCGGTCTGCCTGGTTCTTGCCATCGCTCTTTATCATTCCGTCTTATATTTCCCGCACGCCGCCCAAACTCCAGCCCGGCACCCGCGTCATTTTCGCTACAGTTCCCGGTGTATCGAGTCTCTCCGCTAGCATCGGGTGGCGGCCGAGTGCTAGCTAGCACTAGCTCTTCCCTGCTGTATCGTCTCCTGCTGTAAACAGAGGCTCCGTCCGCTGACTCGGGAGACCTTTGGGGCGATCTGTATGTCCGTGATATATATATAGAGTGAAAGGTGTAGAAAGAAGAAGGAAGATTAAAAAAAAAGGCTGTTGCGACGGGCAGCCAACTCATGTGGCGCCACCGGTCCAGCGGAACCGGAACCGGAAAAAAAAATACCTTCTGTTTAGAATGTCCAGTCTATGAGAATGAGATTCACACTGGCTCCGTACTTCCTGACAACATTTGATAAGGACTGTGTGCATTGTGGACTCAAGGACAAAACTGTACATCTTGCTGGACAATCTCTCCCTCCCAGGGATAAGACAGCTTTAAAAGTTTGACCAGTGTATGACTTAATCCAGAGGTGTGTGTGCACAGACTTGGGGCTGCTGCTGTACTGCTTCTCCCTTTTGGCCAGAGGAATAAATCTACTTACATATTAAGATCCTGCCTGATTTTTGACTCAGATTAATTATGCTGAAAAATAATCTAACATTTGGCGCACCAAACAGGGACCCAGTTAAATCTGTCCTGCTTCCTTCGCCTCCGCCCGATTTCAGTGAGTGCAAAGCTGACTAAAGACCTCCCCAGACTGAACCCAACTGCTCAGTGTTACTGCAGTGAAGGCATTCAGAACCGAGGCGCTGGAGCGGACTGGGTGATGGGTCTAGAACTCTACAGGCGGGATTGAGTGTGAGTACATTTATGTGTTGTTAAGCTTATGGACACTGGGTTTGAGTCCCAGTGGGGTAATACGCGTATGGTTGTGTTTATGAAACTGAGTGTTTGATACCACAAAGTCTGTGCGTTTCTGTTTGCTGCAGCCCGAACGAGGTTCGGTTCGGGGTGGTCCGAAACAGTTCGGTGCGACTAGGTAGAGGCTCGGTGGTCCCGGTAGTCAAGGCCGCGAAGGATAGCACGTGTTATGTATCGCAGAAAGTGGACCAGGTATTGTTAATGCGCAGAATATCAATGTAAGAGTCTCCAATACCATCGTAGTGAGCATTGATTGAATCAGTGTAAGAGTCTCCAATACCACCGTAGTGAGCACTGATTGAAGTGAACCGGTATAAAGAGGGTTAACCTTTGAAATAGCGCTGGTATAAAAAATTACTGCAGTTTGTTTGTCTGGTTGTTCTGTGTTTTTCAGTTTGTCCTGGCAAGAAAGGAGATTCCGCGGAGGTGGAAGTAGAAAGTGCACGAAGGGTTGAAGCCGTGGTTGTCTGTTGTTTTTCTGGTCATTGTGAAGTGTAAAGAGACGGTTATGTGACTATTGTCTCAAGGGGTAATGATAAAATTGTGTATAAGGTGGTGAATCAGTGTATGGGAGTTTGCAATTGATAATTTTGTGGAGAAAACGAATTGTGTTCTCACTGCAGTGAAGAGAAAAAAACAAAAAGGGTTCATGTTACAGTGTGAGATTGCCAAATTTGCTCTTTTTCTGCTAAGGTTGCCATATCAGCTTGCTTTACGTGTTTTCAAAAGAAATTTTTCTACTAACGTGTGTGTGTGTTAATCTGACACTTACAACTGTGTGAAAACAGACTGACAGTGACCTTGGGTTGGATCAGGAAGTGTGAAAGAGCTGCGTGTGTGCGTATATGTGAGTATTGTGGGCCCGTGTGTCTGGAATTACTGCTGAACGGTTGATCTGAGTGAGTGAAGAAGAAAGAAAAATATTTATGGGTATTTTTGCAAAGCTTGCTTTTATTTCAAGGGAGTTTTTTACAGTAATTACTTTTGTTTTTGTGGGTTTTTGCTGGCCAGTCTAATGTTGCGCAATTGGTAAATACAGTGATCCCTCGCTACTTCGCGCTTCACCTTTCGCGCCCTCAGTGCATCGCGGATTTTTCAAAAATATTCATCAAAAATTCAAAATTGAGAAATAATGGGCGGGCGCTAGCAGAAGGCAGGGAGACTACATTAGACCATCACGTGTCAACACGGAGAGCAGCACAACTCTCTGTTCGCTGTTGTCATGTTGGCTGGGCTTGGAAATCTCGCAAGCTGATTGGCCGAGACGTTTCACCCCGCAAGCTGATTGGCCGAGACGTCTCACCCACCTCCTCTTCCTGCCGAGCACCCATGAAGGGAAGAAAGACCGCATTCATTGCTTTTTATCGCTCGTGTTACTTAGTCTCGCCGTGTGGAACTTTTTGCTGTTCTCTTGTGCCATTTTGTGCGAAATAGTCTTCCCGTCGAGGCACTACGCCGCCTCCTGCAGCTTCAGCTCTATTGGAAGCTGCCCTCGAAGATCCTGCGCCTCCAGCACCTCACGATGAGGCGTCACCTGAGGAGCAGTAAAGCTCTCATTAACCTGTGCAGTAAATCATTTTCATCTTGAGTTACGTATCTTGTTATAAGAATAAAAGAGTTCTAAAAACATATTTATGTACACTTTGTTTACATCTACGTATGTATGTACACGTACACACACACACACGTATCATATGAGAGTGAGAGAATGAACGTACGTATTGTTTATGGATGACGTCATTGGGGTGACGCTACTTCGCGGTTTTTCACTTTTCGCGGTCGGTTCTGGAACCCATTAACCGCGATAAGTGAGGGATCACTGTATTCTCATATTTTTTGAGCCAACATTTTCAATTGCCAGAGTTTCTCTTCTTATTTTGGGTTAAATTGCCTGCTAACAGGGCAAGAAGAAATTTGGGTTTTTACTTTTATCTTTTGGGATGCCTGAGGGCAGATAAACAGCATTGGGTTATTTTATTCAATTTTTTGAAGTGCCAGTGCAATTTTTTTTATTAGCTCACAGTTGCATCATTTCTCTGACTGAGGGACAACAGTGGACTTCACAGGGAAAAAGGGCAACAGACTAACGGTGAGATTTGTTGATAAATCTAAAAGATTACCTATGGTAAGAGGAACAGACTGGACTAATGTATGTATCGCCTCTTCCCTCTTCCCTGGTCTGGCATGAGGACGGGGGGGCCGCGCTTTGGCCCCTCCCTCCCTCCTCCTCCTCCTCCTCCTCCTCCTCGCTCTTCTGCTGCTAAGCCATGGCCCTGCCCCAGGAGTCCAGCGGATGCCGTCACCCCGCCTCTGTCTCTGCTCACCCCCACCCCTCCTGTCCACAGCAGGCCATGTCAAACGCCAATGAGTTAAGTAAAGTACACACATATCAGTCACTGCAATCATCACCAATATTATGAATTAAACTGAAGATTATAGGATAAAGCTGTCACTAAATAATACTCAATGATTGCAGTTTTAAAATACAGCTTATATGAGACGATACAGAGCACAAACGAGGTAACGATGGAAAACTTGCTTATATACATGATTTATCTGAGGCTGCTAAGGGTTAAACAAATGTTTTGATGTTTCTTTACCATAATATTGTTCTCTTTTAAATAAGTCACTCTTACTGAATGATTATGTGATTTTAAAATTTTTTATCCTTTTACTGTTGATGACAAAACAGCAAAAGCTTTGAAGGATTGCAAGATTGAAAAAAAGGAGGAAAGAGTTCCAATACTGGGCTCTCTGATTAGATTTGATTTTGTTGACATTAAAAAAGGACCAGTTGGTTGGTCTACTGTCTTATAAATTTAAATACATGAGCGACTGTATGAAAGTTGACATTGTAATACACAGTGTGTCGGTTAAGGGACTTTATGAGGATAGGCAGCTATGCAAATCACAACTGGAAAACTTTAAAATCACTATTTTTTTCTGTTTTGCTATTTATATGGATGTGCTTGAGTAAAAGGAACTCTTTTTTTTTCCTCTAACCTACTGAAAATGAATCACCAAAATTCAAAATAAAATGACAAATTTCAAACAACACAAAGTTAATGCAACCTCAGTCTGGCACATATACACTACCGTTCAAAAGTTTGGGGTCAGAAATTTCCTTATTTTTGAAAGAAAAGCACTTTTTTCAATGAAGATAACTTTAAACTAATCAGAAATACACTCTATACATTGCTAATGTGGTAAATGACTATTCTAGCTGCAAATGTCTGGCTTTTGGTGCAATATCTACATAGGTGTATAGAGGCCCATTTCCAGCAACTATCACTCCAGTGTTCTAATGGTACAATGTGTTTGCTCATTGCGTCAGAAGGCTAATGGATGATTAGAAAACCCTTGTGCAATCATGTTAGGTCTGCAATGCTGTAATTGCTGCAAATGGCGGATTCTTTGAGGAAAGCAAAGTTTGAAGGAAAAAATTATTATTTCAAATACAAATCATTATTTCTAACCTTGTCAATGTCTTGACTATATTTTCTATTCATTTTACAACTCATGGTGATAAATAAGTGTGACTTTTCATGGAAAACACAAAATAATTGTCTGAGTGACCCCAACTTTTGAACGGTAGTGTATATACCTCTGGAAAAACTGACGTCAGTGGTATGTACAAACATCTCACCTGACAAAAGCGTGGCTTGCTTGTGCCGTGCGTCCTTTCTCCCACATACGTGGTGAATGCCTGTGACTTACGCAGGTAGTAACATTATCTCAAGTGAGTACGAATTCCAAGGCTCTCATAAGATCCCTGTTGGCAAGGCCATCTCACGTGGATCCTGTGAGGTGCAAGACACAATTAAGACTGTCTCAAGAACTCCTTGCAGCCTGTCCAATACCTAGACAACATTCCTGTCCTCCACGGCCCCAGAAAATTGCAGCTGATGTACAATATCTAAATTCATATGTCAAGTTGTGACTCAGGCTTAAGCTCTCTCTCTTTGCCCTTTTTCTTCTGGATCCTTTAGGCCCGCTCTGCATATCTACCACTTTTTAATTCAATTCAATTCAACTTTATTTATATAGTGTCATTTCACAACAACAGTAATCTCATAGCACTTTCAACTATAGGGGAAACCCCCACAGTTGCAGAAAGACCCCAGCAATCAGGCGATCCCCTGTGAGCAAGCGCTTGGCGATGGTGGAGAGGAAAAACTCCCTTTTAACAGGAAGAAACCTCCAGCAGAACCAGGCTCAGGGAGGGGCAGTCATCTGTTGTGACTGGCTGGGGGGTGAGGGGATAGAGAAGATGAAAAGAACAGACATGTAGAGAGCAAACAGCATGATGGGGACTCAGTCTATGGAAGAGAACAAACAGATGTTAATGACCAGCAAAAAAAAATATTTCATTGAGAGTGAAGAAAGGAGTGAAGCCCAGTGCAGTATTGGAGGTCCCCCGGCTGTCTAAACCTATTAGCAGCATAACTAAGGGAGGGTTCAGAGACACCTGATCCCTCCCTAATTGTAGGCTATATCAAAAAGGAAGGTGTTAACCCTATTCTTAAAAACAGAGATCGAGTCTGACTCCCAAATCAAGATTGGCAGCTGGTTCCACAGGAGAGGAGCTTGATAACTGAAGGCTCTGCCTCCCATTGTACTTTTGGAGATTCTAGGTATTACAAGTAATCCAGCATTTTGGGAGCGTAGTGCTCTGTTAGGATAATAGGGTAGTATCAGATCTTTTAAATAAAAAGGGGCCTGAGTGTTCAGAGCTTTGTAAGTAAGAAGAAGGATTTTAAACTTAATTCTGAACTCTATGGGAAGCCAATGAAGGGAGGCCAGAACCGGAGAGATATGATCTCTCTTTCTAGTACCTGTTAAAACTCTTTCTGCAGCATTTTGGAGCAACTGAAGACTTTTTAAAGATGTTTTAGGACATCCTGATAATAAACAGTTACAATAATCTAATCTCGAGCTAACAAAAGCGTGGATCAGTTTCTCAGCATCACTCTGAGACAAGATGCTCCTAATCTTGGCAATATTACGCAAATGATAGAAAGCAGTCTTAGAAACTAATTTAATATGTGAATTGAAAAACAGATCTTGATCAAAAATAAAGGTTCCTCACAGAGCTATTAAGAGAAAGAGTAACTGCATCCAAACTGAAAGTTTGATTTGGAAAGGTATTTCTAAGGTTTTTTGGACCAACAAGAATGACTTCAGTCTTATCTGATATAGCAGGAAATTACAAGTCATCCAAGCTTTGACTTCCTTAAGACAGGCTTCTAATTTGGGTAATTAATTACTATTATCTGGCTTCATTGACAGGTATAATTGTGTGTCATCTGCATAACAATGAAAATGTATACAGTGCTTTTGAATAATGTTGCCTAACGGACGCATATATAAACTAAAAAGAGGAGGGCCTAGCACAGATCCCCGTGGAACTCCATAACTGAGCTTTGAGTTGAAAGAAAACTCATTACTGACATGAACAAACTGGAACCTATCAGATAAATAAGATCTAAACCACTGCAACGAAGTTCCAGTAAGTCCAACATAGTGTTCTAATCTATCAAGTAGAATATTATGATCAATGCTATTAATAGCTGCATTAAGGTCTAAAAGGACAAGTACAGAAACAAGTCCATTGTCAGATGCGATAAGGAGGCCATTAGTGACCTTCACTAAGGTTGTTTCAGTACTATGATGAATTCTAAACCCAGGTTGAAACTCTTCAAGTAAGCCACTTCCCTGCAAGTAATCAAATAATTGCGTAGCAACAACTCTTTCTAAGATTTTTGAAATTGGTCTATAGTTAGCTAAAACTCCTGGATCCAGCATTGGCTTTTTGAGTAAGGGTTTAATTACAGCAGTTTTAAAAGTCTGCGGTACATGGCCTAAAGAAGAAGAATTGATTGTTTGAAGAATAAAGCTACCAATAAATGGGAAGACTTCTTTAAATAACCTGGAAGGAATAGGGTCTAAAAGACAAGTTAAAGGCTTGGATGAGGAAATTATTTTGTCTAACTCTAAAAGGTCAATTGGAGTAAACTCATCCAAACAGATGTCAATTGAAGGAGTTGTAGTAGTTACTGTATTTAAGTTAACGGTGGGAAGAATCTGATTGATTTTTATCTCTGATAGATGAAATTTTATTATTGGAAAAGTTCATAAAGTCCTGACTAGTAAGCTCTAAGGGAATGCTAGGATTTACAGAGTCCTGACTCTTTGTCAGCCCTGCTACAGTGCTGAAAAGAAACCTGGGATTATTCTTGTTCTATTCTATTAATGCAGAATAATAACTCGTTCTAGCTTTTCTAAGAGATTTTTTATAAATTAAAAGATGATTTCTCCAAGCTAAATAGATTTCATCTAAATTAGTGGAGCGCCATTTTCTTTCTAATTGACGAGTCTGCTGTTTTAAGCTACAAGTTTCTGTGTTGAACCAAGGAGTTAGAAATCTCTGATTAGACTTTTTCTTTTTTGAAGGGGCCACCATGTCTAGAGTCTGATGCGGAGAAGCTGTAACACAATCTACCATGCTATCAATTACAGAAGGAGCAAGCTGTCTATAGCTTATTTCCGTTGTGTTGACACATGGCATAGAGGAAACAATCTGCATAAATTTGGTTACAACATCATCTGAGAGGCATCTACTGTAGTAATATTTTTCTTTAGGAGCCAAACAGTCAGAAATAGTAAAATCAAAGGTTAACATACAATGGTCTGACAGTACAGGGTTATGAGGAGACACTACCAGATTTTCTATTTCTATGCCATATGTCAGAACAAGGTCCAACTTATGGTGAAGATAATGGGTAGAATTTCCTACTTTCTGAGAAAACCCCATCGAGTCTAATATTGAATTAAATGCTATATTAAGGCAATCACTATCTACATCTACATGTATATTAAAGTCCCCTACTATAATTATTCTCTCTGATTTCAGTACTAAATCAGCTAAGAATTCGGAAAATTTGGATTAAAAGCTCTGAGTAGGTTGATGGAGGACGATAAACTATGGCAAATAAAATTGGGTTTAGCCTAAAACTGCTAAAATGCCCAATACTGAGGACCAGGCCCTCAAAGGAATGATAACGTGTTTTTTGCTTTACATTAACTAGTAATTTGGAATGGTAAATTGTTGCTACTCCTCCTCCACGACCAGAACTTCTAGGATTTTTGACAGTTTAAATAACCAGAGGGAGTTGATTCATTTAACTCAACATAATCCTCTTGTCCTAACCAAGTCTCTGTAAGGGATATTAAATCAATCTGATGATCAATTAACAGATCAGGGACTAGCAGAGACTTGGGAGTTAGAGACCTAATATTTAACAAACCACATTTAATTTTTAAATTACGAGGAAGAACAGAGGCCAAATCATTCAATTTAGAGGCTTCATGTTTAATTTGAGTTTTACCAACTTTTTGTTTAATCACTTTGGGGTGCTTATTTTTATTTACTTTGGAGGGAGCAGACAATGATTCTCTGATGGGGAAGACAGGGGCTAAGTTGAGGGGTGGCGGATGAAGAGGAGCTGCAGAGAGGCGTGTAAGACTGCGACTCTGCTTCCTGGTCCAAACTCTGAGTTGTCAAGGTTTTGGAAATTTGGATAAAAATGAATGAGACGCACCATCCAAAGTGGGATGGACGCTGTCTCGTCTAATAAGACCAGGTTTTCCCCAAAATGAGCTCCAACTGTCTATGTAGCCCACATTGTTTGCAGGACACCACACAGACAGCCAGCGGTTGAAGGATGACAAGCGGCTAAACATGTCATCACTGGTCAGATTGGGGAGGGGCCCAGAGAATACTACAGAGGCAGACATTGGTTTTGCAAAGTTACACACCGATTCCAGGTTAAGTTTTGTGACTTTCAATTGACGGAGTCAGACGTCGTTAATGCCGGCGTGGATAACAATTGTGGAGTATTTACAGTTACTTTTAGCCATCATTTTCAAATTTGACTCGATGTTGCCTGCTCTGGCCCTAGGAATGCATTTGACTATGGCCGCTGGAGTCTCTAGGTTCACGTTTCTGACTACAGAGTTGCCAGTGATCAGAGTTTTTCCTCAGTGGGTGTCACTGAGCGGGGAAAAACGATTAGAAACATGAACAGGTTGGTGGTGAACCGGGGCTTTGGAGCTAGGCTTCCTTCTCACCATCACCCACCCAGTCTCCTCGCTGCTGAGGAGGACGGGAGGACCGCTAGCAGACCGCCCTATGCTAGGGAGCTCCGCTGCAGCTAAGGGGCATCCGTCAAGATTAAATGGCTCAGACAGTGTTTCAATGCAGTGGAGCCAGGATTCCAAATCAGACAACCTCTATATAACGGACTATATAACGAAGAGCTCCCTGGTTCCATCAGCATGGATTTCCTCCTTATTTTTGCACTGTTGTTTCTTTCCTACCGGCTCTTTGTTTTGGAGGTAAGCACAATCTCGATCATGCCAGGAAGAATACAGTATTCCAGAGACATGTTACTGCATTTAAACACGGATAATGCAGCATCTGTGTTTGAGTCTGTGCCGCAACTGCCGGACTTTATTTTAAGAGATTTTCATGGACACAGCGATGAAAAGAGAGACAAGAGGAGGAAACGCGGAAAGCGTGGAGGCATAAAATTAAATCTGAGAAGGCGTCAGTTAAACCACATTCCTCTTCCTTCCATTATTATGGGGAACGTACAATCCCTGAGAAATAAAGTGGATGAAATTCAAGGGAATGTACGATATCAGAAGGACTTCAAGAACTACTGTGTCATGGCTTACACGGAGACATGGCTTACGGCGCATGACCCGGATGCGGACCTGTGTATTGATGGCTTTGGAGCCCCACTTCGCTCAGATCAGCAGGAAGAGGTAATGGGGAAACGTCAGGGGGGCGGTGTATGTTTATACATTAATAAACAGTACTGCACATCTGTCACGGTCAGAGAGCGCATCTGCACACCCGATGTGGAGCTTCTGTCCGTATCGCTACACCCCTTTTATCTGCCCTGCGAGTTCCCCCAACTTTTCATAACGACTGTGTACATTCACCCGAGAGCGGATGCTGACTCCGCCTCCAGCACCGTCTTTGATGTGGTACAGCAGTTGCAGTCGATTTCCCCAGAGGCTCCAAACTTTATTCTTGGAGATTTTAACCATGTTTCTTTAAAGAAGACACTTAAAACTTTTATCAGTATGTCTCCTGCCCAACCAGGCAAGAAAAGACATTGGACCTGTGCTATGGATCCACAGAAAGGGCCTATAAATCACTTCCCCTTCCTCCTTTAGGATCCTCAGATCACAACTGTGTACATTTGCTGCCCACATATAAAACTGCTCTCAGAAGAGGCAAGGCGAAGACCAGAGACCAGGAATGCTTTAACTGTACGGACTGGGAGGTTTTCACACTGTCCTGCGGGGATGATTTGGACTCTTTGGTGGACGTCACATGCTCATACATGGCTTTCTGTAGAGACATGATCGCTCCACATAAGTGTGTCAAAATATATCCCAACAACAAGCCATGGGTTACAAATTCAGTTAAATCCTGCTTACAGAGGAAAGCACTTGCCTTTAAACAGGGGGTTGTTTCTGAGCTACAAGTTGCCACAAAAGAGCTGAAGTCTGAAATTTTAAGAGCAAAACAGAATTATAAATCAGAGTTGGAAAGCAAGATGGCAACAAAGAAACTTGGTTCAGCCTGGGCCAGTATGAAAACTATTGCAGGCCTTCCGAGCACAGAGCGCAGTAATCGTGTGTTTTTAGATGGTTTTAATTCAGACACAGAGCTGGCTAATGCTCTTAATTGTTTCTATGGTCGTTTTGATTCCTTTGATTTTAGCACAGAAACCCAAGATTTGAAACAGAAACTCAAAGACAATCAGCACTTTAATATTGAGGTGCAGGATATTAAAAGGGCGTTCTGTGCTGTAAAAGTGAACAAAAGTCAGGGCCCTGATAATATATGTGGGCGATTGGTAAAGTCCTGTGCACATGAATTGAGTCCTGTATTTCACTACATTTTCAATAAGTCTTTACAGACACAACATGTGCCTAAGATCTGGAAAGAAGCCGTGGTTGTCCCCGTTCCAAAATCCAGCTGTCCTAAAATGGTAAACAACTTTAGACCAGTTGCTTTGACTACAATTTAATGAAAATTTTTGAAAAACTGGTCAGATTTGAGGTCCTAAAGCAGACTGAGCATGCATTGGATCCTCTGCAGTTTGCCTATAGGCCTCACAGAGGAGTCGAGGATGCTGCTGTCACTCTGTTTAACATGCTTTTTAAACATCTGGATTTTAATGGGACACATGCCAGGCTTTTATTTGTGGACTTTTCTTCTGCCTTTAATACAATCCAACCTCATATTTTAGTTGAAAGGCTCCTGCAACAATTTGATTTGAGCAATAATCTGGTGGGTTGGATTCTGGATTTTTTAACCAACAGGACACAGAGAGTAAGGGTCAATGGTACATTGTCTGACCAAAAGTGTTCTTCTACTGGCTCTCCTCAGGGGTGTGTGTTGTCGCCACTACTCTTCATCCTGTATACAAACGTGTCGGAGCAGACATGACAACAGACACATTATAAAGTATGCTGATGATTCAGTTATTGTCAGTCTCCTCCAGGATGGTGAGAGTGGCCACGGCCCAGTAGTTGATGATTTTGTTCACTGGTGTGAGGATTCCTACCTGCAGCTGAATACGACAAAAACTAAAGATATGATTATTGACTTTAGGAGGAAAACTCCCAGGCACGAAGTCACTGTACTAAAAGGCCAGACCACTGAATGTGTACAATCCTACAAATATCTTGGGATGATTATTGATAGTAATTTAAACTTTGAAGAGAACTGTGAAAGGGTGTGCAAAAAGGGTCAGCAACATTTGCATTGTTTAAGGAAACTTGCACGCTTCCAAACTGACCGAACCATAATGACAATGTTTTATCAGGCTTTTATTGAATCTGTTTTATCCTTTTCTTTAGTGTCATGGTTTGGTCAGATAAAACTGAAACAGAGGAAATCCTTGGATCAGGTTGTTAGATGGTCCAGTCGTTTGCTTGGTGAGTCATAGCTGAGCCTGACATCCCTGTACACCAGACAGGTACAGAGGATTGCTACCGCCATTTTAAATGATGACTCCCACCCTTTGCACTGCCATTTTCAGCTTCTTCCCTCCAGACGGAGGTTTGCTGTCCCAAAAAGTAAAACCCAGCACTACTAAAACAGCTTTGTTCCTGCTGCTGTCAAAGAGTTGAACAAGTTGTAACAATATATTGCACATAATTTAGTTACCTATTTATTAATTTCATTTTATATTTACTTATTTTTGTACGTTTTTTATTTGGGTTCTAAATCTTTTATTGGGTTTTAGACTTTTGAGTTTTTAACCTCTTTGTCTAGTCTTTAACTTTTTAATATGACCCTTCTCTCTTATCTCTGTTTTTTCTCTCATCTCTTTGTCTTATATCCTGATTGATGGAGCCTTGAGTATTTTTATCATGTTTATAGTCAGCTTCATGTGTGCCTGTGTTTGTGTTCATGTTGAATGTAATTGTGGTTTGTAAATATGGATGTCACCAGACTGCAAAACAAATCTACCTACGGGTACAAATAAAGTAACCTGAACCTGAACCTCGCCTCGAGCACCTCAAAAAGACAACATTTATCACATTTACCATTATCACTAAAAGAGGCAGAGGTGTAACTGGGCCAGACACATTGTTACCCAGACAACCTCAAAAAAAAAAAACCACCCCTATATCCTATTAATTAGCCCTGCATCTTTAAGGTAAACAAATAACTTCTTTAACCCAATCCCCAATATCACGCTTAAGTTAACATCTCCCACCCCTAGTTTCCTAATTTCCCCCACTAATATGTCTCTCTCCTGAATGTACAGTATTTCTGGCAGTGCAGAATGACATGCTGAACAGTTTCTTCCTCTCTATCACAATAATCACACATCCCTGTCTGGTGCTTACTTATTAAATGCATAGTTTTATTTAATCTGGTATGACCCAACCTTAGTCTAGATAAAATATTCTCTTCTTTTGTTGTTCTCTTTCCCACCCTGTCCTTTATTCCAACTGTGTTCTGGATAGCATACAGGTGACGTCCTGTACCTCCTGTGTCCCACCTATGTTGCTATTCCTGATTACTATACTTTTTAATCAATGCTTTTGCCTCAGACTTACTAAATGAAATATTCCAAACCTCCTGGTGCCCCAGAGCCTGCTTAGCCAATTTATCTGCAGTTTCATTGCCCTTTATCCCCTTGTGACCTGGTATCCACATAAATGATACGGCCACCTTTTTATTTTTAAGTCTATATAGAGTCTCATATATTTCATAAACTATGTCCTGCCTGCTGTCAGATGACCCTGATTGTATTGACATTAAAGCTGCACTGGAGTCTGAACAAAGAATTACATTTTTGATCAGCAACCCCTCAATCCACTGTAATGCAGTTACCAAAGCTAACATTTCAGCTGTGTACACAGACAAATGGGAGGATGTTCTTTTGTAAACAGATATTTCCAAGGCAGGAATACAGAAAGCAAAGCCAGTGCAACCTGTCTCAGGATCTTTTGATCCATCAGTGAATACTGGGGTAAAGGAGTGACACATTGTTTCCAAACGATCCTCTACTAAAACTGCAGTGTTTCCAAATTCTCCATAAGCTTGCATCTTTTCCAAAAAGTACAAATCAACAGAAACTGAATAGAAAAACCAGGGAGGTGTGACTGGCCAAGGAACTGATGGAATATATGTTCTGTCATGTAATTTCATGTCTCTGGCTATCCTCCCAGCATAAAATGCAAAACTCTCCTTTTTGACCCTTTCTCCTTCCCAACAAGGCATCAAAACTCTAGCTGTAGGATGTTGATCTTGAGTGTGCCCTTGCAGATTGACCCAGTAATTAATCATTATCTGTTTACGCCTGACATTTAATGGCATTTCCTCCATTTCCACTTGAAGAGCAGCAACAGGGGTTGTTTTAAGTGCACCACAACAGCTCCTCAATGCTTGGGCCTGGACAACATCCAACTTATTCAAAATGGTTTTGGAAGCAGATCCATATACAGTACATCCATAGTCCAATAGAGACCTAATTAACACAACATAAATGTTTTTAATAGCAGCTCTACTAGCACCCCACTCTGCCCCATCAAGCACCTCATTACATTCAACACCTTTTTGCATTTTATTGTCATATTTTGATTATGTTCCCTCCAAGTTAAATTAACGTCAAACCAGACACACAAAAATCTGAAAACTTTGACTTGCTCTATTTCCTGAGCATACGTACATTAACTGAGCATCAGCTACCCTTTTCCTTGTAAATACAACAACCTTTGTTTTTTCCACAGAAAATTTAAATCCCCAAGAGTATGACCACCCTTCCACAGCACGTATTGCCTCTTGTATTTTCCCTCTTATATAATTAAAATTACACCCTCTTTTCCATAATGCCCCATCATCAGCAAATAAAGAACGACCAATGTCATTATTCACACAGGAAAAAACATCATTTATCATAATAGAAAAAAGTACTGGGCTTATAACACTACCCTGGGGGGAGCCATTTTCCACCAAGTAACTATCTGATAAGGCTCTGCCCACTCTAACTTGAATGTACCTATTAAACAAAAAATCTTTGATCCAGTTGAATGTGTCACGCCGCGCCATTCATCAGCGGCGCCACCTGCTCACGCACCTGACAATCATCAGCGGCGAGGGATAAAGGCCGTCTCGCCCGGAGGCTCGGCCTGAAGCCGTCAGACTTCGTCCCTCACCGTTGTGAGCATGCTTCTCTTCAGCATCACCATTTTGGTAAGAAGATCGCTTACCTCTCTTCTTCAGTCTTCTCCCCTGTGCACAGGTGGATTCCCCAGCGGCGGACATCTCCACTCCATCGCCCAATCCTCGCTGCTGTACGGAGCTCTCCAGGTGGCTGTCTTCCGGGCTTCGCCCCCTTGTTGTGCCAGCTGTCCTGACCAACCAAGTAAGTCCTTCTCTCGCCATAAATCCCTCCTGTGTTGGTGTATGCCCGTCACCCTCTCCCTGTGCTCTCTCCATAGGGTTGCTCGGCTGTACGGTCACCTGCCTCTGTGCCTGGAGCAGACACCATCACCAACACATTTACATCCCGCAGACACGCACTCATTCACTCCTGCTGTTAATAAACTCTTTGAACTACTCTAAGCCTGTGTGTGTGCGTCTCCTGAGCCGTGCATTATGTCAGTACGGCTTCAGCAGAGCGGCTCGGCGGACGGCGGGCTCGCACACCGGTTTACCACTCTCGAGGCTAGAGTGGATCAGATTGCTTATCAACAGCAGGTTATCCTAAATCAATTATTAAACTTAACTAACCGGTTGGGCCGCTTAGATCCTCAACAGCCGTTCCCCCCGGCTCGTCAGGGTGGCGCGGCTCCTGCCGTTCCAGCGGCCGTCCAGCCGGCTCCAGTGGCACCGGTTCGGCTCACACTGATTCCGACCCCCGCCCGCTTTAGCGGTAAGCTCGGCGGAGCGCGGGGGTTCATTATGCAGTGTGAGTCCGTGTTCCACCGTGTGCCCGGAGATTTTCCCTCGGATCACAGTCGGATTGGTTACATAGGGAATCTTCTGGAGGGGCGTGCGTTAACTTGGACCTACGCCGTAATGGCGAGGCCCAGTTATGCCACCCTCACCTATGACCAGTTCGTGAGGCGCTTTCTGGAGGTCTTTGACCATTCTCAAACCGAGACGGTCCAGGTCGATCAGCTTCTCGCTCTCCAGCAGGGAGGCCGGTCGGCAGCGGACTACTCGGTCGACTTCCGGGTAGCGGCGGAGGAATTGGGCTGGGAGGAACGCTCCCTCTGTGGCCTGTTCCTCCGCAGCCTCAATAATGATCTGAGGGATGAACTGGCTGGACGGGATATCCCTGGGACGCTAGCGGAGCTGACATCCTTAGCGATAAGTTTGGATAACAGGCTGCGCGAGCGCTCCTCGGGGCGGAAGTCTTCTTCTTCTCGCCCTCGTGGAGTCTCGCCGCACCTGTTCCAAGCTCGCCCCCTGGCGGCGCCGCCAGCATCGTGCCCCGAGGAGTCGGAGCCGATGGTGATGGGCTGGACCAAGCTTTCCCCTGCGGAGAAACAACGCTGCCGTGAGTTGGGCCTCTGCATGTATTGCGGAGGTGACCAACACACTGTGGAGCGTTGCCCGCGGAAAGCCAGTCGGCGGGGTCCGCGAATCGCTGTAGGGAGCCTCGCGGATCCCAACCGGTTAGACACTCTCTCCCAATTAAAGCTGCCCATCCGTTTCTGCCACAATCCCACTGGGCACCTCACCCACGCACTGGTGGATTCGGGCGCAGAGGGCAGCTTCATTTCACAAGGCCTGGCAACCCGATTGGGCATCCGCTGTCAGGCACTAAAACACCCCATCTCCCTGGTCCATCTCTCCCGTGCCTCCCTTGGGAGAGTTTCTCACCAGACCATGCCTGTCCCAGTCATCATCTCAGGGAACCACCGGGAGGAGATGATATTTTACGTCCTGCCCAACTCTGTGTCGCCCGTCATCCTGGGGTACCCCTGGCTACGCCTCCACAACCCTGTCCTGGACTGGAGGTTAGCTGGGGTGTCGGCATGGAGTACCTTCTGCATGGGCACCTGCCTTCAGTCCGCTGCCTGCTCCCCGTCCGCGGCTCCTCCTGTGGCGGATACAGCACCTCCGGACCTGTCGCTGGTGCCTCCGGAATTTCACGACCTGGGTATGGTATTCAGTAAATCGAAAGCTATGTCTCTTCCCCCGCATCGACCATATGACTGTGCCATCAATCTCCGCCAGGGGGCTCCCCTGCCATCTGGTCGGCTCTACAGCCTGTCGGCGCCGGAGAGGGAGACAATGAATATGTACCTAAAGGAATCACTGAGCGCTGAGATTATTCGCCCATCGTCGTCACCCGTGGGGGCAGGGTTTTTCTTTGTCGGGAAAAAGGACGGTTCCCTCCGTCCCTGCATAGACTACCGAGCGCTTAATGACATCACTGAGAGGGACCGTTACACCCTGCCCCTCATGGACACTGCTTTCCACTCCCTCCAGGGGGCGACCTGGTTTACCAAGCTGGATCTACGCAGCGCTTACCACCTCGTCCGGATCCGGGAGGGAGATGAATGGAAAACAGCCTTCCGTACCCCGAACGGCCACTTTGAGTATCTCGTCATGCCGTTCGGGTTGACCAACGCTCCTGCCGTCTTTCAGCGCCTCATCAATGACGTCCTCCGGGATTTCATCGGCCTTTTCGTGTTCGTCTACCTGGACGACATTCTGATCTTCTCCAGGTCCAGAGACGAGCACCAGGTCCATGTGAGGCGGGTCCTCCAAAGACTGCTGGAGAATCGTCTGTACGTGAAGGCTGAGAAATGCGAGTTCTACGCTAGGACCACATCCTTCCTGGGATTCATCATCGCCCAAGACCAGGTGCTCCCAGACCCGGAGAAGGTGAAGGCGGTGGTGGAGTGGCCTACTCCCGCATCCCGGAAGCAGGTGCAACAGTTTGTTGGCTTCGCCAATTTTTACCGCCGCTTTGTCCCGAATTTCAGCTGGATCGTCGGACCGCTGACCCGCCTCACGTCCCCGAAGGTCCCGTTCCGGTGGACTGAAGAGGTCGATGCTGCCTTTAAGGCACTGAAGGCGGAGTTCTCCTCCTCCCGGGTCCTTCGCCAGGTTGACCCCGCGCTGCAGTGCATTGTGGAGGTGGACGCATCGGACACGGGAGTGGGGGCAGTGTTATCCCAACGATCACCGGACGATGGCGCCAAGCGACCGTGCGCCTTCTTCTCCCGGTGCCTGTCCCCGGCGGAGAGGAACTACGATGTGGGGGACAGAGAGCTCCTGGCCATTAAACTCGCCTTACAGGAGTGGCGCCACTGGCTAGAGGGGGCGGACCTGCCGTTTGTGGTCCTGACGGACCACAAGAACTTAGAATACTTACGATCTGCCAAGCGCCTGAATGCCCGCCAGGCGCGCTGGTCTTTGTTCTTCGCCAGGTTCCGCTTCTCAATCACCTTCAGGCCGGGCTCCAAAAACGGCCTGCCTGACGCCCTCTCTAGGCAGTTCACCCCCGTGGAGGCTGAGGAGACGCCCCACACTATCCTGCCCAGGTCGTGCGTCGTGGGAGCCATCTCTTGGGACATTGAAGACAAGATCCGGAAGGCGCAGGAGGTGGAACCTGATCCTGGCGGCGGACCGGAGGGAAGACTGTTCGTCCCATCTGCGGTCCGAGGAGAGGTCATCCACTGGCTCCACACCTCCCGGCTCACCTGTCATCCCGGCACCTCTCGGATGATCAGCCTCCTCCAACGGTCCTTTTGGTGCCCAGGCCTGCGGAGGGATGCAGCCCGCTATGCCCGGGCTTGCCCAATCTGTGCCACCAGCAAGTCGGGAAATGCCCCCCCAGCGGGTCTGCTCCAGCCTCTGCCCGTCCCCGGCAGGCCCTGGTCGCACATCGCACTGGATTTCGTCACCGGACTCCCCGTCTCCAACTCCTTTGACACCGTCCTGACCATCGTGGACCATTTCTCCAAGGCGGCACACTTCGTCCCCCTGCGAGGTCTCCCTACTGCCCTGGAGACGGCGGGCCTCCTTGTCCAACACGTGGTCAGGCTGCACGGGATTCCGGTGGACGTGGTTTCGGACCGGGGTCCCCAATTTTCATCCAAGGTTTGGAGATCTTTTTGTAACGCCATCGGAGCCAAGGTGAGCCTCTCCTCCGGCCATCACCCCCAGTCTAACGGGCAGTGTGAAAGGACCAATCAGGAGCTGGAGGCTGCGCTCCGCTGTGTTACCAGATCCAAGCCGACGTCCTGGATCAACCATCTCGCCTGGGTGGAGTATGCCCACAACACCGCCCGCTCTTCTGCAACGGGGATGTCCCCCTTCAAGGCGTCCCTGGGTTACGACCCCCCGCTGTTTCCAGCGCAGGAGAGCGAGGTAGCTGTCCCCTCTGTTAGGGCGCACCTTAGGCAGTTCCGCTCCACCTGGGTTGCCGTGCGTCATGCGCTTTTACGCACAGCGGAGCGCAACAGGACCGTGGCGGACCGGCACAGGCGACCTGCCCCGGCGTACAGAGTTGGGCAACTCGTGTATGTGTCTACCCAGGACGTCACATTAAAAGGCGAGAGGAGGAAGCTGGCACAGCGATTCATGGGTCCCTTTCCCATCACCCGGATCATCAACCCGGTGGCTGTGCGCGTGGCTATTCCCCCCTCCCTCTGCATCCATCCCACTTTCCATGTGTCGAAGGTGAAACTGGCAGTCACTGACCCCCTTTGCCCTCCTCCTGCAGCGCAACCCGCGCCCCGGATGATTGGTGGCCATCCGGCCTGGTCCGTCTCCTCCATCCTGGACTCCCGGCGCCGAGGTCGTGGGTTGCAATACTTGGTGGACTGGGAGGGCTATGGGCCCGAGCATCGACAATGGGTGCCCCCGTCGTTTGTGTTGGACCCATCGCTCATCGCGGACTTCCACCGAGCGCACCCGGATAAGCCATCGCCAGGAGGCGCTGCTAGAGGGGGGAGTACTGTCACGCCGCGCCATTCATCAGCGGCGCCACCTGCTCACGCACCTGACAATCATCAGCGGCGAGGGATAAAGGCCGTCTCGCCCGGAGGCTCGGCCTGAAGCCGTCAGACTTCGTCCCTCACCGTTGTGAGCATACTTCTCTTCAGCATCACCATTTTGGTAAGAAGATCGCTTACCTCTCTTCTTCAGTCTTCTCCCCTGTGCACAGGTGGATTCCCCAGCGGCGGACATCTCCACTCCATTGCCCAATCCTCGCTGCTGTACGGAGCTCTCCAGGTGGCTGTCTTCCGGGCTTCGCCCCCTTGTTGTGCCAGCTGTCCTGACCAACCAAGTAAGTCCTTCTCTCGCCATAAATCCCTCCTGTGTTGGTGTATGCCCGTCACCCTCTCCCTGTGCTCTCTCCATAGGGTTGCTCGGCTGTACGGTCACCTGCCTCTGTGCCTGGAGCAGACACCATCACCAACACATTTACATCCCGCAGACACGCACTCATTCACTCCTGCTGTTAATAAACTCTTTGAACTACTCTAAGCCTGTGTGTGTGCGTCTCCTGAGCCATGCATTATGTCAGAATGTTCTCCCAGAAATTCCTATCATCCTTAGCTCAATCATTAGCCTCTCCTTCCACAACATGTCATACACCTTTTCCACGTCAGAAAACACTGCAATTACCGACTCTCTATTAACATGAGCTTTCCGTATCTCTGTCTCCAAACACACAACAGGATCCATAGTTCCCCTTCCTTTTCTAAATCTGCTCTGATGCGGTGACAAAATTCCTCTACTTTCGAGATAAAAGGAAACTGTCTGTAATCATTCTCTCCATTACTTTTCCCAGATGTGATGTTAGAGCTATAGGCCTCTAGCTCGCTGGGTCTGAGGGATCCTTTTTTTTTTTTTTTTTGTTACTTATTTGTACCTGTAGGTAGATTTGTTTTGCAGTCTGGTGACAAGCCACTAGCTGCCGGTCGCTGCGTGCGCAAGTGCCCCGTATCCCTAACCTGCATGTTTTTGGCGTGTGGGAGGAAACCGGAGAAATCCCGGAGTAAACCCACGCAACACGGGGAGAACATGCAAACTCCACGCAGATCACTGTTGGTCGGGGGCTGGGATCGAACCCACGATCCCCGCGCTCCCCCGGCCGAGGGTAAAACTGTGCTGCCACAGTGCTAACCACTGCGCCACCATGCAACCCATAGCCCATCCTTTCCTGGTTTTCTTACAGGAACAATCACAGCCTGTTTCCATGCAGTTGGTAGCTTTCCCATTTCCCACACTTTGTTGTAGACTTCCAATAGCTTCCTCATTGCCAAAGTCCCTAAATGTTTTAGCATGATGTAACAGATATTGTCTTTTCCAGGGGATGTTAATCCTGATTTGTTTACTGCTCTTTCCATTTCATCTAGAATGACAGGAGAATCCAAAGAACTACTAAAGTCTAATCTTTCCTCCAGAGCCCCAGCGTGTGCTAAACTCGTCCTATTTCTTCCTCTTTTACCTTCTTCAGTCAAATTGCTTGAGCTATGACTTTGAGTCAGAGTCTTTGCTATCATTGTTGCTTTTTCCTCATCAGTTACTGCAGTCACTCCCCCACTTTTTAGTACTGGATACTGCCATTCCCTCCTAACTCCCCTCACAGCCTTGATCATACTCCATACATCCCCCACAGCTGTTGATCTACTGTACCTATAGTGCTACAGTATCTCTGCCAGCTTTCTCGCTTAGCCCTCCGGATAGTTTTCCTGGCTTTTGCTAGTGCCCTCTTATAATTAACCAAGTTTTACAAATTATGAGTTCTTCTTAAGACCCTAAGTGTCTTATTCCTCTCCTTAATGGTTTAAGTGCACTCATCTGTCCACCAAGGCACTGCTTTCTTTAACATTTTACCTTTACTTTTAGAGATGGATTGATTAGCTGCTTCAAGAAAAATAGTTTTAATATTATTCTCCACACTCTCAATGTCTTCATTAACATCTACTTGGAGTAAGTCTCTCTCACAGATAAATTTAAATAGTTTCCAGTTAGCAGTGCTAAAAACCCATCTCCCTTTTTTATGTCCACTTACCCTATTCACTGAAATGAAAATATTACAATACACTGGGAAATGGTCGCTTCCCACCGAGGACTCCTCTAAAACCCCCCACTCATACACACCTGCAATATTACTCGTCACCAAAGTTAAGTCAAGAACTGAACCACTCCCAGTATGTACATCAGTTCTAGTTGTTCTACCATCATTTAAACATACTAGATTCTTCTCTTCCAAAAGTTCCTCAGTTGTCTCACCATTTATGTCTGTATGATTCCCCCCCCCATAATACATTATGGGCATTAAAGTCTCCACATATTACCACCCTGCTTCCATCTATCCCCTCCATTTGAGATAATTGATTCAATATCAACTTCTTTCAAGGATTATAAAAATTTACGACTACTAATTCCCCCTCTTCTGTCCAAATTTCAGCTACCACATATTCAAGTTCAGCACCTTTACCTATCTCTCTGAACTGAATTCCCTCTCTCACAAATGTTGCACATCCACCTCCCATTCCTTCCCTTCTATCATTCCGAATTGAGACATATCCCACTATTTTAAAATCCAGACTGGGTTTCAACCACGTCTCCTGGACACAGATAACATCTCGTTTGTCTGAAAGCTCCTCAATATACCTTATGAATTCCTGTCTATTAGCCAGCAAGCTTCTCGCATTCCATTGAACCAAAATGATCATTAATGCAGTTCCTATCCAAGCCATGCTTGATCCTGACTCGTCTGACTACTAAGATCATTCCTCTCCTCCTCCCAAGTTAATCCACTGAAATCAAGATGATTAGCTGCTGCTTTCACTATTATTTGAATTCTCTCAGTTTTAGACTTTACTTCCATTGTGGCATTCACAACTCCTGCTATAAAAATAGCCAGCTTCTTCAGATCAGCCAGGATTTCCCCATTCCATCCCAGTTCTCTTTTCCTTACAAGCAGCCTCCCCCCAGCCCTTTGCCCATTCCCTCCTCTCTGGTTCATCCTTTTCACTGTTTCAGCATAGGAGATTTTATTCTGCACTCTGATGTGCTGAATTTCTCTTTCTTTCATTATCCTTTCACAGCCTCCGTAGGCTGCCGCCACAGTTACAACATTTTGGCGTTTCTTGGTTACCCTCTCCATACTGGTGGTCGCCCCACATCTTGCACACCTTCTTCTCCATCTGCATGTTTTAGCTGTGTGGCCAAATCTTTGGCAGTTATAACACCGGACTGGATTAGGGACAAATTCCCTTACACCATAGCTCAGATAACCCAGGGTTACAATTTTGGGGAGCACATCCCCTTCAAACTCAATCACCACACCCTCAGTGTCTCTCCTCTGTCCCTCCCGAGTGGCCTGTAGTCTACGAGCTGCTTTTACAATCCTTAAATTAGCTTTGATTTCTTCCATTGAGATCCCTATTGGCACCCCCCAAATTACACCCTTGTTCCACTTAGACCCGTTATCAATAAAGCTTGTACTTTTCACTTTGAACCACCCAATCTCCCTCATTTTGTCAGCTCTTTTCCCTTTGCTCCTCACTCCTACACACAATCAGATTTCCATCCCTCGGCACCTTTGCCATATGTACAGTGTGGAAAAAAAGTATTTAGTCAGCCATCAATTGTGCAAGTTCTCCCACTTAAAAGATGAGAGAGGTCTCCAATTTTCATCATAGGTATATCTCAACTATGAGAGACAAAATAAGAAAAAAAAATCCTGAAAATCACATTGAAGGATTTTTAATGAATTTATTTGCAAATTATGGTGGAAAATAAGTATTTGGTCACCTACAAACAAGCAAGATTTCTGGCTCTCACAGACCTGTAACTTTTTCTTTAAGAGGCTCCTCTGTCCTCCACTCATTACCTGTATTAATGGCACCTGTTTGAACTCGTTATCAGTATAAAACACACCTGTCCACAACCTCAAACAGTCAGACTCCAAATTCCTCGATGGCCAAGACCAAAGCGCTGTCAAAGGACACCAGAAACAAAATTGTAGACCTTCACCAGGCTGGGAAGACTGAATCTGCAATAGGTAAGCAGCTTGGTGTGAAGAAATCAACTGTGGGAGCAATTATTAGAAAATGGAAGACATACAAGACCACTGATAATTTTCCTCAATCTGGGGCTCCACGCAAGATCTCACCCTGTGGGGTCAAAATGATCACGAGAACGGTGAGCAAAAATCCCAGAACCACACGGGGGGACCTAGTGAATGACCTGCAGAGAGCTGGGACCAAAGTAACAAAGGCTACCATCAGTAACACACTACGCCGCCAGGGACTCAAATCCTGCAGTGCCAGATGTGTCCCCCCTCCTTAAGCCAGTACATGTCCAGGCCCGTCTGAAGTTTGCTAGAGAGCATTTGGATGATCCAGAAGAGGATTGGGAGAATGTCATATGGTCAGATGAAGCCAAAATAGAACTTTTTGGCAAAAACTCAACTTGTTGTGTTTAAAGGAGAAAGAATGCTGAGTTGCATCCAAAGAACACCATACCTACTGTGAAGCATGGGTGAGGAAACATCATGCTTTGGGGCTTTTTCTGCAAAGGGACTAGGACGACTGATCCGTGTAAAGGAAAGAATGAATGGGGCCATGTATCGTGAGATTTTGAGTGAAAACCTCCTTCCATCAGCAAGGGCATTGAAGATGAAACGTGGCTGGGTCTTTCAGCATGACAATGATCTCAAACACACCGCCCAGGAAACGAAGAAGTTGCTTCATAAGAAGCATTTCAAGGTCATGGAGTAGCCAACCCAGTCTCCAGATCTCAACCCCACAGAAAATCTTTGGAGGGAGCTGAAAGTCCGTGTTGCCCAGCGACAGCCGAAAAAAACCATCTCTGATCTAGAGGAGATCTGCATGGAGGAATGGGCCAAAATACCAGCAAAAGTGTGTGAAAACCTTGTGAAGACTTACAGAAAATGTTTGACCTCTGTCATTGCCAACAAAGGGTATATAACAAAGTATTGAGATGAACTTTTGTTATTGACCAAATACTTATTTTCCACCATAATTTGCAAATAAATTCTTTAAAAAGCAGACAATGAGATTTTCTGGATTTTTTTTTTTCTCATTTTGTCTCTCATAGTTGAGGTCTACCTATGATGAAAATTGGAGACCTCTCTCATCTTTAAAGTGGGAGAACTTGCACAATTGGAGGCTGACTAAATACTTTTTTACCCCACTGTATTTCTCCAACTTGATTTTTCAATATTGTTGTCAATTTAACTGGGCTCATTCCGGATATCCCCTTTTCTTTCTCAAACCTTACAATAATTTTGAATTCAGATCCTTCCTGCACTCCTCCCTCAGCGCCACCACCACCACTTCCACTACTCCTGACTTTCTTAGCATTACTTCAAGGAAAGTTATTCTCTCTTTTTTCTTTCCCTTTACTGCTTCCCTGCCCAGTATCCATACTGTCTTCACTATCCCATAAATCAGAATCTCCCCAGTCTGGCCCATTCACAACGATGTTGTGCCGACCCGCCACACCTTCTTTTACAACGTTTCTCCTCCTCATTCTTCCATGCTTGCAAACTCCAGTCACATCACCTGACTTCTTTGCCAAATCGCCTGACAAATTTCTCTGGTCTTCTTTCGGAGATGTAACCACAAATCCCTCAGATAAGCCAAAAATGAGCTTTCAAATTCTCCTCCTACGGTCCACGAGCGCACCTCGGTCTCAGTGATCCTCTGACATGCACTCCACCACACGAGACAAAGACTGACACAGACTTAAATAGATGAGGGGTAATTACTGACAAAGAACAGGTGGAAACAATCAGGGGCAATCAGAAACAGCAGTGAAGTGGCTACAGGTACAGGAGACATGAGAGGCATGAGAGACAAAAGGGTAACCAAAAGCAGAGGATACACATGAAACATGAACAAAGGAATAGGGGAGACATGACCATGACAAGGACTAACAATACAAAACATAATAACCATGAAAATAACAAAGAGAGTTTCCACAAAAAACAAAAAATGAAGGCATGTGCTGTGCTCATGTCATGATCAAAACAGAAAATCCCAAAACATAAATCAAAACAGCGACTTGGCACAGCCAATGTCCTGATCATGACACTTTTCCCGTAGTTTAACAGCTCACACATGTCTTAATGAAATGTTTGACATATTTTATTCACATTTGTCATGTTTACTAAATAGTCAGCCCACGAGCAGAATGCAACACCAGAAAATACACTCATGACACTAAGAAGCACACTTAAACAGTTTTTATTGAATCTCAAAAAGTGGAGCACAGCTAGAGAAAATGTCACTTGCCAGAGGAAACATGGCCTGCGGAGAGAGACAGAGCTGTTAGCGGGAGAAGGGAGACTGGATTGGCCACTTAGGTGGGCCGAGCAGTGAGCCCGACAGAAAATACCCAGGGAGAATAGACGAACCAGCAGGGTGATGCTGGTGGGAGATGAATAGGAATAACTGGGCAGTCTGACCAGGTGGAGAAACACAGCTGCAGCACGAGTGAGGATGATGAGGCAGGTGAGAGCACAACAATCCCCGTAGACACACCGCTACAGATGGTAGCAACCTGGAAAGTGAAGAGAAGAGAGAAGATTTTAACTTTATGAAACCTTCTCAAAACAAACAACACTTACTCATTGAATACGAGGCAGTTATCCCAACAAACCAGCGCTGAGGCTTCCACTAGATGGCCCTTACAAGCGCTGGTGAGGAGGAGACAGCAGGTGCATCTAATCACGCAGGTGCAGTAATCACCTGCGGAGTCGGGGAAACAGGACGGAGGGGGCACGCGCTCACCTGGATATGACAATATTGTCTTTATTTTTTAAATTATTGAAGCAAATCTATTTTGTATTTTTCTTTGTTTTCTTGAAATGCTCTGATTTAAAGCCTATCACTTTAAGAACCATCCTTCACCTATTCAACTCTGCCCTCCGTCTTACATCAGTTCAGTGTTGCCAACTTGGCGTCTTTCTCGCTAAATCTGGTGACTTTTCAAATCCTCTTGGTGACTTTTTTGTCAAAAGCAACTAGCAACAAATCTAGCGACTTTTTCTGGGGTTTTTCTGGGACTTTTTCTGTTGTTTTGGAGACTCTGATAAGAAAGCACGATTGCTCTGCACTTACTGTCGTCAACAAGCAGCGGGTGGAGGTGTGCTGGCAATGGAGTAGGTGTGTGCGTTGCTGGCTCCTGCTATATTTTTTTTTCTTTACTTTTTTAAACCCTATTTTGCTGTAAGCTGTTAATGTTTTGGACATTTAATACATGCAGAATCTGTTTTGAAATATGTCCAAAACAAGAAAGCAGACTGAAAAGGAGGCAGCAGGGAACAATATTAACACCAGCTTAGCTGAGGATGCTAGTATCAGCCTTAACCCTGCACTTGTTGCCTTGCTAGAGCAACGCAGAATGTCCATAGCTGCTGACTTCAAAGCTTCATTTGAACTTATTAATGGTAAGCTGGACAAAATTCAAGCAGATGTGGCGAACCAGGAGCAACGCATTGGCGACCTTGAAAACAACGCGGAGGACGTCAGCCAGCGCCTAGCGGCGCTTGAAGTTACATGCGAGTCAATACAGGAGGAGAACAAACTTTTGAAAAACAAACTTTCTGACCTGGAGGGAAGAAGCAGGAGGCTGAATATTCGTTTGGTGGGTCTGCCGGAGTCCTTTGATGTGGGTCCACGGCCATCTGAATTTTTTTCTCGGCTGTTGGTGGACGTCTTTGGCGCACAAACTTTGCCATCTCCCCCAGAGCTGGATAGAGCCCACCGCAGCCTCATGTCCAAGCCGGGTCCGAATGGGAAGCCACGCGCTGTCATTATTTGTTTCCACCGGTTTCGGACCAAAGACTTGGTGATGAGAGAAGCGCGGAGACGCCGTGGGACTTTGGAATATCGTGGGCATAAACTTCAGTTCTACGAGGATTATAACGCCGACGTTCAGAAGCAACGAGCCGAATATAAGGAGGTTATGTCCGAGTTGTACAAGAGAGGTTTTCGTCCTTCTCTTCTTTTCCCCGCCAGGCTCCGGATAACTCTTCCAGACGGCAAAAACCAGTGGCTGGCGTCCGTCTCAGAGGCCACCCGCTTCATGCAAACTATGGAGAGAAACCAGCAATTTTCGCCTTGAACTGGACATTTCTGGGTTGACCAGCTGCCGCGCTGGGCTGCTTGTTACTTCATTGAAGCTGCACTGACTGGACATTGATGCATTTTCAGATGTTTAAAAACAAGGTAAAATTGGCTCCCTATACGTTGTTGTTTACTTAATTCTTTTTTTTAATTTTATCTTATTTATTTATTTATTTTTTTTAGGGTAAAACGTTCATATTATGCAGGATTGAAGCCAGTTGTATGGGAGCATTCTGTTAGGATGAAAATAGAGCAGGAGATGGAGCGGTTGCTGTTTTTTTGCAACCGGCTGGAGTGTTGTTATAGGTTTGGTTGTTGGATTTTTTTATTTTTTTTTTTTTTTTAAATTTTTATTTTTTTATTTATTTTTTTTTTGTTTTGTTTTTTTGTTATGGTTTTATTTACACCCCCCTTACCCCTTCCTTTTTTTTTTTTTTTTTTACCCGTACCTCACTTTATTCTTCTTTGGGCTACACAACATAATATATAAATTTTACTCTTTGAATGAATAGTAATCTTACTTTGGTAAGCTGGAATGTGAAGGGGTTGAACCATCCAATTAAACGAAAGAGAGTCATGTCACGTCTAAAGCAATTTAAGCCTGGGGTATTGTTTTTGCAGGAAACCCATTTGCAGGATTCCGACCACTTGCGTTTGTCAAAATGTTGGTCAGGACAATTTTTTCATTCAAATTTTAAAGCTAAGGCCAGGGGCGCTGCTATTCTTATTGATCGAAATATCCCATTTATTCCCTCTAATGTTGTATCAGATAAAAATGGACGATTTGTAATAGTATCAGGTAAACTTGGCGATAAACATGTCACTTTGGCTAATCTGTATGCACCGAATTTTGATGATGTGCACTTTTTTCGCAACCTTTTTTCGCAACTTCTAGATTTAAATACTCATTCTCTAATTCTTGGGGGTGACTTTAATTTGTATATGGATCCGATCTTAGATCGCTCATCTTCAAAACCTGCTAGTCTTAATAAATCTGCAACTTATGTTAAGTCTTTTCTTGAGGAATATAGCCTTACAGATCCTTGGCGTTTTTTACATCCTAACGGCAGGGACTATTCTTTTTTCTCTCACGTACACCATACTTATACCAGAATAGATTATTTTTTTGTTGACAATTTATTAATTAATAACCTTTGCTCTTGCAGTTATGATAGCATCTCGGTTTCTGATCATGCCCCTCTTGTACTTAAAATGATCCTCCATGGATGTGACTCCATGAGAAAGCATTGGAGATTGGATCCATTATTACTTACAGATGAAAAATTGGTTGCGAATATTTCTTCTAAAATTAATTTTTTTTTGAAAGAAAATAAAACTCCTGGTATGTCAAATAAAACGATATGGGAGGCCATGAAGGCATTTCTTAGGGGGGAATTTATTTCATTGGCAGCATTTAAAAGACGATCCTTAATACAGGAACAGAAGGTTATTTTAGATCAAATCCTGGACATTGACAGACAATATGCTCAATCTCCATCACCCGCTCTGTACAAGGAACGTATGACATTACAAACTAAATTTAATTTACTTTCTACTCGACAAATTGAAGGTTGTTTAATAAGGAACAAGAGTGAATTTTATGAACATGGCGAAAAAACCAGTAAACTTCTAGCTAATCAACTACGTGGTATTAGAGCTAAGCAAATTATTACTGGAGTTAGGACAGATAAAGGAGAGGTGACATCTGACCAACAAGCGATTAATGATATTTTCAGGTCATTTTATTCCAAATTATATACCTCAGAATATACAACAAACTTAAAGGATTTGGAAATTTTTTTTGATTCTATTGATATACCTTCGATTTCTTCAGAATCTCGGCAAATTTTAGAAGCTCCCATCACAAAAGAAGAAATTCAGCTGGCAATATCATCCATGCAATCAGGAAAATCTCCAGGACCTGATGGGTTTTCCGCTGATTTTTTCAAAAAATTCTCTGATGACCTCGCCCCTTTCCTTTGTCAAGTTTTTACAGAGTCGCTTGACTCTGGTACACTTCCTCCTTCATGCTATCAGGCCTGTATCACTGTGTTGCTTAAAAAGGATAAGGATCCTGTTGATTGTGCTTCTTACAGGCCTATTTCCTTGTTAAATACCGATGTTAAAATTTTGTCAAAGTTGTTAGCTTCAAGGTTGGAAAAGATTCTTCCTTTTATAATTTCACAGGACCAAACCGGTTTCATTAAAAATCGCCATTCTTTTTTTAACTTGCGGCGGTTGTTTAATATTATTTATACTCCTCACCACAACATACCTGAATGTCTTATTAGTTTGGACGCTGAAAAGGCATTCGATAGGGTTGAGTGGGAGTATTTGTTTTTTACTTTGGAGAGGTTCGGTTTTGGTCCTTCCTTCTGTTCCTGGATTAAACTTCTCTATGCTAGTCCTTTAGCTTCAGTGTTAACTAATTGTCGCTATTCTGACTATTTTAGACTTTACCGTGGTACGAGGCAAGGCTGTCCTTTGAGCCCGTTGCTCTTTGCCTTGGCAGTTGAGCCGTTAGCTATTGCAATCCGTGGGAGCCGGGACTTTCTAGGCATTCGTAGGGGTGGCATTGAGCATAGGGTTTCACTCTATGCTGATGATCTTTTATTATTTCTCTCCAACCCACTTACTTCATTACCCGCTATACTTAATATTTTGGATAGTTTTAGTAGGTTTTCTGGTTATAAAATTAATCTTAATAAGAGTGAACTGTTTCTGATTAATGAAAAGATTCAAGTTCAGGATTTTGAAAATTTTCCTTTCAAGGTTGTTATTGATCATTTTAATTATCTTGGGATATGTGTCACTAAACAATTTAATTACTTGTTTAAAAATAATTTTCTCCCCTTACTTGACCAGTGCAAGTTAATACTTTCCAAATGGGCCCCATTATCCTTGTCTTTAATTGGCAGAATCAATTCTGTAAAAATGATGTTACTTCCAAAGTTTTTATATTTGTTTCAATGTCTCCCCATTTTTATTCCTAAATCCTTTTTTAAGTCTTTGGACTCTCTGATTACCTCATTTATTTGGAATGGTAAACATCCGAGATTGAGGAAAGTTTTTCTTCAAAGACCCAAATCAGTAGGTGGCATGGCTCTGCCTAACTTTCAATATTACTACTGGGCAGCAAATATCAGGTGCATGTTATATTGGAAACATTTTTATCTGGAACCCAAATCACCTATTTGGATCCTTATGGAGTCACATGTGGACAATCAAACTTCCCTACCGGCAATTTTAGGTTCACCACTTCCCCTTGCTTTGTCTACACTGGGTAATAATAAAGTAGTTCGTCAGTCTCTTAGAATTTGGTCTCAATTCAGGAAAAATTTCGGTCTTCAGTTTTTTTCCATTAGAAGTCCAATTGCCGCAAATCATTTATTTACCCCATCAACTATTGATAGTGCATTTCATATATGGCACAGAAAAGGTTTAAAATCTTTTGCGGATTTATATTTTGATGGTCAATTTGCAAGTTTTTCTCAACTTTCCACCAAATTCGACATCACTTCTACACACTTTTTCCGCTTCCTCCAGGTCAGACATTATGTGCAAACCATGACAAAACAATTCCCTCAAAAACCTTCTGATAATCCTCTAGATGATTTTTTATTAGTTAAACCAACTTCTAAGGGGGTAATGTCAGTTTTATATAATTTAATTTCAAATTTACAATCTTCTTCTCTGGCCGCTATCAAATTGAACTGGGAACAAGATCTTAATTTTACTTTTACTGATGAACTGTGGGACTCTATTCTTGGCCAGGTTCACACTGTATCAATGTGTGCTCGTCACGCTCTTATTCAATTTAAGATTGTACACCGGATGCACCTGTCCAAGGTTAAGTTAGCACGTATTTACTCGGATATAGACCCAACTTGTGAAAAGTGTGGTAGCGCTCCTGGCACTTTGCTTCACATGTATTGGTCCTGCCCTGCATTGATGAATTTTTGGCATTCTGTTTTTATCACTATGTCTGAAGTCCTGCAATATCAAATTAAACCTGATCCATTATGCGCCATTTTTGGTGTGGCTCCAGAACTTGTCTTGCCAAGTTCCAAATTAAAAGTATTCAAATTTTCATTATTATTGGCCAGACGTGCTGTATTACTGAAGTGGAAAGACTCTTCGCCCCCTTCACATTTACAGTGGATAAAAGATATAATGTCCTGTTTGGATTTAGAAAAAATCAGATATACAGTCTGTGGCTCTGAAAACAAATTCTATAAATTATGGCGCCCGTTTCTTGATTTCTTTGAAAGACCCACGATTATAGTTTCTGAGTAGCTCATATCCCCTTTACCCCAACCCCACTTCACACACATAATTTTTCTTTGTATTTTTTTTTTTTTTTTTATTGTTTATTTAAAGGTTTTTGTGCTTTGAAGCATTTACATTTGTTGGCTTTAAGTTCTAGTTTTTTACTGTTTGGTTGAAACAAAAATTAAAATTTCTAATACTTTGTATTGTATTGATACTTCAATTAATAATAATAAAAAGACCTTTGAAAGAGAACAAGCAGCGGGTGTCATGCGGTGACCCTCGCGGATCACCATAAGACGCCAGGAGTCACCGGTGAGTTTTGCAATGATGTTTATTTACAAGACAGGACAAGACGTGACACAAGACTATGAGCCGCTAAGGGCAAAAGCACACACTACGAGGTACAGAGGCTCATAGAGGTAACCCCAGCCACTACGAGCTAAGCTATGACATAACAAGAATAACGAACGAACCTGACATGAAGGTCTGACGAGGCTTGTACGCCGACCAAAGCTTGGTGATTGTCTGACGATACTCCCGCCACTTGACTGCCGTCAGCGCCCGCCCAATAAAGCCGAGCGCTAACGGGCAGTGATGACAAACAGCTGACCGACCTTGACAGCCGGAAGCCCCACTGAGCGCCTTCACAATAAGAGCCCAGTGAAGCCAGAATATTACCCACAGCTGTCAAAGCCGGCAGCGAGCTATACGTGGCCCAAGCGCGGGCAAGACCAGCACTCGGATCGTGACAGTACCCTCCCTCCGAGGGCAGGCTTCCAGGACGCCCATAGACCACCCTACCCCCCCACCCCCTCCAGGGTGGGTGGATGGGGAGTAGGTCTGGAGGGCGAAAAAGACCAAACACAGAATCAGTACAAAAACAAAATCCAGACCAGGCAAGGAAAAACTGAACACAGAACAATGACCGAAATACCGTATACCCAAATAACGATTACAGAAAACAGCACAGGACAGCAAGAGAAAATTAAATCTTACCCACATGTTTCACAAGAAAATGGTTTCTCACCTGTGTGCATTCTCATGTGAACTTTCAAATAACCATGTACAGAAAAAACAGAACAATTACTGACTCACACCTAACTACACACAGAACAAAATAAGGCAACTGCAGGACATAAACACAAATACCCACAGATACCCAAATGACCATTACAAGGAACACGCACACACACGATAGCAGGGGAAAAAACAAAAACAAAAACAAAAACAGAACAACTACTGGATCAAACCCCCACCAAAAAAGTGACCTCTACCCCCCCCCCCAACAGTTCATGCTGAACGGCGGAGACCCAGCACCCCAGGAACAGTTCGGGCGGTCTCCCCGTGTCCAACAGCCAGCGGGTGGTCATGGGAGGCGGAACATGACTGGGCGGCTTGTCAAAGTCCCACGCCCGGAAAGTCCCCTCCCCCGGAGGCCGAACCAGGTCGCCCAGAAGAATACATAACATGTCAGGTGGCCGACCCGAGGCGCCGAACCAGCGAAGCAGTTCCTCAGGCGGCCGACCCGCATCCCTCAGCCACCAGTACCGGGGAAAAACAGCCAGCAGCGGCCTCCCTGGCGAAGAGAAAACATGGGAGAGCCGGGGCGAGCGTAGCAGGACCCCCACAGCCCCCGGCGATAAAGAGCAGGGGCAATGACTCTGACAAGGAACTGGGAAGCAAGGATGAGCCCATACTCCATCCGACGGCGAAGGGTCTGCAGCTCCTCCACCGTCCACGGACCTCACCGGTGCTGCACCCCCGCTGGACCCCGATTGGGTCCCGGCTGCACCCACATCGGACCCCGATTGGGCCAAAGCAGCTCCCGCGATGGACCCCGATTGGGTCTCGGGCACACCCACATCGGACCCCGATTGGGCCGGAACCGCACCCATGGTGGGTCGGTGCAGCTCCACTGGCGACCTCCGCCCCTGAACCCGGAACCTCCAATTCAGCGACTCCGACTGGCTCCATGCCGACAACACTGCAAAGAAGCTCACAAGGAACAGAAATACTGCAAAATCACCGGCAGCAACAGAACCCGGCGAGATGAGCTCGGGCGCAGCAGGCGGCTGCCCCTCACTCGCCTCCCCGAGAGGCAGGCAAAAATGCTCCAAAACAGGGGACAGAGACACAAAAGGGAGCACTTGCCTGCACTCGGGTTCTGTTGCCGCCCAGGACTCCGACGATCCAGGTTCAGGGCGACGACTTTTGTCAGCAGGCTCCAACTCAGCTGCGTCGGGCTCCGCAGCTGGCAAGATGACGTCTGCAGCCTGAGGTTCCTCCCGCGCTGATGTCCACGCCGATGACCCGTATGGCGTGGGAGCAGGGGACGCTTGACCCACTGGCTCGGACCGCTCCAGCGAGGAGACCCGAGGACGCTTCGTCGTCGGCTCAGGCTCCGGGCCGCAGTCCACTTTTCTGTAATGGCCTACAGCTAGCACAGCACATACACAACCAGACCCACATAATGTAAAGTAACATGGAGCTGGCTAACATACAAAAGTGGACTGGCTATCAGCAGCTGTTATTACTGTGTGGCGCATAGATGCAAGTAGTAAAGTACAATACTGCATACTGTTAAAGCACACTGTTTATCTAATGTTTAAGGCTCACATATTTGCTTGATGTTAAAAGCATAGTACGGCAGCTTAGCTTCTAAGACCCAAAACCATAAATCACTTAAGGTTCCATACACCATAACCATTATTTTGAACCTGGGTAACTGGGTAGACTGCCTGTAAAACTCTGAATGGTTGAGTGGATTATTCTGCCACCAACCAACCATGCTCTGTTTAAACATTTCAAAAACACAGAGTAATTTTACAGTTAAACCTCAGGGGAATCGGGCAAGCCCATGGTGGACGCAGCCCCAGAGGTGCTGACCATGGCGAACCTGGGTGCCATCTCAAACCATCGGTTATCTGGAAGGTGGCTGGCCCCAACTGCACGGTGATCTGCATCTGCAGGGACAGGAACATCAACATGTCGTCTGGGCGTTTGGATTGGCGGACCTGAACCCAATCAAGCACCATGAATCTGGACCTAGTCGGCTTCATGCGGCGCTGCTGCTGCTCTCTCGTCCCTGATGCTGGTTGCTGCTGCTACAGCGTGATTCTCACGCCGGTGGCAGGACGTGCTCCTGGTTGGCGTTCCCTGCTGGGTCCTGCTGGGCCACAAGCTCTCTATCCTGCAGTGGCTCCTTGCTGCTGACGCTGGGTGTGGATCACGGATGAGTCTGGTTTCTGTTCTTTCTCCTCACTGTTTTCTGTCTGAAGCCCACAGCGTGGATGGTGGTCACTGGTGGTTCTTTTGGGATGAGTGGCAGGCTTGATGTCAATCGTGTCAATCGGCATACCTTGGCAAAGTGATTGAGCTTGCTGCAGCGGTTGCATAGCTACCCCTGACCGGGCAGGACTGCACTCGCTCTTGGTGCATGGGGTAGCCGCAGTTACTGCACGAAAGCTGTTTCACGGTGGTCACCTCGCCGTCCTCTGAGAAGGTTGCAGTGTGACCATGTTCTTTTGCTGGGGTAACTGCATGCGCTAATGGGGCTCACTGTTGTGGCTCACCTAGTTGTGATGTTAGCTTGTCGGTGACCTCCAGCTGGAAGGGCATTTCCAATATGCCACAGGTGGGTTGGCTTTTTCTAATCTTGACGTTTAAGGTTTACCCAGAAGAGTCAAAAACGTTCCTGGCATTTCTTGGAAAAGAAAATGAGATAAAGGCTGTGTGCTTTTTTTAAGAGAATTGACTGTTTTGAAAACTGTTTTTTATGTGACCAGTAGACTCATTTCACGCAGTCAAAACCTATAAACACACCATTTTTCAGTCAGTGATCCCTTTGAGTTCAAATAGAGGCTTCTCAGATCTGCCCTGAAGCCCTTGTATTACGTGTCTCTGAACATATTAAAACTTCCACAAATTTAAACGTATATTTTCGTATAAGTTTATATTATTTTTTTCACCTCAAAATTATATACAAGTTCAAATTTAGAATAAACAGCAACTTAAAGGCAATCTCCCTGCAAACATGTTCAAATTCTTCATTCTATTTAAGTATCCCTGAGTAATTTGAAGAGTTTGTGACCACATGATGTCGTGTGTGCGTGTGTGTGTGTGTGTGTGTGTGTGTGTGTGTGTGTGTGTGTGCGCGCATGCAAAAACTCAGGGCTGGCCCACCCATCTCTTCTCATTGTCTGGTAAACTGTTTTTCCCCTCCATCAGGCTGGAATGTGGTGCATTTCTCTGAGGACCCTGCAGGCCGCCTCTTTTTTGCTGTATTTTTTTTTTTTTCATTTCCTAGGAAGTGATGGAATGATGGAACCAATCAGCTGGAAGTCGGTTTGGATGGAAAGTCTTTTATAGATAAGAAGGAAACATTGCCTGAAGTTTTGTAGGTGTTGTCAACTTGCAGGTAAGGAACTTTAAAATAGCCAGTTTCTTGCATGTCTTTAGTTTTATTGAGACACAGAAATGCATTTGTCAAATGCAAACAATAATTTTTCTTCACAAATTATGAATTTCTGTGCAGTGTTTTTTCTTTGCATAAAACATTTAAACCGAGCGTGTTCTTTAACGTCAGGTCATATTTAGAAATACTGTGTAATTCTGAAATAAAGCCAAACCTTTGGTTTATATTAAAGTAAACATAACTGAAAGACAGAAATGGTCTTTGCTTTATTGAATGACAGTAAATGTTGGGTGTTACATGTGTTTTAAGTTAAAGCATAAATTTGTAGATACAAAATCGTTATATATCATTATTATTATTATTATTATACATACATGGCATTCAACTGCTCAGCACTTTTTTTATAAATTATGTTTGTGCGCCACCTGCTGGGTGTTCATATTTTAGTCTGACAAAAATTAAAAAAGTGGTGTTTGTTTTACATCACTGTATTAACAGTTTCTCTCTCTATTTTTTTTTTTTTTTCCTTTTTAGTGAAATGGGACTCACTCCATTTTTGTGTGCGCTGCTCTGTGCGGGTGTCCTGACTGTTTCTAGTGTTTTTGCTGACGACGACAGCGGCGATGGCTTCGGCTGGCTCAGGCAGAGGCTCCCTGAACTGGCAGTCAGACACACACTACCTCTAAGTCCACCTTTGTTTAGAGGACAGGAGGAGACAGAGGACAGCAGAGGGACAAAAGTGATCTGTGGGATAGAGTGCCAAAGCAGCCAACCATTGCTAGACCAGTCCGAGCAAGCAAAGATTCTGGGATACGAGACTTTGTATGAAAATGGCACCCGCACTCATACAGATGTCAGTCTGCAGGCCACAAATAAAACATCTGCGAGAAGAGCAGCAGTGCACTCTTCAAGTGTAGCCCGCAGGAAACGGCAGGTTTTTGGGGCAGATGGTCGCTTTGTGATCTCAGACTCGCACTTCGTCACCAACTATCCATTCTCCACTGCTGTCCGCCTCTCCATGGGCTGTTCAGGAGTCCTGGTATCTCCCAAACATGTGTTAACCGCCGCACATTGCCTCCATGATGGCAGAGACTACCTAGGGAGCACCAGGAGGCTTAAAGTGGGGGTGTTACAACTCAAGTCGAAAAGGAAACAAGGGGGCAGGAGGAGAGAAGGGCGAAACAGAGGTGGGAGGAAAAGCAAGGAGCTGGTGACGGAGGAAGATGAGAATATGAATAATATCGATATGAAGAGAGGAAGAAAGGGAGATAGGAGTAAAAGAGCACAAAAACAGGGTGACGGTAGAATAACTGATGGTGGAAGCAAAGCGAAAAGAGGACACAAACAAAAAAAGAGTAGTCGTATACGTCGCAGCTCAGGACTTAGAAAACAGCCCGTCTTTCGATGGACTCAGGTTAAACGCACCCACATTCCTCAAGGATGGATTCAGACTGAGACTTCCACTAAATCTGTGTCCCCCGACTATGACTATGCCCTTCTGGAGCTCAAACGACCCGTCAAGCAAAAGCACATGGAGCTCGGGGTGGCATCCTCCGCCATACCCCATGCACGGATTCACTTCTCGGGCTATGACTCGGACAAAAGCCAGCAGCCTCACGAGGGTCCAGATGAGAAGGTGATTTATCGTTTTTGCTCAGTGGAGAAGGAGTCTGACGACCTGCTATATCAACACTGTGACGCGCAGCCTGGTGCAACCGGGGCAGGTGTTTACATCCGTCTGAGACAGGAAGGCGAGAAGGGGAAGTGGCGGAGGAAGGTGATTGGAGTGTTTTCGGGTCATCAGTGGGTGGAGGTGGGAGGAGGGGAGCAGAGGGACTTCAATGTTGCTGTGAGGATCACTCCTCCCAAATACGCCCAAATCTGCCACTGGATCCATGGAGATCCAAGTCTGTGTAAAGAGGTTTAAACTTAAGAATGGTGGACTTTCCAATGGACTCGACAATCAGGGAAAATATGAGAAAAAGAAATCCGAGAGATGGTGTTAAGAGGTTTGTATTAAAAAAAAGGCTAAAAGGAGTGTGTCCGCTGTTCAGATTGTAGTAGTTAATTGTCGAAAAATAATCACGTGTCCCTAATTCTCAAGAACAGCCAGAAGGACTTTTGAAAAGTGCCTCACGTCAGTACTAGATTATTTTTCATTTTGTACAACTTTATGTTCTTCACATTTCAGCATGCAAGAAGAAATCATATCAAGGATGTTTCACCAACACTTATAATGACAATACAGTATGTGTGGGGGATTTTATGTATATATATATAATTAATTAAAGATAACGCTAATTTGAAATTGGATGAAGTAATTATTGTTGTACAGTGATGAGCTGTGGATGCCCGACATAGTGCAGCAATAACCAGCAGGCGATTTGTTAATTTTTTTACAAGGGGGATAGTATAAATGTATTGCCTATGTGTAAATTAACTATAAATTTCCAAGGTTAAAGGTGCAAAAACATGGCAAAAGATGCTAATTTGCAATTTAAAAAGTCACAAATTTACCAGGAAAAAAAGTTTCAAATCATGAGGAAAAAACAATTCACAAATGCAGCAAAAAAAAAAAAAAAGAAGAAGAAAAAAAATCAACTCACAAGAATAAAGTCTCAAATTTACAAGAAAAACATTGCTAATTTACAATTGCTGTATAAATTGTATGAGGTTTGGACTACTTGTCCTCATAAATTTCACATTTTCTTGGCAATTTATGATGTTTTTCTTATAAACTTGTAACATTCTTGGAAATTCCTTACTTTTTTCTGCTAAAGCATGAGGACTATGTAACTTTCTTGTTCTTGGGAGGAGCACTGATTGTACTACAACTATGGCAACTTCGAGCCTATTCCCAACAGCCAATCACGGCTTGCTTTGTCAGTGGTGGTCACAGTTATGCCCTGTGATTGGCTGTTGGGACTGAGGTCATGCTCAGCACAGTTGTAATCTTTTCAGTATTCCTGCCAAAAAGAGAGCTGTTGCAGGCAATCCGGGTCCACGCGTGTGGAAGTGACATTGACCTGGTCAAAGGTTGATATACCATTAAAATAATATGGAAACTTTTTTTTTTTTGGGGGGGGGGGGGTACATAGTGTTGCTTTAAAGTTACAAGTTGTCCCTGGTAATTTAAAATTTATTCAATGTTTCCTTTAAGTTTGCCACTTTTTGTTATAAATTTGCCACATTTTTCCACAGAAATTTATAAAGATGTAGTCAGAATTTTATACTTTTCTCTATTCAGTTTGCATTGCAATTTCTTTCTTATAACTTTTCAACATTTTCTTGCACATTTGCAGCTAAACTCACCAATTTGTGACATTTTGCTCTTAGAATTGTTAGTTTAAGGGAACTCGTAAAAACTCCACAAGTCATGAAAATAGCCTTTTTGTCATAAAATAACCTTTTTGGGACATTTGGAACATTTTTCTTGTACAATTCCTTTTCTCTTAAATGTTTTTTTTTTTTTTCTGAGTGAAGTGAAGCGAACCATTCATCATAAGATTTCTAACTTCCAACCAGTTTTCTCTGCAGCATTTTCATAAATAATCATATTAACCATCAGTGTTTAATTCTGATGAACAAAATCACATTTCATTTTACTGCAAGAATTCTCAAAGTGTCAAAGTAACTCAAACAATACCAGAAAATGTACTTAAGTAAAATTACAGTTTATTTTTCATAAAGGGAGTGGGGCAGGGAGGGTGCCCTCTCTGCCACTGCTCAGAGATAAAGAGGTTGATACAGAGGTCCGGTGAGCCCAGCGCCTGAGAGAAGTAAAGCCTTCGAGGATTTATACCAGATGTGCTTTATGCTTCCATATTCCAAATTATGATGGAACAAATAATCTTGGCCCTCAGTTAAGATGGGGGCCAATGAAAGCATGAATTATTGAAGTCAAGTTAGGATTTGGAGAACCCCAAACACACTGTTGTACCCGAGGCAAACAGTGGTAACACACGACTTTTTTGACAATGGCATATTTACAGTGAAGCCGAACGTCTGAGTCCATGAATGCTGTAAAGCCTTCCTTTAATTTGTGCTTGGTAAAATTGTTCCTGGTTCTGACTCTATTCAGCAATTTAGCTCAGAGATGTGGGTTAGCATTCCACTTATATAGCATATATCCACCTTATTCCTAGCCCCCATGATGCCTTGCATGAATTAATGGCGCAACTTCCGGTACTAGTTTAGAAAGTGGGGTTGTCACAGATACAGGACACTTTTCCTTGTTGAAAAACAATGACTTCTGCATCAAAAATGTGGGAACACGGCCTTTTGCACCTCAAAAAGAGTAATATAATCATACCACTTGCCGCGACTATCGAGGGATAGGAAAATGACCTTAAAAAGTGGCCTCACAGACAGTAGTTCCGTTAGCTCAGCTGCTAAAATGCTGTTTGTTTTACCCCGAAATTAAAATACTCATGCTGCTGTCATGCCGTGAATGCTTGTTATTTAATTTAACAAGTACAGACCATTTCTGACAATTGTTCAAAATTTTATTGATTTATATTTTGTGATAATTTAAAGATTAATGCATGCTGAAGCTGCTAATATCAAGTCCATATGGTTCCAAGGCAGTGCAACGAATGCAAAAAAACCCCACCCATTTGATATCTTTCTTAGATCGTTAAGCCTTAGGAAGCAAACAGTTACTATTTTTTAAAATTTATTATTTTACTTCATGCAGCCTTGCATCTGGTGACATACAGTACATAAACGTCTGTGACATTCATACAAGTGAAAACATATCTGGTGCTCTTGTGTCTGTACCACCGATCACACCAACAGTCCTTTTTAGTTTTCAGTGCCACAGATTTAGCTGAGGTTTAGGAGTTTCACACCACAAACAGCAGCAAGTACCAGAACTACGCAAAAACATTCAAAGATACAAAAACTACAAGTGCTGAAATTATCTGCCACTTGACTGCAAAACAGGTATGTGGACTATACATTAAAATGAATTTGAAACACTTTTAATGATGCTATTTTAAATGCCCCACTACTCCACACTTGCTGACTGATTTAACACTTCAGCCGAAACCGCAAGTTAAGATAAGATAAGACAAGCCTTTATTAGTCCCACAGTGGGGAAATTCCAGGATTGCAACAGCACAGGGATAGCAATACTCAGAGCAACAATCAGAAGACAAGAAAAAACAAGAGCAGTGAGTATACATATGTACATATAAATATATAAACACACAGTGCGGAGCATTGTAGCTAGATGGAATAAATATATAAATATATAAACACACAGTGCGGAGCATTGTAGCTAGATGGAATGAAACAGCACAACCGTCTACTTGTTATCCTACATGGTATGACTATGTACCCATACATATTGTCGCCCTCTGTATTGACCGGTATTTTCCTAGTTGTATACCGGAGGGGACCATTGTGTAAGTCTATTGCGTCTTTTGCATTCAATACTATTGGGTTGTCATGTCTTTTTGCTATCTCTGCGAGCAGCCCTTCTTAGGTTGTACAGTCTGACAGCCGTTGGTAGGAAGGACCTGCGAAACCTCTCGGTTGTGCACCTAGGATGATGTAGTCTGCTGCTAAATGAGCTCCTCAGTGCATTCAATATGTCCTGCATAGGGTGGAACTCGGACTCCAGCAGAGATGACAGTTTAGCCACCATCCTTCTCTCTCCCATCTCCTCCACTGGGTCAAGGCGCTTCCCCAGGACAGAGCTAGCTTTCTTGATCAGTTTGTTCAGTCTCTTCCTATCGGCTGCTGTAACACCACTGCCCAAGCAGACCACTCCAAAAATGATGGCTGATGCCACCACCGTGTCGTAGAATGTCTTCAGCAGCGCTCCTTGTACACCAAAAGACCTGAGTCTCCTCAGTAGGAACAGCCTGCACTGTCCCTTCTTGTAGAGTGCGTCAGTATTGTGTGACCAGTCTAGTTTATTGTTCAGATGAACACCCAGGTACTTGTAGGATGTCACCATCTCGATGTCAGTTCCCTGTATATTTACTGGTGCTGTGAGGGGTTGTCCTTGCCTGCGGCAGTCCACCACCACCTCCTTAGTTTTCCTTGAAGTTGATCTGGAGGCAGTTCCGATGGCACCAGTCCACGAAGTCCTGGATAAGTCCTCTGTACTCAGCTTCATCTCCGTTGGAGATGAGGCCAACGATCGCAGAGTCGTCAGAGAACTTCTGTAGATGGCAGTGTGTTGTGTTGTGTGAGAAGTCCGCAGTATAAAGGGTGAACAGAAAGGGAGCCAAAACCATTCCCTGGGGGGCCCCCGTGCTACTGATGATCGTGTCGGACACACAGTCCCGGGTTCTCACAAACTGTGGCCGGTTAGTGAGGTAGTCCAGGATCCATGATGACAGGTGCTGGTCCACCCCTGCGCACAGCAGCTTGTCCTTCAGGATCATCGGTTGGATGGTGTTGAAAGCACTGGAAAAGTCAAAGAACATGATCTTCACCGTATTCCCGGGCTTCTCCAGGTGGGACAGAGAACGGTGAAGGAGGAAGATCACCGCATCCTCCACCCCAATGCCATGCTGGTAGGCGAACTGGAGTGGATCCATCGCTGGTCCCACCAGGGGGCGGAGGTGAGCAAGGAGCAGTCTCTCCAGGGTCTTCATCATGTGGGACGTCAGGGCCACTGGTCTGTAGCTGTTCAGATCTTTGGGGTGGGAAGTCTTTGGTACAGGTACCACACAAGATGTTTTCCACAACTGTGGGACCCTCCCCAGCTTCAGGCTCAGGTTGAAGATGTGCTCCACAATCCCACACAGCTGGTCTGCACAGGACTTGAGGAGCTTTGCGCTGATGCCGTCCGGTCCCGACGCCTTCCTCGCCTTGATCTTCCTCAGCTACGTCCTCACCTGGGTCTTAGTGAGGGTCATGTTGGGGGGCTGTGTGTTGGGAGTGGGGGGGTGATGGTGGAGTGGGGTGTGAGCAGCAGGACTCGATGTCTTCAGAGGCAGCAGTGGTTGTTGTGCAGTCGGGGGGGAGGGCAGTTGATCAAACCTATTGAAAAACAGGTTCAGATTGTTCACCCGCTCCCTGCCCCCCGTGGCCTGGGGGGAGGTATTCTGGAGCCCAGAGATGGTTTTAAGGTTTCTCCAGACCCCACCGATGTCGCTCTGTTGCAGCTTGTCCTCCATCTTCTGCCTGAAGCTGTCCTTGCCTTCTCTGATCTTCCTCCATAGCTCCCTCTGTACGGACTTCAGCATCTCCCTGTTCCCCGACCTGAAGATCCTCTTCTTCTCTCTCAGAAGTGTTTTTATCTCAGGGTTGAGCCAGGGTTTGTTGTTCGAGCAACACCGTATGGTCTTGGTGGGTACAGTGTTGTCCACACAGAAGCTGATGTAGTCCGTGATGGTGTGAGTGAGGCCATCGATGTCGTCACCATGTGGATCGCAGAGCTGCTCCCAGGCAGTGGTTTCAAAACAGCCCTTTAGAGTGTCCATTGCCTCCTCAGACCATAACTTCACTGTGCGCATGACCGGAGGTTGTCTGTGCACTACGGGTTTGTACACCGGCCGGAGATGAACCAAGTTGTGATCCGATCTCCCGAGTGGGGGGAGTGGTGATGAGGTGTACGCCTCCTTAGTGTTTGCATAGAATAAGTCCAGTGTTTTGTTGTCTCTAGTGTGGCATGTGACATACTGGGTGAACGTGGGTAGAATGGGAGACAGTGAAACATGGCTGAAGTTGCCTGAGATGAGGAGAAGAGCATCTGGGTGTTCTGTCTGCAGCCTGCCAGTTACTGACTGGATGACGTCACGCGCTGTCACAGCGTTCGCCGTCGGATTTGCATAAATAACAATGCAGATCATGTGTGAGTATTCCCTCGGGAGATATGTCGGCCGCATGCTAACAGCTAGCAACTCCATGTCTTTGTTGCAATGTTGTTGTTTAACCGTGATATGTCCCGGTCTGCACCAGTTGTTATTAACATACATTATCACTCCACCGCCCCTTGTCTTGCCACTGTCTGGTGTTTGGTCTGCCCGTATCGCGTGGAAACCCTCCAGTTCAATGTTAGCATCTGCTGCTAGTTCAGTTAGTCACGTCTTAGAGAATAGCATAAGGCAGCACTCCTGGTATATGCTCTCGTAGCGGGAGATAGCCACTAGCTCATCTATCTTTCCTAATATCGATCGTACATTCCCCATAACAACGGATGGGAGGGTGGGTCTGTACCTTATATTCCTTGCCCATAATCGTTCCTACAGCAGCGCCCTCAGGAATAAGGTGGATATGCATTCAGTGATGGATTTTTAAAAAATGCAGATACCCTTTTGTTGTAATTCTGTATTGTATCTGACTTCTACCCATGTTGCACTGATTGTTTTAAATCTTGCAGATGTGAGATGAAGGGGTCATCGATTGTGCTTTTTTAAAAAAAAAAAAAAAAAAACATTTTAACAGCTCACAGGTCTTAGTGAAATGTTTTTTGTTTGTTTTTTACATTTTAACACCTCGTACGTCTTAGTGAATGGTTTGCAATATACTTTGTTCAAATTTTCTTTAATTATTATTTACAGTAACTAATGCAGCAAATTTCTTATTTTTCCAGCCCTTCTGAAAACTGCCCGTTTGAGCGTATATACCTTTAAATCTTCAGACTGGAACAACTCTGCCCTAACACTGACTGGCTAGCTCTTAGCATTAGCTTGGATTAGTCTATGGCTCAGATGTATCCTGAACCAAAATGGGTCAGGTCAGCCCCTGGATCTTTTGTGGCACGGGTGGAGAATTTCTGTAAATCCCCTTACATTTATTGGTGACTGAGAAAAGTCTTTTTAAGTTTTGCGGGGGTACACCACTGGGGATCCTGGAGTCGACCACTTGAGGGCCGACGTGACCTGTTACCCCTGAGCCAATGTTTGTCTCAAAGAATAAGTGAAATAATGCATTACCGGTTGACAGGGGTGTGTGGTTTCAGTGGTCGATAGGATATGACCAGTCCCTGGAATAAATAAAAACACACACATTTGCAAATGAGGGGCTAAACTGTTAGCTTCCATGTGACTAGCTGATGTTAGCGGATAACTGGCATTAGCTAGCCGCTCAAAACAACACCTAAGAGCAACGTATATGGTCAAGTATTAGTAAATGAACAAGGATTCAGTGGGGCTGAATAAAATTTATAAAAGCGATCCAAACCTATTTTGGATCCAAAATCCAAACCTATCTTTTTGGAATAAAAATAAAATAAAGGCTGTGCATGGTTTTTTTGTTTGTTTGTTTTTTTTAAAGAAGTGAGAAGCGTTCTGATGTTTTTGTGTTTTGTTTTGTGTTTTTTTTACAGTTATGCTACCATGCCTTTCAGAAGGTTAAAACCTACAAAAACACAATTTTTCAGTCAGCGACCCCTTTAAATAAATACTGATATTTCAGAACCCAAGGTGATAAAAACCAGAGCAGAATGATTGTAAGTGATGAGCCACGGAGGTCATTTGGATCTCTGTACTTGTCTTTTATTGCATCTCATTTAGACTCACATGCAGGTGGGGTTACGGGAGGGAGGACGATGCCATCCACTATAACCAAAACAGAAAGAAAGAAAGAAAGAAAAAGATTTTAAAATAAAATCCTTCCCATTAATACCTAACAAACATTATTTTCGTTTTTGTGTCATCTTTATTTTCCTTTCCACACTTTGTTAATGCCACAATGGATTAAGATACAGTCACTTTAAAAAAAAAAAAAAATTAACACATAGAACAACCAGCGTATACTCAAGTGCTTTACAGTGAGCCAATAACACTTCAGAGACAGCACATGAACCATAGCACCAACCACTGGGGCCCCTTTCCAATCCCAAAAACACAAATACTCCATGGAGACCAAGAGAAGAAGAGGAGCTTTTGGAGAGTCACCAAAAGTTGCAGTGCCCCTCCACTCCAGCAACAGGCGCAACAGTACAAACCGTGGATAATGCTTCCATTCACTACCGCCTCTTATTACATCCTGGGAGGTATGTACAAATGAAATGGGTAGCTTTCCCCCCCAACCATATAATTCAGTGTAACTAAAAAATATATGATACAATTTTTCCACTTAAAATAAAGATTAAACAAAATATGTATAATCTGGCATTTAAAATAGTCTAAAATGCATATGTCCGTTTGAACACAATTCACTAACTTTTGCATGTTTTTTTTACAATCCCTAAAAAGAAGAAAAAATGAAACTGATCACTACTTGATGTGTTCAATTCGCAGTGCACACAGGTTTGAGGGGTTTTTTTTTCCTCCAGAAACTTGAAGTAAACAGGTGTGAGGAGGGATGGAAGGATGGCTGAGCAGATATAACAACAACCAAGTCTTTAATGACGTTTAACATAGCTCAGTATTAGTCTGGACGACGGAGATAGAGGAGTGGGAGTTGGCCAGTGAAGATACACCGAACACAGTCCACATTTAACAACACGGTCCTCGTCTGGGAGATGCGCATAGAAACCAACATATATCCACCATTGCAAGTCAGCTGATACGCCAAAATCCAGAATGAATCTAAATACACATTTATTGATTTTTATTTTATTTTTTTTTTTTACTTTTTCTGTAATATAGTAAGTAAACACTGAATTACACGCTCACACCCACACAAACAGAAACGGAATTCGGCTTTTCTGCATCTAGGGTTCACATGTACAGTTGTGCTACAACATTAGATAAGATTTTTTTTTTCTTTTTTTGTGGTTCTAGGGATGCACAGGAAGTCAAAGGGTAAAGATAGAAGAGCTGATGGCTGATTGGCTGACGGGGCAGGGAGGGAAGTGCAGACATCCATATCCACAGCGCTCCAGACACGACGACAAACCTAAAGAGGGGAGAAAAAAAAATCTTCCTTAAAACATACAGTCTAAAAGGTCTACATAAATGAGTCACTACACTGATGTTTTTACTGTTGAAAATGCAACAATAAAAACATTTACTCAAGTCATTTTTTTCACAAAACTGCACTTTCATGAGTTTTATTACCTCCGCTGAGGAGGTAATGTGACCGGCATGGTTTGGTTGTCTTTTAGAGGGATTACGCAAAAACTACTGGATGGATTTGGATGAAATCTTCACCAGAGTTGGTCCTTGGGCTACAGATGAACCCATTAAGTCTTGGAAGTGATCCGAGAATACATACCTCTGTCAAAACCCTATCTCGCAGTGTTTAAGAAAGTGAAAAAGTGATCCAGAATCCACATCTTGACCCAGCTCACCTTTAAAAATCTAATGGGTTAAAGAGCTTTGAGCACAATCCTGCTCAAAGACAGACAGACAGACCTTGCCAGAGGTATGCGCTCTCTGAGTGCCTTCTGAGGTAATGTGATGGGTGCTGTGTCTGGCTTTGAGCTGAAAGGATGAGACCAGGTGTCAAACAGAACACACGTTTATTGATGTTGGCACAGGTGCGCCACACACGACCGCCAGGCAGAGGAAATGGCCAAGAGGCCGTCCCTCCTGCCTGCAGCCCTTTTATAGCTACAGGTGGTGGCAGAACCAGAAGGCAGAGCCACCACCCCGTGGCACACAAATAAAAGTATAGAACATATAAATAACTATACAACGTTCCCCTCCCCCTTACAAAAGTCCAAAACACACACACACACACACACACACACACAATTCAGACCCACCCCAATTTAGGACCCAAATCACGCACTAATATAACGCAAAATAATGTACACAAATTGGCCTAACACCATCACACTTAAAACAACTAAAACTAGGGGAGGACAGGTGGACTGCCGTCCCACCCCCACACGGAAAGATGGTTTATTCTGCCGTCTGTACTAAAGAAAACATAAAAACATAAAAATAAAATACTGCCATGTTTTCTGAACTAAAAAAAAAAACAAAAAAACACACAAAATAATCCCAAACTATATACACAACAAACAAACTTACAGTATGTACACATGGCTGCAGAAACAACCCCGTGGGCCCCCTGGACCGTCCTGTCATCAGTCTGCCCCTGGAGACAGTCTGCCTCCTGGGCTGCGGCAGGTTTCCCCAGCCCCGGTGTGCCTCCTCTTCCTCGCCATCGGATGCTCAGCTCGCCCAGGCCCACTTCTCACAGTCATCTCCCGGGCACGCCGCAGCTCATTCGGGCACCTCTACGAGCCGTCCAACAGCTGGAGACAAGCATCCCTCCATCTGGCCACAACACGCAGCCATCCCTGGTGCTCCTCCACCTGCCGTTTGGCCCGTACCCGCCGTGATCTCACCACCTCCCGAGCCCCAATCCAGTCTGCGACTCCCAGAGGGGTTTTGCTTGGCTCACAGTGTTTCTGCCTGGCACTCGTTCTCTCAGTGCCAATCGATCTTGCCTCGACCTCTTCTAAATCTGCTGCAGTCCTTGCCAATGTTGCCCCAAGTTCACCGGCCCACTTTAGCCGAGCTCCGGGAACGACAGGGACCATCCTCTCAGCGACGCTCGTCGTTGCAGTTGCCCCACTGTGCCACACAGTACCCTCATCCAGAGCGACTTGGGCTCTGGCACCGGAGCCCTCCTGCGGTGAACCTGAACGAAACAAGACCGGCCCACTTTCCAGAGTGCTGGGTTCATCCCACACTGCATCATCCTGCACTCTGCAATGTGAAGAGAGTTGTCTCACTGTAGCCCAGTTCAGCCCCGCCCCCGCGTCAGTCAGCAACCGCACCTCCACACCATCCAACTCTACCGTGCAGAACCTGTAACCATCGGTGTTCGGGGCACCAAGTGGACAACTGTCGGTGCGGGAGAGGTCAACTTCTTCTGCGGGCTCCCTCGCTTGAACATGCGGCAAACCCTTGCATAGTGGTTTAAGCAGCCACACCTGTCACAGCGCTACACCCTCGCCGTGCAGTCTCTTGTCTTGGAGCGGTACTTCGCAGACCCACGGCCCATACGCACACGCATGGGCTTCCCCAGGGGCAGACCTCAATATCACAGCGTTGGCATCTCCCGCATCTTCTTTCACGCTCCCATCGCTGTCCGGGTCCACTACTCGTGTGGCAATGGGACACTTCAGCTGTCGCTGTGACCAACACTCACTCAGCCCCAGAGCCAGCCTGTCCGATGTCTCCACCTGAAGCACTAACTCGATGGGTGTGGCTAGCATCAAGTCTCCATTTGAGCGCTGGTCACACCCCATCTTCAACGGTTCGAACCGACACTCACTATCCCATAGATTCAAGTTGGCTCCGAACCGCTGAGTAGGCCCGCCCACCTGTTGACGGTGCTGCTGAAACTTGCTTCCCCGAACGGTGACGTTGTCCAGGGCGTGAAAATGACCCGCGATCAGCTCAACCATGTCGTCGAAGCCATTAGAGTTGCCGAGCTCGCTCAAAACCTGCTGTCCCTCCATTTCTAAGTTGTGCATCAACAACACGCGTGCCCTCTATTTGTCCATCCTCCCCGGGTTGAGCGCTACCATGTAAGCCTGGAAGGCAGCGCACCGTCTCGACCGGGAGACATGTGACCTGCCCGGGAGCTCCAGAAATGGCCGAACTCTAAACCCACACGCTTCCACACAAACAGCAGATATGATAATAGCAAAAAGTCACGAGTTGTTGCAAATAAAGATATACTTTTTTTTTTTTTTTTGTTACTTATTTGTACCCGTAGGTAGACTTGGTTTGCAGTCTGGTGACAAGCCACCGGCTGCTGGTCGCTGCGTGCGCGAGCGCCCTAAACCTACATGTTTTTGGTGTGCGGGAGGAAACCGGAGAAATCCCGGAGTAAACCCGCGCAACACGGGGAGAACATGCAAACTCCACACAGCTCACTGTTGGTCGGGGGCTGGGATCGAACCCACGATCTCATGATCCCCGCGATCCCCCGGCCGAGGGTAAAACTGTGCTGCCACAGTGCTAAACCACTGCGCCACCATGCAGCCATGCAGGGACGTGCAGGGACGGCAGTGGCTCAGGAGGTAGAGCAGGTTGTCCAATAACCACATGGTTGGCGGTTCAAATCCCGCTCTCCCCAGATATCCTGCCGTTGTGTCCCTGGGCAAGACACTTTACCCCAATTGCTCCTGGTGGGTCTGGAAGCGCCATGTTAGGCAGCATGCCACCATCAGTGTGTGAATGGGTGGATTGCAGGATCTGTAAAGCGCTTTGGTCATCAAGAGATGAGAATAAAAGCGCTATATAAGTGAATGCCATTTACCATTTACCATTTAATCCTCATTGCCAAAATGGTGTGTCTGGGTTTGAGCTGAAAGGATGAGACCAGGTGTCGAACAGAACACACATTTATTTGATGGTGGCACAGGTGAACCACACACGGCCACCAGGCAGAGGAAACGGCCAAGAGGCCGTCTGTCCTGCCTGCAGCCCTTTTATAGCTACAAGTGGTGGCGGAACCGGAAGGCGGAGCCACCACCCCGTGCCTCACAAATAAAAGTATAGAACATATAAATAACTATACAACAATGGGGGCATGTTTACACAATACATACTAGATGGATTTTCATGAAATTTTCAACAGAGGTGGCCCTTGGACTACGGAAGAACCCATTAGATTTTGGAGGTGATCCATGAGTGCATACCTCCACCAAGGTCCTATCTCTCAATGTACAGACAGAGGGAAGTACGGATGGATGGACAGATGAAAGGGGGAATGGAGCCTTGGTGGAGGTATGTTCCCTCTGAGTGCCCCCTGCAGGATACTTTTTGGTCTTAGTTGAGTACATTTTTTGAGACAAACCTGAACTTTTATTCAAGTATATTTCATTATATCATTTGAGCTACTTTTAATCTCAATAATTTGAGTTGAGTGCTAGTTTTTTCCACCTTGGAAGTGCAGCTGTTGTTTTTGTTTTTTTTTTTCGATTCAGGCTTATCAAATATTGAATGCATCACTGTTTCTTAAAATGAGGTGGATTATGCGCTCATGTGGATAGTTTAGCTCAGTCATCCAGGAGAGGCTCAGAGTAGAACCGCTGCTCCTCCACAATGAAAGGAGCCAGTTGAGGTGGTTTAGGCATCTGATCAGGATGCCTCCTGGATGCCTCCCACTTGAGGTGTTTCGGACGTGTCCACTGGGAGGAGACCCCAGGGCAGACCCAGAACTCGCTGGAGAGACTATGTCTCCCAGCTGGTCTGGGAACGCCTTCATATCCTCTCTGAAGAGCTTGAGCAGGTGGCTGGGGAGAGGGAAGTCTGTGCTTCTCTGCTTTCATGTAACTGGAGATGTTACAGATCCTGGGCTGGGGTTGTTTTTCCTCACGCAGTCTTGCAAGAGTGGACAGGAGTGAGAAGCGGGAGAATCCAGAGAGAGAAGCGAGAGGAGGGAGAAGAGAGAGAGTTTTGAGTTTTTAAAACATCCCTTGATTGCACAATTCAAAAATGTAAGATCGAGAGAAAGAGAGCAGTGGTGTCAAGTCTGCTTATTATAAGTGACTTTGGGCTTGTTTTTCTCTTAAATCACTTGCAAATCTCATCAGTGGTGAGTTGTGGGTTTTTGGGCTTGTTTTTTAACATGTAGTTGCTTATTTGGGCTTGCTTTGTCGTCTGTGTGACAGCGCTCCCAGCTCCCAGCCTAAGTCACGCCCTCTCTGCTTCTGCATATGGGACCTTAACGTATGACTGCGTTAAAAAAATAATAATAATAAAAAAAAGTTATGGCTGCATGTCCACCAAATGCGTTTTTTCTGCTGTGGGCAACTATTTTCTATTCATTCTCTATGTAGTCCAGTGTTTACAGCGCTGAGCGCCCTCGGCACTAAGGCTACGCGTCCACCAAATGCATTTTTTTCCGCAGTGGGCGACTATTTTTTATTCATTCTCTATGTAGTCTGGCGTCTACAGCGCTGAATGCTCTCAGCGCTGAAACGCTCTTGGCGGTGGCCACTTTTTGTCACGGCGCTCAGGGTGCTTAGAGATGAAAAAATTTCAACTTTTCAGACAACAGCTGAGTTCGTCAATGTCAGACCTTTCTAAGCAGCCAATCAGAATAAGAAAGGGTGGGATATAGGACGCAGGTACAGTCTATACTCAGACTTCTGTTTTCCGTGTCATCATATTTTGCATCCAGAGCTGCTACCAATGCTAGAATACATTTCCTGTCCATTGTTATTTAGAGACTGCTATTAAAAAATAAGTAGAAAGTCTGATCATAGGAAAAGTGGAAGTGCTGAGCTGTGAGTGACAAACTGTAGCTGGGACACAGGGCAAAGACTTTTTTCCAGAGCACAGCACACAAGTGCTGAAAGAAAAGATGTTCAGGGCGGTGGGGCAACAAAAAACGTGTTTGGTGGACACACAGCCTAAAACGCTGTCAGCGGTGACTGCTTTTTGTCATGGTGCTCAGGCAGGGCGCTGAGAGCTGAAAAAAGTTCAACTTCTTAGAGTACAGCTGCGCTCGTCAATGTCAAACCTTTCTAAGCAGCCAATCAGAATTAAGGAAGGGTGGGACATAGGTTGCCAGTACAGGAAAAAGAGAATGGTAGGATGACAGGGGAGAGCCTGAACTTTGCTGCATCAAACAACCCAGTACTCTTTCAGCTGACACTAAAAGGATACCATGATCAAAAGTTGAAAGCAAACACTTGGAGTAATGTGTTCACGTATGTCGGCATGCCAGGTCAGTGCTGGTGCCTTTGTCACGGTCATATTTCTTTCTTCCAAGTTTGTTGGGGTAGATAATATGGATACTCTGTGAATTTGTACAGTTGATGACTGGAAAAAAAATGGAAATAGCTCTGATGTGAAATGTGATCATATACTGTACCAACAGTCATTTATACATTTATGAGTATAGGAAACTGTGTGTTAAGCATATCTCAGCTGATTTACGAAAATAGATGTAAAAATAAATGAAATTTTGACCATAGACTATTCTACGCACCTCAGAAAGGCAGAAGGGCTTTCTGTAATTAGTCCGTGTCAGGGCATGGGCCAGGTCTCATGCCCTCATTCTAATTTATGGTGCTATCTTGTCTTCAAGGCATGGACCTCAGCCCTCGCTTTAACTTTTCATTTTGGAATTTCCTGTATTTCACTCGGGTTATTATCTTTATCCTGGTTTGCCATTATCATTATTCTGTTTTGTATAATTATTTCTCCATGGGTCGTCCTCATTATTATTATCATTATTATTATTAGTAGTAGTAGTAGTAGTAGTAGTATTACTATTATATTCTCATGGTCTTGTCTCCCCTGGTTCCTCTGTTCATGTTTTGTGCATCCTCTGTCTATGATCATCTGTGTAGCCCCAACCGTCCTGTGTCTGTGATTAATTCCTGCTGTCTCCGTTTGTCACTGATTGCGCTCACCTGTTCTGTATTATGTTTGATTACTTTTGTGTCTATTTATGTCAAACCACAATCTGTGTCTGGTTATGGTGTCGTTAGTCATGTTTGCATGAACAACATGCTTCTGTTCTTGTCCTGAATCTTGCCCGAATCTTGCCTGATCTGTGTAAGTTTTTGTTACAGCTTCCAAGCTGTCAGTCTGGGGGGTGTTTTTTTTATTTTTTGAGCTCCACCCATCTGGCCAGCTCTTAATACAGCAGGGAAAATAAGTATTGAACACATCAACATTTTTCTCATTGAACATACAGTATTTCTGATGGAGCCATTGACCTGGGATTTTCACGAGCTATATGTCATGAACCGAGCCTGTGTTCTCCTGCGGGCTCAGTTCTGACCGTTGTGATTTGTTTCCTCACCTGTGTGTTTATTTCTGTGCTTGGCCGCTGCTCTGGCCGGCGATCGTTAGGCAGCTGTTTGACCCACTTTCGGGTGGGTGCTGCCTAACATTCACCAGTCCGACTACGCCCCCCTCTCTCTGACAGTCAGCTGTTTGCCCCGGTAATTATCTTTCCCGCGCCTCGCCCAGGTGTTCCCAATTTGTTAGGCCAGCAGTGTTTGTACTTAAGCAGCTCTTTGCTAGTCAAACACCGCTGGACCATTATACGAGTCACACGGTCGTTTCCCATCATGTGATCATGGTCATGTCCCAAAGGACTGGTTATTCGTGCTCCATGAGAGAATTGGACTTTTTGGACTGCTCCTGCCCATGAGTAAATTGTTTAGCGTTTGTGCGGTTAGCTGCTATGCTTATCTGGTAGCGTTTCTCCCTGCAGCTTAACTGCTACGCTTAGGCTGTTGCCCAGTTTGCTTCCCTGAGTCAGCTGAGCTTTCCTAAGTTTTCCTCGCTCTCCCGAGTGCATGTGTGCTATTTTGTATTATTTTCCTGGCCACGGTACACAGTGGTCTGCCTGCTGTACGCTCCTGCGTCAGCCTGTTGTGTACATCTGTCCTTACCTGTAAGTCTTTACTTTTGAACAGTGTCTTGTCAATAAATGTGTGTTTGGTGATTACCCTACATTTAAATCCATCCATCCTTCTCCTCCTCCGTGCGCTGTGGGAAAGCGCACGGGGAGTTTATGACAATATCAGTAACAACCCAAGTAATTCATACATACAAAGAAATCAAGGCAACTGTGTTCACAAAACAAGTTATATTTAATAAAGTGGAATGACACGGGGAATAAGTCTTGAACACACTTGGTGAAATCCATTTAATATTTAGTAGAAAAGCCTTTGTTGGTAATACCAGCTTCCAGATGCCTCCTGTATGAAGAAGCTAGATGCAGGCATTGCTCAGGAGTGATTTTAGCCCATTCCTCCACACAAACTGTCTTCAAATCTTGAAGGTTCTGTGGATGTCTTCTATGAACTCTTATCTTCCGTTTGTTCCATAGACTTCTAGCAGCTTTATTTTCCTTCTCTGGAGCCAGTTGAGAGTTTCCTTGGCTGTGTGTTTGGGATCATTCGCCACGGTTACATGTGCAAAATTTTTTTCAATCCGATTACAGTTCAGATCAGAACTTTACTGTCTGCATGGATCCTGAAAAAGCTGACCCGATTAGGTTCAATGTTTCCATGTGTCACACGTTTGAACGGACTAAATCATTTTGGCATGCGCACAATTATCCCACATTCCGGAAATAGAAGAAGAAGAAGCAACTTCTGATGTAAACAAACCCTGTTTCGTGTCTTTCCCTTTTTGAAATGGACCTGTATTGTGTTATTCAGACTGTACTTTTGCTTCTGCTGGTCTCCGTAATGAAGCTACAAGTCCAGCAGTACATATTTCTGCATATGGCAAACAGAGGGAGACAGCAGGATGATACAGATCAGATTTGTTTTACTCCCACTATGTCTCCCGCTAGCTGCTGCGGATATTACGTCACGTCGACATGTGGCTGACGTACAGACATGCGCAGTAAACATATTTTCTACCCAAACTTCGGAATAAGTGTTTATATGCGCAAGGATCGGATTAACAATCGGAATAACCCACCTGTCTCAATCGGAAGGAAATTTTGATCCGAATGAGTGTGATCGGGTCAGAATATTCATATTGGCATGTTTACATGAAGCATTTTTATTCTGATCAGACTTTTAATCCGGTTACTTGTGTCCATGTAAACATGGCTACTGTCTTGCTGAAATGTCCACCCTCGTTTCATCTTCAGCATCTTGGTACTGCAGATGGCAACAGGTTCTTATCAAAGATGTCTCTGTACATTTGTCTATTCATCTTTCCTTAAATTATATGAAGTCTGCCTTACCATGTGCTGAAAAACACCCCCATACCATGATGCTCCCACCTCCAAACTTCACCGTTGGAATGGTGCTTTTGGGCTGATGTGCAGTGCCATTTCTCCTCCAAACTTGCTGTGTGTTGTGGCATCCAAAAAGTTCAATTTTGGTCTCATCTGACCAGACTACATTCACTAAGTATTTTACTGGCTTGCCCAAATGTTGTGCAGCAAACTTTAAACCAGCTTCAACATGATTTTTCTTCAACAGTGGAGTCTTGTGAGGTGAGCGGGCATAGAGTCCTTGTCGGTTGAGTGCATTACTTATTGTTTTCTTTGAAACAGCAGTACCTGCTAACTCCAGGTCTTTCTGGAGTTCTCCACGGGTAGTCTTTGGCTCTTGGATAACTCTTGTGATAATTCTTTTGACTTCCCTGTCAGAAATCTTGCGAAGAGCTCCTGGTCGTGGCCGGTTTATGGTAAAATGATGTTCTTTCCACGTCTGAATGATGGCTCCAACAGTGCTCACTGGAACAGTCAGCAGTTTAGAAATGTACCTGCAACCAATGCCATCATTATGTTTTGCACCAATAAGGTTACAAAGGTCTGGAGAGAGCTCTTTGCTTCTGTCCATCATGAGTTCTTTGTGGTGTGACAATTTGATATTCACAGACCGTTTTAAAGGCTATCAGTCAGGACTGAACCAGCTGAAATTAATTTGCACTGATGGGGGATGGAATGGCTTAAATTCTACTGGATTTCAGCTCGTTTCTTGATTTTCTATGCCTTTTTGCACCTCTTTTTCTTCATGTGTTCAATACTTATTCCCCGTGTCATCCACTTCATCAAATATAACTTGTTTTGTGAACAAAGTTGCCTGAATTTTTTTGTATACATTGGTGTGAAAAAGTGCTTGCCCCCATTCTCATTTTTTTGTATGTTTGTCACACTTAAATGTTTCAGATCATCAAACAAATTTAAATATTAGACAAAGATAACACCAGTAAACACAAAATGCAGTTTTTAAATGAAGGTGTTTATTATTAAGGGTAAAAAAAAAAATCCAAACTACATGGCCCTGTGTGAAAAAGTGATTGTTCCCCCCACCACCACCGTTAAAACATAAATTAACTGTGGTTTATCACATCTCTGGAAAGCTGAGTTCAATTGCTCTAGCCACATCCAGGCCTGATTACTGCCACTCCTGTTCTCAATCAAAAAATCACTTAAATAGGACCTCCCTGACAAAGTGAAGTAGACCAAAAGATCCTCAAAAGCTAGATATCACGCTGCAATCCAAAGAAATTCAAGAACAAATGAGAAACAAAGTAACTGAGATCTATCAGTCTGGAAAAGGTTATAAAGCCATTTCTAAAGCTTTGGGACTCCAGCGAACCACAGTGACAGCCATTATCCACAAATAGCGAAAACATGGAACATTGGTGAACCTTCCCAGGAGTGGCCGATCGACCAAAGTTACCCTAAGAGCACAGTGATGACTCATCCAAGAGGTCACAAAAGACTCCACAACAACATCCAAAGAACTGCAGGCCTCACTTGCCTCAGTTAAGGTCAGTGTTCATGACTCCACCTTAAGAAAGAGACTGGGAAAAAATGGCCTGCATGGCAGAGTTCCAAGACAAAAACCACTGCTGAGCAAAAAGAACATAAAGGCTCATCTTAGTTTTGCCAGAAAACATCTTGATGATCTCCAAGAATTTTGAGAAAATACTCTGTGGACTGATGAGACAAAAGTTGAACTTTTTGGAAGGTGTGTGTCCCATTATATCCGGCGTAAAAGTAACACAGCATTTCAGAAAAGGAACATCATACCAGCAGTAAAATATGGTGGTGGTAGTGAGATGGTCTGGGGCTGTTTTGCTGCTTCAGGACCCGGAAGACTTGCTGTAGTAAATGGAACCATGAATTCTGCTGTCTACCAAAAAATCCTGAAGGAGAATGTCTCCAGCCATCTGTTGGTGACCTCAAGCTGAAGCGCACTTGGGTTCTGCAGCAGGACAACGATCCAAAGCACACTAGCAAGTTCACCTGTGAATGGCTTAAGTAAAACAAAATGATGACTTCGGAGTGGCCTAGTCAAAGTCCTGACCTGAATCCAATTGAGATGCTGTGGCATGACCTTAAAAAGGTGGTTCATGCTCGAAAACCCTCCAATGTGGCTGAATTACAACAATTTTGCAAAGATGAGTGGGCCAAAATTCCTCCACAGCGCTGTAAACGACTCATTGCCAGTTATTGCAAATGCTTGATTGCAGTTGTTGCTGCTAAGGGTGGCCCAACCAGTTATTAGGTTTAGGGAGCAATCACTTTTTCACACAGGGCCATGTAGGTTTAGATTTTTTTTCCCTTAATAATAAATACCTTCATTTAAAAACTACATTTTGTGTTTACTTGTGTTATCTTTGTCTAATATTTAAATTTGTTTGATGATCTGAAACAATTAAGTGTGACAAACATACAAAAAAATGAGAAATGCGAAAGACGGCAAACACTTTTTCACACCACCGTATATGAATTACTTGGGTTGTTACTCATATCTGGTGAAAATTTCAGGTCAATGGCTCCATCAGAAATATGTTTGAGAAAAATGCTGACGTGTTCAATACTTATGTTCCCCACAGTGTTTGTTTGTGTGTGTATGTGCACGCACGTGTGCGTGCATGTGTGTGTGTGTGTGTGTGTGTGTGTGTGTGTGTGTGTGTGTAAAACATTTGCAAATTTATTTTAAAAATCAAAAGTTTATTTGGAAAAAAGTCACAAATTTATTTTGTAACCCCTTAACATTCCAGCCAATTTTACTAAAAATGCCTAAAAATAACATACCCAAATTAAATCAAAAGCTGTTCTTGAACCCTTTGCAGTATATTCATGGGGTTGGTCTCATTCAAAAGAAAATGCTCTAAATTTGTTTGGCAAAACAGTCAGAAGACCTCTAACTGCTTCTGCCACTGAGTAACAGTGGTGTAAATATACTAAATTTGAAGAAAATAAAGGTTGCCTGTTTTTTTTTTTTTTCTTTAGATACATATGCCTGAAAATAACATACAGCTGTTAGATATTGGCTGGAAAACACAATAAGAATGTAAAACCAAGTGTTATCAAGTTCAGGTAAAAATTTTGTCACAATACCACAAAAATAAATATATTACACAATGTTTTTCTCAGGTTACAACCAGGCATTTTTGAACTGAGCCAGCCTATGCCATTTCGCACAGGCTGGCACATACCATGGAAGAAACTTTATAACTTTTGAATTCATCAGAAGTGTCATCTTGGGCCCTAATGAAACGTGACACTCAGGGATATCCTGCCCCATATCCAGATACACTGTCAGTAGTAATGACACAGTGGAAGGAAAGTATAAACATTACACACAAGGTTGGTAGAAGTGACTCAGCTTTGTAGAAGCAACGGAGCATTATGCATGGGAGAGGCACAGGCTTTATGGGGGCGTGTGTGATGAACCCAGCACTATCAGGTATCATTATGCTCAGAACATAATTGACTACGCTACACAACCATAATCAGAATACTCAGCTGCCATTGGCTCGTTTGGTTCGCATTAGCTGAGGAGCTGGTCCTTCAAGCTAAGTAGGCACTCATTGAGTATTGAAGGCTGTGAAAACACAAGGAGGGGCTTACTGGGTCAAATGAGATATTGATCAAATCAAAACTGTCATGTGAGTCTTTTGTGCTTTTGTTTATGTTCTGTCACTATGGGAAATGTAGTTTTTATAGCGCATAAACAAAAAAAAAAGCAGGAACTTAGCTGGCTGGATTTCAAACAATACGATTTTATGGGCATTTTTCCCTGTAATCATCTAGATGGACAATACGTCTTACTCAAATGGATCTAATGGACCTTTTACAATAAAACTGGGCCATATTTGTTGGACTATGATTAATTACAGGACTCCAAGAAACCTTCACTGGTGAGTAAATGCTATGTTGCTATGTTGTGCTAGCTCGTTTGATGCTCTATTTAATTCCGGTGTTATGACTGTATCTCAAATCTGTTTTAATATCCAAATAGATGAAATTTTAAGCTTTCAAATGATGTAAGGCATGACTATCCACTCTAAACATATTTACCACACTTCACTGTGTTGCAGCAGAAATATTAAAATGTACCGCGGGCGGGACATTTTTATGTCACAAATTTAAAAGGAAAAAAAATTACATTTGCATGGAAATTGCAGATTTATGGAGACAAAGTCAAGTTTAAGAGAAATATTCACAACCTGTTAAGAGTTTCAGTATTTCTCATAAGCATCCTCATAAATGTCTCTGACAGAATCATAAACTAGAAAATCAGCTTTATCTGCAGTTATATTTAAAGGAATGAAACAGCATGTGCACCTCATGGTTTTGTGGGTCAGTCAGTTTACATGAAGTCCTTAATGTTCAGGTCATCCAGAGCGTTCCTGGGTGGTGGAGGCTTTCTAGGACTCTGGGCCATTCCAGGAGACATCTGCAGCACAACTCATTTTAGTGCTCACATAATTAGTTTTGCAGAACACATATATGATAAACCTTATTTCCACCAGGTAGTATAGTATGATTCAGTTTGGTACATTATGCAATTATTTGCATTTCAAATTGTCAAAAGGTGTGAAGGGTACCACATTAACTTTTTGGTACTCTTCTGTAGGAGTAATAAGTACAGCGGTTTAGTAACTACTGTAAATGGTGAGGCCAGACACATTGCAGGTTAATGATTGGTCAACAAACAATCATCACCTTTGTCCAACAATGTGAATGAAAAGGGAAAAACACAAACCGTGACACTGTTAAATAAACTTTATGAAAGAACACAAAATGCTATATATCCTTCACTGGTGCCATTTGCTTACAGACACATGACACAGCATGATACCCACACACACACACAATGACAATGCAAATCAGATCAGGGTGTACAGTTCTGAAACTGTGCTGAACTGAACTGTACCACCTGGTGGAAATACGCCTGCATAGTCCAGTGAAGAATGAGTCTGCTACCGGTGCTCCGGGGGTCGCTCCAGCTGCAGGGAAGCCCGGCCTCGCCATGGGCATCATTGGAGCTCCAGGCCCTGGTGCCCCGCCCTTAAGGGATGAAAAAAGAAAAAGTGAGACAAGATGTCTGGCACCCACTGGATCTGTGAGGGTCACCTACAGGGGGTGATTGTCCATCGTTATCCAGTAATGACCAGACAGGGCATTATTGGACAGGACTTGACTGGACGGGTGGTCTTACCATGGTGAAGCTGGGGTAAGTCCCCATAAAAGGAGCGACACCCATGGGTATGGTCTAAAGGTGTGGATGAGAGGGGATGGAGAGGAGCAGGGATGTTACTGCACTGCATCTATCGATGAAGATGTGGCACGACAAACAGAACTCAAAGGACAGGATGCATGAATGTTTACTAAAGGTGACGGCAGACACACAAGAAACAAGGACACCCCAAAATAAAAAAAGAACTAAACTTATCCTAATAATTGCATTGTTCCTAACCCATGCAGAAGAATTTAGAGAACAGAGGTGAAGCTTGTAGCTATCAGTCACACAAATGAAAATCCAAACTTTATCATTCTTCTAACAAAATACAAATTGAGCAAATAATAAGCTATTTGCAAGAAATGGCTGATCATTTGTCACTTCATTTGCATGTGTATCTACAATATCTGCAAGTTTAGTGTTTTTCTTCACTGCTTCACCCTTCTGTTTCCTAATTTTAAGGTTACACCTGAAACCTGGAGAGCCAGTCCATGTGGAAAAGAAATAGAAAACATAAACAATTTTCACAACATATTTCTTTCCCATATAGGAGATGAAGGCAATGTCTGTGATTGCTGCTATTGGTAAGCTCTGTCTGTCGCTGTCATGCGGCTCCACTCCATGCTATAAGACACAGACAACATTTACCATGGGAGCACCCCAACTGGGGGGAGCTACCTGAGGAGCCGCTGGAGTTCCCATTGTGAGATCTTAGGTGAAGAGAGAAGGGGAGAGAAAGAGAGAAGTACTGCAAAAACACATCTGATTTACTGTGATACATCAGCAAGGTACAAAAAAAACAAACAGGACAACTGAAATCACTGTCTGACATGTTGGGAAATAACGTTTGCTGTCTTTCACAGAGTTTAGCATGGAGCTGGAGCTCAAAATAATTAGGGAGCTTAGTTTGCATAAATGTGGACATCAGCATGCATGTATCACAAATATCTAAAGCTACAGTCATGTGAAAAAATTAGGACACCCCATTAAATATTCAGTTCTTTATTAATAAATGTTCACATATCTATGTCTAACCTTGTTTATGTTTTTATTTGCATTTTTTTTAACATTTATTTTAGCCATTTTAAGTGGGAATAAATGTGGGGGTGTCCTAAAAAAGATGGGGGGTGTCCTAATTTATCCCTTACTATTTGTTTAGAACTACATTTTACAGAAATTTAGAAAAAAGTCTTTTAATTCATTTGAATTGTTTAGTTGTATTACATGAATCTCTCAATATTTTTAACATTGATGTTAAATATCCATATGTCCAAATATGTAAAAAAAACACACACACACACACACACACACAAGCTTATACAGGGTGTCCTAATTTTTTTAACGACTGTACTATATTTTTCTTTATACAATAAATAAACTGTAATGTAGCACAATTTGGATTAAGGAGCAATACTCATTAAAGTAACTTCTGTAACTTTTGAACCTAAATGTTATACTAGATTTCATTCGTCCTTGCTTTTGTGTTAATCACTTTTAATCGTTTCTTATCTTTTGTTTAGATTTTAGAAAATAGTTAAGAACATTAAAGTAGCCAGCCATGGAAAAACCAGGAACAAGTCTCCCGAAGGGTATTTTGAGTTATTTACAGATTCTAAAAGTGTGAAATCTAAGCTTTCCAATGATGTCTAACACATGGAAATCCGAAAAGATTTGAAGAAGATGTGGCCATTTGAATGTTGGCACCTCTCAAACTATTCTCTGAGAAAATCATGTTCAAAGTTTCCAAGGATTGTCACCTTCCAGGGGAGCCAGGTGGGGGGGGGCGGTAACAAAAGCTGGTCATTTGCATAACTTAGCATAAACCCAACCCCCTTACAGTGCTTATCAAAAGGAGCTTGATAAATGCAGGAAGACAAGCTTCTAAGTAGCCGTGTGCTTTTACCTGAACGTGCTGCCGATTGGCCAAAATAAATAACAAAGACGTGTGGATAACCAAACAAACCGGATATGTAAATCAGCTGTGGTATCCACGCCCCCGAAACTATAAAGCAGCCTCGCTGATATTTCCCTCTGAAACTCTACTCTATTTCAAATGCAAAGTTTACGGTTTTAAAATCTCCCACACTGTTATTTGAAACATAGAGTAGCTTCTTCATGATTTCAACTAGGATGTTTTGCAACAAAACAAAAATCTCCAATTTAAAAAAAAAAAAAAGTATTTCTGTGTTGTTTTAGGAATCACGTCAGGCCGGCTTGTTGCTGGTTTACTCGTGGCGGCTCACATTTTGGTGTACAGTTTTGAGGAAAATCAGATTTATGTCTGATAAAGAGTACGTTGTTATGGTGAGGACTTATTTCACATTTGTCTGACAAAAAATAAGGCATTATTCAGCTTCATTTATCATTGAAAGTAGCTGCAGTCTAAAACACATTTAGCTGTTTGTTTTTTTTTAAGTCGTTGAGAGCAAAACTGACAACTTTTCCTGCTCCTTCTCGAGTGGTACTACATCAGATACATTTTTTTATTTTCCTCATCACCAAGAAAAGCTTTCCTGCTTTACTCTGTAACATTGAGTGTTTCATTTTCTTTTTCATCTCCTCTAACAAAAGGTGATCAGGGCAGTTTGTCTTTCTGTCTGTCTGGTTGTTAGCAAAATTACGCAAAGACTACTGGACGGGCATGGATGAAATTTTCACCCGAGGTGACCCCTGTGCTGCAGATGAACCCATTAGATTCTGAAGTGATCCATGAGCGCGTACCTCTTCCAAAGCCCTATCATGCAATGTACAGAAGGATGGAGGTACGGAGGGACAGACAGATGCACGAAGGAAAGGAGGGAGGAACAGAGCCTTGGCGGAGGTATGTGCTCTCTGAGTGCCCTCTAGTTTCACAAGATCACTGTAGTAGATCTTTTTTTCTTTATTCCGTCCACTTCATGATTTGCATTTGGTATCTCTGTCCTGGTTTATCAATGCAAATCCTGACATACTCTGCTCTTCCACAGAAATCATACTGCATTGCAAAAAGCAATGCAGTATGATTTCAGTATGATTTATGCAGTAAACATATAATCTAAAAGTAGTCACATCTTGCATCCCTGTGATGGGCTCATCTGTTGTCACTTTTTTTTTGTAATACTAGCAAGCTGTTTAGAAAAAGGGATGTGAAGTCACTGTCGGAGTGCCTTAAACCGGCTGCACTGTATCAAATATACAACAGGTGGCAGCACATGTGGCTGCAAAGATGTCCTGTAAATGTCCTGCCATATAGTTAGTCTATGGCTAACTATATGGCCGTTTTCATAGATTGTCTTTTCAGAAAAGTTTATCCCTTACATCTGTTGTATTATATAATATTTAAATTAAATAAAATAATATATATTTTGTGAATTATGGCCCCAGTTAGAATCAAAAAGGCAGGATATTGCTGAATAACTCCTACTTTATGATTGATAATTCTTGGCCTGTGAAGGTTCTTTCCCTTTGTCCTCTCACTAGTCAAGTTTCAAAATGGTGCGATTTTCACCACAGAAGTGCAAGGCTTACTCAGAACCTAAACTAACAGGTGATGCCATGATAGCTACATCCATCTCTATCAGAAAAACAGACAGCAAACGCAAGAGGCAGGTTGGGCAAAGAAACTGAAATATGGTCTTAACAGTTTATTCACTAATGCAAAAATGTATTTCTCAACATGTCAGACTATTCTTTTGAATCATCTAGACATCTAGTCATCTAACAATCTACTTACTACTTGCCATGTTGGCCATAGAGGAGTCAACATCCCCCGCCTGAGGGGTCACAGTGGGCTTCATTACATCCCCTAGGCCATCAAATACTACAGCAGGGAGGGGGCGATGGAAGAGGGAGGTAAGTGTTAGCGTCCTTCTATGGAAGCAATTCTTACACTCTACCACAACTGAGGAGCAGGCCTCCTCGCTACTGGGGATTACCATGACGACCAATAGATGTCTCCATGACAACAGAGGGAAGGCACTGGGATATGAACTACTGTGAGGAGTAGATTCATAAAACACACTGTAAGGTGTCACCAATAGTGATCAGTGAGATAAGCAGTACTTAAAAATTTAGATAAAGCAGTATCTAATGTTTGCTACAGGAGACATCTGTCATGATAATTTACAGTACAGCCAGTTGAATTACTACTAGTACTAACATCAAACACTGTGTCAACATTGTTTAGTAGTAGTTTCATTGATTTTTTTTTAATCAGGTGCTTTGTGAAAAAATTGTGATGAGGGCAAAAGCACTGCAGCTGTAAAGAAGCAGGGCTCATCGCTAAAGAAGCACTAAATAATACTGCTACTTCACGCAGGCATCCGGCGAGGGGACAGTGCAGCTGAGGTTGCCTTGCACTACTGCAATGCAGTGCACTGTGGGAAATAGCGTGTTAAAGAGCAAGGGAACTCACCCAATCACATGGCAGGAAGCAAGCAATGAGCCAGCCCAAGAGCCAGATGCAGAAAGAGAGCGAGGAAGGGAGAAAAAGAGTAAAAAAAAAAGCATAGATGCCAGAGAGAAAGAGAGAGAAAGGCAATGAGGGTTTAAAAAGAGTGCTTTTTAAAGGAGGTTATTGCATGAATGACAGAAGAAGAGAAGAGAGTTAAGCCTTGAAGCAGTTGTTGCAAACCATCAGTTACATAAAATGAGACCAAGGACACAGGAAGAAATGACCAGGAATCAGGTGAGGAGGACTCCATGTGCACAAGTCATGAAATGTGAGCAACAATACAGGAATTCCCCAAAGACTGTAAAATGCTAACGTGCAGTAGCAGCAATCTAATGATGATGACATTAATAAGATTTATTTGGGACATAATTACAGTACATCTATAAATGATGATGAAAAAAACAGCGTATAACAATCAAGCAACCACTTACATTTAAGTTTTCTAACCATAAAACACAATGTGATGTTTCAGCTTGTACACGGCTGAATAAACAGCAAACAGCTGTCAGCAAAGTTAGAAGGGCCATTCCCCCCAAATGGATGCCTTTTCCATCCCCGGGACACTATATAAAAAACATGCATGAAAAACAACTGTACAATACATTTTATTACTAAACAAAATGTCCTGCACATTGACATAATAGCATAATGAGATACATTAACTAAAAAAGTTGATTAAAATTGCCCAGAATACCAAAAAAATAGCATTTGTGACCTGCCCCTGCTCTTTAACGCTACACTTTATCCTGAACTATAATGAATAAAGTCCTTCAGAAATGGTAGTTTTGGAACATTGCGTGACCCCATGTCCCAGCTATGCTTTAAATATTTTTTCAAAATAAATCCATAAATTAGCATTTAAAATACACATTTTCGTCATCCCACAGATTTTCAGCTCTGTTACTCTGGAACATTCCACTAGCCACATGTTCTTCAGGAAATGACATCATTTACTACTTCTTAAGGTCATGGAAAGGCCAAGTTACCCCCTTTTTTCTTCTTTATATTTGATGATATTCTACCTGTGACTGAGATGGTCAATCTCCATGCTATGTCCTGGTACCTAAATTATTTTTGCCACTTGATCCACATTGCACCGGACCCCCATGGTCCCTCCTGCAGGTGGTGAGCCCACTGGAGGGCGGAACCGTGTAGCTCCTTCGGACCAAGCCTGGCCAGGTCCCATGGGCAGAAACCTGGCCACCAGACGCTTACCACCGAGCCCCTCCCCCGGAACTGGCTCCAGGGTGGGCCCCGGTAACCCCATACCGGGTGGGGTACACTGAATCCTTGCTTGTTCATTCATCATGAGAGTTTACTGGATCGCTCTTAGTCTTGCCCTTCACCCAGGACCAGTTTGTCTTGGTGCCCTACCAGAGGCACACTTCCCCGGACAACACAGCTCCTGGGATCACTATGGCACGCAAAAACCCTGCTATATAGTTATGTATATGGTTCGTGTTATATGTAGCCTATATGTTCTATACTTTTATTTGTATGGCACGGGGTGGTGGCTCCGCCTTCCAGTTCCGCCACCACCTGTGACTATAAAAGGGCTGCAGGCAGGAGGGACGGCCTCTTGGCCATTTCCTCTGCCTGGCGGCCGTGTGTGGTGTGGTCGTACCAACTTCAAAAAACGTGTGTTCTGTTCCGACACCTGGCCTCGTCCTTCCAGCACCAAACCCAGACATAACACCCCCCACCACGATAAGGTGGCGATCCATGGGGCAGACCCAGGACACAATGGAGAGATTATGTCTCCCAGTTGGTCTGGGAACTCCTTGGTATCCTCTCTGATGAGTTGGAGCAGGTGGCTGGGGAGAGGGAAGTCTGGGCTTCTCTGCTTGAACTGCTGCCTCCATGACCCGGAACTCCGAAAAAGTGGTAGAAAATGGATGGATGGGTATTTTTTAGTAAATAACTAGAATGTGCTCAGTGCTATCATGCTATTAACATGGGTGCCATGCAGCTGGATTTTGAGTATTTGCTAATGGTATGCTAAAATCGCAGTCCTGTTACTTTCAGTGCTGTTCCTCAAACATAAAGTAACAGGACTAAGTAACAGTAACAGGAATGAGTAGTGTATAAACTGTGTTCATATATAATAGTTTTAGTCAAAAATAAATAATTTGAACATATAACGAAATATTTTTTAAGACACTTTATTGACTGGAAAACAAACAAAAAAAAAAAAATCTGTCAAACTCTTTAAGATCTTTTAAAGGGCAAATAAGTTTTGATAACAGGACTGAGGAAAGTGTAACTATTTTCTGATAAATAATACTGTAAAAAATAAAATTGTCTTGAGACTGGGACTTCCGGTTATGGCTGCCACGTAGGACGGACGTGTCTCGCTCTGCTCTGCTCCTGGAGAAAAAAAATCGGCAAATAACTCTCTCATTTGGGACAGAACGTATCCCAGCGTTTGGGCGAGGATATGTCGGCGAAGCCTAAGGCTGGAAAACCAGGAAAAGGAAAAAGCGAGCCGCCGAAACAGTCCAAATTAACGGACTTTCAGGTCTGTGACGCAGCAAACAGGGCTCCATATATGGCGGAGGAGGCTGGCAACGCTGCGATTTCTGCGGGGGGAGGCGCAGATGCGCTGATGGCTGCCATGAGTTCAATGAGAGCGGACTTTTCCTCTAGATTTGATGGGATTATGACAGCGTTGGAAGGAATAAGAAAGGAATTGGGTGACTGTGTAGAACGAACGGCGCAGATGGAGCTCCGTCTCGCTAGTGCTGAAGATGACGTCACCCGTCTTCAATTAAAGGTGCGCACTTTGGAAAAAAAAAATAAATCTCTGGAAGATAATATTTTGGATTTGGAATCTCGGTCGAGACAGAATAATTTGAGGCTGGTGGGTCTTCCAGAGGAATCAGAAGGTCGGGACGTATGTTCCTTTCTGGAAAAGTGGATTCCGGAGGTGCTGGGCAGCGAGGAGTTGCAATCAGCAGTGGTTCTGGAAAAAGCACATCGCATTGGCCCACGGAGAGATAAGGGACCGCCGAGGACCTTAATTATGAAGTTTCTTAACAACAGAGACAGGATGAAGATCTTCAACGCTGCACGAGCTAAAAAAGGAGAGATTAAACACCAGGACCAGCAGGTGCGGTTCTACCCAGATTTGGCCACAGGAATCCAGCAATTGAGGAAGCAGTTTGATCCCGTACGTAAGGAGCTGCGCAACCTTGGGATTCGTCATGGTGTAATCTATCCTGCGAGACTGCTGACCACGTATGAGGGCAGAACCCACATCTTCAAGACCCCAGAGGAGGCGCAGGAGTTCATCAAGAAGATCAAAGAAGAAGAAGAGACTGGTGGGAGCTAAGCATGAACAAAATATAAGGTAGAATAATTAAGCATTTGCACAGGCATCTGACTGACTTGAAGTAAATAGTAAGTTTACAAAATATAGATTGTATTATATATTAAAAAAACAAAAAAACAAAAACAAAACAAACAAAAAAAAAAAACTATGATGTACAAAGTTGTTAAAAATTTTGGAGTTAAGTTGGAAAACTACAGAGGAGAGTTAATGTTACGTCATTAAAAGCAGTAGAGTTAGGGTGATTGGGAGGATGAAGAAGGAGTGGCTTAGGCTGTTCCCCGTGGGTGTGGAACAGTCGATGGCTATATCGGGAGACAGAATTTTTCTTTTGATTTTGGGGGGTTTGCCACAAGTGTGGGAAGGGGGAATTTGTTTGTGTGTAGTTTGTAGGATGAATGTTCAACCACTCATGTTTTTGCTTCTCTGTATGAGCATGTTTACACTGCAAGGTAATCCCAAACTCTCTATTGATCATGGACCAAAGTGTTAATCTTAATTTAACTTCATGGAATTGCAGAGGTCTACAAAATTTAAAAAAACTTAAACAAGTTATGAATAAAATAAAGGACATGGGTTCAAGAATTGTGTTTTTACAAGAAACTCATCTGATAGAGGAGGATGTTAAAAGAATTAGGAGTAGATGGCAGGGAAGTGTATTCACCTCTTCATTTTCATCCCGAGCCAGGGGAGTTATGACTCTCATACATAAATCAGTTCCTTTTCAAGTGAAAAATGTAATTGGAGACAAATTTGGAAGATATGTAATCATTCAAGGTTCTTTGCTTTTAGAAAATATAAATCTTGTGAACTTATATGGTCCCAATATAGATGATCAGAAGTTCTTTGCTAATTTATTTCTCATCTTATCATCACTTACAGGGCAACATATAATAGCAGGGGATTTTAATTGTACATTGAATCCAGGTGTGGATAGATCAACAGGACTGGATTGTACGCACATTGGATGTAGGATGACTATTAATCATTTTATGAAAGAATTGAGATTGTTAGATATATGGAGAGAAATGAAACCACAAGTTAAAGCCTATTCTTGTTATTCCAGTACCTACAAGACATTCTCACGTATTGATTATTTTTTGATTTCCACAGAATTAAGGTCCAAGATTCAAAACTGCTTTTATGATAACATCGTGATCTCTGATCATGCACCCTGTTGTCTAATATATGTAGATAAAAAATTGACAAAGGAATCAGGTAGATGGCAATTTCAGCATAAATGGCTTCAGGATGAGGAATTTGTCAAGTATATAGAAAAACAGATAGACGAGTTCTTTGACATCAATACTACACAAACATCAGCATGTGTAAAGTGGGAGGCTTTCAAAGCTTTTATTAGGGGGCATATTATTAGTTATACAGGATCAAAATCTAAGAAGACTCGAGAGGAGAGAGCTAAATTGGAACATAAAATAAAAAATCTTCAGGAAAAAGTGTATGCAGGAAGTGACCCAAGGTTGGAGAATGAATTACTGATTTTGAGAGCTGAATACGACAAAAAATCAGCGAATAGAGCTGCCTCGAGTCTTCTAAGATTGAAACAATCTTTTTATGAACAAGGTGAAAAATCAGGAAAATTATTAGCATGGCAGATTAAACAATTGGAAATTAAAACACCAATTACCAGTATTATAAGTAATGGACAGGTAGTTATAGATCCTTTAGAAATTAATAGAGCCTTTAGAGATTACTATGAAAAATTATATGATACCAAAAATGAACCTGATTTAACAAAACTAAATGGGTTTTTGAACGAACTATCTATACCGTGTATTCCAAATGAAAACAGGGAGATATTGGAGTCTAAAATTAGTCAAGAAGAAGTTGGGCTAGCCATTGATAATATGAAATCAGGAAAAAGTGCAGGACCAGATGGTCTTCCAGTTGACCTTTATAAAAAATTTAAGAATAAATTAATAAAACCTTTTTTGGAAATGGTTTTAGAAGCATTTCAAAATAATAATTTACCATCATACATAAATAAAGCCTTAATTATACTGCTGCCAAAACCAGGTAAGCCCTCTAATAAATGTGAAAATATGAGACCAATAAGCCTATTAAACGCCGACCTTAAGATAATCTGTAAAATTTTAGCAAGACGAATACAAGAAATTTTACCAAATATTATTAATCGAGATCAGAATGGCTTTATAAAGGGTAGACAAGGCTTCCATAATGTAAGAAGACTATTTAATATTATCTATTTTAATAAAGAAGCACCGGATACAGCTCTCCTATCATTGGACGCCGAAAAGGCCTTTGATAGAGTTGAATGGCCCTTTCTTTTTGAAGTCCTACAAAGGTTTGGACTTGGAAATAATTTCATAAAATGGGTTCAAATAATATACAATAATGCTACAGCAGAAATCCTAACAAATAACAATATTTCAAAACCAATAAAAATCAATAGAGGATGTCGACAAGGCTGTCCACTCTCACCTTTACTGTTTACTATGGCAATTGAACCTTTAGCGATAGCGATACGTTTACATTCACAAATATATGGAATTAAAGTTGGACCAACAGAACATAAAATCTCCCTGTACGCCGATGATATAATTTTGTTTATGTCGAATCTAAAAAAATCAATTCCAACCTTGTTGAATTTAATAAAGAATTTTGGGGAAATATCAGGATATAAAATAAATAAAACTAAATCTTCAATATTAATGCTAAATGAGACCCAGAGAAATTACCCAGCCCCTGAGGTAAATCAATTCAATGTTGTAAATCAGTTTAAATATTTAGGAATCCAAATTATGCCTAAGCTAGAATCAGTCGCCAGTGTCAACTATGAAGCCTTAATGTCAGATATCAGTGAGTTAACTCAGAGATGGATGTCACTACCAATGTCGATGATCGGGAGAATCAATATACTTAAAAGTAATATTTTACCTAAAATACTTTATTTATTTCAATACATTCCCTTATCACCACCTTTAGATCTATTCTCAAGAATAAAAAAAAAGTTAGTGGAATTTATATGGAACAACAGGAGGGCTAGATTACGTCTGTCTTTATTATATTTACCATTTGATCGTGGAGGTCTGAAATGTCCAAATTTTATGTTGTATTATTGGTCGGCACAACTGAGGTCTATGACATATTATTTTTCATCAAATGATCTCCCTCACTGGACTGAAATGGAATCATACAATTTACCTTTACCTCTTCCCATATTCATATACTCAGATTCGGCAAAAAAATTACAAAAACAAGTTAAAAATCCATTTGTAAAGCATATGATCAAAATATGGTGTGAAGCTAAAAACTATTTAAAAGAACCACAGTTATTGTCACAATTTAGTCCAATATGGGGTAATCAATATTTTAAACCAGGGAGAGCGGACGCTGTATTTAAAGTATGGAATTTAAAAGGGATACAAAAGATTCAGGATTTATATTTGCCATGTGCAGACAACATAATGTCTTTTGAAGAGCTGAGGATCAAATTTAATCTCAATAGAACACATTTTTTTAAATATCTTCAACTTAGAAACTTTATTCGATCAAATCAAAATAAAGCTCTCACTCGACCTATTTATTCATCCTTGGAAAAAATGATGATGAAAGATAGTAAAAGAAAGGGTATTATTTCAGAGTTTTATAACTCATTGACACTATCTTCAAGTGAAAATTCACTGAAAAGATTAAACTACTGGAAAGAAGATCTGCAAATTGAAATTTCAGAGGAACAATGGGAATTGGCTTGTACAGAAGCTCAAACCAAATCAATAAATGCACGCCTTAAATTGATACATTTCAAATGGTTAATGCGGATGTATGTTACACCGGAGGAGTTAAATAGATATAACAAAAATATACCAGATACATGCACAAAATGCATGGAAAGTAAAGGAACCCTATTTCATTGTTTATGGGAATGTAGATTAATAAGAATGTTTTGGGAAGAGGTGAGGGTAACAATTGAAAAAATAATCTCAAAACAAATCATATTGAATCCTAAACTGGTTTTGTTGGGTCTGTACCCAGAAAAGCATAATTTCAATAAAAGTGAAAGAACATTCATAGACCTCAGTTTGCTTAATGCCAAAAAATGTATTGCACTATTATGGAAAAAGACTCATAGACCAGATGTGACTCAGTGGTTAAGACAGATGTTAACAAACCTTCCATTAGAAAGAATAACATATATACTGAAATCAAAGGAAATTGTGTTTGAGAATATATGGAGACCTTTTATTGATTATGTAAAAAATTTAAACATAACTCTTGAAGAAGAAGGTGAATGATGTGTGTGGACCTTGTAAATTCCAAACTGGTGAACATAATATGTATACTTACGTATTGGATTGTCTAGACTAAACAGAGGAGCATTGTTGAAGACTTGATTTTGTTGGTGGTTGTTGGTGTTTTTAGTGCATTTTTTTTTTTTTTTTTTTTTTTTAGTACTTTAGTGTTAGTGTTTGATTGTTTGTATCATGTTTGTTAAAAAAAAAAAAAAAGGTTCAATAAAGATATTGTGGAAAAAAAAAAAAAAAAAAATTGTCTTGAGACTGACCAGTACATTTTTAAGTAGTTAAGCATATGCATTATTGTATTCAGTATTTGGAAAATATGAAAAAAAGTTGACTTTTTGAAAGTTACAATATGCAAATAGCACCCATTCAGTGGAATAGCCCAGAAACAGTGCCTAGATAAACAAGTTTGCAAATCAAAACTGCACAATAGACTACAAACATCAGGCTGGCTAATGATAATGTTAAGTTAGTTAAAGAGTGGTAATGACGTAAGAATGATCATGACAAGGTATCATGCACTTCATCTTTCATCACAGCTGAATTATGAGCACAGAACAAAGGCCTTCATTGCCAGTCTTTTACCTACTTACAGGGAAACCAGAATGTGTAAATGTTGCAGATTAAAGTGTTTATTTCAGATCTCAGGCAGAAACATTTGACTTCCACCACACCATAGCCATCCTGACATTCATCTGCAAAGTCACTGTGTTTGTTTACTTGCGTTCCATTACAAATAAACTTCTAGAACGTGGATTATTATACTTTCATTAAAATAATGCAGTGAATTGCTCATGATATGAAGTTAAGCAGTAGTCTAATTGACAAAACTTAAGAGTTCAGCAGATGTGTATGAAGAAAAAGAATAAAAATTAAATGCTCTCCCAGATTAAAACTAATCAAAAATGCCAAATTATGAACAATTCAGGGCTGTAAATGAGCAAGATTTCAACAAATACAAATTTAACACAACTGCTCAATGTTTCTCTAATTCAATTCCTCTAGAAAGGGTTTAGCAAAACTTTTGTGTCACACAGTATGTGATGACTGACTATTTCATCTAGTGATGACAAGAAAAAATGAGTGAAATGTACAAAACACTAAAAGGAGCAGAAGCTAAGTTGCCGTTAGGCTCTGACGGCTATCTGCATCATCTCAACTGTTTTACAGAGGGAACACACAAGCTGAGGCTGTATTTAAGAACCTTATAAGAGACTCATAATCACTATGTGATGGTAACACAATCATGAGTACGTAAAGGACTCGCCCAACACAGCTAACAAGGTAATTAGCTACAGCACATATGACATGGCCCGCAAACACTGAACAATGTTTGTGTGTGAAATGACAATACTCCTGTTCTTTATTATATTGTGCTCAGTTACTACAGCACCACAGTGATATGATACCACACTCTTGTGCAATATTGCTTAATTATGAGCCTTGTCAGTAAGAAGGAAGAAAAAAAAACTGGAAAAAAAAAAACCGACATGAAAGAATCAATTAACTGTGACGCTGATTTAAGATCAAATTGCCCAGTCCTATAGCGCACTCATTTCCCCATTGTGGGGAAATGAGTGCGCTATAAAGGGTTACTAATGCTGCTGTATTCTAATGAAATACTGCAATATGCAGTAATGAAATACTTGTTCAATAATCACTGCAAACACAGGCCCCTGCACAGGAGCCCGTGGATGTTTTGATCTGTGCTCATAATACGTGCAAAGTAATAAATCCATGACTACAGTGGAGCCAGTCAAATGCCTGCAGCATGTTGACATGGCCCCCACACAGCACATGCAGACTGAAAAAAAAAAAAGCTTCTGAGGACTCACCTGACATCAGTTCTGCACCGGGGGCAGCAGAAGCCGCAGCAGCAGGTGCGGCCTCTCCTCCTGTGGACTCTGGTAGATCAACCAAAAAAAAAAAAAGTTCCATGCCAGGTTGCATCAGGTTGAACCATCCATCGCAGCAATGGGGCAAAGAGGGGTAATAATCAGCCAGTAGCTTCACACTAGTAATACTGCAGAAAATGTTTAGAGTTAGAAAACAAAAGAAAATGTGATTTTTAAATTCAAACAATCATACATATGCACATGTTGCAATTTTAAAAAGTTACATTTACCATGTGCATTTTCCTTGTCAAATACCTGTCATCAGCATGCCAACATACTGTAGAATCTTTGATTTAAAAAAAGGCACATAAAGAAACTCCTGCGCCGTTATTTTTCAGCATAGCCAAGCTTCATCTCATAAAGGCAGCGTATTAGTAACAAGGTTATCATATGCAGCAACAATAATCCTATAAGCTCATTCCATCCTTTTCTTTTTTAGTTGTGCTTGGACAGGTAAGGGAGACAGAGACGAGGGCAGGCAGTCATGTGAGTTACCCACCACCAAACAGATTCATGATGGCTCCTGTGTCAATTTTGGGTGGGGGTGCTGAGGAGAGGATGGGAGTGGAGGAACTGAACACATCCGCTGGAGAAGGCAAGGTGGAGATGATGTTTAGACCCCAGACACGTACATTCACACACAAATACACAGCTGTTTCAATATGAAACACAATGCACTTTCATCAGGTGCAATTGCAGTGCACGCAGTACATGCTGAAATGGGAAAGGAGGTTAAGAGTCGTCTAGTGAATGTTTCAGATAGCTCAGTCGCTTTTAGCTGAACCATTAGGAAACAATCTCCTTTTCTTCATTTTTTTACCCCTTCACTGATCAAAGCCAAGGTCAAAGCTGAAAGACAGCCACAGCAAGACAGGACATGGGAGCAACGGCGCGCACAAGACGGCTGACCAACTGCAACACGGTACCTGCTAAAAACAAGTCAGCACTGGGAGTGGCGTCTGCTTTGGAGATGCTTGAGTCTGGCATGGAATCAAAGATGTCTATGGACAACATGCACACCCAAACAACATTAAACAACAACAGTGGTGCACAAAACTGCAAACATTTGAGAAGAACAGATAAGAGGAGAGGGGATGACAAGCAACATGGGGCCAGGGAGTCTGGAGTAAGCCGGGATGATCAATGTCAAGACAGCGAGAGTTAACACAGGACCACACACTTCTCTAACATTTACCGCTGAAAAGGTCAGCTGTAGAGTTGGCGGCGCCCGAGGCTGTGGGAGCAGAAATGGTTGCGGTGGCGGTGATGATGCTGGATGTGGAGGTGAAGAGCGGTGAAGGGGAGGGGGAGGGGGAGGGATGAGGCGCCGCAGAGCTGAAACAGGCGTCTAGCGAATTAGCGGGCTGGATATTGCTCTCCTCCGCTGTCATCATGCTGAAAAGGTCTAGACCTGAAGATGGGTTTGTGCTACTGTCTGAGGGGGCGAAGGGGTCTTTTGGGAAGAAGATGGGGTCAGGGTGATGGAACACATGGAGAGAAGGGAAGCGTTATGCAGTGATGTTCACAAAAAACAAGTAGATATACAAAGCTGAGCAAAAGCAATGAAGAATTTAAGATGTTAATTCTGATTGGTCCCCCAAAAATGCCCGATTGAATATCAGTTTCAACAGCAATACTTAACTGAGAAATAGCCAGACAACATACATGAGCCGGGCCAACTTAACCAAGATGCTTAAAATTGCACTTTTATGAGAAATGGTGCTACATCAAAAGCAAAATTTTAATGGGGGCAGCTCACAAATTGACAATAGCTGATTCAGCATTTTCCACAACTTTTGCACAGTGCTGTATATTTCACATGGTGGGTGATGCAAGGTGCTGCGATGAGCAAGAAACAAGGAGACAGAACTCAAACACATGAGAACAGAAAGATAGGAAGGGAGAAATGTGGCGAACTCCAACATACTCTGTCAGTCGTAACAGTTTGAGCTAAAAATAGCATCCGGGTTGGGAAAAAGATGACAAACAACTAGAGCGAATATTAAAAGCCTTCACAGTGCACAGACCCTTATGAACAAGGCACAGTTAAAAAAAAAAAAAAACAGGATAACTGCTACAGCCACCCTTCTATATTATAACAAAAAGTGAAAAGAAGTGTTGCTCCCAAAAGAACGACTGCCAGACAGACAGCTTTAGTCCTCACATTCACACAGAGTAATGAAGAGTGTTTCTGTACAACCTGCTCAGACCTTCACATACTGACAAGCCAGATTTAGACACATTAAGCACCTGTTGTTATCAACAGGGAAATATGCTACAAAAACTCTAAAAAAGATCTAAAAATGTTTGAGTAAAAAGAGACTATACAAAAACTCAGCTTTGAAAAACAAACAAAACACAAAGTGATAATATTATTTGAAATAAGCAAAAAATTATCTGCTAAACTTTTCACTTAAAAAACTTTGAAGCAAACAGAATGTTCTTGCATAAAAACTGCACAGGAAGAAGAAATATCTTGTCAGACAAAAAAAAAACATCTTGAGAGCAGCTCATTAAAGAAAATTTCCCCCTGACCCACTTCTGGTTATCATAGGAGGCTGAAATTGCACATGTATAATAATATATATCTCTATAGGTCACATGGTAATTTGCAGCATGAACTCCTAAAAGTTTCTTTTAGAAGAAGAAGCCATCTTTATTGTCATTCAGTCCATACAGCCAATCATGTAGAGTAGAACGAAATTACCTTTCTCCTATCTCCAATGTTAATCACATCTAGATCAGTGGGGTTGCTGCCATGCAAGGTGCCACCACAGACAACTTTTCCTTCCCCCATTCTATTACACTGAGCACCAAGCTAGAAGGCGGGAAGTACCATTTTTATATGGTCTTTGGTATGACCCAGTTGGGACTTGAACCCACAACCTCCCGGTTGTTGGGCGGATGCTCGATCAACTAAGCCACCACTCCGGTGAAAATATCATTACTGCCCTCACCGGGATTTGAACCAGGTCTGCTACAGGAATCCTGCTCTGTAGACTGGCACCTTACCCATTGAGCTATTTACTGACAGATGCTAAAGTAGAGTAAAGTGTGATAATAGAGCCAGTTGAATGCAGAGAGGTCTTCAGGTTCTTGTACTTGAGAGGTCGGACACCATGGGAGCCGTTCAAAGAGACGAAAGAGACTTATGAGAAGGATGCGCCATCATATAACGTAGTGGAGTACTGGAATCAACAGTTCAAGTGTGATTGGACACTGGTGGAAATGGCACCCATTCCTGGGTGGCCACAGTGCGCCATTGATAAAGACACCAACTATCAAGTGGGGATCACCATTTTGGAGGACCATGATGGATTCCTTGGTTGCTCATATCTTTCCAGAAGCAGGAATGAGTCAGTGCTCCCAGGCCCTTTTAGCAATGCGCCAAGAAAACCAGGAGCACTTCTTCCACAGACTTATCATGCAGGACAAAACATGGGTCCATCACTATGATCAAGAAACTTAAGCCCAGTCGAAGCAATGGAAGCATTATAATTCACCACCTATAAAGAAGGCACATATCCAACCCTCAGCAGGCTAGGTCATGTTCATGGTCTTTTGAGACCAGCATGACGCACTGATGATGGATTTCCTGGCAAAGGGTATCACCATTACCAGGACTTACTATGCTTCACTGATGCAGAAATTGCAGAAGGCCATCAAAATTGAGAGGCATGGCATGCTGGCCAAAGATGTCTGCCTCCTGCAAGACAATGCCTAGTTCATAGACAGAAGTATGATACAGCAGCTATGAAATCCTTCTTCACCCCCTTACTCTACCAACCTCGCACCATCTGACTTCCACCTCTTTTCAACCATGAAGTCATTTTTGAAGGGAAACTACTTCCAAGATGATGAAACACTGATTTACGAGGTCAAGTCATGGCTTCTGACGCAACCTGCAGACTTCTACGGGTGAGGTCTCCACAGCTGCATAAGGTGATGGGAGAAGTGTGGACCCTTGGTGGTACCTATGTAGAGAAAGACTAAAAAACTGTGCCAAGTCTGGATCCCCTTGTCATGAACGGGGTTGTTGTTCCAACCCCGTTCCATGATCTGTGGCTGTAGTCTTCTGATTGTTGTTAATTATTTCCAGCTGGCAGGTTATTGGAGCCTGTGAGTCTGGGTCCCTGCCAGTCTACAGCCACGCCTCCTCCTCTCAGGCATTCACCAGCTGTGCCATCACCTTTTGTGTTTCCACACATAAACACACATGCACACACACACATTCATTCTTACTCACATGCTCTGACATTCACTCACGTACCTGCTCAGCCACACTCCTGCATCCACTTGACATCATTAGTTCACTGGGTATTTATGTTTGTCAGTTGGTGCACTCAGTGTGGCGGCGATAGTCAATAGTGACTAGTCAATAGTCAAAGTCAGCTCTTTTCAAGTCTGTGTCCACACTGGTCAACGTTGAGGTCCTGGAGCTCGTTGGTTATTCCTGTTTCTGGACTACTCAGGTGTTGTTTTTCCCAGAGCCAATTGCACTCCGACGCCTTTTGTAAGTCTTTCTCCCTATTATTATTTACTGCCCTTCCTTTCCGCTGCCCAATCCCATCTGGGAGCGCGTGGGGCTCCTCCTCCTGCCAACTGAGCTCGGTCATCCGTCACTTTGTGTGTCAGACTGTTTTTCATTGAACATTTTGTGTATTTTGTGTTTTCCCCTTTTTGTTAATGGTAAATGGTAAATGGCATTCACTTATATAGCGCTTTTATTCTCATCTCTTGATGACCAAAGCGCTTTACAGATCCTGCTATCCACCCATTCACACACTGATGGTGGCATGCTGCCTAATAAACACGTTCACTTCACTTCACCTGCATTTTGGGCTTGTATTAATTCATTTGTGCGCTGCACCACTACGCAGCGTACGTGACACCCCTCAGTCAGTGCAAATCTTTAATGAACAGCTCTCATACTTAGATTTCAGTGTTGCAGTGTAATCTTAAGTTTAGTTATACTAAATTTTGTGAAATTCAGTCGCTTCCTAAGAATTTGAGAATGTCAGTTTCAGGGAAGCAGAAAGCTACTTTAAAAGGCTTCTAACCACAATGCTGAACAAGAAGAATCACTTGTGGCCATTTTACCCATGTCTCCCTGTGCCTTTGACAAAAAGAAAAAAAATATTAAACCAAACTCATTAACTTATGTGAAGAAGATGCAAATGTACAAGAAAAAACTGCAAAATTATGAGGGGAAAAAAGGGCCAGGTCTCAAATTTAAAAGAAACCTGGAATAAGAAAAAACAACCCCACACACACACACTTACAACAACAAATTAGCAAAAATATAGAAAATTTTAAAAAAATACAATAAAAGTTATGAGTTCAACAAGAGCATGTTTACAAGATAAACTTGCAATTTTATAAGAAAAAAAGTTAAAAATAAGATTTTGTGAGTAAAAAAATAGATTTTTAAAAGTGAAACATCCATCTGCTACTATTGTTGAAAGTCCTGTTTATATTTATACTTGCATATATGGACATTTCATATTGAGTTTAAGTTTTTTTGGCTTCAAGTAAGGACCCAGCCAGCATGTCCATGTGGGCCCCACTATAAACTACACTGGGCTGTCTTATGGGTGCCATCTTTGTTTGCCCACATAGACTTAACTTGTATCAAAGGTAAACAGGTAATCTGTTTACCTGCTTTAACCCCATGGTTTAAAGTGGGCATGCATGTTTCAGTAACACTGGTGCCATAGGAAAAGTCCATGTGGGCAAACACAGATGGAACCAACACGGAAACTGCGGACAAACCCACATAAGACTCAAGATGGTTCAGGTTTAACCTATAGTGGGGTCCACATGGACATGCTATCTGGGGATGCACAGATACTGTATATCAGTCAACATATCAGTATCAGCCAATATTTGCCTTGTTGACTGACACCTGCTATCAGCAAATAAGATACTGGCAGTGGCCGATATTTATCTGTTGCATTCCAGTTGTGTGGTATTAATTTTGACCTGAAATAGACATTAGTAAGCTAAAACTGCAGAAAACATTCAGGACTGTACCATTTTAAAGTGTTTCAGTACAGTTATACTTTTATAATGCATATTGTTTTTGTCCTCCAACAATGAAGTCGAAAAAAAACAACAACAAATAATCAGTATCGCCCATTGTCCAAGTTATTATTCTCACACCAGTATCAGTATCAGCCCAAAATTTTAATGCATCCCTAGCTTCAAGCAGATTTTTAATCAAGCAAAAGCTGTCAAAGTTTGTCTTAAGGACAAATGGTCTAGGTAAGAAGTGAAAATTATTGGTATATGTCAAAGAAATTGGAATGTTCTTCTATTGCAGATCAATAAGTAAGTGGGAGCTACGCATATATTCCCCTGATTAATCAGACTAAATTTTCAGCAACCCACCGGCTCCAGCATTGGCAGCTGGGGCAGATGTAGCAGCAGCTCCACCTTCAGCTGCCGCTGCTGCTGCTGCTGCTGCTGCTGCAGGGGCCTCAGTGGTAGAAGCAGGTGCTGCAAAGGCCTCTGAGGTTGGCACAAACCACAGGAGAGGAAACGACAAGAGAGATGGAAACAGACAAAGAAATAAAGATAAAAAGAGAGAGGAAGTTAAGAAATATAGGGGCGAAAGGTGATGTGTAAGATTATTAAGAAAATATTGAATCAGCAGAGATTATAGTGTATTCATCCATAATGAACTCTAGCTTTGTGTGACAGTAATGACGGACAGGCGAACGGACAAATGGAAATACAGACAGGAGGCACTACAGTGAGGATTAATCTGCTGCATGAAGAGCAGAATAAGCCAGAGATCTACAAATGTTACAGCTGCCATGTGTCACTGTAACCATGTGACAGGGTTTGATAGAACTGCTTTTCACAGAGGTCAAAGAAAAGCATGCCGGCCTATCAAACGAGACGCATGTGGAGAATGAGCATAGCAGCAGAGTGAAGTACAGTAGCCAATAAGAACACTGTATCTATGCGTGCATTTAAGAAAAAATATGTTTTTATATTTCTACCATGTTTTCTTTTGTTTGTTTTTTTATGGAGACCCAAATTAAATTAACTGATATTAAATAGTCTTATGCTACTGAGTACAAACCCCTTATTTCATTTGTACACACGAAGCATATACAGTATTTTAATCACACACTTTTTCACACCCCTAGGTAAACACATACATTGTAAATTTTCAATAACAGAAGCTCAGCTCAGCATTGAAATAACATTTCTGAATTCATAATCATCACTCTTTAAAGGTGAACAAGACTATACTTTCATGAAAACAAATGATTTTTTAAAAAAGATAATACATCCAAAATGTTTAGAAAGGTGCAGAATTAAAGTATTTGTATTCTTCAAAAAATAATATACTAATGAAATAAATATTTTAATGAATACAGTGGGCAAAATACTGTAAATATTGAACATGTCAACATTTTTCTCATTAAACATATTTCTGATGGAGCTATTGACCTGAGATTTTCACCAGATATCAGTTGTAGCGTTAACCCTTTTGGTTCCAATTTATAAAATCATTCTTTGCTGAAGAAGATTGTTTCAACTCAAAAGTCTGGTCATGAACTGTTTTTCTTACCCAAGCACCACAGCTGTAGCACAACCCATCGGCCATAAAGTGGAAGTCAATCCCTTCTCCAGGACTAACAGTCAATCTCCCTTTTCTTTCATTTGCCAAAGGAATGCCCCAAATGATTTATGGTTGATATAGTCCAGGCTGGGAAGTCAAGATTCTTCATTAAACAACCAGACAGTTTTGCAGTGCCATTTGGTGGACGGCTCAGGAATATTTATTTTTTTTCTCTCTGAAATGGAATTTCTGAGTTATGGACAAATTAATTAATTCATATTCTTTCTCTCAAGACAGCATCCGCTACTGAAGACATGGCTGAACCCTGTGTTGGACAACTGTGGTTTGAAATGCTTTTATTGCTATGATTTGATATGTGTTGTTTTATTCTCAGGAAGAAATTAATTTTTTTACATGCTTACTATTACAAATTAATCAAGTTACAATGTAGACACATTGTTTGTTCCCTTATTTTTGAGTAGAATATCTTAGTCACTAAAGTTTAAAGAACTGATGCTTTAGTATACAGCATATATGGGTTTTATGGGGATCTCACTTCTTATATCAAATCTCTCCCCCTCCTCTTTCTGCTGGGAGACCCACAGAGCCCTGAACTTTGAAATGACCAATGGGCTTCCAAGCTCCACTGCATTTCCTTTTTAGGCCGTTTATGGCTTCTGCCGAGCAAACGAAGCTCAGATGTTATTGGTCCAGCTCAGTTTCCATGAAATTCAATGAAATCTTGCCACACCCAAAAAAATCTTCCCTTTGTTCAAGTATTTGGGCGGTGGTCAAGCTGTAAGGAGCATTTTCTGCTCTTCCTTTTTTCTATCTTCAAGTAGGCCCAGAGCCTCCCATGCTCTGTGAAAATTCTTTTTCTTTTCTTTAAAGTTAACTTTTTCCTTATTTTAATCCTTTTCTTTAAATCCCTGTGCAAGAAGATTTAGGGTTTTTTTTTCCCCTAAGCCTAAACTAACTCATTCAAGCCACAATACATTGGAAGAAATGGATATGTGGCTTGTATTTGTCTCAATTTGACTCTCTGATGGGACGTTGTACAATAAACAAATTCCTTTTCAGTACATAAGAGGAGATCTCGCCCAGCTTGCTGAAAAACAGCCCGATTGCAATCTCAGGAGCACAGCCTTGCGGGAGAATCTGTCCATCAGCCTCTCCATCAACAGAATCCACGGACATCCAGCTGAATCAAGGTGGGTATGTGGGGGCCCTGCTGCCACCAGGGATGTGATCTGACTCTGTGGCTGACGGTCTGTTGTTCAATTTAAACTTAATTCTTCAGAATATTCCTGGTATAAATCTTTAAACCTAACATTTGCAAACTTCTTTCAGAGTGTCAAATGCATTTTGTCTTTTCATTAATCTATGTTCCTTTTCAGAGTAACACAAATTTTCCTTTTATAAATAGTTTAATCATCATTTTCTTCATAAAATTGCATCCACTTTTCTTAACCAATGTTATTTTTATGGTTTTCCAATTTCCAGCATACTGCCAAATTAAACTATGGTTTCTTTGGTTCCACTAATGTTTGATTCACATGTGATGCTCAGTAATTCCATAACAGTCTATGATGCCCATGATACATGTTGAATTCTCTGTTTTAAAGTCATCTAAATGTGTTAACCTATTCTGACATTGGTTATTAAACTACTGAAAGACATATGGGAGTCAATGTTTGATTTCATGTCCATCTTCTTGATTATCAGCAGACAAGAACTCACAAGGGTGTTTTGGTTTTTTTTTGACTGATTCATCATTGGTACAAATCAAGAATTATTAATAAAACTGTCCATCATCTGGACTGGTGCCCCAACGAGATATGAGTTTGTAATGAAAGGAAATCTTCATTCCTACTCACATTCATATTTACATTAATACTTGTACCAACAATAAAACACCTATAAACCCATAAATCTAAATCCACTACACAGTAACAACCCAAGTAATTCATACTTGCAAAGAAATCAAGGCAACTGTGTTCACAAAACAAGTTATAGTTAATAAAGTGGAATGACACAGGGAATAAATCTACATATACAGTATATATACATATAGTATATACATGTATCTACATGTATATATATCTACATATATATATGTATATATATACAGTATATACATATATGTGTGTGTGTGTGTGTGTGTATATATATATATATACATATATATATATATATATACAGTGGGGCAAAAAAGTATTTAGTCAGCCACCAACTGTGCAAGTTCTACCACTTAAAAGATGAGAGAGGTCTCCAGTTTTCATCATAGGTATACCTCAAATATGAGAGACAAAACGAGGGGGAAAAAAATCCAGAAAATCACACTGAAGGATTTTTAAAGAATTTATTTGCAAAATATGGTGGAAAATAAGTATTTGGTCACCTACAAACAAGCAAGATTTCTGGCTCTCACAGACATGTAACTTCTTCTTTAAGAGGCTCCTCTGTCCTCCACTCGTTACCTGTATTAATGGCACCTGTTTGAACTCGTTATCAGTATAAAAGACACCTGTCCACAACCTCAAACAGTCAGACTCCAAACTCCACTATGGCCAAGACCAAAGAGCTGTCAAAGGACACCAGAAACAAAATTGTAGACCTGCACCAGGCTGGGAAGACTGAATCTGCAATAGGTAAGCAGCTTGGTATGAAGAAATCAACTGTGGGAGCAATTATTAGAAAATGGAAGACATACAAGACCACTGATAATCTCCCTCGATCTGGGGCTCCACGCAAGATTTCACCCCATGGGGTCAAAATTATCACGAGAACGGTGAGCAAAAATCCCAGAACCACACGGGGGTACCTAGTGAATGACCTGCAGAGAGCTGGGACCAAAGTAACAAAGGCTACCATCAGTAACACACTACGCCGTTAGGGACTCAAATCCTGCAGTGCCAGACGTGTTCCCCTGCTTAAGCCAGTACATGTCCAGGCCCGTCTGAAGTTTGCTAGAGAGCATTTGGATGATCCAGAAGAGGATTGGGAGAATGTCATATGGTCAGATGAAATCAAAATAGAGCTTTTTGGTAAAAACTCAACTTGTCGTGTTTGGAGGACAAAGAACACCATACCTACTGTGAAGCATGGGGGTGGAAACATCATGCTCTCGGGCTGTTTTTCTGCAAAGGAACCAGGACAACTGATCCATGTAAAGGAAAGAATGAATGGGGCCATGCATTGTGAGATTTTGAGTGAAAACCTCCTTCCACCAGCAAGGGCATTGAAGATGAAACGTGGCTGGGTCTTTCCGCATGACAATGATCCCAAACACACTGCCCGGGCAACAAAGGAGTGGCTTCGTAAGAAGCATTTCAAGTTCCTGGAGTGGCCTAGCCAGTCTCCAGATCTCAACCCCATAGAAAATCTTTGGAGGTTGTTGAAAGTCTGTGTTGCCCAGCGACAGCCCCAAAACATCACTGCTCTAGAGGAGATCTGCATGGAGGAATGGGCCAAAATACCAGCAACAGTGTGTGAAAACCTTGTGAAGACTTACAGAAAACGTTTGACCTCTGTCATTGCCAACAAAGGGTATATAACAAAGTATTGAGATGAACTTTTGTTATTGACCAAATACTTATTTTACCGAGGAATTTACCAATTAATTCATTAAAAATCCTTCAATGTGATTTTCTGGATTTTTTTTTTCTCATTTTGTCTCTCATAGTTGAGGTATACCTATGATGAAAATTGGAGACCTCTCTCATCTTTTAAGTGGGAGAACTTGCACAATTGGTGGCTGACTAAATACTTTTTTACCCCACTGTATATATACTGTATATATATATATTTTATATATCTACATATTATTCCATCTAGCTACATTGCTCCGCACTGTGTGTGTTTATATATTTACATATTTATTCCACCTAGCTGCAATGCTCCGTACTGTGGGTGTTTATATATCTACATATTTATTCCATCTAGCTACAATGCTCCGCACTGTGTGTTTATATATTCATATATTTATTCCATCCAGCTACAATGCTCTGCACTGTGTGTCTGTGTGTGTGTATATATATATTTTATAGTAATATGTACATATGTATATTAGCTGCTCTTGCTTGCTTGCTTTTTTCTTGCCTTCTGATTGTTGCTCTGAGTGTTGCTATCCCTGTGCTGTTGCAATCCTGGAATTTCCCCGTTGTAGGACTAATAAAGGCTTATCTTATCTTATCTTATAAGTATTGGACACATGAAGAAAAAGAGGTGCAAAAAGGCATAGAAAGCCAAGAAATCAGCTGAAATCCATCAGAATTTAGGAAGCCACCCCAACCCCCATCAGTGCAAATTAATTTCAGCTGGGTAAGTCCTGACTCATCATCATCATCATCATCATCACCATAGCAGTCTGTCAGCGGCGACAATGACTGTTTCATTTAGGTCTGATCAGATTCCTCCATGCAGCTCTGTCCTTCGCCTTCCGCTGCCAGGAACTCCTGACCTTATTAACCCGGGCGATGTCCGAGCTGGTATGAGTTCCTTTCTGACTGACTATTTCATGAAGCTGCTTGCAAAGTATTTGAGTACCGCTAGATAACCTTAAAAAGGTCTGTGAATATCAGATTGTCACATCACAAAGAACTCATGATGGGTAGAAACAAAGTGCTTTCTTTAGACCTTCACAACCTTATTGTTGCAAAACATAATGATGGCATTGGTTACAAGCGCATTTCTAAACTGTTGAATGTTCTGGTGAGCACTGTTAGAGCCATCATTCGGAAGTGGAAAGAACATCATTTTACCATAAACCGGCCACGACCAGGAGCCCCTTGCAAGATTTCTGACAGAGGAGTCAAAAGAATTATCACAAGAGTTATCCAAGAGCCAAAGACCACTCGTGGAGAGCTCCAGAAAGACCTGGAGTTAGCAGGTACTGCTGTTTCAAAGAAAATAATAAGTAATGCACTCAACTGACATGGGCTCTATGCCCGCTCACCTCGCAAGACTCCATTGCTAAAGAAAAAGCATGCTGAAGCTCCTTTAAAGTTTGCAATGTCTGAACGACATTTGAGCAAGCCAGTAAAATACTGGGCGAACATATCTGGTCAGATGAGACCAAAACTGAACTTTTTTGATGCCACAACACACAGCGTGTTTTGAAGGAGAAATGGCTCTGCACACCCCATCATGGTGTGGGGGTGTTTTTCTGCACATGATACAGGGAGACGTCATATAATTGAAGGAAAGATGAATGGACAAATGTACAGAGACATCGTTGATAAGAATCTGTTGCCATCTGCCAAGATGCTGAAGATGAAATGAGGGTGGACATTTCAGCAAGACAATGATCCCAAACACACCCCAAGGAAACTCTCAACTGGCTCCAGAGGAGGAAAATAAAGCTGCTAGAATGGCCCAGTCAGCCACCTGACCTGAATCCAATTGAAAATCTATGGAACAACTGAAGATCAGAGTTCATAGAAGACACCCACGGAACCTTCAAGATTTGAAGACAGTTTGCGTGGAAGAATGGACTAAAATCACTCCTGAGCAATACATGCACCTAGTTTCTCTATACAGGAGGTGTCTGGAAGCTGTTATTATCAACAAAGGCTTTTCTACTAAACATTAAATGAATTTCTCCAAGCATTTTCAATACTTATTCCCTGTGCCATTCCACTTTATGAAATGTAACCTGTTTTGTGAACACAGTTGCTTTGATTTCTTTGTATGTATGGATTACTTAGGTTGTTGCTGATACCTGGTGAAAATCTCAGGTCAATGGCTCCATCAGAAATATGTTTAATGAGAAAAATGTTGACGTGTTCAATACTTAATTTCTCCGCTGTATTTACATCTGAGCAGCTGGGTGACGAGACTGCGGTGGCTCCTCTGCTCTACTCTGCTTATCTAAATGTAATCACCTAATGGCTACATTCTAAAGTTGTTGTTTTTTTAATCGGGTTCTAAGCTACAGAGTGGGGATGAGTTTAGGTTGTGGTCACCAATAGTCTGTTGCTGTAACTAGTATAGCTATTCTTACAATATAATTTGCTACTAGCAGAATTTGGCAAACAATAAGAGATCAGTACTTAAGTAAAGTGGGTGCACATACAGCATTTAATAGAAATTCTGTGAAGCCAGCATAAAAGACCCAAAACTGCTTGCAGGCTGGTGCTTTTTCATCTTGTGCTAAATCTGTTTTAGCATTCTATTTATTATAAATGCAGCCCACTCAGAGAGGAAATAAAAATAGTAACTTGTTGTCATGAAAGGTGGCACTATGAAATAAAAATTAGTTGTGGGTCCAAAAAATTGACTTTCCAGTTCAATTCGATTCATGTTTAGATGAACCAATATTAATTCACAAAATCCCTGGACTGACAGGTGGTACAGTGGTTAGCACTGTTGCCTCACAGCTCAAAGGTTCTAGGTTCAAATCCCCAAGCTGGCAGGGGTAGGAGCTTTTCTGTGTGGAGTTTGCATGTTTTCCCTGTGCTGTGTGGGTTTTCTCCGGGGGCTCCAGTTTCCTCCCACAATCCAAAGACATGCATGTCCGGTTAATTGGTGACTCTAAATTATCCCTAGGTATCTTTCTCTGATAGGCCCTTAGAATAGAGGGTTAGCATACCTACTAGAAAAGTGCTATATACTGTAAGTACAGGTTCTTATCCCCTTATCTTTTAATCGCTTGACCAGAGGCAGGCTGCACTGGAGGGGGCATCTGCAGCAGAGCCAGCAGCCACCTCTCAGCATGCCTGGAGAGCAGTAGAAGTTGCTGCAACATACTGCATGTAGGGATGTATGCCTGTACAGTATTGTTGACAGTGATGGCATCTGAAGTCCATTCTTAAGTAAAAATTCTAGAGCCATGCTGCATTTTGCCAATGAAACGGTAATCCCAGGCTTGTATGAGGAGGTGGGGTACCATGTCACAGCTGTCGCTGAGGTCAGCGGGAAGAGTTGCGCTGGCGTGTGACGCTGGACATGTAGAGTGACGACTGACAGTACACATCCTTTCTTTTAAGGAAGGCACTTGTTGACACTTTGTCAAATCAGAAGTTGGATAAAGAGTGCATTGTTATGGCTGATTTTGGGGCACTTTTTAATGTGATAATTTATGTATTTAATTAATCAAGTTACAATTTGCAATGTTGGGTCTCTGAGAATCTTTTTTCCTCTGCAAGTAAAATAGTTATAAAGGTAATTTCCCTGAGTGAATCGAAATGGAATCAGATCAGTGTCATGAATGGGCTGTTGTTTCCTGCCCCGTTTCATGACCTGTGGCTTAGCCTTTGATTGTTATCATTTCCAACTGGGAGATTATTTGTTCCTCTGCCAGTCTTCAGCCACAGCCCTCCTCTCACCTCTCTCTGCCAGGCACCTATCAGCTGATTGCCATCACCTGGGGTTCCACACGCACACACATACACACACATGTACACACACACACACACATTCATTCGGGCACACGTACTGGCATTCATTACCACTTCATGTTTCAGCTGCCACCACACCTGCATCCACTCGTCACTCATCAGGATTCAGAGTATTTATGGGTGACGGTGTGAAGCAGTCAGTGTGGTGGCATTTGTCTACGTTGATGATCAAGCTCCTCTGTCGGTTCTTCCTTTACATGGACCTTGTAAGGTGCTGTTCTCCTGAGCCAGTTGCTCCGACCCAACTAGTACAGTAAGTCTTCCTCCTCTATTTTGCCCTTCTGTTCCGTTTCAGTCCCGCCTGGAGCGCATGAGGCTTGCCTGCAGAGTAGTAGCTGATCCTCTCCCTCATTACTCATGTTTGAACTGTTTTTTGGACATTTTGTGTATATATGTTTTCCCATAATAAACACATCTACTTCACCAGCATTTGGGCTTAATTCTCTTTCACCTGTGCGCTCCGACGCACGTACTTGACAATCAGATCAAATTGGAAACAAATCGATTCAAGAATCACTGAATCAGTTGTGGAAATTACTGGTGATTCCCAGCCCTAATAAAAGTATATGCTTTAACAGGGCACATTATTTTGCAATTTATTTACCTGGCTGTTTACATATGAGACACTGTTTATAAACTGAAACATGCTAAATTTAGATGCAAATTTTTGCAACCTTTAGTTTTTAAAAGGTCATCAAAATTATGATACTTTTATCAACTCACTTTTTATCATATTTAGAGCAACATTTGCAATCCAAGTGTAAATATAAAATCTGAAATGCAATTGTTTTATTTCAAATATCTAGCTCAACAGAGCAAGTACCAAAATGAAAGTTTCACAGAAATAGTTCAGACTTTTAGCAGCCATGCAGAATTTTAACAGCAATGCAGGATCTTCCAGCAACAACAGTTACCTACACAAATGTTATACTGTATAACCAGCATTTTCTCCCAGCAAGCATAAGTAAAATTAGGCTACATTTACTTTTATTTTGGTACTTCTGCATATTAGTTTTTAGTTTGAGCCATTAGGTTTTTAGTATTTATATTCAACAATAACTTTTTTGTTTTTACACTGATATTGATTGCAAATATTGCAGTAAATGAGCTAAAAAGTGACTGAATCAAGTTTTTATGTCAAGATTTTTCCATATCAAGTTTTTTTCACATCAAATTTGCAGCTAATTTTAGCATGTTTCACTTGGTGTCTATTTACAATATAAAATAACTTGGGTGTCCATAATTTTCAGGCATGTGATGGTTCTGTGCACCAGTGGAGTAAAGAGAGTGTTTCTGATGATGTCACTTTGCTTGCAGTGTTCAGACACCTGCCATAAATCAGCAAAGTTCTGTCTATATATGGTGTGTGCTCAAGCATGCAATAGTTTGTGTTGTCATATAATGCAACAGGCTTTAAAGCTGAGCTTCCCAGAGCGATTCCTTTTGTAGAGAATTTTCTGGAAGCCCACTGACCTCCCAATAGATCCACATTGGCGGTGCCAGGGGAGGTGGCTGCTGCTGAGCTAGTGGGTGGAGCCAGAGAGGCTCCGGGTTCTGCTGCTGCAGGTGTGGGCGCTGCTGCTGCAGGGGAGGGGGCGGGCTCAGCTGAAAGGGTGGGTTCAGATAGCAAGGAGTCGCCCATTTCTGCGCACACCCAGTTTTGGGTGTTTGAAACCCCCAAAGAAAGGCAGCAAAATAAACCACAAAAGGGCAACCAAAATGGAGTCACCGGCCGTGACAATGAAGAAAAAAGAAGCCAAAACAAAGATCCAATCAAAATCAAACCCATTTAGAATTAAACGACAAAAACAAAATTGACAAATTAAAATCGCAAAAAGATTCAATACCATCCAGTCATAACAGAAATAAGAATTTAAAAAAAACAAAAAAACAACCAACATAAAAGCCCCCATTATAAACCAAAAGCAGACAATGGAGTATGTGGAGGAAGGGAAGGGAAAGGCAGAGAGAAACAAAGAGAGTACTCAGACTAAAGAGAACAGCTTGAGGAGACAAACAGGGAGGTAAACACATGACATTGGTACAGTATAATGCTATTTTTGTGCTAATGCTAATATTTGTTCTAGGTCACTTTGATGACAAACTGGAGAAAGAAAATGAGTGACATCAAGGTAACCATGGACATAATTCAAGACTTCCAATTTTCAGCATTAAAGACTGTAGGTGAAATGAAGAGGCGAGCACCACTCACCTGATCCAAGAAGATCTAGGGAAGCACAAAATGAGGGAAAAAGAAAAATATGTTTGTACACAACAGTCTGGCTTTCCCCTTCCATGAAGCATATGCTGTAAATTATTCAGTGTCTTGTTGTTTTCAGTGATGGCAGCTCAAAGTGATCCTGCTGCTGATATGCCAGAATGTATAGCCACTTACCTCCCCAAGATGTGGGAGCAGCTGAGGGTACTGAGGGGCCAGACGAGGACAGAGGATCCAGATCTAACAAAGAGCTGGAGAACAACCACACTGAGGTCACAATATTTTTCAGGATGTAAAAACCCAGTCTTAACAATATAAATTATCAAAAAATACTGTAAATATTATTTGCAGTAGTTCAAAAGAATAGCAGGTGAGTGAAACTAATGAGACTGAGATAAAAGTATGTAGTAATAATCAAAGTTATTATACTATAAATATCAGTGTAAATTTTAACAAATTTTTAAAAAGGTTAATCATCAAATTTTACCAGAAACAGATCACCGGTATTATGTGTCATCTTCTAGAAACTGAATGAATGTAAGAAAGTTAATGGAAATCCATGTGGTTCTGGTTTCCAACCTTGGCTTTGTCCAAGATTTAAAAAGAAACAAATAATCAAAGGCAAAATTTATAAAAGGAAAAAAAAGCAAAGGTCTATTGGGAATATGGGTGGGTAGACATAGTGGATGTGGTGTGGAACAAGAATGAGGGGTTTTAACAGAAAAAGATTCGGGGAACCACTGCTCTAGTGGTGGGCAGGATCAAACTGATCCAGCTTTCAATCAGAGAATCATCCATGGACCTTTAGCCACAACCCAGAAGGACAGAGGCAAAGAAGTAGCTCACAGTGTGTTAGTGTTGTAGAGACCACACCAACACCAGACCAAGACAGAAGTGTACTGATATCAAGACGTTACGAAGTCAAAACTGAGTAAAGACCAAGACCACTGTGCATACGTGGGGCAAAAAAGTATTTAGTCAGCCACCAATTGTGCAAGTTCTCCCACTTAAAAGATGACAGAGGTCTCCAATTTTCATCATAGGTATACCTCAATTATGAGAGACAAAATGAGAAAAAAAAAATCCAGAAAATCACATTGTCTGATTTTTAAAGAATTTATTTGCAAATTATGGTGGAAAATAACTATTTGGTTACCTACAAACAAGCAAGATTTCTGGCTCTCACAGACCTGTAACTTCTTCTTTAAGAGGCTCCTCTGTCCTCCACTCGTCACCTGTATTAATGGCACCTGTTTGAACTCGTTATCAGCATAAAAGACACTTGTCCACAACCTCAAACAGTCAGACTCCAAACTCCACTATGGCCAAGACCAAAGAGCTGTCAAAGGACACCAGAAACAAAACTGTAGACCTGCACCAGGCTGGGAAGACTGAATCTGCAATAGGTAAGCAGCTTGGTGTGAAGAAATCAACTGTGGGAGCAATTATTAGAAAATGGAAGACATACAAGACCACTGATAATCTCCCTCGATCTGGGGCTCCACGCAAGATCTCACCCCGTGGGGTCAAAATGATCACGAGAACGGTGAGCAAAAATCCCAGAACCACACGGGGGGACCTAGTGAATGACCTGCAGAGAGCTGGGACCAAAGTAACAAAGGCTACCATCAGTAACACACTACGCCGCCAGGGACTCAAATCCTGCAGTGCCAGACGTGTCCCCCTGCTTAAGCCAGTACATGTCCAGGCCTGTCTGAAGTTTACTAGAGAGTATTTGGATGATCCAGAAGAGGATTGGGAGAATGTCATATGGTCAGATGAAACCAAAATAGAACTTTCTGGTAAAAACTCAACTTGTCGTGTTTGGAGGAGAAAGAATGCTGAGTTGCATCCAAAGAACACCATACCTACTGTGAAGCATGGGGGTGGAAACATCATGCTCTCGGGCTGTTTTTCTCCAAAGGGACCAGGACGACTGATCCGTGTAAAGGAAAGAATGAATGGGGCCATGTATCGTGAGATTTTGAGTGAAAACCTCCTTCCATCAGCAAGGGCATTGAAGATGAAACGTGGCTGGGTCTTTCAGCATGACAATGATCCCAAACACACCGCACGGGCAACGAAGGAGTGGCTTCGTAAGAAGCATTTCAAGGTCCTGGAGTGTCCTACCCAGTCTCCAGATCTCAACCCCATAGAAAATCTTTGGAGGGAGTTGAAAGTCCATGTTGCCCAGCGACAGCCCCAAAACATCACTGCTCTAGAGGAGATCTGCATGGAGGAATGGGCCAAAATACCAGCAACAGTGTGTGAAAACCTTGTGAAGACTTACAGAAAACGTTTGACCTCTGTCATTGCCAGCAAAGGGTATATAACAAAGTATTGAGATGAACTTTTGTTATTGTCCAAATACTTATTTTCCACCATAATTTGCAGATAAATTTTTAAAAAATCAGACAATGTGATTTTCTGGAATTTTTTTTCTTCTCATTTTGTCTCTCATAGTTGAGGTATACCTATGATGAAAATTGGGAGACCTCTGTCATCTTTTAAGTGGGAGAACTTGTACAATTGGAGGCTGACTAAATACTTTTTTGCCCCACTGTATATGTCTTGCTCCAGACTTGGTCTCAACCTGATCTTCACCCCTTGAAATCTTATGGTGTATTCGAAATGTTCACTCATTTCCCATATAGTGTACTTGTTGTGTATGACTGTGTGTGTATATGATGCCGTGCCCACCCACTGGGTGACATCAGGCGGGCATGGCCCACCCTGTATATAAACCCAGGTTCATGTAATAAAGTGAGACTTCTTACATGCATGAAGACTCGCCTCCGACTCCCTCATTTCAAGACGTAACATTTGGCGACGAGGAGTATAATGGCAGTGTGCGTGGGACAGCTGCCGTTTTTCCTGGAACACCGGGGCCAGCCAGCGATTCCATGGGCTCAGTGGAAACAGATGTTGGAGGTGTATATAGTAGCAATGGGCCTGGGTTCCATCAGTGAGGAGAGATGGAGAAATTTGCTACTTCAATTCCTTGGTGCCGAAGGACAGCAGATTTTCTTCGGGCTGCTTCCCTACTGCACATTGATCAATACTCTAGTATTGATACTTCAATACCAGCTGTTCAATATTTTGGAGTTGATACTTTTTAAAATATCACAATACCATGTGTTAATACAAAATGTGCAATTTGTTTTCACTTTTGAGAGTTTTAGGCATTAAATTTATGTGGGAAAACCAGTGAAAAACCAGCCCAGGCATATTTTAGAGATGGTCTGCCGCGTCACATGATTATGGCAGCCTATCAGATGTCAGAGCCGAAGACTCATTGCGCACTGCGGGGCCTCAGTCAAGGACTTCACTGGCTCCTAAGCACAGTGAGCTCAGCACCATTCATCCAAATTCTATGGTGACACCAAGCAGCATAATTTTGAAAAATAAACAAAATAAGCACTATTTAATTTTGTAAAATAACTGTGTAAAAATACAATAAATAATTAAATAATAAAATAAAATAAAATTTAAAAAAAACATTGTATTGTGAAAAAAAATTACACATATACAATGGTGTCAAAAAGTGTTTGCCCCCTTCCTGATTGCTCTTTTTTTTTGTATGTTTGTCACACTTAAATGTTTCAGATCATAAAGCAAACTGAAATATTAGACAAAGATAACACAAGTAAACACAAAATGCAGTTTTTAAATGAAGGTGTTTATTACTAAGGACAAAAAAAAATCCAAACCTACATGGCCCTGTGTGAAAAAGTGATTGCCCCCTAAACCTAATAACTGGTTGGGCCACCCTTTGCAGCAACAACTGCAATCAAGCATTTGTGATAACTGCACAGTAAAACCGAATAGTTCACAGGACTCAAAACTTATGTGGAAACCGATTAACTCATAAATTTTAAGTAAATGAAATTATTTTTTTTGAGTAAACCGTACTTAAAAAATACATTTTCAGCATTTTGTTTTAATTTTTTTCATTTCAGATTACTCAAAAAAATTGCATTTACTTAAAATTTATTAGGTAATCGGTTTCCACATAAGTTTTGAGTTCTGTGAACTAATTCGGTTATACAGTGTGGCAATGAGTCTTTTACAGCGCTGTGGAGGAATTTTGTCCCACTCATCTTTGCAAAATTGTTGTAATTCAGCCACATTGGAGGGTTTTCAAGCATGAACCGCCTTTTTAAGGTCATGCCAGGGCATCTTAATCGGATTCAGGTCAGGACTTTGAATAGGCCATTCCAAAGTCTTCATTTATTTTTTCTTAAGCCATTCAGAGGTGGACTTGCTGGTATGTTTTGGATCATTGTCCTGCTGCAGAACCCAAGCGTGCTTCAGCTTGAGGTCACAAACAGATGGCTGGACATTCTCCTTCAGGATTTTTTGGTAGACAGCAGAATTCATGGTTCCATTTACCACAGCAAGTCTTCCAGGTCCTGAAGCAGCAAAACAGCCCCAGACCATCACACTACCACCACCATATTTTACTGTTGATATGATGTTCCTTTTCTGAAATGCTGTTAATTCTACGCCTGATGTAATGGGGCACACACCTTCCAGAAAGTTCAACTTTTCTCTCGTCAGTCCACAGAGTATTTTCCCAAAAGTCTTGGGGATCATCAAGATGTTTTCTGACAAAACTAGGACGAACCTTTATGTTCTTTTTGCTCAGCAGCGGTTTTCGTATTGGAACTCTGCTATGCAGGCCATTTTTGACCAGTCTCTTTCTTATGGTGGAGTCATGAATACTGACCGTAACTGAGGCAAGTGAGGCCTGCAGTTCTTTGAATGTTGTTGTGGGGTCTTTTGTGATGTCCTGGATGAGTCGTCGCTGTGCTCTTGGGGTAATATTGGTCGGCTGGCCATTCCTGGGAAGGTTCACCAATGTTCCATGTTTTCGCCATTTGTGTATAATGGCTGTCACCGACCATGTTTACATGGACACAAGTGACTGAATTAAAATCCTGACCGGAATAAAAATGTTTCATATAAACACGCCAATCTGAATATTCTGACCCGATCACGCTTACTCAGATCAAAATTTCATTCCGATTGAGACGGGTGGGTTATGCCGATTGTTAATCCAAATGGTGCGCATGAAAACACTTATTCTGAAGGTTGGGCAGAAAATATGTTTACTGCGCATGTCTGTACGTTAGCCACATGTTGACGTGACATATTTCCGCCTTTACAGCAGCTAGCGGAAGACATAGCGGGAGTAAAACAAAATTGGTCTGTATCGTCCTGCTGTCTCCCTCTGTTCGTCAAATGCAGAAGTATGTACTTGTAGCTTCATTACGGAGACCAGCAGAAGCAAAAGTACAGTCTGAATAACACAATACAGGTCCATTTCAAAAAGAGAGACACAAACCGGGATTTGTTTACACCAGAAGTTGCTTCTTCTTCTACTATTTTCGGAATGTCGAAATGTTGATGTGCGCATGTCAAAATGATTTAGTCTGTTCAAACATGTGACACATGGAAACGCATGTCCTAATCGGATCAGCTTTTTCAGGATCCACGTAAACAGCAGAGTTATGATCTGAATTGTAATCAGATTGAAGAAATTTTGCCCATGTAACCGTGGCTACTGTGGTTCACTGGAGTCCCAAAGCTTTAGAAATGGCTTTATAACCTTTTCCAGACTGATAGATCTCAATTATTTTGCTTCTCATTTGTTCCTGAATTTCTTTGGATTGGGCAGTGTGGTGGCGGAGTGGTTAGCACTGCGGCAGCACAGCAACTCACCCTTGGCCGGGGGATCCTGGGTTTGATCCCAGCCACCGACCAACAGTGATCTGTGTGGAGTTTGCATGTTCTCCCCGTGTCTGCATGGGTTTACTCCGGGATTTCTCCGGTTTCCTCCCACATGCCAAAAACATGCAAGTTAGGTTAATTGGTATCAAACTGGGGATTCTAAATTGTCCTTTGGTATGATTGTGAGAGTGAATGGTTGTCTGTCTCTCTGTGTTGGCCCTGCAATGGACTGGCGATCTGTCCAGGGTGTACCCTGCCTCCTGCCCAAAGATGCTGGGATAGGCTCCAGCCCCCCCGCGACCCGAAAAGGACTAAGTGGAAGAAGATGGATGGATGGATGGATGGATGCAGCATGATGTCTCGCTTTTGAGGATCTTTTGGTCTACTTCACTTTGTCAGGCAGGCCCTTTTTAACTGATTTCTTGATTGAGAACAGGTGTGCCAGTAATCAGGCCTGGGTGTGGCTAGAGAAATTGAACTCAGCTTTTCAAAGATGTGATAAACCACAGTTAATTTATGTTTTAACCGGGGGGGGGGGGGGTCACTTTTTCCACACAGGGCCATGTAGGTTTGGATTTTTTCCCTCTTAATAATAAACACCTTCATTTAAAAACTGCATTTTGTGTTTACTTGTGTTATCTTTGTCTAATATTTAAATTTGTTTGATTTACCCTGCCTCTCACCCAAAGATGCTGGGATAGGCTCCAGCCCCCCCGTGACCCAAAAAGGATTAAGCGGAAGAAGATGGATGGATCTGAAACATTTAAGTGTGACAGAAATGCAAAATGAGAAATCAGGAAGAGGGCAAACACTTTTTCACACCACTGTATGCTGCTTGGCATTACCATAGAATTTGGATGAATGGTGAAACATTTCAGAAGTAAAAAATAACTTGAATCCAGTTGACTTGACTGAGCTTTCATACAGCATACTTACTTACCCACCTGGATGACTGAGAATCTTCACCAAAATAAGAAACTGAATTAATTTTGTATTCATTTTAAGTCTTAATTATTTTTATTATAATTAAAAAAAATAATTTTATTTTTATTTACTTTGCTCATTGTTCTATTTTATAAGATAAGATAAGATAAGATAAGATAAGCCTTTATTAGTCCCACAATGGGGAAATTCCAGGATTGCAACAGCACAGGGATAGCAACACTCAGAGCAACAATCAGAAGGCAAGAAAAAACAACATCTAGTAAACATATGTCCATATTACTATAAATGTATATATATAGACACACAGTGCAGAGCATTATGGCTGGTGAATGTGCAGCAGAAAGTCTAAGCTCTCTCTCCGCGGATGCAGCGGGCCAGCTGGAAGTCTTTGGGCATGATGGTGACCCCCTATTATTATAATTTTATAAGCATTTCTTTCAAGTATTTATGTTTATGAGTTTCATTCATATTTCATATTGTCCTTGTAATAAAGTTGTTAATGAAACTGCAATCATGTGATTTTCCTTTAAGGGGCAAAAAGTATCAGTATCAGTATCAAAAAAAAAAAAATCCATAAATTAATGGTATCGTATCGAAAGGAAAAATGCTGGTATCGCCCTTCCCTAATGTGCAGCCAACGGAGCAGTGAGAGAAGAGCTTCACATCACAACATAAACTACCTTAAGGTATTTATATTTATTAATTCAGCAAAAGCGGTTTGATTTAATACATTTTTACTAAAAATACATGCAGGTATTCATTTTTTACCACCATTAATCTGTTACGTTTTACTGTCTCTCCATAATGACGTCATTAACCACACCACAACAACAAGCCCAGTAGTGTCCGAAAGCTGATAATTTTATTGTTATATTGAATTTACTATATAGCCCACTATATCTAAATTCACTATATAGCGAGTAGGGAGTGAGTGAGTGAGTGAGTGAGTGAGTGAGTGAGTGAGTGAGTGAGTGAGTGAGTGAGTGAGCGAGTGAGCGAGTGAGTGAGTGAGTGAGTGAGTGAGAGTGAATGAGTGGACATTCCGAACACAGCTTTAAGCTACGTTCCAATCCACAGTGTACTTCAACTGTATTCCCTACTCCCTGCTACATTCTCAGGGAATATCATTTAACTGCCCTTCACAAAATTTCTCCATTTGAAACACCCTGTAACTGTTGGCTCCCTCCTTTGTGCATTACCATGGTAACCATGGCCATGTATTGACACTATGGTGGATAATTAATTTTTTTACATAAAATATTAATACAAAAATATATATATTTTTTTTTACTGTCAGTTGATATAAACAATAACCAACATCAGTTTAGCTTGCTAATAATGTTAGCAATAGTATTTGAGGCGCAATGTCTTATGGATAATCTTCTTGTCAGCTTCCGGTGAAGTGATGTACCATTGTGCTCAGTTCTCAGTTCCCTTTGAACTGAACACTGTTCGCTCCATTCAGTTTGGAATCTCACTTAATACTGTATGGTGGATTACCCTGTGCAGCCCACTTCGGAGTACACTATTGGGTGATCGGAATGCACCATTTGTCTTGGTATTGGTACACTCTGGTCTCACTTATGTTTTGTTGTGCTTGGGGGGGGGGGTATACAGCAACCTGGGGAAAGCAGTGAACCTCCCTCCCAATGTCATCATAAATCTTTATATTATTTACATAACTGAATAAAAAGCATTTCAAAACCTATGCTAAGAATGGAGGCAAAATAATATAGTTGTTTAATTTTAAAATATCAGGCCACCCCTCTAATTCTTCACAATGGTTTGCTCCACAACAGCCCCATGCTGTGTTCACTGTACTTCAGAAATCAGCAATCACATCAGCCTTCTCTGCATTTGTAATAATACAAAATAAAAGGAAGCCTATGATTGGCTCCAAATTTGATTTGTTGCTAGTCTACCAAGAGCAAATGCTTGTTTGTAGACACATGGTCACCTGTCTAAACAACACAGAAAATAAGGTGCAAATGCTAACTTACCTTAAGCTATGTTTCATTAATTAGATAAAATGTAACATTTACATCACGGTTAAGAGTGATGTAAAACACAAAGTCATGGTTGAGAAATTCTGCACAGTTTGAAACCTGATTCCTGGTGATGTTGCTTTGTTTACAGCCTGTCAGAGATCAGCATTTCTGAGTTCCTATTACCAGTGAAAGCAGCATTACACAAATTACCACTTGCTTTATGCAAATAAGTTTTTTTTATTTAATATTATCTGTGTTAGTCTTTATTCATTTGAAATTGTGCGCAAATAATTTTTGTCTATTTGATATGCATTTTAAATTAAATTGTAGAGGACGGGAGGAAAAAAGGGAGGCAGTGTTTCAGGTAACACACCGCATGGTTTGAATTAGCTCAGCAGCAGGATGACAAAATTGCCAAAATATAGGCAGCTTTACAACATTTCTTTTTTTTTTTTATAAATATTTTTATTAAAGTTTTTCATGCGAGTAAAAGACAGAAGTGTAACAAACATAAAACAACAAGACAATAACCCCACACACACAAAAAAGGGGAAAAAACAGGGCTCAACATAGGGCGTACGATATAATATTGCATCACTAGAGTATCACAATCCAACTGTCCATCAGAGGACTTTCAAGGTCGAGGTAGGTGGCCCACTGTGAGTGTGTTAGAGTCTCCAGAAGACCAGACAAGACGGTCTAAAAATGGTTGCCAGATGTTGTAAAACTTCTCAGGTTGGTTCATCATGTTGTATCGGATTTTCTCCAAATGTAATACACTAATAAGTTCTGTTAGCCACGTCTTGAACTATGGCACAATGTCCGATTTCCATAATCTTAAAATCAGTCTCTTAGCAATTACCATTCCATACATAACAGTGCTCTGTACCAAGTGGCTGTGTTTTTGTAAGTGCAGACAATATCCAAACAATGCAATCTCAGGGTCACGGTTAAATACACAACCATACATTTCAGAAAACCACTTGAATATTTTACACCAAAAGTTATAGTCTTGGACAGGTCCAAAAAAGATGGGTTAGAGAGCCTGCAGCAGACTTACACCAGTCACATAATGGAGAAATTGTAGGGAACATTCTATTCAATTTGACTTTTGAATAGTGAAGCCTGTGCATCAACTTAAATTGAATTAATTGGTACCTAGCATTAATGGAACAGGAGCGGATTCTGCCGAGGCTCTCGTCCCATACATCACCCTCAATCTGAGTTCCCAGCTCTGCCTCCCAAGCTGCCTTTAAAGATTGGGTGGCAGGGTTAACTTATTCAAGGGATATTTTAACAAAGTTAGTAGCCAATCCTCTGAAATCGCATGGTCTTAGCAAGAGCGTGCAAACCTTATTTTCCTCGGGGAGGTTTTCAAAATTTGGCAAGCATTGGTGGACATAATTTCTGACTTGCAAATATCTAAAAAAAATGTGTTGGTGGAAGGGAAAATTTGTCTTTTAGCTGGACAAAAAAGGCAAATTTTTTATTAAAGGGATTTCTCCGGTTTCCTCCCACATGCCAAAAACATGCAAGTTAGGTTAACTGGCATCAAACTGGGGATTCTAAATTGTCCTTAGGTATGACTGTGAGAGTGAATGGTTGTCTGTCTCTCTGTGTTGGCCCTGTGATGGACTGGTGACCTGTCCAGGGTGTACCCTGCCTCTCGCCCAAAGATGCTGAGATAGGCTCCAGCCCCCCCGCGACCCGAAAAGGATTAAGAGGAAGAAGATGAATGAATGAATGGACAAATCTTTTAAAGTGATTATGCCTTTTAGCCTCCAACTGTCAAATGCAGTATCTGAGAGTGATGGAAAGAATGCATGCTTATGATAAACTGGAGTGTAAACAGAAGTACCTGGCAACTTGCAGAGCTTCTTAATTTGTTGCCAGATTTTAAGACAGTTTGACACTATCCGATTGTTCACCTTTGTGCCTACAGGCAGACCAGACATTGAAAAAAAGAAGTGCTGGTAGTGAGGTAGTTATAACACCTTTCAATTCAATAACAACCCAAGCAGGGGTATCTGATGAGACTTCCAGTTTATAATCTTCCTGCCAGTAAACAAGAGCCCTTAAATTTGCAGCCCAGTAATAATGCTGGAAGCAAGGAAGCCCCAATACTCCTTTCTCTTTAGGTTTATATAAATGAGTTTTTGAAATTCTATGGGCTTTAAAACCCCAAATAAATGGCAGTACTATGGAATCTAGTGTTTTGAAAAATGCTTTTGTTAAAAAAAAATAGGAAGATTTTGAAAAAGGTAAAGAAATCTTGGCAGGGTTATCATTTTGATGGTGTTTATACGGCCCACCATAGAAAAAGGAAGGATACGCCATTTGTCAATATCCCCTTTGAGCTTGTCTAACTTTTCAAAGAAATTTAGTTTGAAGATTAATTTGGAATACTTTGGTAAAACTACTCCAAGATATTTCAGTTTGTCTGTAATTCTGAAAAGGAGATTATGCAAAAATTCAGCATCAAGGTCAGCGCCAAGAGACAGAAATTCACTTTTTTGCCAGTTAATTGTATATCCTGAGATTTTACCAAATGATTTAATAAGGTCCAGCCAAATTGGAATGGAATGCTCAGGTTGTGAAAGAAAGATTATAATATTATCTGCATAAAGAGAAAGATGGTGATCTACACCTCCGAGCTGTATAGGTGTGAGACTGGGGTGCTGTCTTGTACTGATAGCAAGAGGTTCAATAGCAATTGCGAAAAGCAGGGGACTGAGGGGCTGCCCTGACGGGTCCCCCGTTGCAATAAAAATGGGGCTGACCTTTCTTGATTTGTCAAAATGGAAGATGAGGGATTGGCATATATTATTTTAATCCATGAAACAAACTGGGAGCCAAATCCAAATTCTTCCAGCACCTTCCACATATGTATATGACCATGCCAACTGATCAAATGCCTTCTCTGCATCTAAGCAGAAGGCAGCTACTTTATGGTCTTTTTTATAATTATGGTACAAAATATTCATTAGTCTTCTAACACTGAAAAAAGAAATATATTGGGGATAAAGTCCTTTTGGTCAGCATGGATAATAGAAGCAATCTGTCTATTTAATCTATTTGCTAACAATTTAGTAAAAATCTTCATATCAGAATTCAGCAATGCAATAGGTTGGAAAGAGGCAGGTTCAGTCTCATCCCTGCCTTCTTTTAATATTAAAGAAATGTTAGCCTCATATAGGGTGTTTGGGAATTTCTGAGATTCAAAAGAATGGGTATACAACCTCAGTAAGAGGGGAGCTAACTGCTCTGCGTGCTTTTTATATACTGTAGTTCCATGCTAAAACCATCTGGGCCAGCACATTTACCACTGGGGAATGATTTTATTGCGTCTAAGATTTCTTGAATGGTAAAATCAGCATTTAATGCTTCACATTCTGCATCACTCAACTTAGGAAAGTTTAAGCACTTCAACCAATCTGAGATATTACCCTTTGCTTTTGATGTATAAAGTTGTTGGTAAAATTCCTTAAAGCGATTATTTACACCCTCAGGGTCAGTTATCATCCTCCCAGATTTTGATCTAATTTTATGTATAGCCCTGTTGGCTTGTAGACCCCTCAACTGTCTAGCTAATATTGTCTGGGGCTTATCCCCCAGTTCAAAATATTTTTGTTGTAGTTTAAAAAGTTGCTCTCGCACTTGGTCAGACAAAATGGTGTTATATTCATACTTGAGCTTAAGAATGTTCTCCAGTACAGAAGATTCTGAAGAAAATTTGTTAATAGTTTCCAAATGTGCTAATTGTTCTTCAATTTCTGACAGACGTTTTTTCTTTTCTTTTTTCCTAAAAGTTTCAAAAGATATTATATGTCCTCTGATTACAGCCTTAAAGGCCTCCCATAAAGTAGACTCTGTGACCTCCAAATTATCATGGACTTCCAAAAATTCTGAAATTTTAGAAGAAATGAACTGGTTAAATGTTGAATCAGAGAGCAACGAAGGATGAAAATGCCAATTATACTGCTGCATCTTATGATTAAAGTCAAGGACCAAAGATATTGGAGAATGATCTTAAATTAAAATATTATGATATGTAGCATAAACTACATTTGGGATCAAATTAGAATCTAATAGGAAGTAATCAGTCCTTGAGTAGGATTTATGCCTCTGTGAGAAGAACGAGTAATCTCTGTAGGATATTGAATTCTCT